>OY757255.1:8929779-9638973 GCA_963584085.1 Pyrausta aurata | reverse complement strand
CTTCTGCTTGATAGCCTCTCGTAACTGCTCAATAAGGGTAGCGTAGTAGCTGCCATTTACCGTGGTATTCCTTTCTTTTATGTCAATCATCAGTATTCCGTAACAATCCCAGAATACCGTTGCCATTATCGTTTTGGTGGAATGCGTTACCTTGGCCTTTCTAGGTGGCTTTTCACCAAGACGACGCCACTCCATCGATTCCCTTTTGGACAGGGGATCATAGTACAAAACCATGGTTTTGTCTCCCGTAACAATCGACTCCAAATAACTTTTTCCGTAACGCCTATACGCGTCTAAAACTTCTTGAGAACACGCTTTTCGCTCTGTTCGCTGCAAGCTCGAAAGAAGTTTGGGTACCCACCTAGCACTAACTTTATTCATGTGAAGATGTTCATGAAGTATCCTAAGTACTGAATTTTTCGAAAGCCCGGTTCTTGCCTCTATTTCTTTAGTTTCAAGTCTTCGATCACTCAGAACTTCCTCTTCCACTAATTTGACACAGTCTTTGGTGAGTACTTGAACAGGCCGGCCGGAGCGAGGTTCGTCGTCAATGGACTCCCGTCCTAAACGAATCTGCTTACTCCATTATTTAACGGTGGAAAACGACGGAGAAGAATCCCCGTACACGGCATCTAACCTTTTTTTTATATCGGTTGGACTGATTCTTTCCTTGGTCAGGAATTTGATCACGGAACGATATTCCAATTTGAACATATCGAAAATTTACCAACTTCCTATAGTTTAAACGCCGTAATATCAAAACCACAAGCAACAGAGACACCAAAATCATACACGAAACAGCGGAATGAATGACAATCGCAATGACATATTTTTTATTTTATTTTAAGCCGCCAAATTTTTCTAGCCAGAAACTTTTGGACCACACCTCGTATACTCAATAAAAACCTTCAGAACAGAAAGTTTGAAAGCATTCACACATACACTTTTAAATTACAGACAAACTAGCCGAGCGCAAGCGTCTACAAGAAAAGAACATAGAGCTATGCGTGGAACTGCGCAAGTTAGAAGCTCGGGCGGCATCCCTGAAAGAAAACCTTGACGAACACAACGCAGAGAAGAGACAACTGTTGGCGGATCAGATCAAGACGCAGAGGAACCTTCAGAAACTTCTAGACTTTATCAGTCAGTTCAAAGAGACGTCGGTGAGCATACGATCGACGTCGATAAGCGAGTCTGGCAGCGAGATCAGTAAAAGCAACGAGGAGTGAAGTGTGAGTACAAAAACTCACGCTACAAACTATTGAGAACACACATTTGATTTCAAACACTTTTTATTTTGAGAGAACGAAACTAGACAGTTTCATGGAACCTTTATATGTATAAAAAAAACACCTGTCACATCGCGAGTCAATCGAGAACAGCGACATCTCTGTTCCGAACATATATAGTACACTTACTGCATGTTTGGCATAAAGATTACGTGATCAGAAGGCATAATTTCATGCTTAGTTTTTTTCTTTTTTCTCTGCTTTTGTTTTTTGGTTGTTTTTTTTTCTGTTTTGTATTTTGTAAATTCGTCACGTGATTGTGTGTGTGTGTTTGTGATGTCCTAAATTAATAAACTCACTTTCTTTCTCTCTAGTTGTTAATCAATAAATATAATTTAGAACGATCTAAGGAAGAAAATCGAACGCATCGTCATAATATGCAAGCCGGAAAAATGACATTTTGCCACAATCTCACCTGATAGGCAATGATGCCTATCGTCTTTTGTCTTTTTTGCTAGTCAAACAATGTAAACAATTATAACTTTTAAAATAATATCAGTAAATAAAATTAATACACTATTTGATTTGAAAAGATCTTGATGTTCAACGATGACTACTTATGTAGATTTTGAGTTTTGTGTTTACCTTATTTTTAAATGTATTATTTTGTTAAAAAGCAATATCAAGATTGTTTACAATATTGGACAAGCAAAGATAAACAGACTTTACGTCGGTAAATTTACATAACTAAAATTATTTGTTTCTTGTTTCAGTTTCAATGTTTGCTAGTTTTTGTATGGAAGCCAAGCGGAGTCTTCAATGGATGTGTAGTTCGACAGCGTAGGAGGCAAGTAGTCCAAAATATTGTAAAGTCGTGCCACTAGAATGTAATTATTGTTAATGAATTGAGGTCTCAATCACAAACATAACTTTTAGTTTGAGTTTATTTGATTTTCTTACACCGAATGATATTTTTAGAAAATTACGATGATCTTCTAGTTTGTGTTATTATGAATAATTCATTTCTCAGATTATTATCAAAATCAAATCTCCATTGTCCTAAATATTTGTTTTTTTTTAATAAGCCAAAACAGTGCAAATCTATACTAATATTATAAAGCTGAAGAGTTTGTTTGTTTGTTTGAACGCGCTAATCTCCGAAACTACTGGTTCGAATTGAATAATTCTTTTTGTGTTGGATAGTCCAGTTATCGAGGAAGGCTTTAGGCTATATAACATCACTCTACGACCAATAGGAGCAAATATATATTGGTAAATGTGTAAAAAACGGGAGAAAGAAGTCACTATTCCACGCGGACGAAGTCGCGGGCAAAAGCTAGTAGATATTATAATACAAAAAAAGTTAGTTATTTTTAATAATCAAATGAGCGTAAACAGTAAGTACTCACAATTATTTTGTGAATAATAAATTATATGATACATATCTATCCAACAGCAGTGCGATTTAAATATGTTTTGTATTAATAAACATTGTAAATAAGAATAATATGAATTAAAATCGGATAAGCAATGATTACATTTGGTTGTGATCTGCTACAGTTTTGATTGTGTACAAAATGTTTTTTTGTAATATTTGTTTATCATACACAATACAAATAAATAATCAATTGGAGATAAATCTTTCTTTGATATTAAATCTAAAGTTTTGCTTTTTATGTGATTTCAAACTAATGTTTTCTTCAATAATTGCCAAAAAAGAGTAAGAGTGTTCAGTATTGATTCCTACTTTAGCGATAAGTCTTATCTTTAGTGTATTTGTCTAGTTTTATTAAAAAGAATAGGTAATTAATTTTGTAGTGAAACGTTAATTAAATGAATTCTTACTTGTTCTCTGTGATATGATTGTGTTTCGTTGTTACGTAAGAACATTAGTGAAGACGTGTAAATAAATGGATCTATTGATTGGTATACGCTTTTATTATTTTCTTAGTTTCTTTTTTCTAGAAAAAAATACTGGATCTATCGAGTGCATGATGAATAAACGCACTTGCTATTTTCACGCAAACTCTAGTCTCTTCTTCCCTGTTAGGACATCTTTTCTTATTTGCATTATGCTGCTTTCCAGTAAGTGACATTCGAGTTTAGACAGTTCTGTGTATCTATCCATATCGATGGCACCATGGCGGTTGATGTTTACTGAGCCAGCGAAGTAGTTGGTTCCAAAGTCGTTATTTTCTATGTAGGCTGCCACTTTAGAGGGACGCCCGTCTAAAGCATGCAGCACCGCCCGCGTGAACAGCAGTGCGCCGTACGCCACTGACAAAGTCGACGACCAACCTTGCTTTGCGTCGAAAACGTTATCATCGCACTTACGTATCCTCGAGGTAAACTCTTGTGCAGCTTTCTCGTCCATCGAACACTCGGGCTTCGCTTGGGACAACAAGGGTATCACCGTGTCCCCCGACCGCCCGCCAATCACAGGAACCGTACAGTTGCGAGGATTCAATTTATTCTCCATCGCATACAACGACTGAGCTCTCAGGTGATCGATGGTAGTGATTCCGAATAACTTTCGGGGGTCGTATTCGCCGTAATTCTTTATGATTTCGGCTGACATCGGAACTAGCATATTTATAGGTTCTGTGAGTATGCCGACGAATGGGAACGGGTTTAATTTGGCAATTTTTTTCGAGAACATTTTGATGAAGGACGAGTTATTGGCTAGCCAGGTTTCTTTGGGCGTGCCGGGGTCGCGAGCGGCGCCGCCCGTCGCTAGGACGATGTCGGATTCTTTTAGCGCTCGATCTAAAGTTTCTTCGCCAGAGAAGCCATTGAGTGTGGAAAGAGCGGGAATATGCGAGAGGTCTAGAATGACTCCAGGGGTTTGGTTCAGGGTGTCATGGACGGTCAGTTTGGTGACGGAGGGCTGGGTTCGCAGCATCAGACTCAATGTTTGCCCGATCTCACTCGCCCCGCCCACAACAGTCACTTTATAACCTCGTATAAAAGTAAGGAAACATTTTATTATTTGTGGAGATATGATTCTCTTTGCGGCAAGCATTATTGCAGTTTATTAGGTTTTTGTTCATGAGCATAATAAAAACTGTAACTAAATGAAAATTATGAATTTAAAATGGTTTGTCAAAAACTTTTGGTTTGAATTTTGTAACTTGATTGAAAAGTCAAAACATCAATCAAAATATTATGTCACGTTGTTATGTCATTCATCCCTAAGTGTCATGCCATACTCCTAGAGGAATATAAACTTTTTTGTGAAATTTATAGAGAACAACAAAGTCAAATTTCTTTTACATCATGTTTGATAATATCACCTGACATCACCTTTGTTTGTCATCCACCAACATGTGAAGATGTAAAGTTACGTTTTGACATTGACGTTTTGACATTTAATTAAACACTTAAATTGAAAAGTAAATTTAATCATAAAGTTTAACAATGATTACAAGTAAAGAAAATGTTTAAACATCCGTTAAGAATATTAAATAAAGGTTGGTTAAATACAAAATATGCGCAAGTTCGATACATCGAGGTTTCAGTCATCGGTGCTGCTAACCACATCGGATCCAATTTAGCCTTACTCCTCACTCAGAATCCAAAAATTACCGAACTAAACCTTTATGACGATGACGAAAAAGTGCGTGGCATCGGAATGGAGTTGGCTCACATCTCACACAAACCTAAAGTAGCTGTTTTTGCCGGAGACAGTGAATTACCAGCGGCAGTAAGATATGCTGACCTGATCGTCATGGTCGCACGGGCCGCCCGGGGCACCGGCCACAACAGATATCAAATGCTCGCAAGAAACGCGCCTGCCGTTCAAAAGCTCTGCAAGACCATGTCTGAAGAACACTGTGACGCGTTTTTAGCTATTTCTACAAACCCGATAAATTCTATTGTGCCTCTTGCTAGTTCTCTGCTGCTTCAGTACACCTGCTATAACCCTTTTAAAGTTTGCGGTATCACTCACATCGATACAGCGAGATGTCGCTCGTTGGTTGGCAACGCACTTAACGTCAGTCCTCGTCCGTTGCAAGTGCCGATCATCTGTGGCCATTCGGAGGAGACCATCGTGCCTTTGTTTTCGAACATATCGCCCATAAACTATTATTTCGATGCTTTTGGAGCGGAATCTCTGACACGGCTCCTGAGAAAAGCTGGCAATGATGTGATAAGCCAAAAGCAAGGGGCAGATTCCGCAATTGTGTCTATGGCTTGGTCTATAAGTGAGTTCGTCGAAAGAATGGTGGAAGCGTTATCCGGTTATGAGACTGTTGTGAACTGTTTTTGTGCTAATCCACATTATGGCACGAGCTTCTTCGCGGGGCCGACTAAGGTTGGCCCGCGTGGCATCATGCAAGTTTGCACACAATTTCCTATGAATAAATATGAAACCCATCTGTTGAAAATATCTATTCCTTTTCTAAAGAAACAAGTGTGTTCGGGAGAAAGTTATGTTAATTTAATGAATGAACCTGGTAGTCAAAAATTTCTATAAATTTGGCTTAAATAAAGACGAAATAGGAAGTAATATGCTGTGTCAATTTTATCTAGTCTTTACCGTTAAGTTTCTCTACATCTGTATTAATAAAAGGCTGGTAATTATGATAATGATGATCAGTTATTACGCGTCACGTTTAGGCGCTAATGCGGCTTTAGCACTTCCGAAGAATTTAACATTGAGATCTAATGATCCATGTAATCAAGGAGTAGTGTTGATCTTCGAAATCGTCCCCATTATTTTATGTCTGTGGATCAGCCAGTATTGAAGAGGTGTAGATAGTTAGATGTCGAATGGAAATAGAGGTGCAATGCGACCCCGAATGTCAGATAATGGCGGACGCAGCGCAGAGCGGTCATCAGCCACGTAGGTAATAGATAGTCACTATCATGACTACGATTTAAACGGCTCGATCCCTTGGTGTTACTTGGTGCAAGTAAGTAAAGCCCACCTCTTTTTATTGAAACACATTATGTACCTATGTTAATCATAATAACGTCGAATATTGTAAACAATTTTGTTATTTAGGTAATAAAGCCTCGTAAGACCGAAAGGCTAAATTTTACAAGACGAAGGTTAGACCGAAGGTCCTTCAGAAAGGACTAGTCTAAGCACATCAGGTGAACTTTTTCATATCTTACAGTTATCCCACTGATTTCATCGTCACTTGAGCTCTATGTTATGATGTTTAAATAAAAACGATTTAACGAAAAAATAAAACAGTTTAGTTGGTACTTTCAGCGGTACTTACGGTTTTACTTAGTAAACAACTTAAATTAAAAATTCCTCAACTTCTCCTCTTCCTCAACTAGCCCTTTTGCAAAAATAAATTAACAAATTATGTGGTTTATTAAATGTGTTTAAATATGCAATACGTTGACGAGCCGTTTTATTTGCAATTTCTTCTGAACACATTTTTTAAGGAATAATGTTAGTACCTACATGAATAACTATATTAAAAGTTCTTAAAAAGGAACTGCAGAGCTTACAAAGTTGAAATAATATCAGTATATAAAATTCATTAACCGTTTGATTTAAAAAGATAATATCACAGTGCTCAACGATTAATTACATATGATAAGAGTTACGCGTTTAGCTTATTTTAAAGTGAATCATTTCGTTAAAAGAATGTCAAGACTGTTTACAATTCGACAAGATACTTTTAGCGGTAAACACTCCAACAACCAACAACAAATACTTACGTTTCGAATTCGTGACGAGTCTTTAACTTGACACCAAATGTTCACAGTTCGGTCCCATTGCTCGGCAACCGCAAATAAGGATCGTAACGACAGGGTTAACTTTAAGATAATCGCCGTTGGGCCATACGAACCCCCGGTTAATGTCTCCGGTCTTGACGACCGCCCTGATAGGTGTTAACTTGAGGGTTGTGGGATGAAATGGAACGTAATGTAACCTCAATGCAACCAGCTGTCGTTAGTAGCCATCAAATTCACCAATCCCGCCCTTATTTCTTAGGACTTGTGTTAGTTTTTGATGACGATTGCGGAAGATGTGATAAAAGTAGTTATGTAATAGGTGATTATACGACTATGTTGGGAGCCAAATATTTCTGATTACGTCGTACTGTTTGATAATGGCGTCGATAATGATTAGACAGTTGAGATTTGCCCAATCTCTACTCCGTAAGCAGTTAATATAGTAGTAGATACATCATTTTATTTGTGGAAGGGGTGAGGAGTAAGGGAGTGCTTTCAAACAAAGCATTTCATTTATTTATCAAACTCATTTTAAGTACTAATTTTTAATTTTCGCTACTCCGGTTGACTTTTTGTATCAACTACGTAGTAATGCCTATAGCCATGCCATTCTAGCTATAGCCATTCTATGTACCCCGTTTAAATGAAAATAAATAATTCTATTCTATTCTATTCATGTGAATTTCCATACATGTAAATTCAATACACGCATAAGATAAACATATTGAAAATGAAAATATTTTATTTAAACTTATACTAAAGCATGAGTGACACGTTGATGCATCCGCAAATCGGGTAAGTTTCCGTATCGAGAAAAAGTGTTATGTCTTCGCTGAGAAGTAAGTTCCAGTCTCAAGGGTGTCATCTGTCCGCGAGGGCGGGGGTTCGATTCCTGAAGAGGCGTTTTTATGGGAATACTCGTGGAGCTATAGCGCGACAATTAGATAGATTATTGTCATTTGTACGAGGTAACAGTGAGTTTGTTAAATGGAAGACTACTTTTTCCCTACTATCTTAGTATTATACTAACGAGTACTGTTGTATACGGAGCACAGAGTATTATACAAATAAATAATGTGACTT
This sequence comes from Pyrausta aurata, assembly GCA_963584085.1. Taxonomy (NCBI): domain Eukaryota; kingdom Metazoa; phylum Arthropoda; class Insecta; order Lepidoptera; family Crambidae; genus Pyrausta; species Pyrausta aurata. Next base: position 9,630,961 of record OY757255.1, on the reverse strand, counting down.
TTACTTGCCTACAAAAGATTTTCTGTATTTATTAGACCCACCATGTTTGAAATATTTACACGGGTACCAATTATGATTGCCTAGGCTAGGTACCTACCTACTCGTGTCAATTATTGTTTTTCATCGATAATTTTTAATGTATTTAAAGCTACAAAAACACGTTGTAATAAACATCACAACGAAAGGACTAAGGAAAATGCGAGCTCGTAACGAAAAGCTCCCCGCCCACAGGTCGTTATCTAAACTTGTTTGCCGAACCGCGGCAAGAATTGCAAATGGCGATAATTCTAACTACGCCGATAAATCAGCAACAGCCGCTCAACTTTTTTCCTCTGGGGAGCACCTCCGCTTTCCATTGTTAGTGATTGATCGCGCTTTACCCATATTTAAAGTTTCTTCTACGAACATATGTTCCGAAGCGTTTCTTTTGACACGTACGCTAAGAGTTGCGCGGATTTATACGTATTTAATCGAACCATTTTAAGGGGTAACAATGTGTGGCGACAGCAGAATTTATGCCGTGTTATGTTACGTGACAAAACCTTTGCAGTTACTTCCAAGTTTGAGTAAAACCATTTACGCGAGGAGCGAATATTTTTGATTGTAAGAACGCAAACGAAGAGTTATTAATTTGTGTCATCAATAAGTGATATCTTGGAGCTAATAACAGTGATATGAAATGCCCTATACCTAATCATGTCTAGAAAGGTTTAGATTAGATAATTCAAGACTTAAAAGATCATGTCATTAATTATTCCCTAAGTAAGTTTATGATCACCATCAATCCCCATTTTATCAACGCACCGAGTGTCCTCAGTGTCCGTACAATCAGCTGTGTCATCTAAATTAGTGGCATACGTAAGAAAGGCGATAAATTCATGCGCGGATACACCGTTGTGGGTACTGTGGGCATGCCCACAACCCTAATCACAATTTACAAAGTGCAACTGCAAGGTAGAAACTTTTAGTCATTTAACTAAATTATGGCATCCTAAACAAATATCTCGTTCTCACTTTGCTCAGCCATTAATTCTTTGCATGCTTTTATAAGCGTCGTGATTCGTGAACTAAATTTTAGCGCGCTCACTTCGCTCGCGCTTGAATCTTGTACATATTTTTCTTTTGATAAGAGTCAAATAACCAATTTGTAGCGCGCTCGCTTCGCTCGCGCTTTTTAACAATTGTTGCTGTTTAGGATTCATGAGTGTCGAAATCCGATTTGTAGCGCACTCGCTTCGCTCGCGCTATACATAATAAACATGTTCTTTGTTTGATAAAAGCGTTTTAAATTTCACATTTGTCTCATAGTCGTATTTTGTTAAAATCCCTATCATTGAAAAACCATTGCGTGCCCACAACCTTTTTGGAGAGCTGGATCCGCGCCTGGATAAATTAGACATCGATGACGCCCGGGGAAGGCAATTGAGCTGAGATATGCTGCTAATTGCCCCCGATACGATGTAAACATGTTATCAGACCCCATTACGGGTCAGTTGAGTAAATAATGCTTGCGTAAATACTTCGCTCGGGAGTATAGTGTTGAATAACAACCTACGACAACTCAAAACAACGACGCGCGCCGCATCGAAGGACATCTTGGCATTAATAGGCGACTTGCAATGATAAGTATAAATCATTAAAATTACTTAGAAATACTTACATATGTTACTTCACTACATATTAGATGCAGCTCTGTAGTTGCAGTAGAGTGCCCTATGTTTTTTTTATGGAAAGGTTGCCAAAGTTGACCTGTTAAGGCCCTAGATGGGCTCGCCGTAGCGGGTAAAAACTGTTCGCGGTGAACTTTTGGCTATTATATATTCTGTGCTTTTGGGGAAGGCCTGGCTACCCGAGGTTTACCGCATACAGCGAGAATAGGATATTTATAGAGGTCTCACCGTTCTGGAAAAAAGAGCCTCACACACACAATTTCCACCATTAAAAAAAATATGGTGCCCTATGATTTCCTGATTTCGGTTTCTAAATCTGAACCTTCCCTACTTCTACTTAGAAGTACTTACTCACAAGTAGGTACTTACTTGTGATGGCCAAGCTCACAGGCGTGATAGATTTTACAAATTGTGAAAGAAAATACATCACAATACTTCAACAGGACTAATGCTGAAAGCATTATGTGCCAGTAAAAACTTTTGTCAAAAACTTTTGGAACTAAATATGTGTAGATTCTTTTAGCAGCATCTATTTACATACCTACTTAGTTAATGTGATTGGTGCAGGCAGAACAGGCGTGCAGCGGCTTGGGTGCTTCTTGCACAATTAATTAAGACGCAAACTTATTTTGTCGCAGCTTCCTCCGTCATAACCCATTTGCAGTTTCCTGCTTCGCCGGTAGAGTTCATTAGCCTCGATTCAAAGACCTTTTTGTCAACTATACACAGGTATAAAATTATGTTAATAAAGTCCTACTCTGTAATTAGGTGCTAGGTAATTATGTGGTAAGGTATGTACTGTGTGTTACGTAACGAAATATAAAATTTCAGCTTTCTAAAGCTACAGGGTGATCATTCCATTTCCTTTCAGTTATTGTTTACCGTATAGCCCAAAAATATACAATATTTAGGTTATGTTACCAGATCATCATTGATTTTTTTACATTACGCAAATCTGTGCAAATAGTAAAAGTTGTTCATATTGATGGTCCCTTTCACCTCCAAAAATTTGGCACCCCCTTGCAATTCCACCCTGTATTATGAAATAACTTATGTTCGTTATTGCTTCAAGGAGAGCCTGGCACGTTAATAACGAAGAAATAAACGATACTAACAAAAAAGTAAAAGAACGAAATGTTAATTATGAATGAGTATGTTTAACCTATTTCATGTAAGGATATTATCAACTTAATTTTAAATTATCAATACAATATGGACATAAGTTTTTCTCCGATTTGAAAGATTTACCGACTTATAGCAAATCAGCAACATAACTAGGTATGTTACGTAATGTTTTGTGTAAAAAACTTCAAGAAAGCTCTATTTTTCACTATTACTATAGCTTATTATGTTCATAAACTAGGTAGGAAGTATTTCTTCGTCCATCTACTTTTATTTACAGTGCATTAGTACTAACTAAAGACAAACTAACATAGTAAAAAAAAACAAAAATCCCTAAAATAATTCAAATAAGATCAACAACCATCATTAAGTTACAACACAACACACAACAATGACAATTCCTTACGAGCAAACACGGTTATCGCGAGCGATGGCAACATTACACACCGCTCGCTGTAATAATCGATTTAATTGAGCCAATGAACAATTTAATTAAAATTCTAAAGACACGGCGGGCGCGGCGGTGGGATGCGCGGGGCGACTTTGCTGCTGGCATGCTATGGGATTATGGATCTGAGGGAAAGGCCCAGGTATAAGATATTATAATCAGAGTCATCAATTTAGCGCTTATTATTTAATTTGCCATTTTAACTTCTCTATTTATTTACTTCGTATAAAGCTATTTAGTGATTGTGGTACTAAACTTGTAAATAATTTCCTTTGTTTCTTTCAGAAAGTGATTATCAGAGAAACGTTGTTATATTGTCTAATGCCAAAACAATAAAAAAGCTGTTGCTTGAAACCGTATGATACTTATGGCATATGGCATAAGCCAAATTCACCTCTCGAAAAATATTTAATTTATTGTTTGAACATTTGCTAACAAAAACATGAAAACTTTACCACGGGAAAATACGAAGATATCAAGTGTAAACCAAAAATGTTTCTGCGGTTTTATATTCCATCGTGTGAAACAAGTAATGATATGCTGAATATAGGCGACTGATACCTTACAAAAATTAAATACCTATAAATGTAATGTGCATTAGACTTTTGTTGACTTTTAGCGAAGCGAATACACCTACACGTTGGTCTTTACTTTTACTGCACTGGTTTTAAAGGTAAACTGGTTTTAATTAAAGAACCGATATAATTAAAGCTTGTACTGGTTCTAAGAATTCTTATTACACGAAATCTATGTCTTTCCTCAGCAACTTTGGCTATCTAAACTACGGCATTCAATATTCATATTCATATTCATATTCATTTATTCACTTCATAATATGACAGCAGACAATACATTTAGGCAAAAGGTGATTAGTAAGTTACATTATGACCTCAACGAGGTATTCGTGAATTTTAAAGTTAATTACAATTTAATTTATTTTTTATTAATAGTACATGTCAATCGAATAACTATTTTGTCAAATTAAAAGTCATTAATTCGATCATGCTAAAAAAAAAATTAAGATTATAGGTAAAATAATTAAGATTAAAATTGAGGAAATTAAAGCAATTAAGTACTCCTCCTAATTTATTAGGAATTGATCGAAGAATGGCGTAAGGAAATAAAAAAAATATCATTCAGGTTGACTACTTAAGTACTCAGTATTTCTTTATCAATTCCAAATCTTATGCCACTATCAATTTCGATGTAGCCAAATAAGGCAACTGGGAATTTGCTTAAATGTCTTAATTCGTGGAACTGTCTGCGGCCGATATAAAAATATGCGATTATTAAAATGTTGGCAGTACAAATGAGCGTTGCGGATCGCTCGCAACGCAGGTATGTACGGCACGGGTTATTGGGCCCGACCGGCGAGCGCTGTCTTGTCTATACTTTATTATTGACATTTTGAGCTTTATTTTCGAACGAGATTTCAGGTGAATGTATTTCTCTCGGATTTAATTTTTCACCATTGAGATTGTGAGAGGGAGTTGGAGAAATGCTGATCAATAATCGACTTTGGGAATATCGGTAATTATTGCTGTTGTCAAACAATTTATTTGAGAGTTGCGAAAACTGTAACATATTGAATGTTACAGTTTTTGCAACGATTTGTTTTTGAGTGTTTTGTTGACTTAGTGTTGCAGCTGAGCAAACAGATTCCTAATCCAAATCAATTCAACCGCGAGCGTGTCACTTTAACTTATTTTACCAAACAATAGCAATGCACCCGATATCTCAAGTATCGCTGTCCCAAATCTGGACCATAAATTCGGATTTGGAGTTGTCATTATCACCATATTCTGACTCATTGATGCGGTCACATATATTTGTTGGACTTTTAACCCTGACACTGCAACATAAGGGTGTATCTAGTGTGTGTCCTTATGTCATCTAGTGGGGCTCTCTATGTGTCACGCGCATGCGTCGTGGTTACTTCTGGTAGATAAAACGCGGGGGCGCGTGGCCGGCGCGTGCGACCATTTCCCTGCTCACATGTAAAGAACGGTTAAAATTAGAGCTGGCTTGCTGTTTCAAAAAAAAATATTAGTTAAAGAATATTGACAATTATAAGATACGAATAAGCTAAGCTAGTAAATGGGAATTTTAATAGTAGGGTAGCTTAATAGTAAGGTCTCAGTAAAATCTAGTGTATACTCCTTGCTCAAATATCTCAGAATTTTGTCAATATCAAAAATATACTAGGCAGTAAATTTCAGTAGGCCTTTCAAGATTTCAACATCTGCGCTTCTTTACTTCGAAATGCCACTGAAGCAGTTTAAGTTAATTTAATTTAAGTTAATGAATAAATACGTAAATTTAAGTTTCTATAACTGATCTTACTAAGAGCAGATCTAAAAATTCCAAAGGCTATACGCGAGATTCAAGTGTGCGCGGGAATAGGCAAGCGCGATCATTTGGCACGCGTCACGCTATCTGACATCTGCGGGCGACGCAACGCGACGCGGACGGCACTAGGGTTAACACTTTCAAGAATTCCAAGTGCAAAAGGTTTTATACACTTACGGAAAGACTTACAGCTAAAAATAGTCCATGACATATTGGCGAAGCAAAGTTATTGAGGATATTATGACCAGCAAATTACTTAACAAAAAAAACAGTAAATACATTTCATCAGCGATGTTTAATTTTGGCTTACATACACGTAGCTAATATCTCATAACTTGGAGCGAGGTAGGTGATTTATATTCGTATCACTTCTTCGTAGCAAATGATTCGCTACGAGTACTTCTACTAGTTTTTAAGATTATTTTCGCCTACAAGTGTTGTATGTAAGCGGGTACAAGGGTTGTATTATAAGAAATGTCCTCTAATAAATTAACATAACTCAACTTTTATTTAATTGCTTCATTGCGGTGTCCGTTACCCTAGCAAGAAAGTAGCTTAATTAACGGACACTATTGTGTTATGGCAACGAAATTGATATTTTTTATTATTTTCATCTTCTACGAGTACTTATTTTGTTTTGTATTTAAAATGCGCCGTGGTAAGTGACAAGATAAATGACCTACCTTATATTTTATTTTTCTGTATTCTGATATTTAATTAATTACCCGTTTCGGACCGGCCATCGCGGGCAGCCCTAATACGTACCAGTGATGGAGCGCGACGCAAATCTGTGGTAACGCGACTAATGACGCGACGCGTTTGATACGCGCCGTGCCGATGATCCGGCGTGATTGACTGACCGGCTGATCACTGGTCAGCGAAGACTGTCAAAGCACCGTCATGAGCTGACTGAAATTACGCGATTTGGACATGAAATTAGCTGTTGTTGAGCAGGTACTGCGAACAGTGTACTTTTCGTTGTCGATAGTTAACTATTATCTGATTTAAATTTAAAAGAGTGAGTCGTTTTTCCAGAATCCCCTATTTCATGACAAAACTATAATTTCTTCTATTTATATAATAATAATAATAATAATGAATCTTTATTGTCAGGTACATTACACCCATAGAGTCACAATTCACATTAAACTTGAATAATTACTTAAAATTATTTAAAAAATAAGCATATAAAAAGTTGAATCATTAAAACGAGTAAGTTTCAGTTCAAAGTAAGCGATTTCATGGTAACTTGATCTCTATTTAGTTGCTTATCTTTAATATGGATATTTGCATAACGTAATGTCACTGAAAAGCAACTTCCCTTTGTTGCTGGTTGTGATTACTAATGTGGTGTTACGCAGCAGTTTCCTCCCCTAATCCTCATTCTAGTGTTAATGTGAATACGGATTATACTCCATTTAGTTTGACGTCCGCTTGCACCGCAGAATAAATATAGATTATTTTAACGACTGGCTAAGTGCCGTGAGAAAGAGTACGCCGATCGAATAATGTTGTTCCTAGCTAGATACACGTCAAACTGTACATGTGCAACATAAGTTGAACTTCTACTGTAAGCGTGGTCAGTGCAGTCAGAGTTCAGCTAATACTGGATATGTGTAACTGGAATTGACAAAGTGCGTACATTGCGTGTCACTGGGGCGATAAGATTTGGGGTGTAATGTTATACAATTCACAGATCATTGTTCTTGAATGGAAGATTGATCGGTGCGCTTTATTGCTTAATAGTTAATACCACTGTTGTAATTATGTCTGATAAGGTTATGCTGTATTTAAGGATTCAATTCGAATTTTTGTTAACTTTTTTATTTATTTTATACACTTTTTTCCTATATCATTCATTGTCCGTTCTTATTTTCTGTAGCATCAAGGCGTTCGAAACGTCTAAGGATGCTACGGGCGGGAGGCACCATTCAACAAACACCAAAAAAATAATAATTGCAAAGTTAATTAAGCTCATAGAGCAGGAAATTATCTTCGGGACCTAGATATCGTGAATGAATAGACACTCCAGCCTCATTTTTTAGTTGGAGAACATTAATCTTAGATCACACTTATCATTTAATTAGATCAGTGTCTCTGCGGCTTCAATTTTATTTTATAACGTCATACACACGTCTCTCCCTTACTAGCTGTGCGGCAAATACATTTTTTTCTGACCGTAAAACTTTGTTGAGTCAAAAAACTGTTTTTATTATAATGGGATAAGGTTCTAAAATGTTTGCGCGGATGTTTGTTGATGTTTCTATGAATGGGTGCGTCCCCACTGTTACCGAGTCGAGTTCTATTCGCCGCTGGCCGGTTGATGTGGCAAATTAATAGGGTTGTGCAAATTAAATCAATGCTCTTAACGGGAGCTTTTCTGTAAAAGGCTGCTAATTACGCAACCGCTAATGGTGTTCGATGTTGTGTGTTATATGATATCATTGTTGTAAATGTTGATGTTACACTGAACGTTATTGGTTTCAGCTATTGATACCTTTTTTATTTTAGATGCGAGTATATTGAAGCGCGTTTAGTAGTACGGTATGTATAATTTTTTAGCGGTTGACTGGTAGATATTTGTTAAAGTAAAACACTCAGTCCGCCAGTTGCCCCTACCATTATTTAGTGCAAGAAAATCAGTAATGTAAAAATATTTTTGTGCCCAAACAACAACATATCTTAACAATAACATAAGACTAATAGAACTTTTTTCATTACGTTTTGTTGGCAAGTTTCATTAGTTTTCCAATAATTTCTTGACTGAATGCTATTGCTGTTAAATGCTATTTTTCTCATTCACTATCATGCTGCCGCTACCTATTAAAGTTGCCAGCATAACTATTTCCAAAAATCTCAAGAGAGACAGCCTTTCTTAGAGTGGCAGCCCTAGAGACACAAGCCAAAAATGCATTATATCTTGCGCATCCCGCCGGATATGAAGTCGCGTCCCTATCGATTTACAATATTAAACGGCCCAAATTAGTTTTCCAATAACTTCTTGACGTTAAATGCTATTTTTCTCACTCACTATCATGCTGCCGCTACCTATCAAATTTGCCAGTATATCTATTTCCAAAAATCCCAAGAGATACAGCCTTTCCTAGAGTGGCAGCCCTAGAGACACTAGCCAAAAATGCATTATGTCTTGCGCATCCCGCCGGATATGGAGTCGCGTCCCTCTCGGTTTACAATATTAAACGGCCCAAATTAGTTTTCCAATAACTTCTTGACGTTAAATGCTATTTTTCTCACTCACTATCATGCTGCCGCTACCTATCAAATTTGCCAGTATATCTATTTCCAAAAATCCCAAGAGATACAGCCTTTCCTAGAGTGGCAGCCCTAGAGACACTAGCCAAAAATGCATTATGTCTTGCGCATCCCGCCGGATATGAAGTCGCGTCCCTCTCGGTTTACAATATTAAACGGCCCAAATCGCACAACTCATTACACAGGAGCTATTCCCACGAAATTATTTTCACAATTAGTCGCACGAAGCATTCTTTCTTTATCACTTTCACAATTATTTTCGAGTAATGCGTTCACGCTGCATAATTTTCGACGGAATAAAAGATCGGCCCGTTTTAAATTGAATGACGCATTCAAGAATAGAACTGCCTCTGCCGCAAAAAATAGGACGCGCTTTTAATTTGACTATTGAAATGTAATCTAACGTGAGTTTTTTAGTTTCTTTGTAATGATATTACGTGACAGGATTTCGAACGAGGGTTTGTCGTAGTCAGATAGACTTAGAATAATTTAATTTATTGGAAATTAAACACATATTATGTACTCAAAAATTTCATAGTTTAAAAAGTTATTCGTAAAATAAAACGTTTTGTCAGTGATAGTTAATTTAACCCTTAAAAAATGACACGCATCTCCATATTCCGTTAAAACCGTACTAGCTGAAAATTAAATAACAATTTCGGGACTCTGATGGCCAACTGACGCGCAAAATGGAAAAATTACGCGAAGTAAAAAGGCGAGTTTAAACTGTGTTTAAATTTGCATCAGCTCGGTGGTGATGCAGATGAGTGACGTCACGTGTGCGAAGGGGGAGGACCCCCCACCCGCCCCCTGCTAATTGACGCCCCCGTCCAGCGCCATTGCGTTTTTAAACTTAGATGGTTTTGTGTTTAGCTTTTTTTTCAGCTTTGATTCTAATCAATAACAAAACATTCACTCCAGCAATCATATATATCCCTTCCGGAATAATGTTTGTACACACGTAATACTCTACCTCTATTAACCCCCCCAATTCCATTTTGTGCGGACCTCCTTAAGTAAAGAATCGGAATCAATAAGAAACGTAGGAGTATGTTACGGAGGCAGGCAAGTAAGCCGTGTGTATTTGTCAGCGGCCGGTGGGGCCACAATCTTAAAATCAATTTTCATTTATTCGCGGCTTAGCCGACGCAGTGCGTGCCTGATGACTTCGGTAGACTTGTAAAGGTGTAGAGCTGGCCTATTGGCCAGCATGAATAAAACTTCGCAAAACTAGATAGCTTTGGGAAGTTTAATTCTGGGAGTTTCTGAATCGCATAAGCGAAGAATACTGAGAAATTTAGACACTTTTATCGATTTAATTTTGGTAAATCTTTTACTTTTACAATATCGAAAATGTTTGCTTTTATTCACTAACTATGTAACGAATGTAAATAACAAAAATAGAACTGAAAAAAAAAACTCATTGCACTATGTGCTCGCTGTGAAAAACTGTGACAGCAGTAGAGGCGTCATGTGGTAGGTGGTAGAAACAAAGATAGCTGATTGATTATGTATGATTTTAATGAAAACATCTGATTAATCTGATTAATTTAGGTACAAAAGCAATCGATAAATTATTTAGCCCTGTCTAGCATCTTCATCAGTGCACGTAAACGTATGGCCACAAGTTCAGCGAATAGTCTCCTAGCGCACGACCGGTGAAATCTTTACAAATGCGGGTCGTTATCGTGCCGGCCGATTGACCGCCCGCCGCTCCTCAGCCTGAAAAATAACGGATTTATTTAATTTTATGGCCGCGCCGCGTGCTGAATGGCCGATTGGCCAGCGGTGACGGGGGGTTAACTTCATTTGTTCTTTTTTTGATATCATTTATTGCGCGTTTGTTTTTTGTTTCGGCTGCCAGTGACGTCAGTGTAATGGCAGGAAAATGGGAGCTCGTCTAAGGTTTGTTTACTTACTGGACGCTATTATCAAAGAGGTTTGATTTTGGAAAGACTTTCCAAAATCAACTCTACATGTATGTAACTACATACATGTAAAATTAGTTAGATTATTTAATTGATAAGTACTCGTAAATCGGTTTTCTTTTCTTATCTACGGCAAATAGTGTAATCGTTTTCGGTTTATCTTGGAATCCAAATCTATTAATTTTATAAAATTAACCTCGTGTAGATCCTTAATAGAGCTATTACTTTTTAAACAAAGCTCGAACAATTTACTAATTACAATACCAACCAACAAATTAACCAGTAAAAAAGGTTTGCTATTAATATGCAAGTGTAATGGGTTGCATTTTTAGCGGTCGCCGTTTATCGACTAATTTGTGGATTAGCATAGGCATAATGCCCCGACTTCCCCCGTGTTTACATTTCCCATGGCAACCCAGCAGGGCCCGATCTCGTTATTTAAAGCCGCATAGATAATTCCACAATTTGTTACGTTGCCACCGGGCGATTTGATTTGCACGAATTCATAAAAAGTCGAATAGTTTGATTTTTTGTGGCAATATAGTCTAAAAGTTCTGTGTTTAGCCTCACTTCTTAATTTTAACGTTCTTTGTTTTTCCCTCAGTTAAAATAAAAATAATTACGTAATGAAAGAAGCATTTAAAATATTTTTGCAGAAATATAGTCATGCTGGCCCATGTTCTGTTATTGTAAATACGTAGGCTTAAACTTACCTAACGATTGCCGTACCAAAAAACAATTTTACTAAAGTTATTGATAATGTCCACGTTTTTGTTTGTTAAAAGGCAACCATAAATGTTTTTTTTCATAATAATTAGGTAGACGTAACTCTCATTTATCGTAAAAACTAAGGTCGAGGCTAACTGTAGCGTAAAATTGTGTTCTCTGCCTTCTAATATTTCAAAAGGGTCTAAAAACTAACCGAAGTACGATTGTAACTATCATAAATACTATTCAGCTCGGTAAATATTATAGGCCATCATTACTTATGCAATAAAATAAAAGGAATATTTTTTTACCAATTTTAGGAACTAACTGGTGTGTTTTGTTAGATTTTTTTATCCAAGTCACATAGGTATAATCTTGCATCATCTTTAGATAATTATATTGTGTTGACAAACTATACATATACTAGGTATAGCGTCTAAAATATACAATCATCTTCCTGAATCTCTATAGCGATTGATGAAAAAAAAAACAATGTGTGAAACTTTGCGCCAAAAAATGCTATTACTCTGTCCATTAATATTTAGTGACAAAATTACCACATGATAGTTAATTAAGAAGAAAGAAATATAATTCAAGTACTAAGTACTTTTCTTTTAACTTACACAGATACATAAATTTATTACACCGTCTCTAGTCGCATTTATTATGTTTTAAAATTATATAATGATGTTAGAATTCAACTTTAAATGTTCCTAAATATTTATTTAACCAAAAATTATACATACATCAAATAAACTTACATATTAATTCAATTATTATTACAATAAAATTACATTAAAAATATGTTAAATAGAGTCAAAAAATTGAATTCAGCAACAAGCATTGTCAAAAAACATATAAACAAAAAAAAATATTAGGTACATTAGGACCCACCCCGCAACCTAGTCGATCCAAAGGTCCCCATTATGCTGGCTGCATTGCCGCGTTGAATGGCAATGGAGACCTGCTGAACCAACCAGGAACCAGAGCGAGGATCATTTCCCTTCTCTCTCAATCTCCGACCTAACTCTCTAAAAAGAGAGCGGGCCTCAGCACTCCAAGGTCCAGCCGTTTCGACAGCTACCGGAATGAAGTCGTACATTGACTCCAGGGCCGAGTACTTGGCGTGCTTCAACTTCGCAGCGTTTTCTGCCGCTGAGCCGGCCGAACCCACTGTCTGCCTCAAATGAGACGCCGCAAACGTGCTAACACAAGTAGCATCCCACAAGAGGCAACGACCCCTCCGCCACGGAATCAATGTAAGACCGTCTGGCCTTTTGCCATCCGTACGAGACAGACCTGGTGGCTCCAATACACATGGGATGTTGACCGACACCATGGCCCGACGAATGATCTCGTTAATTGAATGGTGCCTCGGAAAGCGACCCGCACATCTTTGGCAACTTAATCCATGGTGTCCATCTTCATGCACCATAACACCACAAATACATGGATGCTCTTCACACACCTTGCCTCCAAGTCTTAGGGCCACCGCTATTCTTAAAGATTCATTATCAAGCAGTGTTCCCAAGTGTGGAGAAGGATAAGCATGTAGCCAAGCACCGGATTCAGGTTTGGCGACCGCTTTTAAACGCGCTAAATCGGATCCCGAGACACCATCCAACAAGCGCAAGTAGGAGATCTTACAGAGGATGTCATCCCATTCTCTCTGAATGAAAAGACTAAATTAATTACTTTAAATTGAAGTATATTGTGTTAATCGTAACTAGGTACCTACTTATATTCCTACAATACTGTACGCCTCGCATGTTATAGATATCCTATTTACGAGTATAGGCATTGAATGAAATTCGTTGTTACAAAATGAAGTAAAACATATGCAAGAAATTAATATTTGAATTGACGTTTTTCAATACAAAGCAATATTTATTTATTTAAACTTTATTGAACTGTGAATTGTACGATTGGTGGACTTAATGCCTTGGGGCATTCTCTACCAGTCAACCGCTTGAGAATATTCGTATCTTATATTTGTTTTAACATTATATTCTAAGCAGTATAGAAGTGATGAAGTTACAAATAAAATTAAGAAGTTCTATCAGTTAATCTTGGTTATTAAGACCACGGCCATCGTATCGAGCCACAGTACTTACTCACAATGCTTTTTATGCGCGTTTTCGCAACACCCGCTCCGAAATTAGGAATTATATTACACTCAATTGAACCGTTTTATCGCACTGAGAATTCACGATAATTTTCTATTGACCTCGTTCTTTAATTGCAAGATTTTTTATTCCGCGATAATTAGGTTTCCGATCGGCCATGGCTGTGTGTGCTTTGTGTTCAAAGGCTATGCTAAATGGTTAGGTTATGTAAACACAAGCTATTATTTAGTGAAATGGTATTTTTTTTATTCGATGCTAAGCAAATAATTGATACTATTGATTGATATTCATACATACATAACATTTAGATGTTACATTATTTATATTCGAACTCGAACAACGAAAGAAAATGCGGATAATTAAAATAAAGTCGGTAATAGTTTTTTTTTACTTTATCTAATATTAATTGGCTAGCCAAAACGTGATAGACTATATAATCGTTTTAATGATAAAAAAAATTGTGTTTCTGCGATGTAGCAGTGATTTAATCATCGATAATTTAACTCACGCAAAAGTTGGAGGTAAAATGAGTGGGAAAATCCTTGTGAATGGACTCTGCGAGTCCAAAGTGAAAGAGATAAACTGCTAAACGAATTCATAATTATTCCGGGAATAATTTCCGAATCGCTAGCTGCTTAAGATAATGAAAGCAGCGAATTAGACTTCGCTTCGCTCAATTCTCTGGTAACGGGCTTTATTAAAACAATTCGAATAAACAATATTAAGATTCTTGGTTGCAGCTTTAAAATAATAAACCTAGTGCTAATTTTGGTAAACGACACCGCGGTAGCTTAGTTCTAAACGAAATAGTGCAGCCTAAACATGAAAGGATAATGTTGCACTTACACCAATATTACTTTGCAGCAATCATAGCCTAGTCAGTGCGTTGTTATTACTATGTGTAAATAATCTAAATCTATGCCAAGCAAAATATGTGTCGCAAATACGACAACAAGACTGTGACATTCCTTGAAATTTGAATTTCGAAAAAGAAACCGTTTGTCAAGTAAGAGTTGATGACAAGTGGCGTCAACTTATGTGGGAAGAGATTTATTCGTGGTGTCAGTTCCATACGCTAGTAATAGTAGTTCAATGAGGCTAGTGGACAGGGACTAGTAATAAAGCTGATAGCCTCAATCTTATCGGGTCTGAATAAGATCCAAAACCTAATTATAGAAGAGATTTAGAGAACTTTCACACTTAGGTGACTTGAGCAGCGCGACATTTCATACATAAATGACAGCAGTAAGCCTTCACATTAGAGCGACAGCGCTACTGCTACGCTGCTGTCGCTCTAATGTGAAGGTGCACTTACAGAAGATGGATCAGGTTACCGACACGTTGTACCTAATCTTTATGTGCTTCGTCCAATACCAGATTTTCCACGTACCAGAGTCTTGTTTCAGCATTTTCAACGCACAAAAATCACAGTACCTTGTCACGTGATACGGAATCGGTTCGCGTGAGAGGTTTAAGCTGTCATTAGCACACTTTGTGAACTGGCAAGAGGTGCCTCTGTTAATTTATGCAAATTCCCGTTTCGTTGTTTTCTTTGCAGGCTTACTTGTGGGGCGGGTGGGGAAACGGGGTATTAAGAGCTCGTAAACTTTAACCGTATTTAGAAATATTGTAATTTGTTGTAGCACGCGTTTATTTAATAAGGGTTGTTTGAGCATGATGCATAACCACATCATTATGAACTTGCAATCGTTATTTATTATTTCATATAAGAATAAAAAGATTATTGTGCTTATTTAATACTGGATCCTGTAAGGTACGAGTATATAAGACTGATTTTGTAAAGTATTGTCATGACCATATTACATAAACTGTGTAAAAAATAAGTATATCAAATCCAAATCAAACAAATCGCTTTCAATAAATGAAGAATCAAATTGAATAAAATGAACGGTGTAAAAAATATATTAATTCTATTCACAAATCGCTTTCAATGAATGTAGAGTCAAATGATGGTATTTACGCTGACCTACCATTAATCAGTACCAGCTCAAAAGCTCAATCGTCTTAATAGTGTCGAAGACAAATCGTCAGTTCACTCCTCGTTCTAGCCCACAATGCTACGATCGTCACAATCGGCCGCTTTCAAAGACCGACGGAACTCACAATAGGCCGTTTATCCCCGGCTTCCCCGCAACAAACGGCTCAATGGTCAGCCGCCTATCCTTCGACCGAAAAACTCAAGGAAACAACCCGATAAGAGTGATTAATTGGTTTAAGTTGATTTCAATGAAAGCGGTGCGATTTTTTTCACGGATAAGACTTAAAACGTTTGGCGATAAATTCGACCGTCTTTTGTTAGATTTTGTTTGCAACGCGATACTGTTGATTTTGTTTATCGCGATAAAAAATGGATACTGAGGTTTTTCTAAGGTATTTGGGTACTTTTACTACCTTTTTCAAAATAAATTATTAAATATTAAGCTTTCTTAAAAGCTTTCTTTCTTCAGTTGTTTACCCCACTTCATTAATGTTAATGGATAATAAATACTATTTAAAAAAGTTGTTTTACATACTTGGTAGTTAAAAATAAAGTTAACAGGTTCGGCAATTACTTATTGTTAGTAAATGGCACAAATTAATTCAACCATGATGTTGCTAAAGGAAGCGTAACTTAAACAGAAACTCCATTCAGCATTCTCAAAACGCAAGAAAAGACCCAATTGTGATGAATAAAATTTAATAAAACGGCTTACAAAATACAAACAGGTTCTGTTTGTAGTAACACTAGGAGAAAATGGAAATTATAGTCTATTCAGAACGTAGGGGTCGATTCTAAGTGTCTTGTTTTACGGGATATGCGTCCTTACGTCGAGATGTTGCGTTGTCGGGTGGAGACATAAAAGTCCTTTTATGTGAACCCTTCTGTTGGGCCCGGGCGACGAAACGCTGAAAACGCGTTAGCTAAGATGATTTGTGAGCCAACATGTCTCGAGTTACACGCCAATAAATTAACGGGCATACAAAATAAAGCGTCAATGTAGGCCGTCGGGTCGCCAGCGAGTAGTGTTGTGCCTGATTTATCGATGCCTGTAACGAGTTTCGTGCACCGTGTTTGCTCTCATTTGACACGAATAGCTACAAGATACGATGATGTATGGACTTGATGCGATATGATTAGATACGTGTCGGTTAGGTTATTAATTATGGCGCTGGTGTTAGTGGTTTAGATGATTAGGAATAAACTTAGCTTTTTATAAACCCTATAACAACAAGACTACCAACATAAATCATCGATCAAGCAAAATATTATATAATCTATACTTATGAAATGCTTTGTCCTGAACATAAAATTATTATCAGGAATATTAATTTTATGGTCCTGAACGACTGACTTATTGATTAACTGACTGACTGTCTGATGGATCAACGCATAGCCTAAGCCGCTGATTGTAGAGACCTGAAACTGGGTGTGTTCTTTGTATGACGTAGGGATCCGATAATAAAGGATTTTCCGAAATTCTACCCCTAAGGGGGTCAAACAGGGTGCAAAGTTTATATTATATCGATAACACCTTTTTATCGAACTTATGTAAAAAACGACATCCTTGTTTTTTGCGGGGCCTGCGTTGAATGGATCGCAAATTGATATAGAAACGCAAGGCATTCCCGTCGATTTATTTAGGAATTTTTGCTTATTCATGTCATGTTGGTTCTGTTAAATTGTGCCATTCGCGGCGAAGTGTTGAATCAAAGGGCGCATTGTTCTGCTGATCAACGCTTGTCACGAGGCACGATACTCTGATTGTACCTGTTCTTGTATGCCCTTGATTGCAGCCGATAATTTCAAACCTTTGTTTTGCACCAGCATTCATAGCCGTTAGGACGGATCAGTACCTTTACCAAGAGTTTACGCCGGTTTTACTAGCTAGTGACTACGTAAAAAAAAGTCTATGGAAAATTGCACAGTACCCTACCATGACTACATATTAAGTTGAGTAAGAAACAAGTATTCTAGGATTTAGGTTTTTTATCACTCTTAAAGAATAGATGGAAATTCTGCATATACATAGGTGTGGGACTCGGGGGTTGGACAGTAGAAAATCACAGAATTGGTTTACTTCGTATTTATTCTTATAATAATAACCACGTACGTCTTTACCGTAGCTTTCATCTTCAGAACAACAAAACACTATCGTAATTCCTCTCATTCCAAACATATTCAAATCTTACGTCTCGCTCACACACATTCTTTCATGACGTCATTTATCGTTCTAAAATCCATCCTACATAGGTGCTTACCATAAAGAGGTTTAGGTATTGCTTTTTCAAATATGTATGCAGTGCAGGTTGATTTCGATCTGTGCAGTTTACGGTATATAATCGTCTCTATAAGTACTACACAGATTATAATAGATAGATAACTCTATTGCACACAACATTAGTAAATTTACAAATTTGTTTGAAGGAAATCTACAATTTATGCGATTCACAATTTATAATCTACATCATGTATAATCTACACTTAATAAAAATAACTAAATAGTGATTTAATATTTATTTTCAGTTACTATTGTGCTCGGTTTAAATCTAGTACTAATTTACATCTTTTTGTAATAATAAATAAATATGCACCAGACAACACACGAATCGTCTTGATTTCAAAGTAAGGGATTTTCTTCTTTGTGCTACGAATACCAGGCAAAGAACTATGACGGACGCGTCTCCCACTCAAATACAAATAAACATCCATAACTTAGGCACAGAATTCTGATGTTTGTGCTCATCACACAAAACTGTAAAAAACTGTACTGTAAACTCATCAGTAAAACGCTGTTTGTATAATAAATAAAATAAATAAATAATAATAATAATTTTCCCCTTGCGGGATTCAAACCCGCGACCGCTGATATAGTAGTCAGAAGCGTTAAACACTATACCAACACGTCGACGTAATAAGGGAGTACAAGTCCTAACATCAGGCAGCGATAAATACGTTTTTTTTAAATCTGCTACATTCAGTAATAATAAAAGTAGGTATAAGGTTTTATAAGTACACACTTTTATCAATAAGGACATGTCTGACCAGACACAAAAACTTAAGAAACTCATAGGCATTCTTCAGCACGACAAAAGGACCCCCCCGTCTAGTTATCAATCTTTTCTTGCATGTGCATTATTAAATCAATTACGACGGATAAAGGGTTGCTAAATAGAAATGAATTATTACTTTCAGCATCATCGTTTTTAATTGATATTTCGAACTGCCCTACTTATTAAAGTTGCTTTTGTTGATTACAAAAGGAATTATTTCAATATCTAAAGGACACAGTCACAGGGCGTAGATAAGTTTAATTTACTGTTTTTCTGCTGCATAAAATATTATTTTAACTTATGTAGCTTTATCTTTGACAAATCGTACACATATTAGTTAGTTTTTAAGCACACACAAGTTGTCAAACTTGTGTGTAAAATTCTTTTTAATTAATAAATACACGGAAACACGGATTTTGTCCCAGTGTTTTTAGGCGCCAACTGGTTGTTCGACAGATAATTTAAACTGTGTCGAGACTTGCACAATAGTACATACTTTATACTCGTATTATCAACTAAAGTATTGGTGGACAAACTTGTTAATAAGAATTTGACAGAAAAAACTACTAACGCAATCGTATGTAGGTACTTTCTGTCCTTAGAAACCGCTTGATTTCTTATTAACACTTAATCAACAATCATTCCTTGATACCTACATGAATTTTTTAAGTGAACATGTGATAATCAACAAAAAATAACGTCGAAGAGTAATTAAAAACCAAATTAAATGTCTCTGAGCAGCAGAAAAAGTGCAGGTATTTTACACAATGACAATAGGGTCCTTTTTAATGCCGTCTAGTTATCCATCTTTTCTTATGCACTGCTCTGTAGTCTATTGAATCAATTACCGGCTGAAAGGGTTGGCATAAAGCAAGATTCATTGCCGCGGCCATAATAGTTTTTAATTAATATTTTAAAAGGGTTGCCAGGACGAGCAAGGTACTGGATGAGGTGAATAAATATATTTTTTTAAGACTCTTCTTGTCTTGTTTCGGTAATGATGACAAAGAATCATTGTCTAATGCTAGAGAGAGAAATAGAAAACAAAAAAACATCATCTTTCTTTTTAGGGAGTGGATATGAATGGAATTAATCAACTAAGATGAAATCGGGGCTAAAGTTATATTTATTTAAATCTTATAATAAAAACTAATCGAAATAACAAATAAAATATTTTATATTTGTTTTTATAGTGTTATGTCATTCTCATTGTTATACAAAATGGTGAATTATAATTTATTATGAAATACTTTTGATTAATTTTAATTCCACGATACCTTTTACTTTGGTGACTGGTGACCATTGTAGTTTTCCACAATACTAGTGCAGCCCTCACGAGATCCGTTGAAAGAAGTGTTGCCGGCCGTCGTCGACTGGTTATCAATGATGGATGGCCCATTGTCCGCACTGCATTTTAATTGCACAATACGGGCAAGAAGCATGAAATTTTATATGAAATTAATACATATTCACGTTTTTCAATTAACCTTTACTTTGAATTTTATAGCCGTTTTTAATAAATCAAATGGTCAATAAAAAACTAACAAACGAAATAATACGAATGATACAAAAAATAACCGTCGGTACAATCGTAATTTGATTCTGTATCGTTTTTATTTAGGCCTAAATGCAATAGCGCACAGAATCTGCCCACTTACAAAGTTAAGCGTCGTTTCAGCTACGTAAGGGCGTAAGTTGGGCGCCGGCTGTGTGCGAAAAGCTCCGCAATGGGCGAGCTTTCGTACGGGAAAAGGAAAGCGCACCCCGCCTCGCGCTCGCAGCGTCTCGCTCACCATTCGCTTCAGAGCGCTCGGAGCGAGCGGTCGTGTTCGCGTCGCCACTAAACGCTCCCGCACGCGATCGCGAGAAAACTTTTCAGTGTTGTGAATACGGACGGAATAAAATGAACAGTTCAACCCTCATGTGCTGTGAATTTTCGGTGTAACAGACTAATCGAGCATAAGTGTACCGAAGAGGCTAATTACGAGTTGCTAAGCTAATTGGCGGGCCGGCGTTTCATGAAGGTGAGCCGACTTTTATTTCCGTTCGGCAATCCCTCTAATTGCGTCAATTAGTGTAATGCGGCGACAGCTTTGAAGAGTCTGCTTAATGATCTCCGCGGCAGCGGCTCTTCGCAAACTATTCAAACTCCGCACGGGTTTTGGTTTTAAAATAATTAGTTCGCTAGTTTTTGCAATAAAGTGAAAAGCGCTCATCCCTTTTAAATAGATTGGACCAATATTTTTAGGGTAAAAGTTGCAGAATTCGGATTTGAATTTTTAAAACCAATAAACAACTTTATATTATTTTAAATTGACTTGAAACTATTTTAGAAAAAAAGCATAATTTCATGCTATATTTATTGGGCATTGTAAAAAAAAGTTATAATAATTATATTCGCTGTTGGTTTTCATATAAATATTAATAAATAAATGTTTTTTTTTTATTAATTATTTTTTGATGTAAAAATGATAATAAATATTGTAATTATTTTAACTTTTTCCCCTTAAAATGTGGACAAAAGTTTTGTTATTTTTTTAATAACGAACAAAACGATCATTTTGGTAAAACCAAAGCCACGGAAAAAAGTGATTTTGACTCTTTAGTTGAATGGTTTTACTTACATAAGAAAAAAATATCAATTTAATCAATTTTAAAGCTTCACAAGCGTAAAACCCAGCAGAATCACATCGCAAAATCTGCCAATTTTTCAATGACAATAGTCTGCAGTCCGATGATGCCGATAACCCTACAACTGCTGTACGACCATTTGTACGACTAAAAAAAGCGAAACTATAGTTAGCTGGCGAGCGACATGGTTTGTCCCAAAAGCCAATTAGAATCCCGTATCCGGCTTGTTTATTCTCTAATTAGCAAGTGGCTCATTAGAACTCACTACACGGGGGCTGCAGCAATGCTTCATTCGTTTTAATTATAAACAGAGTTTCTTCTGTACTTATAATTACCGGCCACAATTAATGGACAACATTTTATTGTTTATCTCAAGCATAATGAGTGTTTATGCGATGCGGATTAACGTCCGATCCAATTATACTCCTTTTGGGCGATAATAGGCTCCGCTAAATTGATGTTTACCTCGTGTTTCTACGTTGATTGTTTTTTTGTTTTTTTTTGTTTCTAATTCCATCTGTGCTAAAGCAAAATAAAAATAACTCAAGGGAAGGAATAATAATTTATTTCGACGTTCATCGTGATACAAATAAAGTATGTGTGAAACTAATCAAGTGATAAATTTAAGATTTTACATGATATAATTAATTTTTGTAATGAGTTCTTAGTACATATAGTAGGTACTAAAACTCATTACTATCAAAAACATTACATTATAATTATTTTTTATAAAAAATAAAAATTAATTACATTATGTAAAATCTTTAATTTATCATTTTAAATAATTATGTAAGTTCTGATAGAAAAGTCATACGTAAAAAAAAATGAATACTAAGAAATGGATAAAATGTATAGAGCTCTCTTAAATTTTGGCTGAATCCGAATTTCATTGTTCGGACTGGGAACATTGCACTCAAATCCTGCTCGGATGTGTGTGTAACACGAATTTTGGTATAAGTCCATATAATAAGCCGGTGCATTTCCATTAGGTAATTAACTTCGGTTAATTAATAAACAGGCTACAATAATGAGAATGTTATGATAAATTAATCAGGGCTGATTGGCCCACCGGCGATGGGCGCGATTCTAAATACTCGTAGGTGCGTATAGTACGAACGACAGCACGTCAAGCTAAATACTGCGATATCTTATGCTGTTGGTATAAGGGCTATTTTTCAACAAAAATGTAGAGTCTCGTGCTTGCACGAGCGATTGTACGAGCGGATATGATTTACTTACAATTGAGCAGATGCGATTAATTTGCAATAATTTATTGTATGCGTTAGAGAATATATGATTTAGTAGTCTCATTGTTATCATGCATAAGATAATTACATAAATATAAAACAATAGTGCCCGTCATATGAAAAGGGAAACAAAAGAGAAATAATCAAGTCACTAAATAAATAATTTTGTGGAAAAAGTAATGATCGTTATGAGTTTTCCTTGAAATTGTAAAGCGTATTTTTTAAAGACTTTTGAAATAATTAATTTAAAGTATTGCAATAATATAAGAAATAGTTCGCACAGGCTTTTAGAAGTGACGGGATGAAGCAAAGGTAAAGCAATCCGTGTGGGTCACACTCTACCTAATTGGTTGCGCAAAGAACAAATTGCTGAGGGCAATCGATCCATCGCGCAGTTTAGGGTTATCTGTGAGTCATCGGGAATGTCATTACTTTATTCACAGGAAAAGTTATTATATTTAATTAATTTATAATTAAATACTTCTAGAACTACCTTTATACAATTCTTTTGGTCATAATGAATCCCAACATCACAATAAAAAAACGCATGTATAGAAATAAAATGTTAATAATTGACATAGGATAATTTCGAATTATTTGCATCTTGAACATATTGCATTTAAAAACATTAAAAATCATATCAAATATCAAAATAAGTAAATACTAAATTTTTAATCGTTTCTTTTCTTAAAATAATACAAACGTCAATTTATCATGAACCATTCAGTTGGTACAGTACAGTACACCTACCAGTTAAAAGGGATTACAGAGTCGTAGACACTCGTGGCTCTTTTATGACCCCGTAGCCCAGGGTTGTCATTACGAACCATGTCGACCTAGGGTCGGGTAAAAATTGCGGATCAATTAAGCCTACTTTCGTAACGTGCACTAGTCTAAACGTTGGACTTAGTTAAGGGTGAGATGCAGCGTTGCATTGCCTGCAGGAAGGTTAATTTTTCATTGTACATAGCATTCAAGGATATATTAAGGGATTATCTCTACTTTGATATTGAAAATAGCACCTAGGCATTGTTATTGAAAAACCTGTAAATGCTCGATGGATGAAACGAAGAGAAAACTAAAAAGACAATTGCAGTTAAATGCAAAGAAAAAAAGTTGTTTCATATTTAGTACGAGTATCTGAGTTACAGTAATGAATCAAAATGTACGAATAAACAATTAAAATGACATGTGACCTGCAGGTTGTTAGGGCCCGCGGCGCGCTAATTGGCCGCCTGCAGCCTTCGCTCGCGATAGACAAATTAGAAGCGGCAGGGCTCGCCAAAACGCATCTTTTTAGTAGATTTTGAGTTTTGTATTACGAGTATTAAAAAAAAGCGTTTTTTTTTTGTGAGCGAATTCAAGAATTGCAGTAGTGATAGTGAAAGTAAAGCGTCAAAATTCTATCGATAAATAAATTACGGCCACAAAAAAATTACCTAAAAACTTTCCCCCTCAAATACACTACCGATTTTTGACTATTAATTAATCCATAGCTAACAATTAAGAAAACCATAAAAATATTTAAAAAATTAACATTGAATTAATACCAACAGTTTATTACTATTTTAGAAAAAAAGGTCAATCACAATGTAGAGTCCACGAGCGGAACCTTAAAAACACGGATTTCAGTTATTGAAACGGCTTAATTTGCAAATTCAATTTGGTTCCAATATCGTACCTGTCAGTGGAATCTGTTAAATATCAGTCGAATGTAGGGAATATCGTCGCGGTTTGATTTCTATTCATTGGCCCGCAGCTCTATCTGTTGCATTGTTAAAAATGCATTTGATGAATATTCCAAACTCTGATACGGTACGCTTTTGTAAGCAATCTTCAGTCCTTACTGAATATTAGGTTTATGATCGTTTAATAGTTCTTGGATGAAAAAATACAAGACTGAAACCTCATTATTTCGCAAGTAATGTAATAATCACACTTACTTATTTGTTATAACGAAAACCACTGGCCACTATGAACAAGCCATTTTGCACGTAAGTTTAAAAAAAAAGAACGAAAAAAAAGGTAAATCTCAAAATGATGTAAATAACATATTTTTAATTTTTCGGTGTGAAAATGATTAGTAAATTTTAAAGGCTGAGATCAAAAATGTATCTATTTAGAAAGTAGTTGTTTCATATTGTATGAGTAATGTATATTTGGCATCCCTATTGGGAAGGCCTTCAGTAATTAGGTTGTTGTGGGGCTCACGTTTTTTAGCGCGGCCGCTTCCTCTCGTTGCTTATTTAATTAGGGCTGTGCTTGTTTGTTTACCAGAATTTGAAACTAAATACTTCTTTCTTACAGCTGTTTGGGGTCGTTAAAATCGCTCCCTAATAAGCAGGTGCCGTTTTCGCTAATAAGTTTAATTAAGAAGGTGTTATGTGTATGGTATTAGTTTTTTTTATCTTAATTAACCTTATTTGTGTCGCGTACGCGGAAAATTTTGCTCCAAATTCGTATAGGTTTATTTCATTAATTATTTTTTACTTATTCATCTGTAAAAATCAGACTCCTATAAATTATTTTCGTACTAACTCATTTAATAAATACAAATTATTATTGCTAAAACAAAAGCGTTCTAATTCTGTCATATTTATTTATTTTAATCAATTTTGATATTAATTTGTACAACAGAATAAGAAGCTAGTGTGATTTGGAACGCATAAAAAAAAACATAAAACAGCGTGTTAGTATTAGAAAAATCATTAAGAAGCATGCGCTTGCACGATTAGATTCATCGTCACCACAACTGCAGGCAGCCAGTCGGCCCCCTGTAGGATATGGACTCTGATTGCTCTATTATACATTCATTGAATGTTCTTAAGTCTACCTCCTTTGTACTCCAATTCTGTTCTATTTTACTTCTGCTCAATTGATCCTGGTATTGAGAGTTAATGGTGACTATTGTCTATTTTCACTATGATTTTAGATTGTTCGGAGATTACTGCAAACCATCCTATTGTGTAATGGGGGTAGCAGCTTTTAATCATTATTCACTCTTACAAAGTAAGTTTTTAGTTATTTGCAAATGTTTTATGAAATTACAATATTATCTACTAATTACCATCATACTTATTTAAAACACTTTCTCTGTGTTTCTGCCTTGAAATTTGTACCTACCTACCTACCTACAAAACTTACTAAAAAAACGAAAGATGTCATGGAGTGCCTTAATTATTGTATGGTGTATGTAGATACATTGTAGTTTGTCAAAACTACTTTTGTCAAACTACAATACAAACATAAGAAAACTGCTCGTTGGATTCATAATTTTACAGATACAGTTTTTAGCTTATCTGCTGGGTGGTAAAACTATTCCTATTAACTCCTTCATGTCATTTAATTGGTTTCCATATCTAATGAATTCGTTATCGTATGACAAGGAGAGTATGTCATAGCAATTAGAAAGTCGCAGTGACCTTAGTCTTCAAAGGGCGCGCGATAACCGCGGTATGTGACGCGATGCGCGCACGCACACGGGTATCAATAGATTTGCCAAGTAATCAAGCAGCTTGTTTGTTCGAATGCTAAGAAAAAGAATTCGTCATCGTCTCACGTTTAAATAAATAAATAAAAGGCAGTCCTATTTTGTGGGCCTACTTAAATTCTTTTACCCGTACATAACTGCTCTACCAAGATACGATTTCGATTAAATTTTTAAACTTCTTTTAGGAGTGCAAGATCAATTGTAGTGATCCTTATAAAAATGAACAATAGAACCTAAGAATAGTGCAAGTACCTAAACATGGATAACAAAATAATCCTTACTATAATGTAGCTCCATGCACAACTCTGTAGTTGAACAATATTTAGTATCGATCTGCCTCTAATTGGTCGCCTGTTCGGTACATTGGCGCTTGATGCAAATACCCTGTTATTAGGCAGGTTAATCAAAGAGTTATCGGTCTAATTACCCAGTTTCGGTACAGTACGTGTGCCTATGGCTCGAACACCACTAATTAAGAAATTCCTCTTTCATTTGCTCAATTTGATTTATTCACGTCGAGTACCTAAAGTCATGTTGTACAATTAGCTGGCTTTTTGGTGTTATGTTCGTAATTCAGCGGGTTGGCTTGTAATAATGAACGTTTCGAAACATATTGAGCGTGATGGTAGGTCTATTTTCTTACTACACTTCGCATTTTATCGTATTACTCATTATGTGTTCCGCCGATTTTCTTTGCTTATTTAATTCTAGTACTCTTACTTGATCCTCTGATCAGGAAACTTCGACTACTGACAATATAAAAAAACTTCTGAAAATTCATATATTTTTACCAGTATAAATTAATAGTATAGTAAATATAGTATAGACTCTAAATTCGAATTACGAGAATCGAGAGTATGTTCAAATCGCTTCGCCAGGTCAAGGTGACTGCCAAAAATGAGGCGGCGTTTTCAAGTGGGTTTAAATCAGTGAGCCGAGTTTCCTGATAGGTGGTTACGACACGGTCCGGGTTATCGTCGGTTAAGCACGGCCAATTGACGTCAAGTGCCAACTGGCTTATCAGCCGGGGGTGGAGAGAGCCACGTGGTGACTGCTCAACTGTTGATGGCTTGTCAAATTGTTCGAAATTCTAATTTTGGAGACGCCCATTTGACTGAATAAAGCTGCCTATTCACTATGAAAATATACATATATATACAATGTGTAAACCCATCACAAACAATTTTTTAACAAAAATTCTTACTTCTTAATGAGGGCTTACTTACTTAGGTGGTCGTCTGTACTTTCGTGGTATACATTATTTACTCGTAATTATTTATTTAATTATTTTTACCCTTTGTTTAAAAAAGGCCCTAGCGTGGTGTTCTAACACTAAGTCGTGTGATTGTGTTTTATCAAAAAGTAATCCAGAAGTATGCTTGCACTAGCATGGCCTTAGTCTAAGTGCAGTAATTAAGCACCCAGATACCAATTAATGCAATAATGGTATCACCATTTTACACTTAAGTATAAATACACACTGATAAACTTTGAGCTCATAAAAGTTTGATACAATATATCTACGTAAATATTATTATTTAAATATCACATAATTGTTATTTATTTTGACATCTTATCGGGGGCTCGTTAATTAT
This sequence comes from Pyrausta aurata, assembly GCA_963584085.1. Taxonomy (NCBI): domain Eukaryota; kingdom Metazoa; phylum Arthropoda; class Insecta; order Lepidoptera; family Crambidae; genus Pyrausta; species Pyrausta aurata. Next base: position 9,603,322 of record OY757255.1, on the reverse strand, counting down.
TATAATAACAATCGTATTAAATTGACATGTGCGTAACTTTGACGTCATTGTTAATAATGAACCCCTTAATATGCCTTCCGACTTGTAAATAAATCGTGGCATTTCGAGAAAGAAGATTATATAAGCTAATTAATAGAAAAACGGTTGGTAACTTAGCGTAAAAATAAAATTACAATCAAAAACACAATACAAAACACGTGTAACAGATTAAAACGAATGCAACACATGTGTGCAACATTTGCATTGTAAGCGTTGGTTTTTAGGTCACCGGTAATTATCTAATTACATATTAATTGCTCCACTAATTCATAAATTATTGATCGTAATCGCCGCTGCATTAATGGACATTATGCGGATAAACATCATTTGTGTTCGAATCTTTAAATTAAATTTTTAACTACAAAAATCGTTTTAAGCATCATCGTAAAAATACCCATAATGCCAACCCATATACCGCAGCCAACTTTCAAGTGCTCCGATGTCTTCCCTTTTGATTAAATTTTGAAAGAGATAAATGAAAAAAGTTTGAGTTTTTTGGGTCATTTTAAAGGATCTTATCGACTTCAGATATTCTTGATGGCGCAATGACAAACATGGGGAAATTTATAACCGTACGTCGAAATAAAAAGTTAATGCGCGGTCTAATACAGAACGATGACATAAAACAAGACATTTGGTAATTTAACGACAATTTATAAATAAGCGAGGAATGCGTGTAACCAAAAGTATGGTCGGGTCGCTCATTTATAGCCCATTCCGATTTTTAGTACTTATAAAGTACAGCCGAAAAGTTTCTTACGGTGCGCCGGCTCCGCAGATTTTATGCAAATTATGGCAAGTTAACATTAAGTGGGGGAACAAACTGTGTTCATGTTTTACTACTTTACTTTCGAGCTTGTTCGAATAGGCTTTGACAAAAATCGTTTTATAACATCGATCGTGTAAACTTTTCTGTGACTTTATTAAAATTTTACGGTGTCCGCGATAAAGTCGTTGATAGACTTATGATGTCGGGCAGATTGTGCAACTAAGGCCCAGTTGCGTGATAGATAGTTAACTAAACTAATGGTTAAGTGTCGTTACAAACGGTTGAATATTTATGATTGTGTGTGTTTTGAAGAAAACATACCTTTTAAAATAGCCATTCTGACATTTGGTAAAATATTCAACCGCTGGTACAACATTTAACCTTGGTTGAGTTAACTATCAACAACGAAACCGGCCATAAGTGATAAGATTTGAGAATAAAAATAGTCATAATTTAATTTCCTTTCAAACATATAATGTACACAGAAAGTTTGCCACAAAAGAAATTGAAAGCTTTTTGTATACCCACCGGAATTTCATCTGCAAACTGCCCAATCTATATCACTGTGTACACGAAATGGACTTCCATTATGAGGCTTTACAGTCATCTGGATATACGGAGCGGTTTCAAAGGTATTTTAAATGACCAGTTACCCTGGTCTCCGCAGTCAAGACGATTCAGTCTATTTTCCGTGTCGCCGTATGAGTGGCGAGGGGCAGGGGAGGTCAGTTATAGCTGGTGGCGATCGTAGTGAAGACATAAGTGGCCAATTAGGCCGTTTTGTTTGCCGGCCCAAAGCGCGCTGGACAGTTTAGCCTTTTTCAAATAAATGACGGTGTACCGTATTGGCTAATTGACTGTGTGTGTAATGTGCTGTTCAAATTGATTTATGGCTGTGTTGGTCGCATAAATGTTTTTCTATGACCAAAGCACAACCATAATCCGCTGTAAACCATGCAATTTTAGTATTGAAAAGTAAAGTCATTCAAGATTTTGTCTAATGCGTAATAAGTAAATATTGAAATGCCACAAACCAAATTCATTTTAATACTCAAACGCAACATAAGAAGCGTATTAGTGCACTCAATCAACAATGCAACATGATTGGAAACGGAGTCAACAATCGGAATAGCTGAATGGGTCCGTCAAAAGGGGGCGAATCAATAAGGAAATTAACAATGAGTTCGTTGCACCGACTCATAGAAATCCCTCATTTCCTCCGCTCGGCCCAGACTACGGACGACATCACGTCAAGCTATACACTGCGGTATCTTATGCTGTTGGAATAAGGGCTATATTTCAACAAAAATGTATAGTCTAATGTGCTGTCGACTGTACTTCAGGCTGCAAACACACAGTAATGAGTGTGAGAGTTGAGAGTGACCAGCCACGGTAATTTGCGCGGGCAGTGGGCCGGTGCTTCGAACGACTGCCAGTATTAGACCAAGTATTAGCGTTCCTGTTTTCAGTCGCCGTTTAGCCGATTTAATTAAGTTTTAAATCATCATAAGTTCGACTGTGATTGGCTTGGACAACGGTCAAGGTAATCAGACTGCAATTTGGTTATTACCACTACTTATTTAGGTAGCCCTATGTTTATCTAATTACACAGAATGATTACCATATGTTATGGATAAACGAAGATATAGGAAAAGTTAAGACCAAGTTCCATGACGCTCATTAATAACTAGTATTAAGATAGTCTTTGGTTTTGTCATAAAAATAAATTTTAACCATTAAAACTAAAGGCACAGATTATAAGTAGTTTCGGTAACATTACACGTAATATTTTTTAAAATTGAGTTACAAATATTGTTATTAGACTCTCGCAAATACCATTACCTCTATAGGTACGTACGTTTATTAGTGCCTGTTTGTGTGGTCATCGGGAATCGGATTTGAAGCATTATTAATTCCGCTAAATTGAAAGCCGATGCGACTGGACTGTTACTGATGACCCGATCACTCGTAGTGTTGGGTGTCTCGCTCGATTTAGCCGACGAGACCGTCACAAGGCTTCCTAGCTGTTGTGGTATATGTTGTGTGTTATTTATCAATTTATTAAATTGTGAATTCCATTCTTGCTTATTTATACCATTCCGGCTACTTTTACAAAAAAAAATACAGCAACGCGTTAGTGACATGTTAATTCACCAAAATACTTACAAACCATAGGCCACAGGTTATAGTGAGTACCCGTCCACATTATTCATAAGCATTCATAAGCATTTTCACCCTTACCTGGCATCGTAGGTTCCTTTAATTCAAAGTGTTAGTTTCAAGATTTCCTTATATTGATTGGCGATTAGCACAACCTAAGAAGGGTGTATTATCCTTGTGTGTTGTATCCATGACGGCCTCGTCACTCATTCTCTTGCCTATTTAGTGGATTCTAAAGTATATGGTTTCTTATTCAATCTTATATGATTAAAAATAATATTACGAGTAAACCTAACAACGAGTAAACGAGTAAACCTAAAATTCCGCCTAACAACGCGGTGACGTAGAGTTTGTTTTGAGGACATATTTGTAAAACTGTTGTTTTAGAATTGATTATGTTAACGCACAACACTAAATACTGCCTACTCGAATAATATTTGTTTCATACAAGTATCACCTGTGTACATTACGGCGTTTGCTGATGGCACTAATAGGGCTGATGTCAACGGAATAGTCCCGATTATGAATATATTCCACGAAAATTTGCTGTAGTCATTATTGGAAGCTTCATTAGAAGTTTGTGTAAGCTGTGATAGTATGTGTATAGGTATCATCATCATCGAAATTTAAGAGCTAGGCACTTGTTGGTAGAGTTTTTCCATAAAAACTACAAATTAGGGTAGATGTGCAATTCTAACGGATTTCATAATATTTTTCATCTTCTCACAAAACCTTGAACAAAGTTTTGTCATGAATATATTGCTTTTCTAATATTCAAGTAAAACACATTTAATGAATAACTTTGTTTTATTGATACTAGAAATTTCTCAATATATAAGGTCACCTCGTTTTAAGTGATAGAAAATTTGAAACAAAGTTATTTTTTTTTTTCAGATTTAATTTTTTTATCGATTAAGGCTAAGATTAGAGAAAAAAAGGTTTGGGCATTGAATTGAGAGAGGCGAAGCCTATGACGTAGATAACTTTTTAAATTGTCAGGGTGCTGTTTTAAAAAATAATATTGTCTATGTTAAAGAAAATAATAAAAATTAAAATGTCGATATTCCAAAAAATAATGATAGTGTCCTGTTTCTATGATGTATACAAAGCCACTGTTAAAATATTATCACTTAAAATGTTTTGACCTTATATAGACTAGAATATATCTCGGTCCTTAAATTGGAATACTACGAAATTGTAACCTCCTCACTGCTGACTGTAGGTCCTGACTCCTCTAAGGCTGTGGTCACACACACAAGGAATTCCAAATTTACAAGCTGAGTTAGTTTCCAGGACCAAATAGCAGTTTGTTTGTCATCATCAACAAATATTCTCCATAGATTCTGAAAGTGTTGCAGACCCGTAATATAAGATTCATACACGCGTATTTGCCCTGATAAGATTCATAGTAAGTACTCGTATCTGAGTACAATTTACGAAAAGGGTTCTGACTTTACACTGCTCTCTCGCTTCCCAAATCGAACACCTTGATGCAAAGATAAATAAATATGCACTTATTTTTCATTCATAATAATATTTCCTACTATATTATTCACAAAACGTGTTTCCATCTGTATGGATAGCTCCAATCAAACAGTATTCGAAATATCAGTCAGTTAGTCCATGTATGTCAACCGTTCTTTAAACAGCGCCGGTGGACCAGCCAATTACGACAGCTAGCTGAGCGTATCGCAGACTCCGCTCCGTCTAATTATTACAGATATTAATTAGTATGCCACTAATTGATCTTCATTTCGATGCTTAGACCTTTTGTTACGTCCGTACATTCCGGTTTTAAGCCCTAAGTCTAATACCGCTCATATTAATTAGCTACCCACTAATTGGTCTACGTTTGAAGATGGTTTTGTTATTGTTTCTTCGTATATTCTAGTACGAGGAAAATAGAGTTTATTATAATTTTGAGCTTGTTAGTGCAGGCAAGTGTTGTTTTAAGCCCGATTTTGTGAGTGGTAGTTAGCTTAACTAATGGTCAAACGTCACTAGTAACGACGGTTTTACACCTAATACTTTAACCAAATGTCAGAATGGCTTTTATAACCCAGTTAGTACGGAAAAATTATGCCTCAGAAACATAAGGTCCTATGTACAAAATAAGAACATTGTTACAAATACTTATTACTTATCTAAATGTATTTTAAAAATAAAAATAAATTAAAATAGCATGAGTTTTACAGAAAAGTATATTTTTTTTACTAATTTGGATTTTAATAAATGTAGATAGATAGATAACTCTTTATTGCACACAACATTAGTGAATTTACAATTTTTTTTAAAGGAAATATTCAATTGTAAACTGATGACTAGTAATCTACTTGAAAAAACTACATGTCCTTTCTAATAACTTAGGTGTCCTTTATAAACACCAGTAGTAAAATCTAGGTGATGATTGGTATAGTAAATATTTAACGGCCCTGGGAACGTCATTTAACCATTAGTTTGAGCTAACTATCGATCACAAAACCGGGCCTAGAGAGCCCACAGACGAGCGCCAAAATGTCTGACTGCAGCTCGTCTGTGTGTGATGGAATATTTTTTAAAATGTTATTATTTTTAATTCTATTGACATATACAGTTACATCATTAATGGGGGACTCTTTTAGTCTTTAAGTTTTTGATATGGCTCAATTTCCAACAGCATCAATAGCACGGTGAATAAAGCTACCTAGTTTCTCGAAACTACGTCTTATGATGGTAAAAATAAATTAGACGTGGAAAGTCTTAACTACTTAATTCAATAATTATTCTGAATCACTCGCTACTTGTTACCGTCTGAAGATTTTCTAAGACTTTCTTGGAAGTTCTGTAATCGCAGTTTCGTTATAACGAGTATTCATTCGTTCATTAAATATCTGCATTTCACGAGACTGTACCTCCGTTAGCCGGTGTCTTAACACCGAGACAAATCTCGAAACACGATTTATTAATTTCCTGGGAATTCAGTGAACCGATAAATGGCTTAGATTAGTGTGCACTGTAAAATGGATTTGCTTTTAAAAACGCGAGAAGTCGAGCTTTGAGTTGACATTATAATTTGCAATTATTTAGTTCATTTCCCAAATCCAATTTAATTTTGATTTCGGTTAAAAGCAAAGTAAATAATCAACTTTGATTTGAGTTTGGTAAAATAACTGTCATGTATTGCTACTCGTACATCAGAGTGCGTCTATAAAGTCCCCCGATTTGCGTATTTTCTGCATCTACTGTTGGACTACATTAGTTATTCAGTAGTGTTATTGTGTAACACATCGTGTGCTTAAAGTCAGCGGCATTGAAAGGTGTCAGAATAGCGAGGTATATCAATTGTTCTCTCGTAGTACAACTGATTCACAACTCAGTGACGACTCAATTAGCAGAATTGATCTCCCCGATTCACGTATTTGCGGCATCTACTGTTCGTCAACAGCATTGAAAGGTGACACGGCGCTGTCAGAATAGCGAGGTATATCAATTATTTTCTCGTAGTACAACTGATGCACAAATCAGTGACGACTCAATTAGGGGAATTGAGGCTCTTGTGGACCTTTTCATATAAAAAGGGGTTTCAAAGTTATTCTGAGAATTTTTCCAATAACGCTTTGTTTGCGTTACAGACAATGATGTGTGTATAACAAAACGCGTGTTCACAATACTAGTATGTGTTTCTAAGAAACAGAAATCGCAATCGAAATTCCCGATATTAACAGCACTGGTTTAGTTGAACGTAGAATGCATAATGGGCGGAAAAATGTCAGCCGTCCGCAGGGTTGACACAACGTGAAAATAAAAAGAAATAAGTTATCGAGTTTCCTTTTCAAAGAAACATGCTAGCTGCAATGCGTTAATTAAAGGACATGATTACTGAGTAACGATGGTACTTATGTCTTTATTTTTTCATTTGTTTTGGAATTACAATACTTTAGTATAATTTTTATATCAATATGTGTCAAACTAAAGTTTGTTATTATAGCAGATAAACTTGGATTTATGTCTAAGGTTCAGATAACGAAGTCTTCGTCTTTTAGACTATTAGATGAAAAACCCTTGTTATTTTTTCATTTGTTTTGGAATTACAATACTTTAGTATAATTTTTATATCAATATGTGTCAAACTAAAGTGTGTTATTATAGCAGATAAACTTGGATTTATGTCTAAGGTTCAGATAACGAAGTCTTCGTCTTTTAGACTATTAGATGAAAAACCCTTGTTATTTTTTCATTTGTTTTGGAATTACAATACTTTAGTATAATTTTTATATCAATATGTGTCAAACTAAAGTGTGTTATTATAGCAGATAAACTTGGATTTATGTCTAAGGTTCAGATAACGAAGTCTTCGTCTTTAAGACTATTAGATGAAAAACCCTTGTTATGCTATTTTGATTACAGCCTGAAGATGTGCGTTTAATAATGTAGAGTAGAGCTCGATTTGTAAGTAATTAAAAAATAATTCGTTTTTAAAATATATTTTGTTTTTAGGGTTCGTTGTTCATATGCCCTTCTCTTTGTTTCGTCTGCACCAGGGCAGTATATTTTTTTAAGGAATTCATAGTCCCTACGTGCATTTTATCCATAGTCTCCTTGTGCCAGTCTTGTTTGTAAGTGTATTATAGCGGGCGGGCTGAGCCGCGCTGACGAATGGCCGCGGCGACAAATTGGAAACGGCGGCAAATGGCGCGGGACCTCCACTGCCCGTATTTGCTGTTGGGGGAATAGTTTTACAAAAAACTGTGTTTTGGCATTCACATAATTTTTGGTGTAAAGGAAGCACAGAAAAATGTGGTCTTCTATGGTGGTAATAAATCCTTATATGTCCCTAAACCCTAAAATGTTCCTAGGCTATCAAAATTAAACTTTGGATCACCTCATTAAGCTCCTTTCGACATAATAAATTAAATATGTCATCTCAATTTCCTCAAGATAGATGCATATTACCAAACTTATGAGACACATGCTCTGGTGTACAACTTTCACCATGCACACTATTCGCACAAAACTCAAAACCCAAAACAAAACCTGCGATTCCCCACGAGCAGAGAAAAAGGGAATAACATCATAGGGGTGTTGGTCCCTCACAAATAGTTAGATTATATAAATAAGGCTGGCGTAATAGTTTACGCGATAGCGATCGCCAGCCGGACCGCGACTCAAATTGAGTTGGGTTTACTAAGGTTTTCACGACGCAAGACGCGATTTCGAGAACAAAATGTATGTAAAATAAAACATTGGTTGCGTATCTCAGTTTTCAAGCTGAATGAGCTATTTGAGCGAATACTCAGAGGTAAACGGTAACACATAATAATATGGTGTGTCTTTAGCCGCAGTATACGATTTTTGATCCTGACTTGAGTAGGACAACTCATCACAATGTTGATGAAATGATGACCTTAGATGTCCATCATACTGTTTTTTTGCCTGCTTTGTTTCGAAAGTTTTATGGTAGATTTTATTTCTGCGTATATTCTTTTGAGGTCTGCAATTTTCAAGAAATAGTATATCTGTGTGTAGTCCGAAACCATCATATCTTCCCTAATCGGAGTATTTATATAAAAAAATAACTATACTGACAATGCCTAGCTTTTAAAACTTAACGAGTAATGTATCAATGATACATCAAGGGTTACCTATAACATAGGTAATGATATAAGTCCTATATAATTTAAAATACAAAACTGCAATGAGCGAAATCCTCAATTTAGTAACAACAGCAGTCAGTGTGCCGCCCGGCGTCCACGGTGTAGCGTTACCACTCGGCGCTTGATACGTTACAAATTGATACGATGGACGCTCGCCACTCAGCCGGAACGTATCGCCAACAGGTTGTGTTTCAATCCAGTCACAGTTTGGACCGCAGAAATTGATACTCAGGACAACACGTCACTTGATATTTGAGCAATATCTTTCCGCTTTGTAGATTATAATCCGCTCAATCGTTACATGAAGCCATGAAAAGAGTAACTCAGTAGCGATGAGAACTAAAATTTGGAGTCAAATTCTATCAACAGGATATAAAGTAGAGCAGACTCTTCATAGATGCACTTAATCATTTATTTGTGTATATGCAAAATAGTGGTACCACTTATATATTTATTACTAAAAATGTAAGCTATCTCACAAAAAGTCGCCTCCGAAAATAAGAAATGAAATCTTCGTGTAGAATCAGACAAATAGGGTATCTGCAGTGACCAATTCAAATTGTAGGACGGCCCGGCTACAGCGGGGGATGGAATCCAATCAAGGAAACTAGCTCCACTGATGCCTATCACTAAAGTTTCACATTCAAAGATTTGTTTCTCGAGATTAAATCAAAGGCGAATTACTGTAGCGGCGAAAAAGAAATATGGTGAGTCCGGCCGCGGGGCGGGGTGTCCTGCTGAAATTGCTTTTCAATCCCTCGGACTTTGGACTTGTAAAGAAGTTATTACCTTCCAAGGAGATAGCGGCGGGTCCGCCGATACGGATATATGTCTTTTTCATATGTAATATTCCTTTTTCGCGTTTTATTAATGGAAAATGTTTCGTGGGACAGTGCGGGTGGCTCTCGCCGCGATATTAAAAGACGCCTCTACTTACTGTGGCTTCTTTTATGAGATTGTCGTAAAGTAGTTTATGTTGCGTGCGTTGGGATGTGTGTCTGCTTAGTGTTTGCGTTGATACAATATGTTGTATGGCTTTTAAGTTAATACAATGGTAATTGTCTATTTAATTTATATTGTAAAATGTTACTGGTTATAGGTAACAATTTAACACATTAGAATAGTTAACTGCTATCTAAAAGCGATGAATAAATAATTAGTTACTGATAAAGAATCACAAATGAAACCTGTACTATCACCCGCACACATAACTAAGTCCCAGTTTCGTGATTGTTAGTAAACTCAACTGATGGTTAAATTTCGTTACCAGCTGTTGAATATTTACGATTGTGCGTGTTTTGAATATAAAATACTTTAACCAAATGTCAGAATGGCTATTATTAAATTTCACTATTGGTTCAGGTATTTTTTCTTACGTACGGTAACGACATTGAACCGAAACCGCTATCGATCACGCAACTGGCCCTAATAACACAGATGGTACTAATAAGTACAGTGGTCACTAAAATACTAGCTTTTTAGATACACCTTATGGCAATGGCCTTAAAGCCTTTGTTGTTACTGTCTGTACCTCAGTCAGTGTGCAATACTCGTTTGATAATGTTGCCTGCTCTAATTAAGTCCACTACACCGATGTTTGGAATTAATTAGTGTATTGTTTAATTGGCATCTCTTGTTATCTGTTTGTTTCGATTATTTATTCATTAGTGGTATTTGTGAGAGCTTCTGCCGAGATGGTAACTAAGCGTACTTTATTATCGATACAATTAGTTGACGGTGACTTATGAAACCTCAATTATTTGCTATTTTTTGGTTAGGATTTTCTATTATTTGGCATAAATACAGGTAGCACTGAATCAAATCACGTTTACTGGAATAAATTCAAACTTCGAAGGAAGAACATTATTTTTGAAGAAAAAAAAAACGAAAAACAACTATAGTACCTTCAATGTTGGAAATGCCATTGCTAAATTGATGAATATCCTGCTTTTAATTTCATTTGCTGGTAGATAATAATACAATACCATTGTGAGCGAGTTTAATATGACACAGGACATCACTAGCGCCTATGCGGATTGATTACACCTGTCCATCACTATTAATAGAATATTGCGCGTGATTCAAATTGAATTAGACCACTATTGTCGAATTACCCACGTATGTTTCGTACGGACTATCGATTTTGAATATTTAGTAGCCAATTTGGACCATGTTAGTACTGTGATTTTCAAATGAAGATATTATGCGGGCTGCGTTATGTGGGATGTGAGTATGATTGAGTATGAGTCAAATTAATTATTGTAACTGTGAAATTGAAACTTCCAAACAGTTTTTTTAATGAGAGATTTTGTAGTGCGTTAACCTATTTGTATAGTTTCTAAATTAAAGGTCCTAAACATTACATGACTTCAATTATAATTTCTTACGAATCAATCGAATGAAATTCACAAAGTAAATATGACGTCTGAACTTAATAATTACCGTGAAAAATATTCATGTGATTTTCCACATGACGTTTACCCGCAAATGACCAGAATTATTTATAAGACTATTGCAATTGAATCTTACAGTTGAATAAATCTGAGGGGTATTCATTTGACAGTTCAAAACGTACGGTATGATCTGTCAAACCCTTTGTTCGTTGCCGTTTGACAGATCATATCGTACGTTTTGAACTGTCAAATGAATACGATTGCTTTACACAATTGCCCCCCTGGTTTTTAATAGTCTTTACAAAAATAATATTTCATCCGATGTGATTCATGTGACTGTCACTTATTATTCATAATGTAAAAAAAATACCTGTTATTCATTATTGAATCAATTATTTAACATGTACTAAATAGTTAGACAATTAATGAAATATTTTAAAAAGTGAGCAAGACTCACTTTTTAAAATACTCATGGTAATCCCGCCACCGGGTCTATAGGCAATGCGTAGTTTTTCCGCCCAATTGCCCACGGATATGTTCAATGATGGCCTAATATTTGTTTAGATTGCTCACCGCAGCTGCCCGGAGACTGTTTGTTCAGCTGCTTGTTTGTTTGCTAGTGCGCTTAATTGAGAGCTTGTTAAATTTGTATGGTGAATAAAGCATTAATTTCGTTTTTGTGTCATCGCTTAAGGCGCATTCAAGTTTAGATAAGTAAAATTAAGTGAATATTGACTGGGTCTAAACAGGAAATTCATTCATCCAACTCGGCTGGGCAGCGTTCGGGAAGCTGCGTAAGAGCGTCTTCTCGTCTCAATTACTTCAGTGTCTGAAGACGAAAGTCTTCAACCAGTGTGTGTTACCAGTGATGACATACGGATCCGAAACGTGGTCTCTAACTATGGGCCTCATAAAGAAGCTCAAAATCACACAACGAGCGATGGAGAGGGCTATGCTCGGTGTTTCTCTACGAGATCGAATCAGAAACGAGGAGATACGTAGAAGAACTAAGGTAACGGACATAGCCCTGCGAATCAGTAAGCTCAAGTGGCAGTAGGCAGGGCACATAGCGCGAAGAACTGATGGCCGTTGGGGCAGAAAAGTTCTAGATTGGAGACCCTTCGACCAAAGGCGCAGCGTAGACGTCCGCCGACAAGATGGACAGACGACCTTGTGAAGATCGCAGGATCGCACTGGATGCAGACCGCTCACAACCGGTCGTTGTGGAAAGCCATGGGGGAGGCCTATGTTCAGCAGTGGACGTCCTTCGGCTGATAATGATGATGATGATGATGAAACAGGAAATATCATTGCTTACCTACTCTATGGGTACTATCAATCCAAAGAGAGAAAACTACAATTTCATAAGTAACCCCACAATGTGGTGAGACAAGGATTTGTTAAGACGTTGCTGCATTATATGAATTTTATCGACAAATATTTATAGATTTTTTGGTTAGTCAATCAAATTAGAACCTAACATTATATATTTTTTTACAGGTACTGCCACGTCACATCCACATCACGTGTTAGTCCTAAGCACCAAACAAGAACGTAATGTCCATCTCCATTACATTTATAATTTAAAACTCACACTTAAAATACCTCATCTTACACATAAGGGAGTTCAAAGTTGGCAAGTTAAAGATAACTTAGCAGTGTTGTACTGCAATGCCTGTAGTAGCGTAATTAGGTAATCCACTTAGTCTGTGGCCCTTTGTGTTACGCGATCCGCTGACTGATCCTCGTTGACTCAGGTAGCCCAAACTAGCGTGCTAATTACATGCCTGCCGTTACTAACAGATGACTGAGCTAATTATGATAAGCCAAGTTTAATAGACTTCGAAAAACGTCAAATAAGCTGTATTTAGTTTAGATTTTGACACATTTGCCACATTTATTGATGTTTTATGCGCGCGAGTCATGCTTGTGAGTATCATAAATAAAAAATGTAGGTATCTTTAATCTATCTGCGTAAGTTTGGCAGTGTTAAGAGACTTCCACTGAGCGCTAGGACATTTGTGTTTTTTGGTTTGTGTTTAAAGCATACGAAGAAAGGGGTTCTATCAAACTACTTGCAGGTGACATATTTTTATAGGAATTAAGAGTAAAACCGCCTCTTCATTTGACATTTAGCACGCGTTGTCTAAAGGTTGTCTAGCATTGCATGAAATGAGAAAGGTAAGATACAACTCATACCAATTTGTGAAATCCAATCCGTATCTGATTAAATTAAATGTAAAGTTCTACATAAACAACTTATAATTAATTGCAATCAAAGTTCTTATGAAAATGAGAGTTTAAGTAGGTACTCTTTGTTTCTGCGAAAAACCGTTTTTACTTGTACCGTTTAATCGTACAGTTTCAATGCAAAGAGAAAATCAATACCTTTTCAGTATGATTGGATAATTAATAAAATATTACTAATTGCAATAGGTATTTAATTAATTAGCGAACGGAACAAATTAATAATTTAGGTACCTACATGAGGCCATGATATCGATAACATAATGTAATAAACACGCGCTGTTGCTTTTGACGCTATAAATTATGTGCTTTTCGATTTAATTATTTTGTACTAGTAATTCATTATTAAAAGCTAGTGATTGTAACGATCAATATCGCAATTGAACGAAACAGTTCTCTATATGAATAGGTTACAACAAAATTGATCATGCTCGAAGTAGGTAAATAGCTATTTAGGGTTTGTTTTTTTTGTATCATGTAAAACACTTCATCTGCAAAATGGTTACATTATTTATTTATTTATACTTTATTGCACAACCAAAAACTGTACAAAAGGTGGACTTATCGCCATATAGCATTCTCTACCAGTCATACCTTTGGGCTAAGCAGAAATGTTGTAGATTGTGTGTGGTGTACATTTTCATGATCGCGTAATAAATATAGTCTACATTTTTTACCAGTATAGAAATTGAGAGGAGTGATTGAATATACGTAAATCGATTATTATGCTCGTTCTTTGGATGCATCGTGTATGGCGGCCATTCATGTGAGGCCGTCAATCGCTTCGAAAATCTCTCGTGCACAATATGAGACGGTTCGTTTTCGGCCGGTTTCAAGTCACTGCTGCAATAAAGCCTTATTTTACTAAATAAAAAAAATATGAAATCGCTTTAAAAGGTTTTTAAAGTAAATGTTTCCAATATCAAAAACATGTAGTATTTAAATCCAGTTGAGTATGTAACTCATTTTACTCATTGCATCCAGTTAGTTAGAACTTATCCTTAGACATTCCCTGTAAGTACGATCGAAGTCTTTAGCGCCTAACCACTTTTTAAAGGATATCGCTTGCACAAACGACAAAAACGGGCGTCACATCAAATATAAGACAACCAGTGTGCAAGTGATTTTGGCTCTTAAGGTGGTTAGGTGGGGGTGACACCAATATCAAACTTTTTGAATTTAAACATTGCTGTCGATGATAGCTCTCAGCCGCCCTAAGCTTAACGCGGCCACATGTCCTCGCCACGTTTTTACTAATAAAAATACCGTGTGGACGTGTGTGCGCACTAAGCCACCATTGGTCGCTTTTAGTGGCCGCCACTAGGAGCCTAATGTGCGCTCGCTCTAAATATTACGTGAAGCCTTTAATCAGTGTCAAATCAGTGTTTTGTTAACGAATGATGCTTTGCTTACTGGTGGGTACTGGTAGCAATCAATAAGCATCAGGTTGGCGGCAACAAACGGTCGCATTACAGTGCGATTAGCCGCCTCCGTAATGCATGTTATGCACTCAATTAATCAGTGACGCGGATAGACGGCCAGGGCTGCATCGATGAGACCTCTGTGCTAGAAAATATGCTGCCAAACCGCAGTAGTACCATCAAAAACATGAAAACATACTTTGGTTTATGCTATGGTTGAGTAAACAATTAATACTTAATTATTGAGAAATTTAAAGATTTATGATTTTTACTTTGCCTTTACCGATAGTTTTAGGCAGTTGTTAGAATTTAGAACCCACTTTTATTTAAACTAATTTCCAAATTTAACTTTATAAAATTTTACGAAAAAGTAAAACCACTTTAAAAACAAAATGCACTAAGAAGTATTTAAGAAAAGATTCACGTCGGTTAAATATCTGAGAATTATGTTGTTTCGATATTTTTTAAAAAAAATAAGTTTGTAGTTTGGGTTAAATGAAGTAAAATCATGACCGTGTGACAATGTAATGATTAACTGAATTTAGTAGCAATAAAAAATAAAACACACATCCACAATGCTGAGCGGAATCCGTCAAACCGTAATTCAATAATAGCGGAATTAGGAGTGACACCCCTAATCGGACTAAACTCATTGGAGATTAGGCTCGATGCGACTCGTTTAATTTAACATGTTTAGTGGGCTTCGTACGCCGTTAATCAGCGAAATACTACGCTATTTCACCATACCTAATTAATTTATTACATCATTTCAATGCATTTTCATTAATTTTTACTTTGTTTTTGAGCTTTGATTATATATATTTATTAAATCTTATGAACTGTCAGTAATCCAAATAATATAACACAATTAAAAAATACGTCAAGATATTATATTCAAAATTAGATTTGGAACTCGGATATAGATCTAAAGTGGATTTTTAGGTATTTCTTATTTTTAATAAATGTTTTTGTCTATTTGAATTAATTGTGACAGTTGTTACATTAAAAATATTTGGCATGATTTATTGTTCGTTAAAAAAAACTTTATTACATTACATTCAATTTTGTTTGAAACATATCGATTATTAGTGGCCAGTATTCACCATAAAGGTTTTATTTTAGACTACTTACTAGGTTATATTGTTGCGGTTTCACGGTTGAAAATTAATAATATGGTAGAACAGACTCATCAATTTGTGATTATTAATTAATTTGTATGCGAATGAGTAATATAATATCTACCAGCTGAGTACATGTGCTTTGTTATAGGAACTAAAGTAGTGATAAATTTATGTGTTTAATTAGCACCTTTTCTACATAACATATTTTTGCCACTAAAAATATTTGCGATATAGCTGAAACAATAGCTGCATATTAGCATAAAATAATATCTTGTGTTACAAAAAATACCTTATTGACCTAAACATGTTTACGTTGTACCAGAATATTCGAAATTGTTAATAAGCACTTTTCGTTAAAAGTGCAAACGGGTATCAATTCGTCACGATTCGCAAACGCATGCACATATCACTCATGCACATCTGTAATTAAGTCACATAAGCGTTTATAAGCTGAATAAGACGTCTCGACGTGACCTCATTGTTTTCATGAGTCAGCGTATGTAGTTACAGCGGTTAGGCTGCACCAATAATACGGTCAATTAATTAGCTTGACGTGTTCAGTACTTACCTAATTAATGTCCAGGCAACAATACTCTTGTTGTTGGTGCCACTAGCTGCCACTGATTGGGTTACCTACAAACAATAAGCCCTAATGCATGCGTAATTTAATTAGCTGGGCCTTAGTGAGTAAATACTGAATAGTTGTTGCAGCTGGTGTAGATAATGCTTTTCTTTAAAATTGCTTATTAGGTATTCTTATTTTGAAATCCACTTTTGTAAGAGACTTTAATCATTAAAGTGTGTTTGTTTGTGTTTTGCAATAATTGAAAATACATACCATTGCAATTTGCATTAACTCGTCAAGTATGTGTAAACGAGACACAATAAAAATTCCATTGTTATGCGACTCTCGGCATTCGTTTGATACCTGACTGATTAACTTTAAAATGACGACAAAAACAAAAGACAATTAAAAATAATTAGGTAACGCTTTTGTTTCTGTAATGTTTATTTGGAAGGGGATCGACCAAAAAGGTGGCCAATAAGAAATATGAAGTTTTTTTTAATCTACTTTTTTGGAAATACTTTTATTAGGCAAAGAAACATTTTTCTTTCAAACTAGATATATTTTGTTAAAGATGATGTTGATACTTATTTCTATCGGCATGTTACAAAAGTCACATAAATGTGGCACTTCAAATAAAACATAATTACTCGGCCAACACGTCACACAATGCATTCCCTTTTCTGCCAAATTGATCTGCACCATTACAATGGCAAATTAATATTATTACGAGTACAATATGACGTCGATAAGTCAGTCCCGACCGTCGAAATCCAAGGGGCGAGGGGAGCAATTTACCAGCAATTTTAATAATAAGTCCCTGGCATTTCTATTATATGGGCGGCTATCAGGTGGGCCGCTCTAGGGGTTTAATAACTCGCGATTAGCCTATTGGAATCGCTGTGAATGTTTGCTATTTTTTCCATATCGCCCCCAACCCACGTTTGAACAGAGTGAAAATTTAATTACATCTTATGTGGATAGAAAGACATCTTTTGATTGAGATAAGTTTAGGCATCACAATTATTAAGGGCCACAAAATGCTGTTTGTTTTAAATTGAGAGTCGTTACGTACATTTACTAGTTATCAACGGGTTTATTTTAAAAATGTTAACTTTCGTATATATAACTAATAAGAGATGAGAGGGAGAGAGATGAGGTCAAAAATAAATAGTAAATAACATAAATATAAACCTGAATTTCTTTGTATTTTATTACCTTGACCAGACTCGTAGTGCCATCCGAAGTTAATCCGGTAGTTTTCCAATAAGACTTCAGTAGAAAATCATAATTTTCATAACAGGCGAGTAGTCCAGCTAAAGTGGAAATAGTTTATCGCAATAGATAGTAGGTTATGCCGGGAGAATTTTAATTAAAAATGATAACGTGTAATGTGCAGTGTAGACCCTTCAGCGCAGGGGCGATTTTTAATTATTAAAATTTCTACGCCGACGGCGCGTTCGATATTACTTTGATATGGGGCCGCGAGATATTGCTGCCTATTACGTGCACACATTGCTTTGATTTGTTAATCCATTATATTGTGTGTGCGTAAGTGTAACGTAATCCTTTTTATGAGCGTTTGTCACGATGAGTTGTGAAAGGAAATTGAATTAAAAATATAAGATAGGCAGGTTCCTTACGGGAAAGCTGAAAACACTTGACGCCACTGACTTTATAAAACAATTTATTTAATTGCTATTTTAATAAAAGACGGATTTAACGCCAACTGGTACATTTTTCTACCAGTCTTACCAGACGGTTCAGCAGAAATGTAATGTGTGAAATTAATACAATAACTTTAATCTGATAATTTACAGTACGCTAAAAGTAATCATAGCTACGACTCCATTAACATAATTAAACAAGGCAAATCAAATATGATTTAAAATATTTTCACAATAAACATTGTAGTCCAAACCGGATTTATGAAAAATTCCAATCTCAAAACTATGTTCCCACTTATTGCTATCCCCGCGAGATCCGGAAATCTACTTGACATTTCATTGCGCATTTTTATTTTTTTATTATTTCGTCGGCAGCCCTGCGTCCTAGCGAAATGGAAATAATAACGGAATGTTTTAATTTCCCTGCGAGTGACGGGTCACGTGCTCCCCCCCCTCTCTCCGAGGGGGTGCAACTGTCATCGTCACTGCCGTGGACAATTAGCCTGCTCATGAGATTAAACAAGCAGTATTTATTGTTTTTTTTTGCTACCGGCCAGGGTTATTCAAAGCAGCCAGTAGCGCGTGCACTTATGACAGCTATGATTATGACAGCCATGAGAAGAAAACAGCGAGGAGGATTCACAGGGTCTGTGTGTCATTTTGGCGGACAGCATTTAATTTAAGTGTGATCGTGTTTTGTTTTTTGTGCACTGTTGTTGTTTCTTTTGATTGCACGAGTGCTATTATAATTATGCTGAATTTCAATTAGTATTGTTAACTCTATCAACGATTTTTATTCGTATTAAAGTAGATGACTTGTAAAATAATCCGCGTCCCAGAACTATCACAATGACTATTTTAGTATACCTTGACTCTACTCTTTTATTACAATGCAAATCTTGAGGACTAATGGCTGAAGTCGACTGATTTCTCAGAACAGAATTTATGTCAGACAGTTAAATTGTAGTTTACAATACAGCGGCAAAGGAAATTGAATTACTATCAGGAATCGATGGCGGTCTAAAAATAAGCTGGTCCACATTTATAAATGTGGGAGCAGCGACAATGGCTGCTGTAAACTACTAACCATGTATGCCGGCAACTTTGTTCTATTGATAACTCTACAATATGACTTTACTCAGAAAGAAGATAGACTCACCACTTGGTAAGTATTAAGTACTGATGAAGCCTTAGTATCAACTTTATATAAAAAGAAAGAGAGAAATCTTTTATTGATAATGGACAATATATCAACAAGTAAAGTTAGCCTGTAACATTCCAATGATAAAGGCATCACCTCAGGTATAAGGTACGTGGGCTCAATTTGGTTTGCGACCAACCTTGCTGTCATATCAACAAATGCATGCTAGTATTTCATAGAGTGAGACAATATTTTTCTTTACCCTTGACACAAAATTAAATAATGCTACGACTAATCGGCTCAACCCGTTATAAACGTACCCAAGCTTTAATTCACACTACTCCCGAGGCTATATTTGTATGCGTTTTAGAATAACGATCGTTGATAAGCCGAGTGCGCACGAGCGGAAAATTAAACGATTGTGTAAGTGTTGCGATTCGTAGAGGCAGCCCTACGCGCGGATTAGATGTGCACTACAGTGTGCACTAGAATTGGATTTTGGATTGATGTTTGATTTGTAATTGAAACGTGTAACTTTGACTTCATTGTACGGATTAAGAGTGACTTTTTGGATTAGAGGACGGCTGTTTGATTGAGAGGTTTGCATGTAGATGTGTAGGTTTATGTCTTCTCGTTATTTGTATCATGTTTTTAACAAAACATTAAAATTCATCAATTGAATCATTCTTACTTATATTTTAGGGTCAAGGATTGCTCAACTTTCTAAGTTTTTAATTTTTTTTTGTTAATATTTTGCATTTTAATTACTTGTCACCCAGTGTGTCTCAGTCGCAAAGGCCAAAAGTCTCTTACAATAGACGGTTTGCAATCCGGTCCAATTAAAATTAATTAGCTTCGGAACACACTCCGTAGACCGAAGCAACAAATCAACGAGATACAACCTCGGATAATGCAGCCTGTGGATAAGGACTACGGAACCCGACTTAAAACGCGCGAAATACTACCCTGTACTCTCAAAATAAGGCAGCAAATCAAATATCTGTAACATGGCTCTGTAAGACGAAGTTATTATTTCTAGATTGGTGCAAGGATGCACTTTTACTAGGAAATTTATTAATGTCTCTATTTTAAGCTTACTCGTTGATCTATCGATATATTCGATCGAGTTATTGACTATGTTTCGAACGTTCCAAAAATTAAATTGTTCCTAGTAAGAACGTGGATCTATCAATGTATTGCCTTATGTAAATTTAGAAGAAGATTTCATTTAATTTGACTATCGAAACTTTAAGACTTTTAAGATGCTTGAAGCGCTTTTATCGTGTCTATGCCTAATTGACAGCTCACGCTCCGTGGTGACAAAATATTCATACAAACCGTCTAACTAATGAGTAGTTTCTGTGTATCGGGAACTGTATAAAATGGAGGCTATTTTCGATGACAATTTATCATTGCGTCGCGGGGTGGAGTCGCTGTTAATCACGACGGGGCGATTGCCAAAATAACTTGTACTTCTCGTCAGAGATGATTTATGCCGTATGTTCACTGAACGTCGCGTTGCCCCGGTCACTTGCTTAATTGGCGGTCGCCCGTATTGGCGTTAAGTTTGGATTCGCAGAACTGACCGACGTTCTGTCATTTTAATTGAACCTTGTTTATTTATCAGTGCCCATTCATCTATTTCTACAAATAGTTAATTGATGCTTATACCCTAGCGACATCGCGCCAGTTTCATAAAACCCTTTATCGATGTCAGTTCTAAAAGTTCAGACCTCTATGAATTTGCGTTTTGGTGCAAATTTTTAAACATATCCGGATGGAAAATGTTATGTTTAATTCAATTTGAGTTGATGATTGCACTACATACTTTGCCCAGAATGTGGTGAGATATTTTTAATAACCGAAAAGGGGATTGTAAATCAGAATCGTTTCAAAATAAGTTTCGCGGTATACAGTCCGCCATCCGCGAAATTGGAATGCCTCGCATTTATTTTGATACTGGTAAAATAGAGCATCGATTTAGCGTCTTGTCCTGCTATAAATATCACATCCTAGCCTAGCAGTTATGTTTGTGTTTCGGGCATTGTTTACAAAGTTCACACTCTTAATGCCGAGGACAAATGCCATACTCAGCGCTTTAGCCGGGTCTTTTAAATGTCTTTTATGAACGTTAATTGCTCCCTTCAAATTCTCAGACAGAGTTTCTGTGGTAATCAGTGCACTGACTAGTCATGAATTTATTAGAATACTGCGATTGCAAATTGACAATAACATACCTTTTCTAATTGATACAAGTTGGTACTTATTTTGCTAAGAAAAAAAATATATCAAATAAAACAAAAAAGACAGTTCATAAAGGAAAAAGGGACTTTAATTTTTAATATCAACATTATGAAGTATGTAGTACGCAAAGGTCATCATAACAGCGGGCCGTAATAAACTCCTCAGGTGTTGTTACGTATAAAAATCCCGGCAATTCAATTAGTGGGAAAGCAGGGAGGGCTGGGAGGGCGGGGCCTAATAAACATAATATAAATAATCTGCGGCGATAAATCTGCAGCGCTTTATGGCAGGAGTGGGTTGTCACTCCGTCTAATTAGCACTAGTGCTGCTGGGTAAGCGAATCAAGCGCTGTAGCGCTACGTGGAGTGAACGTTTCAGCGGCACTTTTTGGTAGAACAGAACAATTTTGCTCTGAGTTTCTAGGTTTAACTTGTAGTTATGACATGAGATAGCAAATCTGTGACAATGTGTATTTTGTTTAGTGAACATAAATTGTGTGAAAACAGTTACGAATCAAACTTACACTTAAACACTTTTACTATGGAATTACCTAATGACGCATCGACGTAAATTAGTGCAAGCGAAATATATTTAGATACATTCCAAATTCAAGTAACGTCAATACTCAATCAGACATAAGGCTAGAGTGTCTAGTATTTATTACATCGTCCTTACATAAAGCGCTAAAGCGGCTGCACATCACTCCGCTCGTCAAAGCACTCTTCATCAGGCTTAGTTAATTATGAGGACATATCAGCTTTATTATAATTACTCATTTTAATGTCGCTGCGCCTACGGTCGCTACAATGTCGCCTAATGAACGTACCCATTACGGTATTGGGGACTCTTTCACATGCTTCCCTGCGCTGTCTATAGATTTCTCCGTCTATAGTGGATTGGTTGGAAATAATATCGGTAATGGCAGATGTACTAATCAATATGCATTGTGAATGTAGCACTCATAAAATGAGTGGTATGTTTGTAAATAGGTACCTAGGCATACTGGAATCCAATAAGTGACTTATTTGACTCTAATAAGAATCGTCATTATTTGTTGAAATCAGCATCACAGGAAGTTCGGTTTAAGTTTCGTTCGTAATTATCCCACGCCAAATATAATTTGGAACATTCCGCGGCCAAACACGGTAATTGGTCGCTGCAGGTGTAACAAGAGTCGGCCGAATCGGCCAAAGCCGGTATCACTTGCACGCACCATTACCTCCATAATTTAATTAGTTTCGAGTGATCATTTCGTTAATAGAGGCGATATTTGGCGAGCGCTCTCGTCGCTCGCGGCTTTGTCAATTTTAATTAAGCCCGATAGGTGGACCGAAATGTTGGAATTCTTCGTTAATTAGTCCGGCTCGAGATTTCTAATAATTTAATTAATGTAGGGAGTTAATAAGCCCGCGAGCTGATGGTATTCCCGTACCGTGGCATTCGCACATGCCGGGCGGTGCTGAGACACTGTTTAATTTGATCTGCTTGTATATTACCGCGCCTCTAATGACAACTTTATTATAACGCGATATCAGATAAAACTCAAAAATGCTCTATCATTATTATTCCAGACCAGCATTGTAACTTCTAAGAAAAACAACTCTGAATTTCTCACTTTGTTTCAGCTTTTTATATTTTTCCAACTAATATATTTTTTTGCCCGAGCTGTGGGTGGGGTTTTATCTTAATTGAGCCTATTAATACGAAGTTTAGGAAGCTAAAAGATAAACAGAATAAAAAATAAATAATTAAATCCGTTAATCTCCTGAGAATTACGCTAATTAAAATTGTTTACTTCATAATGATGAATCCAGTTAGGTAAAAATGTTATATATTGCATTTACCATTATTACTAACAAATTTTGCAAAAATAGGTAATTTTAATTGGCTACATTTTGGTGTCATTCATATTCTTTCTGCTAACTATTTTTCCTTTAGCATTGTGAACTATTCTGTTACATGCAGCAAATTCAATTTTCCTTCCCAGGTACTTGATAAAGACACACTTAGAATTTTTAAGCTCAGATTATTTTTTTATTTGGTACCTTCTCTTTAAAGCTTTGAATCTTGTCGGGCTTACCATTTACAGCAAATTGACCATTATGCCAATAATTTTCTGTGGCATAGCAACAACAACTAGATACCATTGACTGCATAAGCAGACCTTTTCCTTGCTCGCAAATGACAAGCAATTGTCGAGGGCCCTTTTCAAACAGAATGTCAAGCGTATTCCAGTTCGTGGCATTGTCTTCGTAAATATTTTACTTGATTCTAGGCGGCACGGGAAATGTGTCCACAACAAGTTGATTGCTAAACAAATTTATGATTGTTGCAGGTAATTCATCGGCTCCACTCGATAGCAATGACAAGTGATACCAACATGCAGGTAACTTTATTGAAAATCATTATATTTTTATTTATACCCAGCTAAGTATGTACTATAATTAAGCTAAAAACATTTCATCATAAATTGGACCTCAATAATTTCATCACGTAATAAAGTTAAGTTTGTAATAATACGAGTATGTAAAGCTTTGATTTGTGGTAGATGTGTATAGTTTATTTTAACCTCATATTTATCCCAACATATTTTGGTACATAATTACAATATTATAAGTAGGTATCTAAAGTTGTAAAATACTATTTTTAAGTACGTATCAAAATCCAACAGATACGATAGCGTCTCAGTGCTGAAATCTAGATAATAATACTATCCGCAGTGAAACCTGTTCAATGTTTCAAACTTCCAAGAAAGTTTACGAGTAAAGTAATACGAAAGACAGGTACTTCCCGGTACTAGCAAGCAGATAACCCTTTCCGCACTCAAAGGCGGCTCCGCAAACAGCGTGAAGCGGATAATAAAACGTGCTAATATTTGAGGTTCCCGCCACCGCGGCGCGCCCACAATTAAGCCTTTAAAACAATAAGCTACACTTCCTGCTACATTAATCTTGAGATTTGAGAAAAAAACTCAAGTAACCGGTGAATGTAATCGGTGAATAGGTGCATAAATAGAATATGCGTTGATTAAGGATAAGCACGATTAAGGATAAGCACGATTAGGAATATTCGAATGTGTTTAGTTTTTGACCGAAAATTAAAGACTGCAGAAAATAATTATATTTTTCCCAGAAATTGAGTAGTTCGTTTCCTAGCCTGAATTATTATTGCACTAAAATAGGAAACGTTGACATGAAAACAATATTGCAACTTTGCAACGTTAAAGAAAATACAAATATAGCTCACGTTGGCAGTTTTCTGAGAATTAATTAGACAGGAGTACTTACTAACGAAGGTGAGCACTTGGCAGAGCTATTAGGATCGAATCGCATTATTATGAAACACGCAAGGACTTGCACCGAGAGAACTGGAGCTGCACCTATTATAATATTCTGCTGGATATTCGATACCATAAACATATCTCAATCGAACAGTAGCTTGGGCCGGTAACATCTACGTCTGACGTCATGGCAAATTATTTTAATGACGTCACTTGATAGTGTTATGTCTTGGTTGGGTTTTAGGTATAACGATGCTGCATTTGGTTCTATATTGCACAATAAGTTCACATATTATAATTTAAGTGCATACGGGTAAGAAAAATTGATGACAAATACTTACTAATTTGTAGTATTGAGCAGTCATATAAACCTAATTAAAAAAAAAAAGATAAATTTATACTTTCGCGTATAGAAGACTGCATATTTATTAAAATTTTGGGGTAAAAATCAAAAGATTGTGCTAACTGTACTATTACACTTCTTGATTTCAAAATCACCGTTCTCATCGTTACAGGACAGGTCTTAAAATAAAATAGCACTTTTGCCGCTCGTTATAAAAGTCGTAAACATAATGTTTTATGATAGCTTGATTTAAATCTAATTAAAGGTCTGTTACGGCTTCAAATAAAACCCGTCGACAAGTGAAGTTTACAATTGAAAACGTGTAATACGGTCATCAGGCGGCAATTAAGCGCAATTACGAATTTCTCACACGAGCCACTCCGCCTCGCGACGGGAGGTCTGTGCGGAGGGCAGCCGTGGAGATGGGAATAAATGGGATATGGTACTTGCATATAATGAGAACTGATTATGATTTAGGTAGCCTCGGATTTTCTAGGTATGATGATCCATTTATATATGTCCTATAAAAGCACAAAAATTGCTTCAACATTTATGTATATGTTTCAAAGTGAATCTGTATTTAACTTGTCTAATAATCATTAACCTAAGCGAGTGCTCTGCTGTAATTAAAAACAATGTGTGTGATTGATTGGTACTTACCTGTACAGCAAACGTAAACGGTGAACCATTAAGTAGTACTTTTGTTAATGAAGTTTACCCGCATAAAGCAAGCGTTTAAAAAGTTACGGTCAATTGAAAACGTGTAACACGGTCATCAGTCGGCAATTTAGCGGAAATCTCCGCAATTATAAATTTTCCATTGGATCCGCACTCTATCCGCAACGGGACGCTTGTGAAAGGTCGCACCGTTACATTTAGGGGGTTAAACTGTGTAATTACGACATTTTAATAAAAAAGCTAAGTTGAATGTGCCCATGTAAAATTCGTTTTTCTTTTCTTGTAGTATGATATAACAACTAAACAAGTGCTATTAGTTTCTGTGTGTTTCTGATCTGAATTGGTTTGTATTACATGTCATCGGATCTTGTATGACTATGTATCATCATTATAATATTATGTGTTTAAAGTTACGAGCATCTACGCAATTATGTTTACTTTCCAGTAAGTATTGGTACTGCAACCAATCCGGCTGATAAAATGGGGTGTGTAATATATAATATAACAACATCTACACTAATATTATAAAGAGGAAAACTTTGTTTGTTTGTTTGTTTGATTGTAATGAATAGGCTCATAAACTACTGGACCGATTTTGAAAATTCTTTCACCATTCGAAAGCTACATTATCCACGAGTAATATAGGATATATTTAATTTTGAACAAAAATAGTGTTCCGTAAGATATTAGGGTTTTTCGGACACAAGGTGTAAAAAATCAACCAAAACAGTTACTTATTTTGCGTACCCTGCCTAAACTATTAAAGATAGAACCATAAAATGTTCTAAGTAATTGTAGATCTTATAAATATCTACAAAATTCGCTGTGGTCAATTTAAACCATGAAGCGGCTATTTCGTATATTGTATTTCTACAAAAAGTCCGCGACATAGAGGTATACCTATCTATGTCGGGTGAGGCACAAGAACCATTTTTTTTATTGAAAAATCTTGATTATTTTTTGGACTACATTTAAACGCGTTTATTTTACTCATGCTATTAATCCTTATCAAAATTAATTATTTCATCACTAAGTACAGTTAATGTAAATAATATTTGGTCTGTAAATGATTAAAATTGGACGTTTGGTTCTGAATTAAGTTATAGCAATATTAAATTGGACGTTTGGTTCTGAAGTTATAGCGAAATTAAAATACATATTACGATTTCTGCTGCACGGCCGGCCCGTTGCGAAGTAGGCTTTACCAAGGCCCGGTGAGCGTGTGGGAGGGGGAGTTTAGATCTATGAGTAAGGTACCCGCGCGGCGCGATTTTCAGTAAAAATTTCTTTCGCACTCACGATAAACAAATCCCTGGGCCAAACATTCAAATTTGTAGAAATTTATTTACGAAAAGAATGTTTTACGCATGGGGTCGGGGCTCCCGAGCATCAGTATATTTTGTTACCAGAAAATAATGTAACGTCAAATGTTGTGTATAGAGAAGCTCTACAATAATAGCTTAAGTTTTCTATCCTAAAACAACGGGTTGCACTCCGGGACTTAACAACTAACACCCACAGAAAGAAAATCTGTTCAGCCTGCGGATAGTGACTGCTTCGTCGAAGTTAGTGTCGGTGTCTGTGAATTGACATGGGAATCATTTGTTTGCTGACCGTGTCTTTCCTGGGTAGGCTTTTTGCAGCGGTAACCGACATCCACGCGGGCGGAGTCTATAATATATAAATATACTAATTAAAAAGCTGGATGTTTTTGTTTGTTTGTTTGAACGCGCTTATATCAGAAACTATTCGTCTGGTTATAAAATATGTCAGATACATTTTTAGATAGCATATTTATAGGGGAAGACTATAGAAGTAGTAATGCGTAAGGGTTTATAAAAAAATCTATGATTTATGGGAACGGTAAAACTTAGACGCGCGAACGAAGTCGCGGGAGGGCGCTAGTATCATATAAAGTTCAAAACATATACAATCACATGATATAATTTTGTTTAATATAACACTTTTTTAGTATAATGATTGAATGATATAATTTTGAATGATATAATTTTAAAACGTATAACAAACGATTGAGCTAAAATCAATTGATATAACAACATTTAATATAACACTTACATGATATAATAATTAAAACAAATAATGTTTATTTAGTATAATAACATTTAGTATAACATTCATGTACGATAACACTCTTTTTATATAATATTTAAAACATATAATGATAACTTCATATAAACTCCAATTTATATGATATCATATATAATATAAAAACAATTATATCAAAAAAATGCAGCTGCTAGGTCATTCAAGGCTTGCAGGATGCAGGCAATGATGCAAGCAAGCAGGCAAGCAGCATGCAAGCAGGCATACAGCATGCAAGCAGGCATGCAGGATGCAAGCAGGAATGTAGCATGCAAGCAGGCATGCAGCATGCAAGCAAGCACACATGCATCATTAAATCCACGTCTCCGGCGCTGCGGGAAGTGCAGCCTCTCCGCCCTTGCGCAACAAAGCGCAGTCACCCACGCTCACCTCCACAGCTTCGGCTCGCACGGGTGCCTGCCCCTTGTTACAGCGGGCGGAGGCTGCTCTCCCTCCGCGCCTCCGGCTTCTAAATTACACTCTAGTATCGGGCAGACAAGTACCACGGCGAAGTGACCACGGCGAGTCGGGGTTAACATAATTCAGATTTTTGATAATTAGTTTTAAAAAAACAATTAAAATTATACGAAGTGAAGGTTATATTAATTTGAAACGTTATTATCTCAAATAATAGTTATATGAAATAATGCGTATGTCAAACAAAATTATATCAAATGAACGATATATAAAATAAGCTTTATTTCAAATGTTTTTATAAGATATGAACGTTATACTAAATGGTATTATATAAAATGAATATTATGTGAAGTAAACGTTATGATAAACAAAATTATATCATGTGTTTTTAAAACAAATGTTTCTTATGTAAAGTGATCGTTATTAAAGTTGAATTATATCAAATGATTGTATAACAAATGAGACGCACCCGATAAAATGTTATGTATTAAAGTATATAATTTAAAGTATTATCGAGAGCTGTGTGCGGGCATTACACGCGTTTAATAAGTAATAATTTAAGTTGCACCATGTTAATGACGCGGCCCGCCGACGGATTTATTCGCGTTTGTTATTATGCGATTAGTCGCGGATGTCGTCGTCGCTGCAAATTGCCACGCCGAACCACAGCCCGGTGAGAGTGAACAATACAAGAATAAATAATAATAATAATAATACAATATGGGGCCTTCTCGGAAGAGTATGGCTGCCAAAGATTAAATAAAGTAGATGCTCTACCAATCTACAATGCTGAAAGAATAAACAAAACATTCATACTTACGAACATTCTCCAGTGATACTGCCTAGTAAAGAAAGTATGGCTACCATCTTTTTGAAGTCACTTATTTAACAAATTATCTTCGAGCAGTGATTAAATACGTGCAAGACAATAGAAAACGTATCCTCTCTATATTTAACCTAAAGGTATGATTGGGAGAGAATGCTTTTAGCATTAAGTCCACCTTTTGTAGGTACCCTTTATTTGCGCAATAAAGTTTTTAAATAAAATAAATAAATAAAAAAACTATGGTTGTTTCCTCAGAAATGTCTTTTAGCTCATAGTCTCTATCTCTTTTGGCTGTGCCTAAGATTAACCTGCCTCTAACCAATATTAATA
This sequence comes from Pyrausta aurata, assembly GCA_963584085.1. Classification (NCBI taxonomy): domain Eukaryota; kingdom Metazoa; phylum Arthropoda; class Insecta; order Lepidoptera; family Crambidae; genus Pyrausta; species Pyrausta aurata. Next base: position 9,573,945 of record OY757255.1, on the reverse strand, counting down.
CGTTACGTGTTCATAATTTCGTTTCCTGGATTCAATGCCGTGAGATTTGAATTTGATTACAATCGACAATTACAAAAAAACAGATCTAATTATTCCGCCACTTGGGAAAATCGATTTTCAAACAATACAGATAAGTGTTTTAAGCTTATTTAAAGGCTTTAGTATTTCATGTGTTCTTTTCGTAAAAAATGGCCATGAAATCCATCTGATGTAAATTTGTCGGTTACTGGTTACACCAGCTAAATTCTATAGTTCAAGACGGAAACTATTGTTCAAAATAGTTTGGTTGTTCATCCTAATCCATTGCAGGGCGTAGCGAAAATGGTGAAAATTGAAAATAAACATTGGTCCGCGCCCCGGCACGCACTGCCCAAATTGACAATACAACCAATTTGCGCGCCGCACCGACCACCTTTGTATGGGAATTGAAAAATAATATTACTCTTTTTTCCTACAACTGCACGTGGGCAATCTCGAAAATAAACTACGATTCTTCGATTCTCATTTAGATTTTCAGACGCGCACCGGTCGCGGACATTCTGTAAACAAGCAAGCTTTTCCCAAGTAGGTATTCGAAAAACACAAATGATCACTATTACGCTTACAAAATTCAATAAAGTACTTACAAAGACTGTTCATAGTTTATTACTATTCGTTTTAACAATATAAGAATTAGGTACTTCTATTTACACTAAAACATTAATTGCAGTCTCTTAATAAAATACGTTAAGACTTCTTGCGTATTACATTAGTTTGAATAATGATCGATTGTGCGTCGCATTTATATGTAGGCATTTAGGATTTTCAGAAGACTAACAACATTTAAATGAACAGGAAATTGGCATCTACTTAATTAACAGGATGCGTCGTCGTACTTCATAATTAAACTGATTGATAAAGTGTGTAGATAATACATAATAACAAGTAAACGGAACATGTTATTGTTAATTGAAATCAACTGTAAATGATAACAAAAGAAGTAATTAACAATATTGTACTGAAGTATTGTATTTATTTATCAAAGTAAATTATTTCAATAATTATATTAAACTTTACTCAAGCTTTGAAATTATTTCGAAAGACTGTTGATATTAATAGCACTAAGTATTTTAAATAACAGTTTATCGCACTTATATCGGATAGCTGATTTCTCATGGATTTCTGTTGTGATTAAAATATAAATAAGTACGTAAATGGATGGTGACCATCCGAGCAACGCCGGGGGAGCGGGCTAGCGATAGGCACAGCTCATTAGCGCGTTATCATATCACACAGACAGGAAGCCGCGATACTCCGAACACCCGTTCATTCATTCAGTTTTTGTAAGGCGCGCGTTTTGTAAACACGCGGCCCGCGCCCGCGCTGCACCGCGTAGGTATACAATCTCTAATTACTCACTGTGCCGTGTTTTGTTTCTAACTTACCGAGAATAACGCTAATTAAAATATTTTCAACTTCAACCATCATGTGAGTGCGGATTTGAGGCGGATTGTTAAAAGTTAACTCGGTGAGTAAGAATATTTTAATTGTGTGTTGTATACGGTAAATAGTAATTGATGTTTACGCCAACATGTTCGCCCTCGATTAACATAGATGATATTTTTAAGACGGGCTTATATATTATTCTTATTTTAGAAATTTACACAAACTTTGTTTAAACCTCATTAACTTAAGAATTTCTTGTTGCCACCATTAATCATGTACTTATTACAATACAGGCATTGTAATTAGTGAGTAATGTTAGGTAGCACACTGAGAACTATTGCGGTCAAAGTTGTGAGTAAAAATATATAAATAAATATTGTAAACCATTAATAAAAACAATTAAGGTAGGTTTAGATATGTCATTATAAATATGTTAATTGAATGATGCATGATGGAATACCTTCATTTGTTTAAGGTATCAACCAACATCGATTTAACTAAATAAACAAAGATCATGATGAATCTTCAATCAATATCATACATTCATATAAGGTTTCACATTAATATTATGAAACATTAATTTATCGAAACGCTAAGTTAAAAAGTTGTTGTGTGGTCGTCATTTCAAAAAGATCTTTCACTAAAAATTTATCGCAACCATTTTAATTGTTGAAGTTGAGATAACGTTATCTAAACAAGCTTCTCCTGTGTGGGCTGCGTCTACGGACTCTATAGCAGTTATTTCTTCATTTAAATTAGATTAATTAATTAAATAGAGTAAGAGTTAACTAACACCTTTCACGAAATCAGGTACATCAAACAGGCCGGGCCCATTAAAACTTATCGACCATTAAAAATTAACAAGTTCTAAAACTTAATTTGGTTAATAGGTTATTAAGGCCTTCTGTAATATTAACACATGGAATAATTAAATTAAACAGACTAGATTAGTTCGTAAAGCAAGCGTAATTAATTTGCCTACGTTAACTTAGTTGGAGTTTTTAATAAACCTAATTGTCGGATTTAATTACGTAGATGTGCATTACTCAACTGAAAAAAAAAAACAACTATTGTAGCCATTTACTTTGTAGAGAGCATTGCTGGAACTAATTAAAAGGAACTGCGTTATTTTAGGAATTCTAAGTTATTTATTTAAATAACATTACTATTTGTGGACGAAAGAGTATATTTAATTAGGATGTGGTTAATTAGGATATTTTATATAAAGTGCGATAAATGAATTTTTTACAAAACCTCATACACAGGATATGGATAGCCTCAATTTATCATGCAAAATACTAAAACTGTGTATTTTTTCAAGATCTTGCTGTTATGATTTATTTTAATCTACGACAATTCAAATAACTACTTCTAAATCAATACTTTTTTATTGGCTAACTTTTAATTCAATATATTTTTTAACTTTTTTATTGGATAACTATATTCAATAATATGAAATGAGTGTTAAATGGCCTTCAATATGCTGATACTAGTAGTGAAAAAACAATACGAATATTGTCTCGACCACTTCAAATTAATCACTTTTAAATTGGCCCGTAGTTGTTCGCCGCTAGTTTCACGTGGATCAATCATTAAGTAGGCTTCTAAATATAATTAAATGTAATGGATGCCGCTCGACGGCCGCAAATGAATGAATGTTTAATTGAATGACTCCCCACAAATAAAAGCAATTTTCTTATAGCCCCATGGCAAACGTAATTTAATTAATGGCTCGCATAACTCTGATTAAACTATTTTGGTCGGCATCGAACAATGCGAAGAGCGAACATCTCCGAACTCATTTCGGGATCATTCGGCAGCAGAGCAATAAGTCGTTATTAATTTATGTATTTTTTGTAAAGTAAATAACTCTACGATAAATTAGTATAACTATACAAATTGTTACTTGGTGTTAAAATTATAGTTTCCTTTTTGTTTTTAACGTTATTGTTTTTAAACATCTAATAATATTAAAAACTATTAATAATATTAAAAATGTAATAGAATTTAAAAAAAAGTTTTCAAAAATATCAATTTTGATTGAATAGTCACGAATACCTAATCTGAGTAATAATAACTTTGTTAAATTGTACTTAGCGGTAATTTTATATGACAATAGGTTATTTTATATGACTAATCTAATTAGGATTATTGACTTCAAAACATCTGATTTACTGTGTATAAGAATTCACACCCTTCATTTTATTACCAACATGTCAATCTATGTGTATCAAAAGTGTTCAAAGATTTAGTAGCCCCGCGCTTTAAAAGAACTTTAAAACCAGCACAGTCGCGGCCGGCCGTGGATCCTAATAATACGAACACTTCACAGATTGTCTAATACCACAGATAGAAACAATCCCACGAGTGGTAATAAATAAAACATGACCGATACCGCCGATAGCTCGAGCCTAATGTAATAAATGTTTAATAGAAATTAGGTAAAAGTGGCACTCCTAGGGCGGGGAAGCCGGGCCGCGCTAGGCGGGGGACTGCACAGCGTCACAATTGACGTACGGCGGGAATGCCGGAGCCCCGTCATTTGTTTAATGGAAGTGTAAAGATATTGGGATCTATAATTTTATTTTTGTTTGAATAGTATTTTGTTACGATACAACCTTAATATTATAAATTTCGTTTGTAAAAAGCAACTGGGTCAGACAAGGCATCGACCCTGTGTTTTATGCTATCCGGGCGCAAGCCTATACCATCGTTGTATGTAAATGCTTTCTTTAATGCGATCATCGATGTTGTTTACAAGTGCAAATATTGAGAATTATACCTTCGAATTTATCTCATTCAAGTATTTACGTGAATATTTTCTATTTTTTTCCGCAACTAGAGTATTTTTTTAAATTGAAACAAATTAACGTCAATATGCAATAAATTACGATAAAATACACAAACTGGTAAAATACGTTAACACCACTGGATATAACACATAGTTAATAGATGGAAGTAGCTAATTTAAATTCAGCTATTTACTGTCGCCCTAATCTGTGTAGACCGTTTATAATCTCGCGCGTCTCATAAAAATTAACGGCGTACGTTTCAATAAATTGAACAGTGTAGTTAATAGAGATATTACAAAAAGTCCCACTTAATTATATCTCGGGTACGCGTCCGGCACACTCGTAGAACAATTTCACTCGATTACATCTGCCAGAAAAACTCGTTCCTCAATAGATTTACACCTCGATTGAATTTTAATCGAGTCAACGAGCGAGTGCACTCCAATAACGGGCTAAGTTAATTATAAAAGGCAATTGATTTAAAAGGAGCGGTGTCGCGGCCGCAGTATGAGTAACAGAAAAAGTTTTCAATTTCACTAAAAGGGACTGGTTTGTGTCTCACAAGTCTCGTCTGGTTATCGGCTTGTAATGTATGAAGTTGCTCGCCGCGGCTTTATTTTATAACTCACTTCACGTAATAGGCCCTGGCTAATTCACTTTTGCCCCTCGTCCTGGCGGATCCGTTTGCTAATTTCGTTGTGTTCTGATAACAACATCATACACATTTTCTTAATTGATTTTATGAGGTTTCAGTGTTATTGCATTTGATCAATATTCTCCAATAATTTGATTTCCATTCAAGTATCTACGAATTAAGAAAATAAGGATGGAGTAATATTAGCTAAGTGTTTTGTTGGCTTATTGAAGAAGGTAACAAAGATCAACGACCGAAATAAGAAAAAATATTTCGCAATATTATACATAGCCCATGACTAGTACCATTGTAGGACTGGGTACATGCATACTCTCTGCGGAACATACTGATATGGTTATAAATCCATCCATAAACATGGTTCATAAATTATCACGACAACGATTTGGAACATTTTACAACTGCTATCAAAGAATCTTTACGATCAATAGGGATGTGACTGCATCGCGACTCATAATTAATACGAGACGTTTGTTTTATAATGTAATAAAACATCAGCAGAATCGCTATAGGTAACGAGTAACGTTGTAACGTTACTGCGCATAACGTTAACACGCGTTATATCTTTTAGTAATCATAAAACGCTCTCGATTTTATCACTTCTCGATACAAAGTAGACGTAACTGGTTATGTATCTACACCCGCTAATAGAATTAAACATTTAATTTCATGTCGTATCTTGGTCAAGCAATTAGGAGACAACTTTTAATGAATGTCAATGAATTTCTAAGTAATTACTGCGCCACTACTTTGCTAGTTTTAATTAAATGTCCCATTAGAACGGAAAATATAAAATAGTCTCGGTTATTAACTTCTCATTCAAAATGGCGGGTGGCTGATTGGAAAGCAATAACATGTAAAGTTACGAGAGTGAACCGGGTACCTAGTGGAAGTTATAAAAGGAGAGACTCGAATTGAGTTGGACATCTCAAACAGATAAAGCGGTATCCGCCCGTTATAAAGCAAACTTTATAGTTTTGTTTTTGGCAGTTTTGACACTGCTTCTATCTACTTATTTGTTCCTTGAGCTGCGTCTGACCGAGGAACTCTTAACTTCCCCGACGCGCATTCCACCTGAGAATCACTTACTTTGGACGCTGGACTTTGTTTATTATCCGCCACTGCACTCCGTTATTCTATTGTACGTGGTCAGTTTATTGGCAGTTCTCTCAGACGTTTTCTGATAGTAAAGTTATATTAGATCTGAAAATCCGGGAACGCAAACATAACTTAAAGTTTTCTGAGAACTTCTCATGTTCGGAATGATGAATGTTTACAAGAGACGTAATACTTTGATGTAAGTGAGCACTTCACTATTTTGTTGTGAAAATTGTCGATAGCTATTCTATTTCAGAGATATAACGAGCACAGTCCTTTATGTACCAGATTGTGATATCAAACGATTATTACAGTCAGAGAAGATGACCTCGATTGTTCTTCCAACAATCAACGGAGTGATTTGAGGTGCCATAAACGTTCTCAGTTACATTTTACGCGGCGGTGCCTCGAGATAAGGCCGGTTGCGCATTGTGCCTCCTTCAGGACTCGCAGTGAGAGACACCTGAAAACAATATACACGAAATTGCCACAATAATCGGCAGTGGTGATCAGTGGAACGACTGTCAGACAATGGCGCAGATTACGCGATAGGGGCTTAACTGAACAGCAGCTAACTCGATTACGCGGCCATCCGTGATTGTGTTTCAGCCTATTAATGTTTGAATTTCGTTATATTATTGCGGCGAGTTGGTGCCAGGAGTAATCCAATATGGGTTTCGTTATTAACGAATATTCGCGAACGGCGGGAATAAACGGTATTCGGACTGTACTTGTTGAAAACGCGTACAGAAATATTGCAGTCGGTAACTATTTTTTTCAATCAATTTGGGTAGATCGTCGTAGGTATCATGAATAACCCCAGGGCTGGGTGCTATAAATTTCAACTATGTTGTCAGTTTTTTAAAATAATTTGTTATGAAAAAATTGTATTATATGAAGGTGTAACTTACCCACCAACATAGTGAAGGTGCGTTATACAATTTCAGTTGCGGATTATTTCATCTACATCTAATTAGTGTAATGTCCAATTAATTTGGTTATGAGTCCACATTATCTAGGTGCATTATCAGTTAATCACAATTAAATCGGCACTTTAAATGTTAATGCTCTATACAAGCCAGACTGTTTTTAATTACAGAACGCAAATAGAGCCATTACACTTAGAATTTCAGTTTCAGTATTATTTCATTAAAAAAAGAAAGTTGCAATATAATTCGGTATTAATTTATAGCTTAGTATCCAAGCAGTCGTACTCGTAGCCTTCGTTTGTCTTTATGTTCAGTAATAAAGATATAAAAAAAAAATGGGAGTAATACGTGACAATACTCACTTCTTTATTTTTAAATAGTCACCAATACATAAGCTTTCTGCTATATTCAAACTTTCAACATCTCTATCTCCATACAAAACGCGTGTCTGTCTGGCGATCCCTTCCACGCGGGTGTTTTCATTCTAATTTTTAATTCTTCCGATGCGTACGTCAAACACCTGACGCGTGGGAAGGAACGTTCCCGGGGTGGCACTCTCCGAGAGCACCCGAATAGGGTATGGCCAAATAAAAATCTAGTAAATTTTATAGAAGACAGGAAATAGATAAAATTTATTTATTGTTAGCTCTATGCTCTATTGCACTTTGGGCTTGTTATACCATCGTCAAATAAGCGTCAATAAGTAACCAGCGAATAATTCAAATATGGAACCTCATTTCTCCGTAATCCGGCTTATTGGTACCGTCGAAATCAACGACAAAGTATCAATTTTGTGTAGAAAAAAGATCCAGGCTAATAGCGTCCGAATATTCTAAATGCAGTTTTTATTGAGAAATTAGCCTCGAACACTTAATTTCCTCCCAATAACTGACAAAGTAAATTAATCTTTGATTGATCGAAGGTCCTTTAGAGTTAGTTTATCTATTTGATTTCCAACAAAAATATATTTCAAAATGCTTAAAAATCTCAATATAAACTTTGAGGTGGCAGCCCTACACTAACAGGGGCGCGAAGGCAAAGCCGCGCCGTACCGCGGGCCGACCATCGCTAGATTAAAGAACAACTTAAAGGGAAGCAATCTGCTAAATAAGTGCCTCCGACTACACTAGTAGGGAAGGAGGCTCTACTTGTGTTACAGTTTTTATATCATCATGAAAAGACCTTAGCCTTTGTTGTAGTATGTTCCATTATTCTCTGCTTCTCTTCTTTTCTATCAATCGTTGACTTGATAGAAAATATCTTTTTCTTTGTTTGCTTCAGTGCATGCAGTTCTTTATTAGCTTCTTTCCTCTACTATTCTTTTTATTAAAGTTTTATACGTATATAAGTTGCTAGGCAATATCATATTTTCAGTCTGTTGATCAGCAGTATACACATAGGTAGAAATTATTTTATACGAAAGAAAACGATTTTATACAAAAATCTACTAATGTAGTATCGTAATAGATTTTATTTCTTTTTTACATATAAAATAAAACATGCATTATAAAGGTGCATGTACATCAAATGCCTGCAACTTGCCAACTGAATAATTATGTTATGTTTTGCTTGAGTAATTACGTTATTCTAAGCTCCATAAAAAAGTTGAAGTAGAGCAGCCTCCGCTGCGATTACAGTGGTGTGAATTATTTAGCCTCTCGTCTCGTTACTTTGCGCGTTTCCGCAGGTGTGGCGATCATTGTCCCGCTCCGCCCGTCCCATCTCGTCCCATCCCGTCCCGACTCGTTCTGTCCCGCTTATTCTTTAATCTCGCTGATGAATTATGATTAGCGGAGTGCACTCAATCCTATTAGTGTTGTCTGCCTCTAAACGTTACGAAGATTTGCTTTGTTATGACGCCGTGCCTGGATAATTAGGTACCTAGCTTTATTAGTTAAATGGAATTGCTGCTACTTCTGTTGGGAACTGAAATCTTTTAATGGGACTATAAGTAATGGAGTAGGTTTACTTTACTTAAATTTGTTATATTGAAAATAGCTAGCGCAAATTTTGTTTGATCACAAGTTAATTATAAAGGCTTCTAGCTTAAAACAATGTTGTGAACAAGATTAAAAATAAGGTATTCGATAATTGAATTTGGTAAAAAGTTAATCGAATTAGCTAACACACCAGAAACCTTGAGCTCTCGATAGTTTTCCACTTGGCTTATTGTTATGTTGAAAAATTACAGAAAAGTAAAATTAGGTTAGATAAATGCTCAAAAATTTACTAATTAGTGTATGAAAAAAAAACAATGACACCCCCAAATAACACGAAACCGTATTTCGCCATCTCCGTTCCAAACGGGCCCCAGCGGGAATTATTCGTACAACTAATTTGCCTTAATAAACTTACCTCAACCGAAATGCATTCGGAACGTGCATTAAAATTTTCCGGCAGTCCGGCAAAAACCTTTATGGGCGTGCAGCCACGTAATAGCTCACCATGGGACCACAAACTCCGATTAACCAAACACAGAGCACCCGAAACGGCGTAGTGAAAATTTAACGTGTAATTGATTATGAAGTTGGTCTGTAATGGGTGAAAATAGTTTCTAATTTTAGTTGGCAGCAGTTAATTGTCCTCGGTCTAGGTCTAGGCTTTGTTAATCGTTACTGTCAGCTGTCAGTGATGTGCTCCCGGTGGGCCGCAGCCTTGGTTTGACTTGCGACTGCATCTTGATGGGACCTGATTTGGAGTAAGCGTTAATGCATTAGGTGTGTTTGTCGTATTAACATATCGATTACTGTACCTTTAAATAGCAATCACATCAAACGCTAGTTCACAAATACTAATTTATTTATTTTATTTATTACACTTCATGCACAAACAAAAGGTACATATGGCGGACTTAATGCTAAAAGCATTCTCTACCAGTCAACCATTGGTCTATACAGAGAAAATACAGGCGGCGCGAAGGAAGTGATAGAGGGGTAAAAGAAAAAGCTTGACGATAAAAATTACAAAAGGTTTTTAAAACACAATAAACATACATACTACTTATTACATAAATAACGCATACATTAATACATAATATAAAGGTATAATAAACTTAAACATAGTACATATACATAATAACTTATACATAATAACTTGGTACACATGGAAAAGAAGAAAAAAAAAATGTCAGTGAGACAAGTTTGAAATCTTATTACTATAAACTTTAAGAATTGGTTTTTAGTTTGATCTTAACTTGACATTTCTAAGCTATTGTCACAAATTACTTTTTACACCAACAAATTAATGGACCGCAATCAAATCATCGGAACCGTAATTGAACGCAACGACCTCAGCCAAGATATAAAACCACAACGATATTCGGTTAAATGAGTACCAAAAAGTGACAAAAAGTGGCGGAGTCAATAGTACGGCACCGCACGTTCGCACTTTTAGCGCAACTTTTTTTTCTAAATGGCCGACCCTAGCGGCTGCGGCTCGGTCACGAGCGGAGCGAATATTTCAAGTTCATTACACTGTTTAAAATAAAAGAGCATCCGATTTTTATCACAGAACAAAAATAATAAACATGGAATGGACAGCAATTTCACTTCAAAGTAGAAAAAGACTAAAAGCTAAAGATTATTATTAGAACCCGATTAGCGCGCGGTTTTATCCAAAGTAGATGCGTGCTCACTCTTGGAAGTCTTTTTTAGCGCGTAATGACAAGACAGTCATGATATTATATGTATTTTTTTATAAAATCGAAGTCAAACTAATCATTTGTTGATCAACGTGCTAAAACACGCATTAAGCGAAGAAATAGTAAAATTTTCTGATTTTCCACGCAATTTATGCGTACCGCTATCTTTCATAATTTACCCCACGCCGCAAAGCGAGCCTTCGTGAATAATTACCGATCGGTGACAGCGACACGCCACGCCACTCGGAAACAACCGTGGCGAATGCAGCCGAGATTAGACGCCGAGCAAAAAAGCTCACGCCTCCATTAACGCTGACTTTCCAAATGTCAATACGCACGAATTAGGACTCGACAGACGGACAAAATAAAACTATGCGACGGTCATTTCGTCTGTTGTTCGGCTGAGAGGTAAGAGGATTACTTTGACACGTTCAAATATAAAGAACCGTGCATCAAGTCGTCTGTCGCAGTCCCAGCTGACTTGAAAGCCCACGCTCATAGTAGGACCAAAATATAATAAGATTTTAAATAGGCGTGAGCATTCAATAGATATTATACAATATATTATAGTAAAATAGGAACTCTCCTATTCAGCTGTATTCAATTAGGTATGTGAACTAATTAAATGCCCCGAATGTTTGCAGGGTCCGGAATGGGAGATATTCAAATAGTTACTATTTCCAATTGTTTCATACGAAATGTAATTACACAAAGGTTGGCTTGGCTATGATTTATTATCACTCATTAAAGTATTATTACCACTAATTAGCAGTTTCGTGCACGCGTTGCAGTGAAATATGAGCTCCGGTGTGTATGCACTTTGTTTGTATGTAGTGAAAAATAAGCGCGACGTTTTGACTCTTTCTGCCCCGTTCGCGGGACTCATTAAAAACATTTTGAATTATTACCATTGATTTACTAGGAAATGGTGTATGAATACTTCGTCTATCAGATATTCAAGTACCAAATATAAAACAATAATAAACAAATAGGCTAATTAATCTGTTTTGGTTAGGGTTGTGAATGAGAAGGTTGTCAGTTTGTCAACTACCGATTGGCAGGCTCGTTACTGCCTTTATTCATACAATATAGCTTTAAGAATAGGTCCAAAAGGTCAATGTAAGATTATCCTCGGTGCTTACAATTCAATACTGTTAGATGTGGTTAGATTAACATCCGCCTCAAACAAACAGTTGACACGATTGGTAGTAGTGCATGCTTCCGCCCAATATCCGCCGACAATATGAGCTTTACTTTATAAGACTACTCCGTTTTAGCATTTTCCATCACGCTCTCTCCCTCTTTTATATCGGCACGAGGAAAGGAGATGGTTAAAATTGAAATACAGATTTGGTGGTAGAGAGTAAAGGATTTTGATCGAGTGCACTCTCAAAACACACAAAATGAGTAGCAACATTCGCCACGCGAGGAACAATGGAAATCATTGTTGTTCTAAACAAAGCATTTCTTGTTACATTGCTTTTCAATACAGTTGCGCTTTTAAAAATATACAGATTGAGGTAGCATGGATTGTGTATCGCATAAATATGCGCATATGTATTCATTAAATTATATTAAAAAGAGGCAGAAAAAACCAAAGGATTTGATCAAATTTTTTAGATCAACAAACAAAAATATATCTATATACTAAGTGAGATGTTTTGAAGTTGCACAGATTGCACATCAGTTGCTGAAATTAATTGAAAACGTTCGTATTTAAAGTATTAATTAACCGTGACGACAGTCCGCTCTGTGCTTGACTTTATTGCTTACGGTCGTTTTTCAGCGACACGATCTCAATTACCGACTTTTTTCTTTGCATTCGATATTTAAGGCACATAATTTGCTATAGTTCGGCAAGCGACTCGTGTTTCACGTTCTCATTAACCGCTTCAGTAGTTGTGCTAATTTTTTCGAGTAATATTACAGTCGATAAATTTCATGGTGCTGGATTTAATGCCGTAACATAAAACGCCTATGAATTGTCGCACTGTTCCCGGTTGATTGCTGTAACTTATGGATGTTGACTGATTGGGTGGTGCTGGTGTTGCCACTTCGAGGAATGTTTTTTTCTTTTATTGGTCAACTTGACGCTAATTGAATTAAAGTAGTTCATGGATACGATTATCTCGAAACGTTAGGCTTGACTGAATTCGATATTTTGCTTACAATAAGATTTAGATTTATAGAATAGAATAGAATAGAATTAATCTTTATTTCAGACAATAACATCCATAAATATCATTTAACAAACAATAAAAAATACAAAATGGCGAATTAATAAATAATTAAAAAATTAAAATTAGAAATAATAATAATAGATTGCATTGAATTTGATTGAATTTGGTGGCATTTTACCGTATACTTGTTTATGTTGTGCTGTACAGTACAGTTGTTTTTATTTGCTAACTGCTATTCAAATTTTTTTAAAGTCGAACATGTTTCGATTAAAAGTTATCTAATTTGTTGTTTAGACTTTTTCTAAAAGCCGTTTCCTTTGTTTTAGTGCGAGAGGCGAACGCCGCAGCAGGCTAGCGGCGGTAGTCCCGGTCTCGGCTCACACATGTTGGCCATGGACGTGACGAAGGAGGCGCGCGCCTCGCCGCTGCCGGCGTCCGCGCAGCAGCCCGCTGCGTCGTCAGGCCAGCAGAACCCGCAGCCGCAGGTGAGCACTACATGTAGTAGGAGCCACAGCAGTTGCCATGGTAACGAAAGAGGCTGCCTCTGCTGGCGTCCGCGCTGCAGCCCGCTGCGTCGTCAGGCCAGCAGAAACCGCAGCCGCAGGTTAGCACTACATGTAGTAGGAGCCACAGCAGTTGCCATGGTAACGAAAGAGGCTGCCTCTGCTGGCGTCCGCGCTGCAGCCCGCTGCGTCGTCAGGCCAGCAGAACCCGCAGCCGCAGGTGAGCACTACATGTAGTAGGAGCCGCAGCAGTTGCCATGGTAATGAAAGAGGCTTCCTCTACTGGCGTCCGCGCTGCAGCCCGCTGCGTCGTCAGGCCAGCAGAAACCGCAGCCGCAGGTGAGCACTCCATGTAGTAGGAGCCGCAGCAGTTGCCATGGTAACGAAAGAGGCTGCCTCTGCTGGCGTCCGCGCTGCAGCCCGCTGCGTCGTCAGGCCAGCAGAATTCGCAGCTGCAGGTGAGCACTCCATGTAGTAGAGGCCACAGCAGTTGCCATGGTAACGAAAGAGGCGTCGTCGTCCACACAGCAGCCCGCCGCCTCGTCGGGCTAGCAGAACCCGCAGCACTTCATGTTTTTATTAAAAAAACATTTTTAAAACACGAGCTCGTTGTAGATAATTATTTAATTATTTATAATAGTATCATATTTATATTTTTATAGTATTAACTATTTAGACGAAATAGTAAGAGTCAAACTTCAAAGTTCTCTAATATCAAGTTTAGTCAATAGTATTATGACGGGTCTAAACGCGAATAAAAACTTATGAGACATTCTATTATGTACTCGCAAAAAAATAAGATTAGTCAATGCTCAACAAACTAACGTTTAATTGATATATATATATATATATATATTCTTTATTGCACTTATAAGATGTACAGAAAATATAAAAAGTCACAATGTGAACAAAGGTGGGCTTATCCCTAAAAGAGATCTCTTCCAGCCAACCCATAGGTGTTGGAAATGAAATAGATATTATACTATCGTAATGATTGATACTATCGTAATGACATTTAATGTTAATGTTTCTGATCCAAAAACACTAAGTTTAGCTTTCGCTTGCCAGACTCTACGTGAAATAGTGAGACTCATAATCTGTACCTAGTTTGTTACGCAACAGTTCAACCTAAACTAAAATTTTCTCATCCCCCAGATCTGCGCCGGGTGCAGCAAAGTGATCACGGAGCGGTATCTCCTGAAGGCGCTGGACCAGCTGTGGCACGAGGACTGCCTCAAGTGCGGCTGCTGCGACTGCCGCCTCGGGGAGGTGGGGCACACGCTGTATACGCGCGCCAACCTCATACTGTGCAAGAGGGACTACCTAAGGTGAGTGACGACGGAACAGTATCTTATGAAGAACCTAAATGCCTCAGTGGCGCAGCGGTTATAGGGTCGTATTTTAAAAATATGTACCTGGGTTTTTCTGCTCAGAAATTCTCAGGGAAGCCCGGAGTTTGGAAGTTGTCGGTGCTTCACACCCGTGCCTTGGTAAGCACGTAAAGCCGTTGGTCCTGCGCCTGATCTCTCTCCGGTCGAGTCAGATTGCTGTCCCATCGGGTTATGAGAGTGAAAGGAATAGCAAGTGCACCTGTGTTCGCGCACTCACTTGTGCACTATAATATGTCCCGCGCAGTCGGTTAGTCTTTGTGACTGGCCACCGTAATCGAAATCGGCTAGAGGCACTATTATTTTATCTTTATCTTGAAGGCGCTCTGGACCTACTGTGGCACGAGGACTCATAATAACGATGCGTCGCTTGACTCCTTTACTTTTATGGCCACCTATGTAAAACCGTGTTTTAGGCAAATAAATTTTATTTCATTTCCTATTTATAGTATGGAATTATTATGAGCTAAGTACAAGCGTTATACCATAATGTAAGCTGTATACCATTCATACCGAACTAGTAATAATCTGTTGTTATATTTTGGATATGAAATGGGATGGCTCTATCTCTAGACTAGATAAGACGCGGCATATACAGAGACGGTGATGAAACGAACTCACCCTTATGAAGCCTGTTGTTCACTTTGACTTTGAAGATTAAAGGGTTGTAACTTATTGGAAACACTACTAGGTACCTGATATTCTTTTGTTTTTGTTATATAAGTTGATAACTATATTACTTTTGCCAGGTTGTTCGGAAATACGGGCTACTGCGCAGCGTGCAACAAGGTGATCCCCGCGTTCGAGATGGTGATGCGCGCGCGCAGTAATGTCTACCACCTGGAGTGCTTCGCGTGCCAGCAGTGCAACCATAGGTGAGTGGGATGTTGTACTCTTTTAACATTATTTACTAGCGTACCCAGCGAACTTTATTTAACCCCGGCCCCGTTCCGCCCAGCCCCGGTATGAAATTAGGTAATCTTAAAGTTTTTAAAATTTTCTTAATTTATTCGTATATATCATTAGCGAAATCGGTCCAGCCGTGTGATGCCGTGACCAAGGAAAATATGGATTGATTTTTATGTATTAATAAGATGGTACTGATTTCATTTCTTGCTAAATAAGAGGTTAATATGGCAATTAATGCCATAATCTCTAGCGATATGGGGTGATAGTCTATACTTGATAGGCTCTAGGTACACTACAAAGTTTCATTTGCGTTAAGAGACAGAAACCATTGCCTGAAAAATCTCCGTGATCGAATAGCATAAGACTGAGGATTACAGGATGCATTGTGTGTAACTTTGGAGGAAATCACGACAGACAAAATGACTAATGTATTGGTAATCATAACACGAACAAAAAGCACTTTCACTAGTTTGTTGTTGAACTAATTTTTCATCTCTTCGTGGCTACTTATTTCAAATACAACATTCTGTGAACTCATGATTTTATTAAGATGATATTATTACAAAAGAGTTTTGGAAATTATTAACGTGGAACTACGAGCACTTATCGAATCCAACATAACGTTGTAATAACATTTAGGCGCCGCCTTATCTATTCCATTGTGTGTCTGTGAGTCACGTAGAACGTAGTAGCTGTCAATGAGTCATTCATAAATCAATTCATTCAGCTTTGTCGTGATGTGTTCGCGGATCTTTTGTTATGTAAATAGATTCAGTGTTTTATGAACGGGAACGAAATTATTTGTGTCTTTACTTTATGATCTATATGATTTATTAAACACAGTGTTTCGGAAGATATCTTTTTACCTCTATTATCCTTTGCTATAATTTTTGAGTGCGTATTAACTTAATCTTTGTTAACAAATTGAACCATTGTATACTATACTATATAAATGAGCTATTTTACTTGAGGTTTAGGTACCATTTAAAAAACGATATGTTATACAAACATCTAGCTGAAGGCTAGTGAGGCTTGAGCAGCCCTAAAATGGTAATATTATATCTGTCCAAGAATTTAATCTTAGAATCACTTTCACTGGTAATTTAATACGTCAAACGTGGTTGCGCCTAGAGCATACGAGTAGCGAGAATTTGTATTGTTTATTCATCTCACGGACGACAAACAAAGAGTGCGATTAAATTTTCCGCTACATAATAAAGGCACACGTAAGGAAGAAAACGTATTAGGATTTAAAATGCTTTTAGCAATCGAAACAGATTAAAGTTTTACACCCTTTCTGCTTTAACTTCACGGTCGATAAAATGTGTAAATAAATACATCTGTATCTATTTACAGAAAAGTGTATGAGGATTAAAATAATGTTATATTAGTCTCACCTCCGGAAACCATAATATTCTTAAACTTTCCTTGTGATTTCTTCCTCGCAATAATGGAATAAAACGTGGAAAACCAAAATTGGCTTATATTTTTTGACCGGATTGATTACTATTTTATTCAATCCAATTGTAGAGTGCTGGCCAATTGCCTTGGATCACACACGCGGTCTTATTCTGAAAGAAAATGAGAAATATCACTTACTTTCAGAGGTTCCGTTTTTCAATGCTAAGAATAGCAAGTTTTTGTTACTTCATAAAAGTTATGGTTGAGGTAGACCAAATCGAGTAATCCTTGCTGAGAAATGTTAATGGGCTATTTTAGAGATTATGACTAAAAATAGTCAGCTAATGAGTTAGACTTCCTGGCAATTATACGTGGCTAGAGCGATTACTTCGTTTTGATCTTTTCTGGAAAAGCTATCTTTTCTTAAACACATGCAAACATTGTATCGGAAGTTCTTAAAAAAAATGGGACGGTATCAGAATAAGTGTGTCCACGTGAGGACAATCTTCGCCGGCCTGCGTCCGCTTAAATAATAGAGAGGCGCGAAGATTGGCGCCGCACCGGATGGTTTATACCTCCTGGAGGAGAAAGGTCCTCTTCTTCAGCCGGGCCGCGACACTCCCAATTACATATTCATTCGACGACCCCTCCGATCCAGATTCAACTGTTAAGTAACCGTTTTAGACACTGTTTTTCGTGTCTGCAGCAATTGTTTGAATTTCTGATGGCGTGGCGCAGTTTTTGATGTCTGAAAGTTTACCTCGATACACTAACTCCTTTAACGATGTTAATATATGCTGTAAGGACATTCGAAAGCCCTATACATAGAGACCATTTCTCTATTATCTATAACGGCGTCTAGCAGAATTTGTTCGACAGTAAACATGTGTGTTTGCCAAATAACTGGGCGCATCAACTATTAAATATCACGTACAAATCAATTTCCATGCCGCCAGAAATCTGAATCCAATTTGCAGGCTGTCCGATGGTGGCGGCGAGCAGATATCACGGGCGAATATCGCTAAACGGCTAAATAATTTAGTGGCAATCTGTGGCGCCCGCGGCTTCCGCGCCGACCCGCTGTGGCCCTACCACGAACCACAGCCTACGGTAAATAGACAGCTGCTTTGATGAAATCTGAATTCGGCATGATAGGGTAACCATATCCATATCATATGATAGGGGATCTTATGTACCATAGTACAGAAGATTCGTTTAATGGTAATACCATTGGTCAAAATGCAGTGATGCAAAACACATAGACATATTGTGAAGGAATTCTTCAGTACAAAATCCTTTGCAGTAAGACTGAAATAAATAAAAAGCTCGGACACTTAAAAGAGGTGATAAGATCGTAATGACGATGACAAGATATAGTATAATTCATATTATTTTTCTTTAATTTTAAAACATACTCGTTTATTATTTTCCTTATTATGACTGCCGCATCATAGCATAGCGTGGTTCTTATCGATGCTAAGTTCATAGAACATGACTTTACTGTTATCCTTGAGCTGTGGTTCTACGCCGTCAGATGTGCGGCCACCAGCGGAAAATTTGACGTACACGATATTTCTCAGCCGTGCAATGGCCACTACGCTCACAACTTCGTTGTGCAGGGAAATGTGGAGATCGATCTGGAAACGGCATCCCTGAAATAATGAAACTAGATGTCAGCTTCACTTGCGATGTGGACTCTACAAATAAAGCGTAAAGCAAAAATTATTATAAGATGTAATACGGACGACGCTGTGAAAGTACAAGTACGAAGCTATCAAAACATAGAAAAGACAAAAACGTTTCATAAAAAATATCAGCAAAGATAAATGTTGTAAATCCCTGTAAGCTTATTTCTAAACGCTATTGTTTCAACTCTGAGGGTGCAGTCAATAGACACGTAAAACGTCAAACTCGGCGTCGCTATCGCGCGACACAATAGCCATCCTCACAAAGCTTTACTTGCGCAGTCATTAAAATTTCGTTCTACATCTTTTCCATTACGCGGCTGCAGACAAAAAATAGCAAAATAAAAAGGACAACTCCCCAAAAACAAAAGTCGGGAACGGAGAGAACAGGAAATAAAGTTAATTAAGAGCGGCGAAATCGACTGAGTTGCGGTGGAAATTGGCCCCTTAAAAAAGAGACATTTGTAGCGAAGCTATTGCGCTTAATTTTTGTGACAAGTGAAACAAAAGAGTTGGCAGGGTGGCCGAGAGCCAGGGGTGCGGCGGAAGACGCGGGGGCTGGGGGAGATAAGGTCGCGTTATCACGGCGGTTCCGGGCGGCCACTGGCGACTGCGAGTCGAAGGCGATACCTTTTGTTTTGCCACATTGAGGGATGCGCGCTCGCGTGACGTTATCGCGCCTCCTCGCTTACGCTGACCTTTCAACTCGCGATAGTAAATTTTATTTCTTAGACATTTCACTGGTTTCCTTGCGCGATCAAATCTCGACCACGAGGATTGTTATCAAAGGCTGTAACCGTAGACAGCGTACGGTATAAATAGAGTAAAGGTAATTTGATTAACACAGAGGCGGCCTCGATAATGTTATACGCGTAGGTTGTTAGTGCTAGCCGTGAGTTCCATGAAGAATCGTTAATTGGATCTTTCTGCAACCAGCCCACTTTGTAACTGAATCAGACTTGTGCATCGGGTGTAATAGGATACTGCGTTGTCTGCGTGGCTCGTTTTAATCTTCTGTGTCAGATGCGTATGAGCGACCCAATTTGCTAGAGATATGACACGTAAATGTTTTGTGTATTAGAAAAATGTAAAATAACAATATACAGGTAAAACGGAGCTCGTACAGCTATGCATGTAGAGAAATATTTTAAAATTAATACTGGCTCAGGCTAAGGCTCGGGAATATGTAGTAGGTACTTATGTAGTTGTTGTAGTTTGTATTGAATGTGGTGAACATGGCACATGTTAGTAGGTAGGTGTTGAAAAATAAACCCTGGTTTTATTTTTAAATTGGTTATCTTTGTTACAGATTTTGCGTCGGAGACCGATTCTACCTGTGCGAAAACAAGATCCTCTGCGAGTACGACTATGAAGAGAGGCTGGTGTTCGCTAACATGGCGTACAACCCGCCACCACTATCGCACCTCAAGAGGCAAACTACCCATCTTCCTCCTCCACCGGTAAGTAGAATATTTTCTGCATAATGCTTCATATAAAGTAAATATATTTTAAGAATGACCATATGGAGTGGACTCTCTACCCGCATCAGTGTTCTCAAGAAAGTATAAACCGAATACTTTTAAAGTCAGAGTAAACAGGCTTCTTCTGGGTGAGCTCGCTTCATCGTCGACTCTGTCTAAGCCCAATTAGGTACGAGTCAAGAGCAACCCTTATTCAAATAAAAAAAATCATTAATGCATTTAAAGCCAATACCAATGCCAATTAGAAAGATATTTTTTTACAAAATTAAAGGTACCTTACATAACATGTCTGTCTGAGACTGCAGTTGTGACCTGCGGCCGGTCTCGCACTTGCACCTTAAGAATACATGAAATGCAATGTTTTTTCAATATTTTTTCTAAGTAATGGAGTCAAAAAAAATGGCACGGAATCTTGAACGTTGTTTACATTTTGTTGACATCCAACTCTTTCCACAGACAAGCAGCGCGATGGGCGGCATGATCAACGGCTCCAGTCGCGCCGGAGACCTCAACAACAACATGTCGGGCGCCTCCCCCGCGCCCTTCGCCGCCCCCCCGCACCTCAAGCCCCTCGGCCTCTCCGCGTCCAGCTGAGATTACCGCGCCTGAGACGCGGCCCACCCGTACGCCAAGTACCAAAACTGATCGTGCGCGCTATAACGAGGACCGATACCTCAAGTGACGTCACCGAACTTACAGACTTGGAGTCGATGTGCTTCTGTGTAAAAATGCCAAACCGTAGTTAGTTCAGATTGATTGTTAAGTGGCTATCCACAAGTTTCAATCCTGCTCTCGAGAATGTCGTAATTAGGTAAATGTACCGCCAGCAATGTAACTGGCTTACGCGCTTGAAATGCGCTAATTCAGTTCTATTGCTGTTGTGTTTAGTGGTAAAATCTCATAAGTTGATCTCAGAATAGGCAATTTGCTGATTTAGTGTAGAAGTGACAATGAGGAAAGAAGTTTTTTTTATATCCTAGTTTGTGACATAAAGCTTGATGCACACGGTGTTGAGCGCTGCTGTAAATGAGAACAAAAAATATCGTTGCAGATTGCTTAATTTCTTGTGTATCCTATAAGTTTCACCAGAACTATAAAGAGTGCGGGTTTTAAGACTGCCTGATTTTTTCTTTCACATTCGTTTGTGAAATTATGTATTCTACGTAGTTATAAAAAACATGAATGTTATATGTAAATATTAACTATATTAACACTGATTATTATCGATGTAATGTACCATAGTACAATCAGTCCTATCAAATTATAATATTAAGGACTTATCTTGATGTTTTTTTTTTTATATAGTACAAATAACTAATGAGGACAAAATTATGTTATTTATCAATTTTAATTTTAAGGCAAGAACTTTTCAAGATAGTAAAAGTTTAGTATTCTTGCTCTTATGATGTAAAATATTTAACTTCATTTTTATTTCTTATTATATTTGTAGGTTTGGCTAAGCCATTTATCGAAATTGATATTTTTCCATACTCAGCTCATTAATTTGTTATTTTGTTTTGTACCTATATTGTATATTATTGTTAAGTTTACTATAAACATTGTTATAATGTTTGTATTATTTATGTAAATAGACCTCTCGTTGTAAGTAGAATATTGTATCTATTAAACGATATATTTGAATTAAATAGCGAAATGTGGATAAGTGTTTATATTCAAATAGTTCAAATTAGTTTCTTTAGTGTTACTCTGAAGTCAGCCTTACATTGTCTATGAATTTTATATTTTTCTGCATTTAAATAGTACAGTTGGCAACACGATTGTGTGATTAAAAACTAATGTATGTTATTAAATATGAACTGTTATATTAAATTGGTGATAATAACATTTTCTGAAAACCCAAATTGTCTAAAATACTGATACGTGATGACCAGAATAACAGAAAAAAGATTTTTGTGTTGAAGAAATCACACTGCTTGCTTATTATGTAAATGTTATAAAACCGAAGTGCAGTGTGCGCTCCCCCTTAGATGTGTAAACTAAAAGTTAGATTTGTCGACTGTACAGGCATTCCTGTTAGAGCACAAATACCAACATGTTTGAAGCATGTGTTCGGTTCTCTATTAACCAATGATATCGACCAAAGACGTAGCTCATTAAAGCCTTGTTCAAAACTTATGGACGATTTTTATTTACCTGCTTTGTTATGTAAAGAGAAAAGAATTCTACTACATACATACCACAATTAAGGAAAAAATATTTTTTCTTATCAAATACTTTGTAATTTAAAGCTTTAATAAAACTAATATGCGTGTCACAAATAACAGGTAGTTTGTGTGACAATATCACAACATTTACAACTATGTAGTACAATTCGCATTGATGAAAATAGCATTGTGCTAAACTAGCTATTTATTTTCATATCGATACAAACAAGTTTTTTACTTGTCGTTGTTTGTTCATGTTTGTTCTGGGCGACCTCAAGTCCGAGTCCGAGTCAAGAGCAAACCCATACTAAATAATAAAAAGATAATAACATCTTGTAAAATGTACTAGAACTAGAAACCATAAAATTTTATGCAGCTCGATAAAATCTGTGCGTAAAATCGCATGCCCCAACATCAGCGTGTCCGATTACAACAAAATGCACAATAAAATAGTCAATGAAAGAAAAAAACGCTATCATGTTTGGAGGTGAGCGGAAATTTGAAAAGGTCGTTCAGCGCCACCATTATGGAGACCAAGCGTTGCGGCATAAAGCGTCGACCGCGAACACGGCGATAGCACCTGAGGAGTTCACCTTACACTGCGCTATGGTACCGTCAGCAGACAATTGGGATATGGACATTTATTTTTATTACCCTTCAGGAGGGCTAACTGCAAAGTTAGATTGTTATGCTAATAATTATGAATTAAAATGGTGTTAAAAAAATAAAATAAAATGTAAAAGGAATAATATATGTCTGAATTCAAATTCCAATCGTTTATGCTCTCAATTAGGGAAAATACAAATAAATGTTCATAGTAAATGTTGAAAACATGGTGCCTACCTATTTAGCTAAATAACAATAGCATGCCAATGAAATGATTTATATTAAAACATTAACGAAATGTATTTCATTAAGTATATTATTAATCAGTCAAGTATCAAACGACTGCCGGGAGTCGCATAATAATGGAATTTCTATTGTGTCTCGTTCACACATACTTGACGAGTTAAATACGTTTTAAATTAACATGAACAAACTGATAAGCCGCTAATTTTTGTGTTAGTTTAGGTTACTTTTTGTCTGTTTTACGTAGTCAATAAAAGTCACAACTAAGTCTCGAAAAGTTTTATCTACCAAATAGGTTATTTATTTATATTCTTCGCTAGGCCGTGCTTCCTTTTCGATAGAGCCTTAGTCTATACATGCTAGTCGTCTTTTCTAGTCGTTAAGAAATGTAATTATTCAATCGTCGTAAGTAGTTCACTAATCAAATTCTCACGAACCTAAGTGTAGGGAAATCAATGTAAGTTGATGTTCTCAACGCCGTAAGCAGTTTTACGAGCGATTCAGAAATAAAATCCATTGCATTGTCTGCATTGTGTTTCACAATGAACCAGTTTCATATTTCTTTGAATAACAAGAAATAAAGGTAAGCACTTTAATGCAAACTCAATCAGATGTATCCACATACATGATACCACGATACCACATACCATGATACTACATCATCTTCATTACCTGTATCACAAAAAAATAACTACGACAGTTACTGCTTAGATTTCCAAGAAAGCCACATGCTAACTACTCGTATGAAACCGTATGAACTTATAGCTAACAGTTTTAGATAGCAACGAGTTTAACTATGTTTACTATTCCTAAAAACAAAGTTCAATAAAAGACAAACAGATCAATAGCTAAATAGATATAGAATACCTTAGGCCATGTATATCGTAACTACTTACTGATTAAGAACCTTTTTCTGAGCGTGGTAAATGTGTAGCATTTCTTATTTATCAAACGCAACATCCTTTGTCCTCCCAAATATGAGGTGTCAAAAACTGACATTTGACACATCTTTGATGACCTCCCAAATATGAAGTGTCAAAAGCTGTCATTTGACATTTCACCTTTGTCCGCCGACGCTCCCGGAAGCGCACAGAGGAGAAAAATCACCCCAATTTCCTTTGCGCCCTCATTGTCGCGCTGCCTGATAGAACTGTTATCGATGCCATCTTTAATTTCGCCCGCAAACACAGACACAATAACATCGATTTGTGTGTGAGAATATTGAATCGTTTTCTTTCGATTACTCAGTAGATTTTTTTTTGATTAGGTATTGACTTAATGCTATGTGATGATGATAAAGTAGGACAAAATTGAACTGTATCGCATACTTATACTAATGTACACAACACAGTATTTGAAAGCCTAACTAGAACTAGGCCACCCTGAGAATGCTGTTACGACCATTTAACTTTTGACATAAAATATTTAGGAAAAATTACAAAGTCAGCATATTTGAAAACTATACATACATTTTGTGTCAAAATTGAAAACGTCAAAATCGCATTTTCTGAGCGGCTAAACTTTAAATAGTGTTATTCTATATCGTAGAGAGTAGACATGAGCTCTACAAGCGAAGTGCAGTTAATTTATGTAAATAGGCTGTATGTTGTTTGCTATGAAATGATGATACCATCAAAAGTCTTGCAAACGTCCATCATTCAAATAGCATCAAAATGAAGGTGTGAGCTTCGATTGAACAAACCCTACAGCTACAGCCGGTCTCCTCAGGCGAAAACTACACAATGAGACGCGTGAAAAATGGCGGGCGGCCGACCGACGCGACGGCCCACAAATCAAAACTGGCAACCGTTCGGCAAAAAATGAAAATAAAAAGAATAAAACACCGTAGGAAGCCGGCGCACACCACTGATGGCTTCTTGCAATAATTTCCGTTTTCAATGAACGCGTTTTTCTTTTTCTTATCACCGCACGAACTAGGATGGTTGGGAATAAATTGAAATACAAAATTGATTGTTGACTTTTCCCGGGCGCTTTATTACTGTCACAAATAGGAAAGAGATTGAAAATTGCCTACAGACGGTGTCGGCGGATTTGACGACTCGGTTATTCTTCGATAAGTTTTTTGTTGTGAAAGATCGATTTCCTTTTTCATTATGGACTGATTCAACCTTATATTTGCTTAATTCACTCAATAGGAGTTCTGTAGGTAGGCAGTTCACAGAGAGATACCTGTGTTACTGAATTTGTTATCAAATAGTAGGGTTATAATTATAAATTAGGCATACATGCCCAGAAGTAGTAATTACGACTTATACGACATAAATAATATTTCCAATGTAATACCTACAAATAACGAGTGTACGATGAAATACCAAGACACAGAGCCTAGAACGAAATAAACAAAAAATGCACGGCATTTTTTATTATTATGCTAATAAATAGGGTAGCTATTATTTTTACGATACGATCTATCCCTTTAATACCCGGTTTACACTCTTTAATACCCGGTCAGGACGAGTTAACGACAGTTGTCAGTTCTTCTATCCTCCGGCGGGGGATTTATCCAGGAAAATGGCTCCTACGCTCCAACCACTATTCCTAGAACCGTGAAAAAACACTGCACCAAAATAACCCCTAGATTAAGTAAACACGCCCCATACCAAGAAGGGTCTACTATAACTGGCCCTCGACACCCACGGGCCACGTATTTTTATTTGAGTTTTAATTATTAAAAGTTTTATGAACTGCTTATTTCTTTTTATGAGATTGTTGAATTAATTCCTTTTGTTTGTTAACTCTAATGACTGCAATTGCTAAAGGCAAAGTTAATTAGTAAAAAGGATATAAACAAGTGCCCTCACAGTTTTGGAACGTAAACATCACCATTTTGTTCGAGTTCCAGAATTAGATTCACTCTGATTTTATTTCATATATTTTTTAGTTCCTAATTAAAAGGAGATACAAAAAATAAGAATTTAATTTAATGGCAACCCTAGGTATATGTAATATCAATTTAGTGTTAGAGCGGTAAAAAAACATAAGTGCGGTAGGTAGTTTTTTTGTCTTTCTTCTAAAATTCAGTGTTCTGAAATGCTTCAGCAGGCTAGATGGTAAGCACTAAGCAGTCTACAATTTCAAAAATTGTGTGAAAGTGCAGGTTTTGAATAAATAGTGTTAATTTGCGTCTGTTATGTTTCTTAATGTGTGAATTCAAGTTGGCGTTGAACTGAATGAAGGTTTCTCCTAGTTCCTGAATGCAGTAGGTAGGTACATCTTTTCACGCGGTTCTTTCCGTCTTTGGTCAAGGTATTAAGTGGATTTTTATGAAGATAATTAACACCCAATTTCCTATATAAATTCACAGTAACGAATATCATTGTCATTAAGAACATCTGTAACACCAATATAAATTAATTAAAAGCTTTGTGCAAGATTCAATTTCACTTGCTTAGCAAGCAAAACCATCGGAGAAACTTGCCGATAAGCTGCGAGCAGGCGTATTCATTCTGCACGAACAACTCACTCCTTACACCTCAAATAAATTCAAATGCAGCCGCTTTATATTCATTTCAATCGAGTGGGTATTCAAGAATCTACAGTTATCACGTTTCAAGGAATATCATAAAACATTTTAAAGTTCCTAAAGAGATATTGGCATGGAATTCTCATTCGGGAGTCCGCTGTAAGTAAATTTAACTTTAAAATATGCATAACAGTTTTCCGATGCGCTCTCTATTCGGAATTTAAACACATCGGGTCGTATTAAGATACATTTCGATTCAGTGCACTTTGAGTTTCAGGAAGAAAACCCTGTTCACATTTAGGATACGCCCTAACAGTTTGAGATCTAACATATTGGCACAGTTACTAAGGGCTTGTTTCACGCTCGAAAAATAAGCATTAACCAAAAAATAGTTCAAACATAAAACGTCCTTTCGTATGGAGTATCTGGCAGATAACGCCTACAAGTACTTATAAATATTAGGAGAATAGAAAACAGGCCATTACTATAGTTTGCCGGTTAGTATGTTTCAAAGAAAGAAAACATTTTAGGCCAAATTGTGAGGGGGTAAACAAAGGGGAAGTTTTGTTCTCTAAAATTGTACTCCTCTGACAATTGATACAGGGTTACATACAAAGTGGTTATGTCTTGTCCACCATCGCCAAGCTCTGAAGTCTTTTTACTGTCTTCCATAAAACTTTTTGATACTTTAAGCGCGTCGATAAGAAATTGCCGACAGCCGAAGTGCAGGGCACCGGAGGTGTTGAAACTTGGCAACTTGCAAATTTGCTTAAGTATTTACCATGACTTTTGTGCGGCTTACACAAACTTTGTTTATGGTTGGTGCTTGCTTGAAAAGTTTCTCATGCATCACAGTTTATGGCCTTTATTTATTGTTTAGTTAAGTCCAATCTATATGTTCTTAGATAATGATAGTTAGATACTTTTATTCCTGCCTTATTTCAATCTTATAACTATACTCTGAATTTTAATTAGATAGACCAAAATGACATTTGGTGGGTGGCCACTTTGTTCGTAATTTAAAAATAGTGTTGGTCCTTAACTATCGAAAGTTTCAATTTCATTCAATAATTGTTGTTTATAATCGATTTTTAAATATTCAAATAAAAACTGTTTTTAAAAATGAGGAATCCTTCAAACATCATAATTATTTAAATGAATTATTTTATACAAAGTATTGAAAATTCAAAATAGGTAAGACCTTACAAGAATATTGCTATTGCAAGAGAAACCTAGATTTTTCTACTCATTACAAAATATGTTTTATGTATTACGTTTATGTAACGTTTAACATGTATAATTTATCCTAATTAGTAAAATCACATTAATGAAAGTTCATATCACAAGTTCAATTACTCGCGTACAATTGATTTGTTACAACACAATAGGTACTACGCTAGCAACATTAAAAAATAAAAATTTCGATTGACTTTGTCATTCTAGTATAACTAATTAAAAATCAGAGTATAAATATCGAATATATATTATACCTATCAAGCTACTCTACCTGACTTGGGATTTCATCTTCACTCCCTGCCTTAAATAAATTAAATAATAAACTATATGATAAAATAAAAATAAACTATTTGATTTCGCTTATCGCTGTAACTTTAACATAAAGAGAATTCATTTTTTTTAATTCAGACTTCCAATTAAATAACAGAAGCTGTCTTTATTACTATTATACTACACCTTCCCTAATTTCAAATTTCCATAATTCCTTGAATAAATTAAACACATTTGCCAAGATTAAAACTTTGCTACAAATTACTGGTCCGTAGACTTCAGTTAAGTGTACTTAACCGCGACTTGTGAAAATGTAAATTGTGTCGTCCCGTCCCGTCCCGTCCCCGTCCCGCCGCCGGGATTACCCGCCGTCACCCGATATGCTAATTAAGGTCTTACCGCCGCCGCGAATTTGTAACAGATATTATAATAGCTCTCGGTAGGTAACTGCACCTGACTTGCGAGTTTATTAGGGCTCCTACCTTACCTAGCCTTTAAATTGAGGCGATATTCCATTTTCCAAACGACTTTAAAAAGTAAGGTAAATGGTAGTATTTATTAAATTTTGATCTTCTCTCCATTTGCTTATTTTTATTTATTATTTAATGTAGAGTTAGTCAAATATGCGAAAAACGCGTAACAAATACATTCACATTAATTATGGTTAGGTATTTCTACTTTGTAGTAGCCAGTAGTGTTTGATATAAATCAAAAGTTACCTATTTTATCAAGAACAACTAAGCCCTTTAACAGATTGTACAGTAACTAAAGTAATATTTCCTGGCAAAAGTGCCCCAAGTGGCGGCGTGTACAAATATTCGCTCAATACGGTCTGGAAACTTGTTAATGCTATTAGAGGAAGCGGCGAAGGCGTTAAGCCTGCAACCTTACTTAATTCTACTTATTCACGAAACTTTGACATACCAAGACTCGGTGGTTTTGGGGAACATTAACAAACTTATATTTCTGAACAGTACCTACCTATTTAAGAAATATCACCTACCTATGCTCTAAAATATTAGGTCCGGACATGCTATGAGGTTGACATGTTGTTATTTTGTCTATTACGTCAGAATTTAGGAAAATTCATAATTTGGCTAGTTTTTTTTTTACAATCTCAAGACCATGGGGTCCTGGAAGGCGAACATGGGGCCGAAGCCAACACGCAGAGGCCCGTTTGATAAAATAAATCTATAAGCAGTGTGATACCAGACGGCGGAATATCCCTGTATGCACTCAATGACAACCCCCAGCTAGTGTAGGACGTATTCTGCTACTTTGAAGTATCTATAGATCATTTATATTTATTGTGCTAGGTTAAATTGGATTGGAACAGCCGACTTCCGATTCACAAAAATAACAATGAGATTCACTAATTCAACAATCAAAAACGCATTTTATTTTAATCAATGATGAAAAAAAAATTACATCAAACTAACCAAAACACACAAAATAAATAAACTTTTGAACACGCACATATTCTTCCCTGCAGCGCCTCTGGCTTTCTTAATTTTTTTTATTTTCACATCTTGCTTTCGAGCTTCAACACTGGTTTTCCTTTCAGTTTTATCTTCATCAGCCTCCAAAGTCTTCATGGGATGATGTTTCGTTTTCGGCCAAGAGCTCTCTTCTTGTTTTTCACTAGATAAAGCTTCCGTTGTTGTTAATTTAGTGGTGCTGGTTGTGGTCGCGGCCGTTTCTGAAATAGTTGTTTTTTCCGTTGTCTGTATCTTTTCAGTCGTAGTAGTCAATGTGGGTGGTTGCGTCGTCAACTCGTCTTCTTCCAGCATAGTTTCAGTGGTGGTGCTACTATAGCGTACGGGGATGGTGATTTCTTCGGTAACCGTTGTAGACGCCGACGATACTTGTTCTATTTCTTTTGCTGGAGTCACATCTTTTGTGTGGTCTTTGTGGATAAGTAAGCAGGTGTTGGCACAGCTATCGTCATGGCACTTGTCCTCGGTGCCGCAGGTAATGAAGTTCTCCCATGCGGACAAATGTTGGTACAGGTGTGGCGGTTTGCAGTTGTTTTCGACGTATGTCTGTATTCCGGCTACCTCATTCTCGCAAACTAGTGGGCCTCCGCTATTACCCTGGAGAAAGAAATAATGAAAGTTATCTTTTTACAAAATAAATTCTGTCGCTGATACGATTAGATTAACGCCTGGATTAAATCATTATATTAATATTATAATAATAATAAATCATTGTAGTAATATTTGTACAACTGATTTCAATTATTATTCTGTTTCTGTTAGTTTATTTGACCTTACTAGAGGAAGAAAAAAGATTTAATCCAGGATAAGTGTAATCCGGGGTTAAATCATCGCGCGCAAATAGGCCTTAGTGGTCTTATTTTTAACTAGACTTACTGTTTGTTTTGCCTGTTTTACGTTATCTGTCCAGCACTTCATACGTAATGACGTTCCATAATAGAATTATTCGTTGGTTAGTGCTGATTTGTAGATGGTGAAACCGGCCCTATACAAACTAAAAACTTACTAGACAAAAGTCATCGTCGACAGCATTCTTGGTTTCGTCACTGTCGCTGGCGCACAGCATCGTCTCTTCTCTGAAGTGGGGGCCGCAGTAGCCCATGGAAGGCGGTTGCAATTCTACCAGCAGCTGCGTCAGCACTCTGTCGTCGCTCACGTTGCTGACCCTTGTCTGATAAACCATAAACAAGAAAATTACCTTCATTAATGAGCATTCGAAGGGACATCCATTAACACGCGTATCAAATGTAAACTTGCGAGTCTTGGAAGTTACTTTGAACTACATTCTTTTATACACCGACAAGATGGACAGACGACCTTGTAAAGATCGCAGGATCACACTGGTTGCAGACCGCTTGTGATCGGTCGATGTGGAAAACTGTAGGGAAGGCCTATGCTCAGCAGTGGACGTCCGTTGACTGATAATGATGATGACGATGATGACATACTTTTATATGGGTAGGCAATGTATGAGTATTAACTGAATACCATGAGCAAAGAGTTCTCAAAATCTCCAATAAAATTATTATGACATTAAATGTTTTAATTTAAGAAAAACCCGTCGCAAATAAAAAAATCGGCTGAAAAGATTTTCATGAAACAAGGCTAAAAACACTTGGGATAAAATTATCTAAGACACAAAAAAAAACTAAACGTAAATCAGTTCGTTCGTTTGGGAGCGACAATACCACAGTTATGATACACAGACAGACACGTTAAACTGATAACACCCCTCTCCTTTTGCGTCATGGGTTCAAATCATCATACAAGGCTTAACACCTATAGACTTAACTCAAATCGACAAACATTTAAAACACCAACAGCATGTGCCTATCGAAATCATACGATTCCCGCATGTACATTTAGAGTGGACAATTACGGTCTGTCATGTACGGTCTTCACGGTAGGTCTAAGAAAGTATAATAGTCATGACGACGCATTTAGTGTAGTGGTTAATGCTCCTGACTCGATCGCGGGTTCAAATCCCGCAAGGGACAATTATTGTTTATGAGTTGAACACGAACATTTGTACCTTTGTCATGGATGTTACTATGTATTTAAGAATTTTCGGGAGACGCCCCCGTCATAATCGTCGTCTGGCATTCGTAACACAAGGAAGAAAATTCCTTACGACGCCATAACAGTTGGTGTGTGTTGTGTTGCTCATGAATATATTTTTTTAGTAATAAAATCAAAATTCTTACAGTAAACACGAGGATGAAGCAGTTCCCATTACTGGTGTTAGCCTTCGAACGGATGGTGGCGACGGCAACGGCTGACGTCAGGTTGAAGGGCAGCAAGGTCTTTAGCAGGCTGATGTCATCTAGCCACCACTGGGTGGTGCTGTGGTTGTATGGCCGGACTATTTGTATCACCTGAAAGATGTCAGTGTTCATAAACTTTTGGCTAGAGGAAAGATAGGTGTGAAATAGTTCGTACACATGACCATTTAAATTGTTTCAACAGTAAGGTATCGGATTATGTATTGAAATGACATGGTCCACGGATGTCAATTATCGCAAGCAACTACCTTTATGGCCATTGAGGTACTTCTAAAAATATGCTTTTGATAAAAAAAATGCAGTGTAGATAGAATAATAGTAATAGTAAAAGTCCCCCTAGCCGATTTCGACTACGGTGCCCTGTCAACCGACTGCGCGGGACATTATAGTGCGCGAGTGTGTGCGCAAACACAAGTGCACTCTCTATTCCTTTCACTCTCATAGCCCGATGGGACAGCAATCTGACACGACCGGAGAGAGATCAGGCGCAGGACCAACGGCTTTACGTGCTTTCCGAGGCACGGGGGTGAAACACCGCCAACTTCCAAACTCCGAGCTTCTCTGAGAATTTCTGATCAGAAAAACCTAGGTACATATTTTTGTCTCGACCGGGGAATCGAACCCCGGGACCTCTAGACCTCTAGTCGGGACAGGGTAGAGGGACGACAGCGTACAAAGAACTTGTCTTGGATTTGGATCGTTGGTGACAAGCTTCACTTAGTAAGTAAGTAAACGGTCACTCAACTTTTGTGTCGTTGTACAAAGTTCGTACCTAACTTTGCGACTCACTATTATAATAATTAACCTACAGAATTAAACACTTGAGAACCCCAGAGTTAAGTACACACATTATGGATCTAGGTACCTCTCTTTCTTGTTCATCCTCATCTTCGTTCAGAGTAAAGTTAGCATCAATGATCGTAGCACCGAGTCTAGCCATCAGGGTCTTTCGGGGGAAGCCCTGATGGACGTCGATTGACATCGTCGGCTCCACAGTTGACGATACCAGCCAATCGGGCTTGAGTAACACGGCTCCCCGAAGGTAACGGCTGCCTGTGGCGTCTACTACAGTCTCGTCCGGGTAGTAAATGAAGGCCTTGAAAAAAATACATAAAGTATGTTATGACCTCAATAAAACACTTTGTAAAAGCTCTTACAAAGATCTCAGGATCACACTGGATGCAGACCACTTGCAACTGGTCGCTATAGAAAACGGTATATTCAATGTCCAACGCTACCTAGACGTCCTTTTGCTGATTATTAGAAAACTTTGCAATGCACACTTCCCATTGTACTGTGACATTGTCAGAGGGAAATTCCCCGTGCGTCATCTGCTAGGTTGATCCATCTTTTTGCATCATATTTTTGGTTCACACACTCTAGTTGTAGGTACTTTAGGCTTACCATGTAGGGATAGTTCCCTCTTTTAATTTCATTTTCTTCTTCGGCTAAAATACCGTCACTCAAGAATAAAACTGAAATATAAAACAAAATTCATAATAACACATTTTTACAACGAGCAACTTGATTTTGTAACTAAACAACTTTAGCGTACCACAACATAATGTAATAAGAAGTCTGTTTTTCATGTTTTTAGGAAACGACTATAAAATTATAAGAATTAGAAAATTATATGAGTGACGTGTCAGCTGCTAACTCTTCTGTCA
This sequence comes from Pyrausta aurata, assembly GCA_963584085.1. Classification (NCBI taxonomy): domain Eukaryota; kingdom Metazoa; phylum Arthropoda; class Insecta; order Lepidoptera; family Crambidae; genus Pyrausta; species Pyrausta aurata. The sequence goes on along the minus strand of OY757255.1, from coordinate 9,540,413 downwards.
CTCTAGTGTTCGAAAGAAGAATGTCTCTTAATTTTATCCACGCCATTTACCCGAAGAGGTCTGTTAAAAAAAGAGGTTCGTTTCAAATAGGAGTAAACTCTTTGGTGAAAAAAATTTGGAGAAATCGCATCACTCTTTTACTTTTCGCTCTCGTAAAAAGTCGAGTCACGTCCCTTTATTTTTCTCCGCTATCTTTGACAAAGTTGCAATGGCTCGGGCTAAACGCATTAATCAGAATCGCATCCAAGCTGAGACGTATTATCCTCAATAAAGCGAAAAGAATGACTTCGCGAATTTTAAACGCGTGTTCTCTCGATAACGACGGGGATAAATCCGGGAAACACCTAATTATTCATGTAAGGGGATCAGAGTTTGTGTTAATACGCCCGGGGCGTTTGACTTTTGAAAATATGCAGAGTGTATAAGTCGTTTATTTTAAATACGGACGGGAACACGATTTGGGCGGGCGGCTGGCCGCGAGTTCTGCGTCTTTGCTGTTTTAAAATCAGATGAATGAATAAAATATGGAGTGGACTACATTTTCGTTCGGCCTCAAAGAATACGTTGCCAAAAATTACTCTAGTATATTTTGAAAATAAAACAGCTAGAAATAAATTTGAGTAAACATTTTAGTAACCTCTTAATAATATTACGTAATAGTTTCCTAGACGTAACATTGTTCTTCGTGTCCTAACAACCTCAAGGAAGATTTAAGCTCATCTAGTCTGAATCTGACCGAATGATTACTATGTTACATTTACGATTAGTGCTCAGCACCTCTCGAAAGAACACTAACATCGTGATATGGCCCACAAATGAGCGGAGAGATTGTATCCAAACCGCTGATGTGGCGACATCAGAACGACTGCCTCAGACGGCTTACCCGTCCACTCAAACCAGACCCCTGGTACTACCCTAAGAACGTTCTCAAGACTGAATTTTATCGTACAAAGGTACGCTCGCCAAAGATCCGCAAATACTGGTCTTAACATAACGACTCGAATGAACGAGCTACGTGTTTTGGCGGCTCCCCACAATTGCTTTACACTTCTATGAGTAGCCCGAACTGCACCAGATATTCGATTATGCGGAAATTTTAAAGCCTTTACTCACTTTTTTTAAATCCACTTTATGAGTTTATGGACGAGCAATCGAGCCTTTTATGGGTATCGGTTACGGCGCCTGATTTTATTGTTTTGTCAGACAATATAGAGTGACACTGGCTTGGTCGTTGGAAAACAATCAAACGGTATTCATAGGCACATAAAATGCAGGCAGTAATTTACACAGTGCATAAATGAATGTGAGCTTAGTTTGTCATTGTTCGTTTTCGATAATAGTGATAAAATGATTACATTAATAATTACAAGACGACTGCGTAAAATTGTGTAAATTGTCTAAGTGTATCTCAAAATTTTTATTATTCATAGTTTTTAGCAAATTTAATTACTAATATTAAAGACGTAAGTAAAGGTATTTTTATATATTGGATATAAATATTATTTGTTTGCAAAGCAGTAGTTAACCTGTAAAGCACTATCGGCTACGAAGCGGTCCGTAGCGGGACGTAGACGTAGCGTTAACCCCGCGCTGCCCCCCGGGGCCTATCGCGCCGGAATGGTAATGGGGCTGCAATGCCATTCAAATTTTATTTTATCGCGCACCTAATATGAACATTGGCTGCTCAGAGCCCGGCCTTTAGATACCGCTGCGGAACTCAGTTGGAATTAGCAAGTTGTAATGCCTTGTTGCTTTGTTTTGGTTCGTGTTAAGTTAGTTCGCTAGATTTCGGATTTGTATTGTGCTTATTTGCTGAAAATAAGAGCTAAATAAAAAAAACACTTTTTTGGCATAACATACATGATCAAAAATATTTAATGTCGGTTTATATTATGTGTCATATATTACTTTATATGAAGGTATTTCCCTAAACGGTTTTGATTTATTTTTGTGTAGTAGGTAATGTTACCTGAAGCTCTTTACAGATAGATTTATGAAAAATCATACAGCATCTCTTAAAATCTTTCTACAGCTTTTTTATCTGGGCATTTGATGTACAAATTGTGCCTACTTACAATATTCTTGCCGCCAACTTCTAATACTCCACAGTGCCGCGGCAGTGATATGAATATTAAACGTTTAAGTATTTGAAGATTTACGGCGATTCAAAAGTTGGACTGCGCACTTAAATGAATGTTTAACATTATCTGAGTTTTAGGGAGCTCTTAAACAAGTCGCAAAGAAACTTTAATAGAGAGAGAGTCTCGGGCGATTAATTCTGAGCCGTGGAAGGTGGACGGGAATTCTTAATAGGAAAGGGTGCGCTCAATCAGACTGTTATTGCAGTTTGTTCCAGAACCCATGAAGATGCGTTTCTTAGAAAAGTAATTATAGACCCTTTGCTTGAGCTAAATAAAGTAATTTAGTATCTTGGGCTCTTGCGTTTGAGGGTTAAATTAGTAATGGTAAAAGTTTACTCGATATCTTAACTAGTCAGTTTACATGAATATTGATACATTTTTGGAAGACGCGTTTAGTGTAGTGGTTAGCGCTCCTGACTACTATGGCGGCGGTCGCGGGTTAGAATCCGTGTAATGTGATGAATGAGCACAAACATTTTGTATATGGGAGACGCCCCCATCATTATCGTTGTCTGGTATTCGTAGCACACGGAAGAAAATTCCTTAGTTCGAAACCAAGAGAATTGGTGGTTGTCTGGCGCATATTGAAAAAAAAGTTTTAAGTTAGTGCGACTATGGTACATATTTATTGGCACTCGTAACAAGCGTATCCAAAATAAAGTCTTGTTATGTGGACGTGAAGTTTAAAACAGTAGCAATGCAGTTTAACAGATTGATCCGGTCCATAATAAAGGTGTAAAGTTAACAGTTCGATACAAGTTGATTGGCGCGCCGTACGCGCCGTGCATATCCCGCTGCCGAGTCCTCCCATTGTGATGCACTTTATTGAATTTGATTTACTTACGTGCCAATTTTTGTAGGCTTCGGTTTTTATTAACTGACCTCGACGCCGTTGTAAACTTAATTGAATCCGCTAACAAAAGGCATCGAATGAAAAGAGCGTCCACCGGTGTGCAATGCAGATTATAATGGGGTTTTCCGAATTTGCATCAGGCTTTCAGTGACTCGATATTCGATATTCGCACGGTGGTTGAACTATTGTTTTTATAACAATGCACACTGTAAATGAATCCGATTCACTATTTGCTCCACCATATCCGATTTCTCATTATTTTTTAGGCGTTGTTCAACGTTGTGTCATTTCAACAGTATATTAGCTTTCTCAGATTTGAGTAATAAAAGAGAATTATACGGAGAAAAGCGTAATCTTAGTTAATTATCTGGAATTCAGTCGTATTTAACGTCGTTTCTAAACGAGTTTTCACAATTGGAGCGGAGTCAAAAGAGCCTTTTAAAGGAATCGCAAACACAATTAGAGGCAAGGCAAGTTGTTTGTCGAAATTGTCAGGGAAAGAGTGTTTGTGACACGTCGGCTTGCACGCATCCGTCCGTAGCTGATAACTGGGATACATGTTGCACTTTTGTGTTGACCGACGATAAGTAAATATGGGTTTGGAATCCAATAAATTGTAAATTGGTGTCTTTTACTCAGATTGTGTTGTTACCTTTATAATAAGATGTTTATGTATTTTTATCTCTTTACCTAGAGTCAAAGCCAACAAGCTACATTTATTATAGTTGTTATGAAGTTAATCATTTGTGTAGGGTGTGAGGTATGTTGCAACTTTTAACTGATTTTCAATTTTAATAGCTAATTTCGTTGACCTGATTTATTTTATTTTTAAATTCATCTCTCAAAATTTCAGTTACGCATCACAGTTTGTTTGTGCGACCGCTAAGCTCGTTATTATGATTGTGCCCTATAGAGAGATACAGAATCAAATCAGCCGGAACAATGCCGCAATTAGCGAGGGGACGTCTTCAAGAACGAAGCGCAGTCGCGGATTAGAAATACAAAAATTAAGGCTCAGTTACACCGTCTTTGTTTATATTTAACAAATCCCAAATATCGGTCATGATCGTAAATTACGTGCAACTCTAACAAACTCTGTCAAAGGTTTTTGTCAAGAGATGGCACACTGAACCCTAGTAGGGTTTCTTGCTTAAACGTTAAGGCTTGCGAACTAACGAACAATATAACAATAGCTATAAATATACCCATCCTGTCAATGCACTGGAAAAGGTTTTTAAAGTTTCACGGATTTTACAGAAACACACTTAAACAATACTCCGTTTTATGCAAAAACATGTTTTTAATTGGCATTTTTCCGGGAATCCAGTGGATAGCATCTGATATACCTACTTGAATACAGAACTTTTAATATTTTATTGCACGAGCGCAAACAATCGACACTTCAATCGATTCTGAATATGCGTCTGAACAATTTTTTGTACTTTTTCAGGTACTTTTGTTTCAAAAGAGAAAGACCGTAAAATTACGGAAATAAGAATAATGTTACATGTCAGTTGCGTTACCTACTGCAGTTGTTTCTATAACTGCCCATCAGAAAAGTTCCAAGAAAATCCAAAATTTCCTTCACCCTTCCGATCCATAATTGATCAATTTCAATTGTACAAAATTCGTAAATCTCAACTCAAACTCGGCGAGTTCTATGCAAATCCCTCTGTGAATAGTCTGTTTACTTCTTCGCCTTTGTTTCACCGTAACGAGCAGAAAAAGGGCCCATTCAGAGCATCCGAACCTAATTACCTCCCCGCACAAAGAGGGTATTTAATTAACGATATTATGTCAAATAACTCGCTTGAACCGTCTTGTTCTCGCGGATTGAGTTGGAGCGTTTGTTTTATTGAATTTTAATTTGAGAAAGACGGGTCGGGTTTGAGGAAAAACGATTTGAAGTCCGCATCAAACACGATTTGTTACAGTTATTTATTTAAAGTAAGCAACTCACGTACGATTTACTACCTAATTGAATTATAAGTAGTGTTCTCGATTAAAATGGTAAGGTATCTTTTGTCATTTCATAGACAAATTGCCTTTAAAAAAACTTAAAAACTCTCGAAATAAGTGTTACGACCACAGAGATGCAGTCAGGACATACCTACCAGCGTCACATAGAGGCTTAATGCAATTAGCGAGTTAACTAATCATTTATTAGAGCTTAATTAAAACCTTGCACAACAACCAACCAGTAATCAGCGATAACGCCCGGCTAATAGGAAGATCGTATTAGTTCGGAGTGAAGGGCCGCCTAATTGCGTTAATCCAATTAATAGTAGCCAATTGCAGTGACTAATGCATTGTTAGCAATGACAGATCGCACGCGCTGACGGGGACGCGTGCGACTGCCGTATCCACCAACGCACGCAACTAATAGCGAAAAGCCAGGGTACGATATAAACCTTAACTGCTGAGTTGTGCGTGCGAAAGTACAGCACCAGTATGCTATTTTTTTATATCTAACTAGCGGTCCCATCGAACTTCGTTTCGCCCCCAGCCCCGTCCCGCCCCGGCCCCGTTTTATGGGGTTTTTGTTTGCTATAAACCTCACGGAGCCCGAGACCTCTCCAACAAATGCAAAACCGTGGAAATCGGTTCGTGCGTTCTGGAGTTATAGCGTCAGGAAGGAAAACCCGACTTATTTTTATATAGTAGACTAGTCGCCCGCCCGCGACTTCGTACGCGCGTTTTAGTTTAACTCCGTTCCCATAGATCGTAATGAAAATTTAAAAGCCTATACGCATTAATTTATAGCCTTCCCTGATAAATTAGCTATCTATCATATTTTATAACCTTTAACAATAGTTCCTGTGAGTAGCGCGTTCAAACAAACAAACAAAAACATCCAGTTTTAAAATATATACAAAGAAATGCGTACAGATAAATGTTATATTTTATGTACACACAACACGTAGCCCGGTATAATGGTCAAACTTACACAGGGATATTATCTTTTTGTTTTACAACGAAAAGGAAATACTTCGTACGCCCTATCGTCAATTGTATATTTATTTCGCGTACTAAAATGACCAGGCTACTCTCTGCGCTTACACAGCATCATGTCACATACGCTGTGAGAGAAGCAAATTCCCTCAAGTCTTCTCCCGCTAACTTAAGAGTTTGAATTTGAGCTTTGTTTATGGTTATTGGTTATAGCGAATACCTACTCTACTTTCTTGAATTCAAATTGTAAATTGAAAGGGACAATTATATGTAAAGATCTACGCCACCATCATCATCAACATCCAAAAACCGTCCACTGCTAAACATAGGTCCCCCACGAAAAGTTTGCAGAAAAGCAGCGTAGAATGTCCACCGACAATATGAACATACGATCTGCAATCTACACTGGACACTGACCGATTGATACTTACGCTGTTTAAACACAAAAAAATATTATTTACTATTCTAAGGAATATAATCTCTTCTCGAGAGCAACATCAATAACAAACATGTGTCAAATATTCTTTCTCAGATATGTCAAATGACTGTCAAAAATGAAATAAAAAATATTTTAATCGTAAGCACTAAAGAGTATTGATATCAAATTCGAAGCAAATCATCCCCATAATAACTTTTTAACACCTTTAGGAGATGAATTTCAATAAAATACAAAATAAGTCTTCCGTCAATTTTGTAAAAGAATGTGTATGCAAAATTTGAAGTAGATTGGACCAAGGGATCTGGTTGTCCCATACAAACTTCGCACCCCTTTTTGACCCCCTTAGGGGTGGAATTTCTGAAAATCCTTTCTTATCGGATCCCTTCGTCATACAAAGAACACACCCTCCCAGTTTCAGGTCTCTACAATCAGCGGTTTAGGCTGTGCGTTGATCCATCAGTCAGTCAGTCAGTCAGTCAGTCAGTCAATCAATAAGTCAGTCGTTCAGGACAAAGCATTTTATTGGTATAGATAATAAGTCATGATGGCATGAACCCATAAGGTGAACTTACTAGAACAAAAGTATCCGAATTTTATTATCCATTTGGTTCGGGCGCGGCGCAGACAAACTAAACGGTTTGACGCACCTAAAAATTTGTTTTCTCTCTTCGATGCTCAAAAAACTACAATTACTTATTTAAAAACACAAGTAACGCTCTTACATAAAAAATATATAATCAAAGTGTACACATACTTATTAGCATTAGATAGTGAGTAAAAGATAATATTTGGACTTCACGATCAAAGCAGATATTTAGTGGGCTGGCTGTCTTTTTCGATTTGTGTCTAGTTTCTCTATGTAGCTGATAATTATATTGCATCAAACGCATTATGGTGTCAGTATTGTAAATTATTACTCGTAGTTAAAAAAATAATATTATCGCCACATTATTCGCCAGGAAAGTAAAAACAACATCCATTTTTATTGCTATCATTAAACGCTAGGAAAGTAAAAACTAGAAGTACATTTACATCCATAACATGACACCTCCACAGGCTTACTCGTACATCACAGTTGAAATTAAATTCAACCGGCCCTGTTCAAAAGCAGAAATCGCTGGTTCTTTTCATGATTTTCACATATACAATAAGGTTTTAAAGCAAGTGGGGAAACAATAGCTTTATAGTAAGTCTGCTATCTAAATTCCCCGCGTCCGTTCCTAATTCCTACAGACGACTGCAGAGCAGGGCCGGATTAGCAACATTTGAATGTGGGCCCAACGCGTCTCCGCACTAATTGAGTTAATATTTGGTTATCGGGCCCGCGCACTCGGCCTGAGACTAATCCGCACGAATTAATGACACGAATTTATCATTATTAATGCCTATATGATCCGGCCGCACCTGGTTTTATGCTACGGATGGGGAAGGGTTATGACGAGTACGATAGGCGCGCGACCGTCTAACTCAAGTGATGTCGTTTTGAAATCTATAGGGATGAAATTCAACTTATTAGTTTTTTAAAAATATAATAAAACTGGTCCTGTTTATGTGGAAACCCCAAAATTAATTATTAAAGTAATTTATACTACGAGTAGATACATTTACCAGATAAATCACTGCTAATCACCTACATAAACTTATTTTTTGAAATATTTGTTTTTAACATAATTAAAACGTCTTTGCTAAGGCTTAATCGAATCACTCTTTCACAGTTGCCATTAAAAACTGCAGCTTTACAATGTTATATCGATTTCAGTCAACAATTAACTGCTCACGTGACCACAGTTACATTTGCAACGTTCAACTAGAAGTGGGCAGTTAATTAAATAAAAACGACCGTTTGCACTCAAACCTTAATGCACGCGCCATACTGGTTGATGGCGTGATTGCGACTCGTATTTCCTTCACGGTTTTAAACTATAAATAAACAATATCTTAAGGGCACGTTCTCATGAAAACTGTTTACTATAAATTCCGCAGTTTCTGAATTTTTATGAAGAAAATTTAGATACTGAAACTTTATTAAATCTTTTACTATTGCTGCCTGTTTGTTTTCTTTTAGAATTCGATATAATTGACAATAATCAATTTTTCAGTTGACATTAAAAACTGCGGCTTTACAATGTTATATCGATTTCAGTCAACAATTAACTGCTCACGTGACCGCAGTTTTGCATTATTGTCAATTATCTTAAAATTCAGTCACAGAATATTTCAGTGCCAAACCATTCCATCGATTAAGAAACTGCACGTCTATATTCGAATTTCAAAAATGCGATAAGAAAAAGAAAACAAAACCCCGTATTTGCAGATGTGTGTTTATCAGGCGAGCTCGCAGCCGGTCAATTGGACCGGCCATTCGTTTCGACAGTTTTACGGCCAGCGCCGCGCCGTTTATTCGCGCGTTCCGCCCGTGTAATGCCTTTATGACAGTTTTTTATGGAGGCACTAGTTCATATTTTGGCAGGGTTAAGGGATTAAAAGATTGAGATTAATGAAAACGTATAAACCTGGTAGCTAGAACAATCCGGGCTTTTTATTTGCGAGTATTGGATTTACGAAAGCTCTGTTTAGAATCTGTATACGTAGGTGTTTTCATTAGCTATTTGGATTATGGAAAAACGATGTTTATGAAAAACGAATTTAACATATTAAGGAGTGGGTAGGCTGGTTATACCTACTACATTTTTCAATTGCATTAGTCTTTTACGGCATGTCTCACAAATTATTCTTGCGGCATGTTTTAATACGTTCTGGTTAGCGTTATCTGTTCAATACTTTGGTGAGAGCTTTTTGTCGATGATGAAACAGGACTAAGGGTAGTCAGAAAACCTTCTATTGCAGTGCACAAAATAGCGTTATAGTCGTCTCAAAGTGATCACCGACATGTTTTGACAGATAGCTCATTTCGAGTAAGGGATACGACCGCTATGCATGGCAAACAGCCGGTTACGAGCGATCAATGCGCAATCAGCGCTAATCACCGGCAACGTCACGAGTGACGAACGCGTCGCGTATGACGCGTTCAATTAATTTCGTGCGGTCAGCGGGATCCGGCCGTGCTAGGTACACTCGCACAGAGCAGGTTAACTGAGAGGCATCTAAACTGAGGTTTAATCGTCACCGCGTCCTTCAGTCTTGGTTGACATCAAAGAACTGAAAGCAACACATTAATGATTCTGAATATTCTGAAGAGAGAATTCTGAGTAAGCCAACCCGGGTCGCGCTAGCTAGTGACCCTAAGGCACACTTGCGCATGTCTGGATTACCTTATTTCCGGATAAGATCATTATTTTTAGCTCTAGAAAAATCAAAGAAACTCACAGAGTTGAACTCGTTCGTATAAAACGAGTTGAAGAAATCAACTTATTGCAACATATTTTCACCTGAACATAGTTCACAGACGCGTGTACCAAGCGAGCGGCACTTGCGCTCGCATTGACCCGAAATGTTCCGAGATCTTGTGTCCGTCCGTCAGTGGTGTCTTTGTGTTGTGTAGGTTGTGGTGTGCAGGTTGACTTCTGTATTATCTACCTTTTGTGCAGCAACTGTATGATTTAACCCTAAGGTAGCTAATCCGAACCTGTGCAAGTGCTCCTAAGTAAAGTTCGTTAACCTCATTTTTGTCAACCTCATCTTGCAATAGGTACAGCATCGGAGCTAATAATGCACCACCGTTATTGGTATTTGGACAGGTGACAAATCAGATCAAGTAGCTGGCGTGCATAATGCGGTCACGCGTCGCGATTAGCGACTAATTAACGCACAATTAGACGTGATCAACGATAACAGATGCGGGACCGCGTTATGCGGGTTTTAGTACCTACGTTGCAGATTTGAAATGCGTCGGCCTAGCTGATTTGGAATTGAAATTGGACTTTGCAAGCTAATGATAGCTGAGCAATGTTTACAAGCTTAGTTTGATTAATGGATGTAGTTTCAATTCATTTATTTACTTACATAATACGAACGGTAAATTAGCTCTCGTAAGGATCGTTTCTATAATAGGCTCCTACTAATGTGGTTTACAACCTGCATACAAAAAAGACAGTCCAGCTGTTTTCTACCTCGTTACCACTTTTAAAATTAAAAACGGCTTTCACAAACGGCACAAAAACGGGCGTCACTTTAAACAAAAGACAACGCGAGGTGAGGTATTGTTTTTTATTTTTAAAGCTGTTTGGTGAATTTTTCGAAGGTGGTTTCATTTATTCGTAGATGAAAACTCACCATCAGCATGTAACTTACTAAATATATTTTAATTTTTTGTAATTTTAAAACTACTCATTGGGAACGACATGAAAAAAATGAAAAGCAAGAAGCAAACATAGAATCTACCTTCGTAACATTTCGAGGTAGGTATGCGAAGCTATATGTCCAGTCTCTATCCTTCATTGGATATTTCGGGGCTATTACCGTTGCTCTTATAAATCGTTCAGCGCACAACCACTATTGTATAGCATGTTGCCCCTATTTTAGTCGTTTTTCAGGGAAAGGCTTGTCAGTTCACTCGAACACACATTGATGCTGCTAGGAGTCATAGGCATTATCGTAATTATCAGCAGCAGAACGTCCGCAAATAAACGAAAACTGCGTTAAATAACAAGATACAGTTGCCAGCACATCAGACTATAAATTTTTGTTGATAAATAGCCCTAATTCCAATAACATAAGATACCGCAGTGTAAAGCTTGACGTGCTGTCATCCGTACTATGGTAGAAATCCATTAACAATAAATTCAAATGTGGACTACGGTTTTTCATAGCGGCCGGTTGCAAGTGGTCTGCATCCTCTTCTCCTCTTCATCTTTTGATCTTTACAATGTCGCCTATCCATCTTGTCAGTGGACTCCCTACACTGCTTTTTAATGAAGAGTCTCGAATCTAGCCTATCAGCCTTAAAGGTTTTTGCCCACCACACTGCAGTATGCCATGACCGTTCTAGGAACGTGTAAGGAAAAAAATATTATTTGTATCGAAAACTATTATACCGTGCCCACTAGACCGTTCCGTTAAGACCAACACCATCAGGTGCACGGAGCGTGTCAGCTCCGGCAAAATACGCTCGCTCTCGCTCTCACTCCATATAACGGTGAGACAGAACGCTGTCAATCCGTTCAGTGGGCAAGGTAGAGCGTATTGTGTTGCTTTTCGTGCCACATGTTCCTAGAACGGTCATGGTATGGTACAGCGCAGTGTAAAAATCCTTAATGGTCATCAGAGCTTCACGCTAAGTGCTTTGTTCATACCACAGGAGCTTACCAATCCGCTCGACTATGTCTTTTACGTACTCATTTCTGATTTGATCACTGAGATTAGCCCAATATTCAAAAACGGTATTAAGAATAGGCCACACATACGTCCAGCGCAATTCGTTAGTTCAGTGTCGGCCGCTACGGAGTACGGACCTGTGCGCTGTGATACGAGTAGATGAGTTAGATCATGTTCGGAAAATAATTTTGAAGCATACGTTTCAAAATAGCACCCATTAGACCAAACATGCAAACGCGATGCAGTCGCGATGCTAACGCGCGTTAGTATGCAAAAGCTGGAAATTGTTAAATTATGTACTGAATATTGGCGACTGCATCGATACTAACGCGCGACTGAATCGATGCCAAATTAAATCAAACGCGCTTCTGCATTGATGCTAAATGTCGCAGTGTGTAATGAGTCTTAAAAATAACACAAATTATATCTGAATAACATTGCAATTTTGATAAAGCCCACATTACCAATACACATAACAATACACATACACAGACAAATAGGCAGACATTTTGGCCACCATCTTACCTGATGGTAAATAATGACGTGGCGTAGGATGGATCATGTCTAACATTTAAAGGTAATATACTTATAATATAACAAATATGATAAACTACTTAGGGGCTGTTCTCCATCGGCATGTGATTCGGATTCTAGGGGGTATTGTTGAACTGGATGTATACAAGGTTTCTAATGAACACTCAAGTACCTACCTAATGAGATCCACAGTCATTGAAGTATGTTAATTAAGGCCTGTGACACACGACACCTTGCATTCCGCAGCCGATATGATTAATCAGTCAGCACTCAAACCTCTATAATGGTTAATCCTAATTAGAGTTGGTTACGCGAATCAATGGCTACTAGAGCGACGTAATGTCAATTAACAACGACCGGATTATATTTTGGGGTAACGCCACAAATTGTAGAAAAGTTTTTAAACTTCAAAAAAAGTGCATTCGTGCTATGTGTGGCTTGAAAAGGAGTGACAGTTGCAAAGCCTATTTTCTAAATTTAAAAGTATCTATGCCTTGCCTGTACATTTTAGAAGTAGCTGTCTTTATCAGACAAAATCCAAACCTTTTTGAAACGATTCGTGGACTCCGTAAACTTTGTGGACCGTTTTCTTTGTAAAACTGCACTTTGCAATAAAAGTTTCTTCGCAATGGCTCCAAAAATATATAATAATCTCCCTGACTACATTAAAGAATGCAATGCTTATGATACACTAGCTTTTGCCCGCGACTTCGTCCGCGTGGAATAGTGACTTTTTTCTCCCGTTTTTTACACATTTACCACCATATCTTTGCTCCTATTGGTCGTAGCGTGATGTTATATAGCCTATAGCCTTCCTCGATAACTGGACTATCCAACACAAAAAGAATTATTCAAATCGAACCAGTAGTTTCGGAGATTAGCGCGTTCAAACAAACAAACAAACAAACAAACATACAAACAAACTCTTCAGCTTTATAATATTAGTATAGATTTAAAAAGAGGCTAACGACATTTTTAATTGATCATTCCTTTTATTCAGTTGAAGAATTTCTACAATTGAAATATTATTTTTTTGTAATTACTGACTTCTGCCTGATTGTCTAAAATACCTACCTATAGTTTATTTTTGTTTTTATAGTGTTTTGTCACCATACAAACTTAATAATATAAATTGCACTTGTAAAAAGACAACTGTGAACCTGTGACAGACGAGGAATTGAACCCCGTGTCTTACGCAATCCGGGCGTATGCCTATACCACTCGGCCACCGTCACATTAACAGGCCTGTTGAATTTTGCCAGCCTGGAGGAGGTCTATGTTCAGCAGTAGACGTCCTTTGAATAATAATGATGATGATGATGAATTGTGAAACAGTACTTGACAGTTATATAAATATTGAGTCAAGTTCGTAGAACGGAAGAAACGAACGGTTTTGGATCACGTAGGTTCCACTTTTCTACTGATAATCTACTTAAATGGTACTATTTTTATAGGTGGTATCTTTATTACCAGTTGTTCATACATAAATCGTAGAACCATGGCAAAAAATGGTAGTGAAACTTATATAAGTATACTTATCCGGAAATAATCATCTTAACGGAAAAAACGCGTATATGAAATTCTATATTTGCGCAGATAATAGACACGATAAATAGCTACATAAATAATATTTTGATCTTACATGCTTTAGATTTTTCCTCATGCCTAAGACTCACGAAAATATCCCACCTCAAAATATATGTTAGACTTGTCCTATCTCAAAAAAAAGTATAGCCTAATCACTTTTCATTGTAGGTAATACATGCAGCTATCACTTAGGATTTATATGAACCAGCCTGTAAACGTTAATGACGGTTGTTAATGAAACATGTCCATATGAGACGGCTGTCACGGCAAACGAGCAGCGGGCGTGTAACGGCCTCCATTGCCGAATAGCGATTAACCTAATGAGCACTGATTGATTGATTTACCCGACTGGCTTTACTACTAACTATGCTCTTGCTGATTATAATAGGAAAATACATCAAAGTTCATCCTTGTTACATCCATATAAACCTACATGTCGATGGTGCAACGGCATATGCTTAAAAAGCAATCCTTCTTCTCTTCAAGTCGTTTCACCAGGGATGATGATCGTGGTTTTGATGGAAGCGTTGCATGCACTTAGTAGATTTGTCTACATTGTTATTATTCAGTTGATGGACAGCCTAATTAAATTATCAAGACCCAACGGCTTAAAAGACACGGTTTCTTTTAAACTTTTAAATTTTGTAATTAATTCTCTATCTACTGTAATTTTTTTTCAATAAATAATGATGATGATTAATGTATCAAACAATAAGATATTTCTCAAGTTCTCAACTAATTGTCAGAGTATTGTTAAGATAACGGGTAGGTAACTACGGCCATAAGCAGTTAATATCCGAATCAAGCGTTGTACCATTACAATCTAACAATCAACTAACCTATGTTTCTCATTTACAAATTAAGATAGATTTACATTGTTTACATAGGCAAACTTTATAACAATACCTTTGTGTTATCAAAACCATATTTAGGTTAGGGTGAAGATAGTCTTATTTCCCTTCCATGTTTTAGTACAGTACCCCAATTCACGAACACTTGGCGTATTCGTCACGTAATCTTAGCAAGTTTACGTCAATCGGCAGCACGAAGCACTGTGTTGTGTGTAAGCTCGAAAGCATTGCCGCAAATGTCGTCATACTAACGTAAATATGGCACGTCTAGAAACAAGTTAAACGATCTATTTATTTAAAATTATTGAAATATATTATGTTATTCGAGTGTCAAATTTTTAGTTTGATTTACGTCCGATAGAGGCGCTTTCAAACTCTCATAGCTCTCATAAAAATGATTACGCTAAAACAAAAAAACGCACGCATCATTCATCTTGGGCATCATTTTCAGAGTGCTTATAACTTAACCTCAATTTTAAGTCAAACTAACAAAGATCTGAGCAAGAGCATTTTTAGTGTGATTCGCTCGGTTATAAATAGAATTGTTATTTCAGCTGCTATCATAAATTGATATTAATTTCATAACAGTATCTACAATAACCTCACCATCTTTTTGAATATTTAAATTTATATAGATTACAACCATCATGTGTGATGATGGGATTAACGTATATGCTTTAAACAGCTCTATCAAATATGGCCGAACTTCCAACTGAGCCAGGTTGAAGGTATTTGGTAAAATTCCAGTGCGCGCATCGTAGGGATCTCACCTACATCAAAGGAACGCGGAGGTCTCAATTGCAAGACTTGCAAAGGGTTGGCGTGCTTTGGTACGTGACACCCGACTGCTGGGAGGTAAGAGGTTGTTTGTAATTAAAAGAAAGAAAGAAAAAACGTTTATTCAGTATCAAATATTTTCACAAAATGTTGTTCTTAGTTTTTTTTAAATATAGTATGGGTTTGCTCTTGTCTTTATACAATACCAAAGGCATAGACAGGGACGAAGATGAAGCGAGCTCACCCAGAAGAAGCCTGTTCACTCTTTTTTTTTTAAATAACAGGGTTATAGACCGCTGGAAACACAGTTGTGGGTGGAGAGTTCCACTTTTTTGCTGTCCTGTTTTGTAGTTCTGAATAATTATAGTGAAACTAAACATTTTGCTCTTACTTCTAAGGTAACAATTATTGGCACTGAAATGACCTTCGCTCAGTATGTGGCAGTCACGGCAGAAGCACGTCATGACTAAAACTGGTCAAATCTAAGGTATATCATTATACTTCCTGGTTATCGTAAGAATAAACCTGTCACTGTCACTGCGCGGTGAGAGAAGTGTGCAAAAATTAGCTGTATTGACACAAAAGGACGAATGCGGGTGGATGAACGGGGTAGCGGGAGGAATTTGACATGTTTGACAGGTCCATTCTTATAATAACCGGGTTGTAAGGATTTTCATGTTTCATTGAGGAGGATATGAAGCGGAAAGTTGTTTTAAAAATAGTCAATAAGTTTTATAAAAACACGTTGTATATGATAAAAGATTGCTCTTACGGCTTGTTTCACAAGAAGTTCTGGTAAGCGTAATGTGTCCAATCAGTGAGTTGTTATCACTATGTATAGAGAAGCTATGCCAAGCAAAAATGTGTCACAAATACGACGACAAGATTGTGACGTATTCCTTGAAATTTCAATTTCGAATATGCAACCGTTTGTATGAGTTGATGACAAGTGGCGTCAATTCATGAAGCACGACATTTGATCGTGGTGTCAGTTCTTTACTACAGTAAATAGTAGTTTCATGAATACAATACACAAAAAATAAATTTGTACTTCCAAATTTCCTCTAACAGCTACTTACCATTATTTACTGGCATTAGTTGAAGGATGCGCGTTGCGCGTTATACTAGCAATTTCTCAAAGAGATTCCAGCCATAGTCGGCGCTTTGTGCCGCTTTGATAACTCTTTAAGATGGCTCAAATTTTTCCCTGTAATTTCTGAATTAATTCGTAAACGAGGATGGAACGACGCTGTTAAATAATTAACATTTTAGTACAGAAAATAGTTAACATTTTTATAAAGAAATATTTAAGATTGCTTGCTTTGAAAATAAGAACAAATCTAACCTCCTGTAAATGCTTATTAAATAAAAAAAACCGGCCAAGTGCGAGTCGGACTCGCGCACCGAGGGTTCCGTACAAATCTGCAAGGTTTACAAAGTTCGTTCATTACGACAATCGAGTCATGCGTTTTTGCGTTGACTTAGAATTTTTTTTTTCACGGGTTAAAGGCAATTAGATCTAAGTATTTGATATGAATTTCAACTTGATAGCGCTACGCGTTCTTGAGGAAAAAAGTAATAAGTTTATATTTATTAAAAAATACATATTTTGTAATGTAACTAAAAATTTAAGGTTTTCGGAATTTTTCCTTTATGTGTGCTATAAAACGTTGCTTCATGCCAAATTTCAAGATTCTAGGTCGACTGGAAGTACCCTTTAGGTTTTGAATCCCCTTGCGAGTACTTGCGAGTTTCAAAATATGCAGCTTAAATTGCTGTTTCTTTTGATTGCGTTGACATAGAAGTTTGATTTTGTTACAGCTTAAAGGTATTATAGACCTGAGTATTTGGTATGAATTTCAATTTAATACCTCTACGCGTTTATGAGGAAATGGGTAGTAAGTTTAAAATTATTAAAAAAATATATATTATGTGATGTAACTAAAAATTTATGGTTTTCGTAATTTTTCCTTTATCTATGCTATAAGACGTTGCTTCGTACCAAATTTCAAGATTCTGAGTTCACGGGAAGCACCCTGTAGGTTTTGATTCCCTTGCAAGTGTCGAAAATTTGCGGCATAAACGGCTGTATCTTTTGCTTGCGTTGGCTCAGAAGATTGATTTTTTCACAGCTTCAAGGGACAGTAGACCTGAGTAATTGATATAAATTTCAGCTTCATACCTCCACGCGTTCCTGAGAAAAAGGGTCTTGACAGACGGACGGACAGACGGACAACAAAGTGATCCTATAAGGGTTCCGTTTTTTCCTTTTGAGGTACGGAACCCTAAAAATACAAAGAACTCGTAGTATATTAATATAACATTAAAAATAATTAAGCAAAGTATCTTTCTCGCAAGTAGATATGTTTTATCTTCTGAATTCAGACTTTTTCTGAATATGTGATTTATCGTCTAAAATAAACCAGAACATAGTATGTTCCAAAAGTTTTTTTTTGTAAAGTGCATGTTGTTCAAAGTACATTTATTTTACAAATTACCTACGTGGGAACTACAAAGTTGCTTGCACATGAAGTTGATAATATCACATGCCTACGGCCCACTAAGGACGAATCGGGAAAATCAAAATTAATTAAAATTGTATTCGTCAACTCGTCCCACTTTAAATACAGGTACAATCAGAAACAAAAGTGTTAGTGTAGAAATAATAACTGTATGTTTGATATCAAAATGTTTATTTCTAATTGAACACTTAAGACAATGTCCATTTCATTATCATATTCATTTCTGTGTATATTTAGTTAAAAATTATGGCATTCTTCTCTTTTAATCGTGTTAGTATAGCATACGTTATAATTAAAGTTCCTTGGCAGATCTTTCTTTGTACACAGCGCCACACTGTTGATTGATCTTTTTCTTTAAATGTCATAGCTGTAACCAGCTCGAAGAAGCAATGGTCTTCCACTGTGTGATGAAATGATATCAGAAGCTGCTCGATTATTACCTCTTGTGGGTCCATATCAACACCTATCAAACAAAAATTTATATATAATGTAAGTAGGATTAACATTTAAATAAAGTCTAAGGATAGTGTTGGTACTAACCACAAATTTCCAACAAAACAGAAATCCGATTCAAATCTCAGTCCAATATTCACAGCCAAAGTCACAAATTTTAGAGATTCATTGGAGTCCAAAGTCAAAGGATAATATGTAAATTTTTAAAGATGTTTCACAATCATTAAAAAAAGGGGGCACAATCACCTTGCCAGTCAGGAAGTAGGATGCAAACTAAAACTAATTTACCCCATATAACTTGCAACATTATTCCCTTTCCAACTAGCGCACGTGCAAAGATAAGTAGTTTTCATTAATAAAACACACTTTAATGGTAGTTTAATTTTTCATGACTATGTAATGAGTGACAAATAACATCTTAGTCTGCCTGTGACCACGGATGGTGTAAGTGTAAAGCATTCGAAACGTCAGGCATTAATTAAAAATAGATACATAAATGTGTGTGTTGTGTGTTTTAAAAAGTAGTTTTATTGCTATATTGATTATAAAACATCACTGGTCAAAACAATGGATTTTACTCTAACCTTTTTTCTATCCATAGGCTATCTGTATCATTTACATCAAAAGCAAGCGCCCAAACCATTGTTAACTAATCTTGAAACCAAAAGCCATTCTATTGTATTCACTTCCAATAACACTTGAACTATCTTTCACTTGTAAAACAAAATAATTCACAAGTTCACAAGAAACTTATGACTTTTTAAGTATAGGAAACATGATTTTCTAACATTAATATGAACGAAACAGAAGCAAATGATAAATTTTAAAAAGTAAGAGATTCAATAAATAAATGTTATATTTCTTTAAAAATACACTTTTCTCTGCAACTGTACCAGACGTTAATAAGGTTTAAAGTCCCACGAAAAAAGAAAATGGGACGAGTTGACGAATACAATTTTAATTAATTTTGATTTTCCCGTTTCGTCCTAAATGGGCCGTAGGCATGTGGGACGAGTTGATGAATACCCCTAAGTAATAACTCTATAATCTTCAATAAAATGAATAAAACCGGGGCTAGTTGATGTGAAAAGTGGCATTTATTCTCCAGACTGATGTAGAAAATCATGTTTTTGAGTTTAAAATACAGATAATAATATTAAATGGAAAGCCGAGGAAGAAGGTTCATTGGTGATGCTGGTCTCTAATAAAGTTGTTTCGTCATTTGCTATACATTTATTATCTAATATTATAATAAATTCAATCAAAAAGGGAAATTTAACCACAATATATTTATTTTGTGTTTTAGGTTTAAAATATGTACAGGTAAAAAAAATAACTTCTTATACAAATAATTTGTGATTACTTACATTTAAATTAAAATAAATCAACTTCAACAAATACAAAAGCGCCAGCATTCAAATTAGTCTCTATCGACAGCGATTTGGGACGAATTTTAAACTCCCATGGATGGTAACAAATTACTTGATAAAGTGTCCTTAACGATACTTTGTAAGCCACGCCCACCTGTCACGATTTTGCGGCAGACGGGGCGGGCCATTGCAGTGGGCGGGCCGTGGAGTGGGAGGGGGAACGCCCACAGAGCTACCACGCCCTCTCGCTGGTCTGTCAGTTGGCGTTGAGGCGTCGGATGGAGAGGATGGAGAGCGTCTTGTCATGCGTTGGATCACCATGTCAAAAGTTAGGCTGTGTCTAGAACACTTCAATAAACAATATACTTTTTAATATGTTCGGGCCTAATAAGAAGTAGTACTGTTAAAATAACCCGTTTTGGTTCAGGGTTATTTAGTAATTGTGACTTTTATACCAATTTACTCTAAGGTCTGACTTTTTAACAGTAATAAATTCGCCGATAAAAATACAATATGCCAAATTTTCAAACGTCGCCTATTTGTCAGCAGTCATTTTGGTAAATGTTATTTTGAAATCGGTCGCTTAATTACTTTATAAGTCAGTATTTGTTTAACTTACGTTTGAAAAATGGGCCCTAAACTTGCCTTAACTTAGCTAACCTTGATAGTGACTGAGCAGATGATGTAGCAATCTCACTCAGAAGAAGTCTTTTTAACTCAGATTTTCAACACCATCATCATCCATCATATTAAGCACTGACGCGGGTATTGAGGAGTTCAAAAAATAAAATTTAACCATGTTTTACGCAAATAAACGATTCTTTTCTATTCTATTCTATTCAACTAATGTTTTTTTTAAAAGCCTTAATAAAGTAAAAGAAATAAGATCTGTATCACAATGTCGCAATAAGTTCCGGGTAGTGTTCTCTGCCAGATACTTTATAAGAAATTGATGAATTATTTATTGGTTTATGCTTATTTAATTATTTATATATATTATAAGGGAAATATTATTGGCAGGGCCGATTCAGCACAATAAATAAATCATTATTTGGAGAAAACACTTTGGGTTTTTATATGCTAGTTTTTGAGAAAATTGGAGACTAAGGTAATATTTTATTCAGTTTTTTTTTTAAATTTAAGGTTAGGATTAGAGTACCTAGAGAAAAAGAAGGTTCGGACATTGAATTGAGAGAGGCGAAGCCGATGACGTTGTAACATTTTAAATTGTTAGGGAGCTATTTTAAGTCATGATATTGTCTTTGTTAAGGAAAATAATAAAAATGAAAATCTTGATTTTCCAAAAAATAAACACAATAAACACTGTTAAAATATTATCACTTAAAACGATTTGACCTTATATACTTTATTGCACAACCAAAATTTGACCAAAAGGTAGACCTATCGCCAAATGGCAGTTATTACTGCTTACTTGTTGATAGTGAATCAAGCCCTTAAATATTTTTTACAATTATATCTCATTTCCAATGGCTACCAATTTTCCTATTACGGTAAATTGATTTAATCATTTTAGACGTGCTGACCACAATATGCTCGAAAAACAGCGATTTCGCTGCAAAACGTTTCGTTTTAATTCACGTGTAATTAATTTAATACGCTTGTCTGCGGTTGGCAATGTTATAGGCCGCGGGTGTTATTGCATAATAAATCGTAACTGCATCATTGTATTTAAAATTATATCAGTAAATATAAATAATATTAGTAAATTATAAATGTAGGGAAACCACCACAGTATCTCCAAGGAAACCACCACACTTCTAACCATCACACCTATCTTCCCTGGACTGGAAAAAACTAAAAAACAAACATATTTTAGTTTACAAAGACCGTCAGACTAAAATCCTTCGCAATCGAAATAGTTTTAATAAGGAACAATGATTATTTATAAAGTAAATTGACAGTTTCGTTACTTAGCGATTTGAAAATGGCGCTAAGAGGAGGGTTAGGGAAACAGCCTTTAACTACTACCCCAAACACAACAAGTCGCTACCGGTGAAACAAACATTTTGCTAATAAAAAGAGTTTACACTTGCCACTGCTTTATACTGAAATGACATTCCATATTTTACTACGAGATAAACCCACTTGAGATTTTTAAGAGTAGGAATCAACATGTATTCATTAGAATAAGTTTTGTTTGATGTAACAAATAAATAAATACTTATATTCATTGGTTAGTGCTTACTTGTTCATGGTGTAAAAGCCCTTATTGCTAGCATTATGCTACTAGTATTATGTAACTAGTAAGTACTAAGCCTGTTCAGAATTCTAATCAGTAGGTACCTACTCAAAATATGTTTATCAAATTAGATAAGTACCTCCAGCAAGAGATGTTGTTTACATTTATAAAATAAGCTGTCTAGGACACAAAATACTGTTTTTATATATTTCAAATAATACGTATGGAAATTAAATTCGTCGTAAAAGTAGGTAGCTGAACTATGTTGATGCAAAGTTTACCCCCGCTCTATTTAGATTTTTAGCTGTGTTTGCCAACTCCTGATTTAACATTCCAAATGAAAATTTAAACTCAGCTAAAAGTGCATTTGCATTTCGGTGTTTTATTTAAAGTCCGGGTTATCTCGGCAGTATTTCACCTCTAATCGGGTGATTAATTAAGACATCGCCAGAGGGCGCGCCGCCCGCGTGTACATCATAATATTGTCTTAGATGCTTTATGTGAGCAGGGACGGATTAAGTTCACAAGAAAACATGATTAAAAATCACATAAGTCAAATGATTTTTATCAAAACTTTTTTTTAATTGAATTTATTATAGTAAATACTATACTACTACTATAATACTACTAATGTCGTCATTTAAATTATTCTCAACCTTACTCCGGAACAAAACATGAATTACACCTGTAAAAATTTTTGCACAACATCAGATTCAAATATTATCCAAATCCACCGACATCATATTACATACAAATCGAATTGATGATCTCCTTTTTTTAGGTCGGTAAAATGCTTAGAAAACCGCCCCAAATGCGGCCCTTCATTGTGAAAAATTAGCAAAAGTAATTCATTAACTGCCCGCAAAGATTGCGCTGAGCCTTCCCCGTAGTTAAAATAAAGCAGTTTAAACATCTCTGTTAACAACATTATATAATTAATGGAATCAGTCATTACTTTGCGAAAATCTCAATCAATCTTTCCTATATTCTCTTTTTATATTTATTTCTAATAAGGGGATAGGACTGACCGGGATATCTGATATGTGTGTGGGGCACACCCCACACACATGTTGTGAAGAAAAAATATCTGAAGCAGATGTCGGAATGGCTATTTTAATGCCCATCGGTTAAAGTATTTTAACTGACTTTAAATCTAAATCTGACTGAATCTATGCCACACTTAATGTCGTGCCCTACCTCTCCTGCCACCTGCACGCAAGAGGACCTTTACAACGCCAACCAGCCCCCTTACTCTGGACACAAAACCCGATCCAATGAATATACCCATCCCTGTCACACGCATACACGGCCTGATATGAGTGACAGGGATAGCTATAACCATTGGATCGGATTTTGTGTCCAGAGTAAGGCCTCAGAAGGCCATTGATGTTACCACTTTTTGGGCGCAGAAAGTTTAATTGCCATTGACTCGAAAATAAGAAGAAGAAGATTGACTTCAAAAAGGAGGAGGTTATTTGTGTTTGGTTTTTTTGGTTTAAGAGGATCGTGTGCGGGCGTAGGCGCGAGTTTTCATACATTTCGAACGCCAACGGTCGAAATATGCTTGCGGGGAACACGTTTTCCTACCCGTAAACCTTTATGGAATGAGAAAAATTTGGTTCACTCATTCGTTTTCATACATCCTGAACTACTCTTGTACGTCTTCGATTTTTTGAATAAAGGCTTGATTAGTTAAAAATGAACGAAATCCCATAGATATTTTTTAATCAAAAAAGTGAATGTTTAGGTTCTTATATTTTCTGAAACATACATAGTCTTTCAAAATATCTCTAACATGTTAAAAAATTGACAAAATCAAACAATGTTTAATCAGTCAGGGATCAAACGACTCTCGAGAGTCGCATAACAATGGAATTTCTATTGTGTCTCGTTCACACATACTTGACGAGTTAAGGGGTGGAAAACGTTTTCTCTATTTGTATGGAAACTTGCGCGCACACAATCCTCTTAAGTCGAATTTTATTTTTACCCTAAGGGCTGTTCTCTTTGCGCTATGTCTCTCTCCGCAGCCAAGTATTTTTTAATTCCAGCATTAGCATTGTCTCACTTTGATTTATGTTCGCAGCGCGTACACCGAGATAATGGGCCTTTTAACACCTTCATTAAAACGCAGTTAATTGATGGGAAAATGTTCTTTTTTTCTTTTCTCGTGAGTACATAATCTTCCTTGATTTATAGAACTAAGAGTGTATTTTTTATTTCATAAAATAGGCAAAACCAAATTGTTTTGGGAAATAATAAAGCTGGTTGGTTCCAAGCAACTATGTACTTAAGTTACGGTAAAGGGGAAATGTTACATTTTCCACACAATCGGTAACGTATTCCTTGTCTGAAATATCTGGAACCCGTGAACTCTTCTAGCACACTTTAGTGGTTCCCGATAACTTCACCTAATAAATCGGGACGAGGGCCTGGGAAGGGCCGTAACTGAGAGTAAGTGCTGAAGATAATATAAGTAAGGAGAATGAATGCAAGGATGATTATGTTTTTTGTTTTTAAAAACAAAGTCACTTTTTGAATGAAGAACGGACACAAAATTGAATGAATGGTTATGAAAACCTTTTCCTACAATGAGTTCAACAAAAAAAAAAAATCACATGCACGCGTGATGCTGAGACCAAGCCAAGGCATGCTAAGGGAATGTTTTCATAGTAGGTACCTATACTAAATTGTGAAGTGCTCAATGAATTACGTGCAGCAACACCAGTTTTGTGATTATTTCACTAGATGGCGTTGAATGATTTTAACACGCACTACAGATACGCACCTCAGATTTTTCCCAAGAAGTAAATAAATCCGAGTACAAGTAACTTGTATTCAGGAGGGTCTTGTTTTTTCTAATATTTTGAGCCTGCCAGTCAGTCAATTTTATAGTAGGTTCATTCGTGCAGTTTCTGGCCCTTTAAGGAATTTGTGTAGTTCAAAAATATCTCTCGTCTGCATTACTCCCACACAAAATCGTTTGATAAGTAATTATTAGTTATTAGTATAATTTCTCTCGCGTATAAAACCTGATTTTGTTTTTGAAATTTAATTTATTTTATAAAATTTCGTCCATTTTGGTAGATCCAAGCACCGTTTCATAGTTTTTGCCAAAATACCAGTTCTTGGCCGTGCTCACTTTCAACCAAATTATGTACTAAAACTTACTAAGATTCTGAAAGTAAGCTCAAAGTTCAACAATCGATTGATCATACCATGATCACGGACGAGTAAAAAAAATAAGGACTCCGCACCGCCATATTAGCAAGTGAAGCCAGCGACTTCAAGCCACATTTCCGCTGTATGTGTGTGCGTTACGGGGTTACCTATTGACACAAATATTTCGCCCCTTATTGTGTAGGTATATGAGAATGGCGGAAATCAGTTTACAAATGTTACTGATTTATGCATGTGAGAGCAAGTGCGTAAAATTTGTAGTAATGTACTTTTTAACACCATAATTTCAATTAAAAGAATGTTAGTCGCCAACCTATCGTAATAAATATCGGAAAGGCTAAATAAATAAAACACTGTTATTATTTTGGTTGGATTTCATTATCTATGTTTTACTAAATAAAAAGTACTTGCCAACTCTTCCTATTATTATTACGAATACACAAAATTAATTGATTCGTTTGATTTTCCTGTACAATTCCTTATTATTCTTATCCATTCATATTTTCATGGTTTCCTATTCCTATAGAAAACGTAAAAATAAATGAAGACAAAATGGCCAATTATCCTCAACCACAATAATATTATCTATTAACAACATTATGGGTTGGGTTACCTCACTATTCGGGTAAAGTCCCTATTTATTTTCCGGCAACACTGGCTGTTACTGTCACCGGCAAATCACGTGTAGTGGAGATTTTGTGTTCCAAATAGAATTTTTTTTTGTATTTTAAAAAGATCAGAAATTAATGTAATTAGTTACTGGCTTAACAGTGAAAGATTATTTTTACATCATTTAACGACACAATATGAAGTCATTTTTTAAATTTTTGATACGCGACGAATTGCACTGTCACAGACGATGGCAGTGAGCGTAATGGCGGCCGATCGGTTTACTTTAGTTTAAATGTGTGCGTGTAGTAGGTTCGTACGTTCGTTTACACACGTACGCTGGCTTACTTAAGGTGCTTCACTTTTTATGTAGTCCAATCAACGAGGAGATTCGTTGTATGGAGACATCCGAATAATTCTCCCGTCGTTGAAACTTGGCACATAGTGAAAATAAGTAATACAGATTATAGATATACAATAATCCAATGATTTTTTTTACGAGAAGTTAGGTATTTATACCTAAACATGGAAATCGTTTATAAGTCTCTGTGAAAAAATTCTCAGTCTGAAATTGTTCGTTTATACGTATGTATGTATAAGTTAGAATAGGTAAGAATAAGAATCCAATATTTTTTCGATTTCCGCGATACTCAAAATTAAACTTTTTGCATTTTGCTCTATAACTTCTACCGAAAAAATTCTCTGCTCATTTTTGTTTTATAATATGGTTTTATTTACGTATTTAAGTAGCTTTAATAAGTTATCCAAAACATTTTCCGTTTCAATATTACAATTCTTATTATTACTTAATTATGGCTCGTGAATAATTGCTCAGGCAAATTAAATGCGTTTCTTAGTTAGGGGTCGCTCTATTGCAGTAGATTTTTCAATAATCCAATAAAAAATCCACTAAATACCAAGTTTTTAAAATATCAATTACGGGTAATATTGAATTTTACCGCCACTTAGAACCGACCGGGCGCGCGGCACTGCAGTGGTGCGTGTGCTCATATCTAAAACGTACTGTGCAGTCAGTCTATCTGTATAAAAAAAATGATGATAGTGTTTGTAGGTAACTTAGGTGGTCTTGGAACTTGGGCACACGGGTTCTAATCCCAGTGCATCACATCGTATGTTATTAATTTGTATGTATGTTCTTATGAGTTCTTTTTACTTTTTTTTTTAACAAAATATTGTGTTTTTGCAGTGATTACTTGCCAGTCGAATTCAGTCGTTATATGTTAGACCGTAAGGCTTATTTTGGCGGTCGACTGACAGCGGAGTCTGGAACGCGGCGTGTGTTTATTGCGATTTCTGTCGGGCGAAAGTAGTTCTTATTTTTACAAGCGGAAGGCTTGTAGTCGGCTGTGATGGATGATTGAGGATTCTAGAATGCCGTCTATCTATTGTATTTCGGCGCCCGCGCACTCCATAGCTATAGTATACTATTATTCAATTATTGTGACGGTATTTAGCGCGCAGTCCTTAAAAGTCATTCTGTACAAAAAAAGACATTTCAGTTTTCGTTCATCTCAGTTACCTACTTAACCAATCAGAGGACAACGACTAAACGCAATATAATAATTACGTGAGGAGTTTAACGAGAAATGAAATGAAAAGATGGACCAAGAAATAAGTAAACGACGGTGGAAAAGCAAAAGGCTTAAGCGACACTTTGACAGATATTGGTCTTAACTTAGTTGTATTCAGCAAGATTTTCTGCGTCGTTTGAGCTGGGTTTGGTGTAAATCAGGATTGTTGTAAAATATGTTCATAGAATTTATCGGAGCATATTTAATGAATGAATGACTTTCTTTATATCGGACAATGGCATCCATAATAATAAATAAACAATTAAAATTACAAATAATGAATATCAATTAAATATTACATTTGATAAAATAAAATTAAAGCACGATTTTTTTTTCTTTTTTTTTTTTTTTTTTTTTATATTAGATAGCCAGACATTTGGCTACGATTGCACCTGATGTTAAGTGACAATGTAGCCTAAGATGGACCATGTCTGCCTAGTAACAGCCTATTCACTCTCTTCTTGAAAACGTCCAAATTGTAGTTGCCAGGGAACACTTCTGCCGGCAGCGAATTCCACACCCTAGCAGTACGTAAAAGAAATGTGGACCGAAATCGTTGGGTGCGTATTGATGGAATCTCTACGACATAGGGGTGGAAGCCGCGCCCGCGTCTTGTATTACGAAGATGAAAAGGGGCCGGTGGAATTTCTAATAAAATCTAGGTAGAACATACATTAACGATCTGATTAATGAAAAATATGACTAACCTATAGATTCAATGGAAATCCAAATACTGTTGGTTCCTCCCCCGCAATCTGCATAAGCAAGAAGCCTTTGTAATTTTGGCGTTGCAGAAACAGCATTCTAAGGCTTTATTGAATGTCACTTTAAGTGCCTTAAGCGCCTTTTGCGTATAGATGACTCAGAGGGAGCCTGAGTAGAACAACTGGCAGTGTTTGAGGTTAAGACCTCTGTATGTGTTTTTGACATTTATAATAGATTTGAAATTCTTTTAGAGAAGAAAAAATGACAGAAAAACTTTCATAGTCAGATTGATTCCCATTTCCAATTAGTTATCTGTTTACATTGTTTCTTAATAAAGTGAATATTTAATCAGTACCTACCTATTTTTAATACCAAATTATTTAATCTGCAAGTAAGAACAGGCAGTATGCTTTAAAGAGAGTTAACTTAACTTCATTACTACATCGAGCAAACCTCTGGGCCAGCATATTACTCCGGAATGCCAAGGCGTATTAAAAAAAATAGAATAAGTGACACCAAAAGTCTACTAATTAATAATAAATATTGTTGGTTTTCTAATTTTGTTGTTGTATTTATAATTAAATTTATTTAATATCTGGTTCAAGTGATTAAACTAGACTGGTTGCACCCACAATCAATTAAAAACGAATAAATCATTGTTTATGTTTGTTTAGTTTACAGTTCTCATATTATTTACTTTGTTACTTAAACACCTCACAAAATATTAAAGTAAACAAATTAAACGTAACACAATGAACTGATTTTTGCGTTTTTTGTCTATAATCTGGCAAAGGTTGGATGGGGCATATATGTAGCACCCGCGACAGCAGTTTGAATTTTCCTCTTGGCTATTGAAATTGTATTAAAATCCTTGTTAACTAATATAATATAGAAAGCATGTAAAATGTAGTCAATCATATATTTATTTCATTAGATAAGTGTTTTAGCTTTATTCACCGCTAAAAATTACCATAAATCAAAGTCTGAATCAAAAGTTCCATTAGTACAATTTTATGGGATATCGATGTCTGAATAGTTAATATATTTTTCAGCTCAGGGTGATTCCATTTTCGCGGGTGCGCCATTTAGAGGCATGTTTTAATTTCGTGTAGTGAAATAAGAACTTATTCGATGAAATTAGTCTATGAAAGACTACATTTTATATGTTCTCTATATATTAGTTAACAAGAAATTTAAAATAAAATTTCAATAGAAAAATTCAAACTGCTATCGCGGGTGCACCAAATATGACCGAACCTTTTCCCGATTATGGACAAAAAACGCAAAATTTGTGCATTGTGTTACGTTTAACACGTTCACTGCAATATAAGGCTTAAAAACCCGATGCATGTACTCCCACTCTATGCGGAAGCAAGAAACAGTAAACTTCTCCTGGTGCGGCGGCTGTGTAAGGAACATTTCTGTATATTCAAAAGAGACAAGTATAGGTTTGAGTTTACTATCTTAAGAGCTACTCAAAAAAGCAAGAAAATGGTGCTAAGGCCTTTCGGCCTGATACCGCACTAAATGTTTTTTTTCTCGATTCCTTGCGGGTAACGGGCCGAAAGGCCCGTCATAGAATACAAGGTCATTACACCCCTTCCCGCACTGTTATAGGTAATTGAATTGTTTACTTAATTTTATCATAGCGGGAACAGACGTAAATACGATAATGCATTATTCAAGTGTTTGTTTACGTTTTTACATGGTTTTATCGAAGTTTAATTATTTCGTATTTCTCGGCCAAGATGAATGATGTAGAAAAATGACAAAGTGAATGTTCTGATACAGACAAATCAAAGTGGAGAAAGGTGTTTGTGTAAAATATTTTAAAAATCTTTTTTTCTCTGTAGTATGTAAGAACTGCCTCGGTGGCGCAGCGGTAAGGTCGCATTTTTAAGCGACGGCTGCGCCAGAGGTCCCGGGTTCGATTCCCGGGTCGGGCCAAAGATATGTACCTGGGTTTTTCTGTTCAGAAATACTCAGGGAAGCCCGGAGTTCGGAAGTTGGCGGTGTTTCACACCCGTGCCTCGGAAAGCACGTAAAGCCGTTGGTCCTGCGCCTGATCTCTCTCCGGTCGTGTCAGATTGCTGTCCCATCGGGCTATGAGAGTGAAAGGAATAGAGAGTGCACCTGTGTTTGCGCACATGTGCACTATAATATGTCCCGCGCAGTCGGTTAGTCGTTGTGACTGGCCACCGTAGTCGAAATCGACTTGGGGGACTATTATTATTATGTAAGAAATTATAATTACTGCGTTGTATGCTTTTATTAAAAAACTTATCTCTTTGTTTTTTAAATAAATTACACTAAAAATATTATTTCGGTAACTTATACTTATTTCCCAACACTAATACTTACTGAAATAAACCAATAATTCAGTGCGGTTTCGGGTTATAAGAAATTATCGTGGGTGCAACCAGTCTAGTTTAATCACTTGAACCAAATATAAAATAAATTTAATTATAAATACAACAACAAAATTAGAAAACCAACAATATTTATTATTAATTAGTAGACTTTTGGTGTCACTTATTCTATTTTTTTTAATACGCCTTGGCATTCCGGAGTAATATGCTGGCCCAGAGGTTTGCTCGATGTAGTAATGAAGTTCAGTTAACTCTCTTTAAAGCATACTGCCTGTTCTTACTTGCAGATTAAATAATTTGGTATTAAAAATAGGTAGGTACTGATTAAATATTCACTTTATTAAGAAACAATGTAAACAGATAACTAATCGGAAATGGGAATCAATCTGACTATGAAAGTTTTTCTGACATTTTTTCTTCTCTAAAAGAATTTCAAATCTATATATATGTCAAAAACACATACGGAGGTCTTAACCTCAAACACTGCCAGTTGTTCTACTCGGGCTCCCTCTGGGTCAGCTATACGCAAAAGGCGCTAAAGGCACTTAAAGTGACATTCAATAAAGCCTTTAGAATGCTGTTTCTGCAACGCCAAAATTACAAAGGCTTCTTGCTTATGCAGATTGCGGGGGAGGAACCAACAGTATTTGGATTTCCATTGAATCTACAGGTCATTACCTATAGATCCATTTTATTAATTGAGCTACCGTGCTGACAGAATAAATAAATAGACAGCACGGTAGCTCAATTGGAAGAGCAGTTAGCCCGGTTAGCCAGAAAGTTGCTGGTTCGAGTCCCGCCCGTGCGCAATTTTTGGTTTCATATTTCATCTTTTAAGAATAAAATATGACACTGTAAGTGTTAAAATAATTGTAAAACTATTACCTAGATTTTATTAGAAAAAAAAATCGTGCTTAAATTTTATTTTATCAAATGTAATATTTAATTGATATTCATTATTTGTAATTTTAATTGTTTATTTATTATTATGGATGCCATTGTCCGATATAAAGAAAGTCATTCATTCATTAAATATGCTCCGATAAATTCTATGAACATATTTTACAACAATCCTGATTTACACCAAACCCAGCTCAAACGACGCAGAAAATCTTGCTGAATACAACTAAGTTAAGACCAATATCTGTCAAAGTGTCGCTTAAGCCTTTTGCTTTTCCACCGTCGTTTACTTATTTCTTGGTCCATCTTTTCATTTCATTTCTCGTTAAACTCCTCACGTAATTATTATATTGCGTTTAGTCGTTGTCCTCTGATTGGTTAAGTAGGTAACTGAGATGAACGAAAACTGAAATGTCTTTTTTTGTACAGAATGACTTTTAAGGACTGCGCGCTAAATACCGTCACAATAATTGAATAATAGTATACTATAGCTATGGAGTGCGCGGGCGCCGAAATACAATAGATAGACGGCATTCTAGAATCCTCAATCATCCATCACAGCCGACTACAAGCCTTCCGCTTGTAAAAATAAGAACTACTTTCGCCCGACAGAAATCGCAATAAACACACGCCGCGTTCCAGACTCCGCTGTCAGTCGACCGCCAAAATAAGCCTTACGGTCTAACATATAACGACTGAATTCGACTGGCAAGTAATCACTGCAAAAACACAATATTTTGTTAAAAAAAAAAGTAAAAAGAACTCATAAGAACATACATACAAATTAATAACATACGATGTGATGCACTGGGATTAGAACCCGTGTGCCCAAGTTCCAAGACCACCTAAGTTACCTACAAACACTATCATCATTTTTTTTATACAGATAGACTGACTGCACAGTACGTTTTAGATATGAGCACACGCACCACTGCAGTGCCGCGCGCCCGGTCGGTTCTAAGTGGCGGTAAAATTCAATATTACCCGTAATTGATATTTTAAAAACTTGGTATTTAGTGGATTTTTTATTGGATTATTGAAAAATCTACTGCAATAGAGCGACCCCTAACTAAGAAACGCATTTAATTTGCCTGAGCAATTATTCACGAGCCATAATTAAGTAATAATAAGAATTGTAATATTGAAACGGAAAATGTTTTGGATAACTTATTAAAGCTACTTAAATACGTAAATAAAACCATATTATAAAACAAAAATGAGCAGAGAATTTTTTCGGTAGAAGTTATAGAGCAAAATGCAAAAAGTTTAATTTTGAGTATCTCGGAAATCGAAAAAATATTGGATTCTTATTCTTACCTATTCTAACTTATACATACATACGTATACACGAACAATTTCAGACTGAGAATTTTTTCACAGAGACTTATAAACGATTTCCATGTTTAGGTATAAATACCTAACTTCTCGTAAAAAAAATCATTGGATTATTGTATATCTATAATCTGTATTACTTATTTTCACTATGTGCCAAGTTTCAACGACGGGAGAATTATTCGGGTGACAAAAGCTTCATTGATTGGACTAATGTAGGTGACGCGGAGTCCTTACTTTTTTTACTCGTCCGTAACCATGATTTGAAAATGATGATAACATGTAGCCGAATCTTTAATTAGAAAGAAAGAAAGCTTTTATTGACAATTACTCACCTGGTGTTATTAAATAAGAGGTAAAAAATAGTCGAAATTTTAATATCCGCGCCCGGTCAGGCATTGACAGGCTGTGCAATCATGACTGATGGAAATGCTAATACAGCAGCATTTAATTAGCAAACAGCCGCGCCGCTTCATTATGAAATTAGCGCTTGTAGCGCTTTTTACTTCTCTGTCAAATCATTGTGGATGTTTTGGGAACGCAAGATGATTATTGCTTTTGGCTTTAGCTTACCTACACCAAATTTAACCAATATCGCCTCTGTCTCACTAAGTATGTAACTAATTATTTAATTAAAAAACAATTCGTATATCTGAATGTTGCTTGTTTGTTGAATGTTTTTTTTTACTCTGATGGATTTGTCTTTAGATCCAATGCGGTGGTGCAACCGAACTTATGGCTGCAGCAAGTTTATTAATCGCCGACCTATCGGATAAATGGGCCGCTGGCGGTCGCGTAAATAGATAAATGACAAAAAAAATTTGATGAACACATCCGTGAGGTTTTAAAATACAGAAATCTGAGGATTAATCATCTAAAATAAACTACCAACCTAAACCATTTAAAACCATTAAACATACACTACACACGCGTGCCATAAAAGTGCACCTCAATCTAGCCCAGTCACATGCGAGCTAATTACGTCATTAATCCGCTCCTCATCCTCAATGGCTCAGTTGCGTTTATTCCGCGATGTAATTGCCGCTTCAAGCGCTTTCAAGCATCGGCACACAGTTTAGCACACAGACCCTCCACTGAAACTGCACCCTAATTATTCCTACGTTCAAAGTGCCCGCCAATTTGCTGAGCTCACTCGCAAAAACTCTAATTAAGGTAAATAATGTTTATAATTAAAATAACACTCGTACCTCTCGAGTCAAAGCGAGATTCCGAATAGCTGATGCGTGTAACACCACTTCACTTTATGAGATATTTTTTTCTCCTCGTTATGTCTTCTTAATAGGGTTGTCGACTTTTTGATTGCACGAATATAACGTTTTCTTTATGGGCGGGAGCTGGAGCTTTGAGTGTTCTAATTAACAGCATATCTACATGTTAAACCATTTCAGCAAAGCGGCAGATGGATTTACGGTGCAAAAAATATTTCAGATCAACTGCATAATGCTACAAAACTTTATTCTGGAAGAAGATCTTAATTAAAGTGCGTTTTTCCTTGCTTGTTGCATATTGTATACAATCTTGTTATTCCTTTTTAAGGAAATGATGATTTTAAAATAAGATAAACACAAAACTCAACAACCTACATAATAATCGTTGTGCTCTGATATCTTTGATATTTTTTTTACTGATATTATTTTAAATGTTATGAAAACATTGTTTAAATCATTAGAATAACAAAGATAAACTAACTTTAATTTGGTTGCTTACCACATGCACAGGTAAAACCTGTGCAAAGTTACGAGTATGTGATTTGTATGGGTAAATAAATGAGTAATTTTACATTCGCACCTTTTAAAATAATTTTAAATACTGAAAATACCTATAGGAATAACTTTTTGTGGTACTACTAACAACTCGCATCAGTATATTTACTCAAACCTGTGACGGTAAAATTAGGCATAAAGCTCGAATATTTTTTCTGGAAATATCCCTTTCTAAATGGCCAATATTCAGTGCAGCGCAAACTCTAGACTGTGGTTCCGCAGGCAGGATGTGTAATTAAAACCATCCTTTGCTGATTTATCGCGACCACAATTTATTCCTTTATCTTACTCGGACCGCTAATATATCTTTATTCTCCAGATAAAATTATACTTTTGAATACTGAGTCAAACAGGGGCTGACGAAGTGGTTTTATTTGAAACGAAACCTTATTACGCTCGGAATACTGTCGATTTAGTTCGTTTTTAAATTCAAGGATCGGTGAGAAATTGCATTTGGAAGAATTTCCGTGGTCTCCGCTCTTTGGAAAAGGGTTGATTTCACTTTTACTCAAATTTATGGGGAAACTGTACTGCCCTCTTTTGTAAGATGGTTAATTTACATTTTACGATTGCGATATTTATTTGTCTTTCTTAATTTAATGTTACCAGTGCAATCAACTTTGAAGTAAACCGATAAAGGCACAAGTTTGTTCGAGCTATTTAAACCTTAGTTTAAATATTCATTTTATTTAAACTTTAAACTAGTCCTTAAGCCTAGTCAAAGCATAAGGCTTTGACTAGGCTTGATAAAATCTGACAGCAAGATTGGTCGCTTGCCTTGCAAACACCCAATCCGCACTGAGCTCGCATGGTGAAGTATGGCTCATAATACCTCACATTTCAGGTGAGGCCTTTGCCCAGCAGTCGGATGCTTACAGGCTGACTTAACTTAACTTTTTAACTATTTAAACTTTATTGCTACTTTTTAAGTTGTACAATTGGCGAACTACTGCCTTAAGGCGTTCTATACCAGTCAACCGCTTGTGAATGGAGATATAAATGTATTAGTACTACTTGCGAGGTTTCGTAAAGAGTTAATTAAAGACTAATTGCACCCTAAAATATTTTTAATTTCCATATGAGCCTAATTTCGTTAACAGCCACTTACATTAATAAGTTTCGGTCGTACACATGCATATCGTGCCTACGAGCAATAGGATCCGCCGCGAATCCGCGTTGATTCCAAAGCGCGATTTATTAAATTTTTCATAAGCTAGCCATGTCGACTCGGCGGCTCGATAAGATTAATAATTCACAAGTTTACGGTGTTTAGCTCAGTTGCATGCGCAGCGCTATCGGTAGATCTCGCCAAAGGCCCGTGAAAACGGCACGATCAAGAAATCGAAGGGATGATATAGTTTTTTTTTTAATATATTGGACACCATTCACATACATCGCTCTAATCCCAAAGTAAGTTATAAACTTGTGTTAAGGTAGTCGGAAACAACGGTGGTACCACAATACCATGCCAGTGTAAAAAATAATATTTTCTGCTTTAACCCGACTAAGAATCGAACCCGGGACCTCGGAGTAGCAACGCGTTGCAACGCCTTGAAACCCAGCGTGCTTAGCCACTATACCACGGAGGTCACCGAAGTTACATTTTATACAGGGTGTTATTGCAAGGGGGTGCCAAATTTTTGGAGGTGAATGAGACCGTCAATATGAACAACTTTTACTATGGGGTCATGGTCAAAATCTTAAATAAAATTTCAGGTTCCCCACACAAAATCAGTCACCTACATTGACAATAATGTATGGAAAGGCAGAAAATAAAATTAATAATTGAACGATGGCCCATAGTAAAAGTTGTTCATATTGATGGTCCCTTTCACCTCCAAAAATTTGGCAACCCCTTGCAATAACACCCTGTATATCATAACTACGTACACGTTAAGTTTGCAAAGAAAAAAATAAACATCATACTACAAAAGTAACCATAATAACATGTACTTGTAAAACCAATTGAAAAATCATTATTGAAGCTCTATTGCTATGGGACAAGTTAATTTTGCTAGACCCTGGATTAGCTTAGATCCGCGTTAATAAAACACTAACATCTATATTGCTGACCGTTTACTCGTATTTGATGTTTGACAAAGACAAAAATACGCGTCGATAAAAAAAAAACCAATTATTCCGCTCGCAAGACACAACACCGCTGGCATTCACAAATACATTGGTGACGCGAGATTTTTTAGTTTACATCCGGACCCAGCGAACTTTTTTCCGCCCCGGCCCCTTCTTGCCTCCGTTTCCAGGGCCCAGGCATGGAACGCAGTATAAAACATGATCATCGATTCACCCGTTCTTGAGTTTTAAAAGGTGTAACTAACACGACTTTCTTTTATGTGCCTTCATACATAATGATATGTATAGATAATTATATGCATGTAGATGCTGATCTTGTTCGCCTTGTTGGTGTCCCTGTGCTATGGCACCCTGTGCAAATGCAGCTACGCGCCCGCTGTATGATACCTAATATTCGTCGGGCACGCAAACTGCCGGTGTTAATGCGCGGCAACGGTTAGCGCCATTAAAACGATTCGTCGATAAATATACCTACATAGATGATTGAAGGACTAGACGCAGGCATAACAGTCTAACAGTAACAGATTTTAAACTGTTCAGAATACATATTTTGTCACACTTTTTAAAATTACAAGCGCACAAACAATTACAATGGCAACGCTATGAAAGATGCTCCATCTGGCTTCAATTTGTTGTACAACAAATTTGTTTAAATAGCCTGTCTAGTGTAACATTGAGGTCGTTGCTAATAAGTTACTTTTTAAATTCATTATTTACTTATTGCTAGTTGAAGCCTCAAATTCAATATTTATACTTACATTTATTTACCTGATAGGTATCCACTTATTACTAAATACAC
Source organism: Pyrausta aurata (assembly GCA_963584085.1). Lineage (NCBI taxonomy): Eukaryota > Metazoa > Arthropoda > Insecta > Lepidoptera > Crambidae > Pyrausta > Pyrausta aurata. The sequence goes on along the minus strand of OY757255.1, from coordinate 9,503,099 downwards.
ACTTGCGAGTTAAATTTTGTTTCAACTTGTAAATACTTCAGACAATAGTTTGGACATTCAATAAGGTACAGTTCGGTATTTTTTTAAGGATCTTCTCCGCTTATCTTATTTTTATGTGAATAAGGGTTTCACCATGCAGTTTTAATTTTATTTACATAATAACGTAAAAAGCTGTACGTGTTAATTAGTTTGTAGCCAGTAAAAAAGTTGTCGGTATGACGACCGACGCAGCCGCGGGCGACGGCTGTTACGAGGTGTAATGAAGCTTGTTAAACGAATTAATAAAACATAATAACTATGTATGTATTATGAGAATATTTTGAATGTAAGTAAAGTTTAGGGCACTGTATGCATTTCATAAAAGCTGCTGTCTAATGTGTAATGTTGCGATACGGAGCAGTTAGCTTTATGACTTTTATGCAACTTACCTTACATACCTAGTCATAAAATTGTAATTAAATTTAATGTGACGTAGCTTTTACTGTTTTCGCTTTTTGATTTTTTTAAAGCTTTTTAATTTTGATTGATATTAAATATTTTTCATCGGCAGCTCGTTTGTTAGGTCGGCTTCTAATTAGTAAAGTACTATCGGCTATTACGTCGCTTTAATGTGCGCATTTGCATAGTAATCATAATAATAATAACGAAGCTCACTTGGCTTAGACCCGTGAGTTTGGCGTGCTTAGGTACCGATTACACTTCGTTTTCGAGAATACATTTCAAAAATAATAATAATACTTAATTACACACCATAATCATTTAGTCGGCCGGTAAAAGTTTTCTGTCTACGGGGCTTCTCAAGCTTAACTTTTTTATAGTTCATTTTTATTTTTATGGTGTTTTGTCACCATACAAACTTAATAATATAAAATGCACGTGTAAAAAGACAACTGCAAACCTGTGACAGACGAGGATTTGAACCATTGATCTTTTTACAAGTGCAATTTATATGTCGTCGCGCGCATACGCTGGAAAAATTAAAGTTGCTGTTATGACTTTGCTAGTACCGGACATTTAATTGAATTGTTTCTGATTTGACTACGTAGTACTGAATCTTTAATTTGATTGGTTGATTTCATTTGTTTGTTGGTTACTGATTTGACTCACATTAGACTACGTTGTACTAGAACTTTAATTTGATTGGCTGATAATTTGTGATGAGCTTCTGATTTGACTACGTTTGTACTCGATCTATAATTTGATTGGTTGATCTATTTTGTAAAGTGCATTGAACGCAGTGTGGTGGCGCTAGTATCGTTTTGGCGCAATCACACGAGGACAGAGTCGAGGAGGGTGACTTTTTGCACACGACCGCTGCAGAACACGGCTTATCCCATCGAACCTGTCACGTTCACGGCATTCCTAAGGGATATTGTGACTTTGGAATTGGAATAACATGTTTTCTATGCAACCTACGTTTTATTTGCTGGCCCATCATGGACGCCCTACCTTGAGATGACGGTGACGGACGAGCCACCTACCGCTTGGCCCTGGCCTCAGCTCGGCTCCCGCCGTCATATATTATTAACTTTTTTACTTTATTTTATTTTATATATTTTACCTCCAACTAGTACAATTACACTAACAATAAATACACTTATGCTAAATGGACTATCTCTTACAGGCAAACTTTTTTTTTAAACAGTGTCAGTGCAAAATGCGCAAGGGTGCCGTAGAACAATCGCGCGACAACCTGCGATGTCAAACAACGACGACAGCCTCACAATGCCTCCTACTTATTAAGCACATATTTGCCCGACAACGGTCCATTAATCAATTTTTGCATTTTTAATTCGCCCCTCATTATTTGCCCGTGAATTTCATTCCCACTGTTGTTCAACCATTTTAAATTTTAAACCAACCCAAAACGCGTTTCCAAGTAATTTACAATTTATCATGCTCGCCAGCAAATGAGCAAATATTTTTCGTTTGTTAAGCCACTTGTAATTAATATAATATGGCAACATTCAAACTGCAGTTGACTATCTGATTTTATAATCATCATTTTCATCAAATTTCCGGTGCAGTTTTACAGCGTTTTGTTTACGTATCGTGTAACGTGATGAGGCGAGTAGAAATCATTGAACTACTATTATATGTATAGAATAGACACCACGAGCAAATTTCTTGCGCCATGATTTGACGCTACTTGGCATCAACGCGTCCAAACGGTCAAGGATTACGTCACAATCTAGTCATTGCGACACTTTTTTGCTGAGCATAGCTATTCTATTGTAACAACCCATTGGTACTCGTAGAAATAAACAGTTTGGTATGGTTATTATGGTGATACTGACTACTACTGAAACATTTGCCTGTCCAAGCAGGTTTTCTCAATGAAGTAGAACATGAATTTGAGTTTATACATTTATATGAGCTATCCTCACGCTGAAAAAAATACAGTGTATTGTATCAGTAGCCAAGTCAAAACCTAGTTCTATAAAGATTAAAAAATAATTAGAATCACATCAAAAGCCTTCATGAATTAGAGTGTATGCATTTATTTAATCAGTCTGGTATCAAACGACACCCGGGAGTCGCATAACAATGGAATTTATATTGTGTCTCGTTTACACATACTTGACGAGTTAAACTATAATCGCCCTGAAAAAAATACATTTGTAGTTATTTACTATAGTTCTTTCCAAACTTTATTTCAAGCTATAATATGTTTCAAATATGTCAATTACTTAGTTATTACCTCATGAGAAAAATACAATTTTTTTTCGACACTTAATAGAGTACATAACTAAATATAAGTAATTATACTAAATATAATTATAATAAAATTACATTGTATTGTCTCCGTAGCCAATTCAAAACCTGGTTCTATAAAAATGCACTTATCATCAATAGCTGTCAAAAATGATGCGTCAAAAACTTCTTTGCTAATAAAACGGGCGCAACATTTAATAAAACGCGCTCGGCTACACGGGCCACTCGGGTCGAGCGCCATCGGCTCGCTTCGAGGGCCAAAGGACAGCATCGCCATGCGTAAACTCGGAGCCACTCCAAATGTTATCAAGAACAAATTGTTGAAGTATGCATTCAGTATTGGAATGTATCATTCATTTTAGAACAATACATGCTGCTCAAAACATAAAAAAATGAAGTCGTGCTCTGTGTTGGGGCCGGCACATAAATAGTTATGTATCCTTTTCTTATGGTTTAATATCTAGATTTAGCCTTTGGTTGGCTAAGTCAAAATTAAGATAAATCAACATTTAAGACTTTCCCGAATTAATTTTCAACAACTTAACCGTGCTGGAAATTATGACATAAAAAGTAAACGATTTGAAAAGTTTTTTAAATGTTTGTAATGGTTTTCATACAGATCTAAAGTCAACTTGTACTTGTATCTTTAACAAACGCACACTATCGTGAACATGACTGCGTATTTTCAAAACATGCTAGGCAATGCAACATGTTTTGCCAGAATATGCCAGAACTGTCATAAAATGATGATTCGTATTCGTCCGCCCCGCACCGCACGCTGCCCCGCGTTCGCGCACGAGTAAATATTAAACGATCGTGTAACCGTTTTTAGCTTTACATTTACGCGCGTAATTGATAAAGGACGCCCGTGACATGCAGTATTTACGGGGTTTTAAAAGCCTCGCAGTTTAAGCGGAATTAACCGAGCGTTTTTCGCGTGCCCTTTTTGAAATGCGATCCTGTTTTAATAATCGATTGAATATTATAATATGCGACCAGCTAATATTTAGTGGTGTAGATTTGTTTGTTTTTTTTTAAAGTTTTGACGGAACAAAATACAATAAGTACAAAGCACCTTAAGATCTTCAGTCATCTGAATAGTTAGATACGGGATTGCTACCATGTACCTTATTATTTATGAGCTTCCGATATTTCGGCACTGTTGCAAGCGCCATGATCACGGAGTAACTGAAGAGAACTTGCGGGTGGGTGTTATTGGCAGACATATCGGTCTACCCTCCTTCGAAGTCGTTTATTCCGCTCGCCGCCGGTACCATTGTCCACAAACTCACTATTTACTCGCGTCTGTTCTCGACACACAACACTGACAGAAAGTAAAAAAAAGTAAAAAAAGTGGCACAATGTTTAAGATTTCCCAAAGACAGTTTCCCACTACAAAGACCTGGTGTCTACAAAATTGACTGCAGCTGCGGTAGCTCATATATTGGCCAAACTAAACGTTCCATAGCGTGCCGAATGAGTGAACACATAAAAGCGGTCAAAAACAATGACAGACAGAAATCTGCTATTGCTGAACATTTATTAGAATCGGGGCCAAATCACTGGATCGAGTTCCACAACCCTCAGATAATTTCGACAGAACGCCACTACATACCAAGATTGGTTAGGGAAGCGATCGAAATAACTAAATACAAAAATTTCAATCGTGAGGACGGGTTTAAATTGTCAAGTGCCTGGAATCCAGTGGTTCGAATGTGTAAAAACCGTGTAAATAAAAATAGTGCCGTTTCGCGAACAGATACTGTCAGTGTTGTGTGTCGAGAACAGACGCGAGTAAATAGTGAGTTTGTGGACAATGGTACCGGCGGCGAGCGGAATAAACGACTTCGAAGGAGGGTAGACCGATATGTCTGCCAATAACAACCCACCCGCAAGTTCTCTTCAGTTACTCCGTGATCATGGCGCTTGCAACAGTGCCGAAATATCGGAAGCTCATAAATAATAAGGTACATGGTAGCAATCCCGTATCTAACTATTCTAATGTTAGTGACCATGAAAGTTTAAAACAATATTCAGTCATCTGTTTTAACAATTTAAATGAAAAAGAACCGTCCCTGTATTAATAATCTATATAACTTTATATTTTATAAAAAATCATTTATAACATTAAAGGCAATCAAAGTAACTAGCAAAAGGGGTGCCAGAAGGGTGCTAAGCAAGAGCATATTCTGCTCAGAACAAAATGGATCAAAATCTACGCACACCTTAGTTTACCTTGTTCGGTAAAGTTCGGCTAAACGCTAAATACCTTAATAATCATGACAACTTGTTTCAACGTGGGCACAATGCTAACTAGTCCGTGGAAACTTTAATACCGAACGACAACTTTATTTTGCGTTTGCACATTGACTGTTACCGAATTTTCGGCGTTATTATAATTGAGTTAAGGTAGGGTGAGGTTACAGGGAGTTGTGTGTTCAATGTTGCTAACATACACAAACTTGGTATAACTTGAAGCTGTCAAATTTGTTTAGCGGTGAGGGAGGCCCAAGTTCGGGCAGCGCCTACGGCGTATAACTAAGTGCTTACTTGCCTACAACTAAATTGTTACATTTGTGTTGTAAAATTAATGCAGCGATTTATGTGCGGTGATGAAAGTTTACGGCCCCAGTGTTATGGCTTTATTGGCTATTTACTATATCCACGTAATATCATAAATGTACGAATAAACAAATAAAATATTGTTCATACTATCTAAGATACATGAAAAAGACTTTGCTAACGAGAAACTGAAAATATCAACAAAGTTCATGCCACTAAACCCCAAACCGTTTTATAGGGAGGATTATAATTCACAATTTTGGGGTTATATTGGAATTAATTTATGGATTGTAAAATTGGGAGAACAATGGGTCAAGTGGCATAAGCCATCAACAATACCTCAATAATTTTAATCGACATGTTTTTGCAGATAACTCTATATTGCACATAACATTAATTAATTTACCACGTGATTAAAATTAAGATGATAACAATTTTAATTTAAAAATCTTATATTATCTTCTCTACCCATGTCAACATCTTTTTTTTAAACATCTTAAACTTCTTGCGTCACCTTGTCTATTCACAAATTTTACTGTTACTAAACTATAGTTATGGAAACTATATTTACCAGTCAAAACTTAATCAAACAGCCAAACGTTTGATTAACACAACACAAGCTTATCGTTTGTTTGCGGACTAGGAAACCTCTCAGAATTATCAAGTTAGTGCAGGGTCGCGTTACACAATACGCACTCCAACGGATTCGCTGGTCTAAGTTCAAGAGAAGCCTTATAGGTGTGACCCGGCTAATTATAATACAAGAAAAGAAACGCCATCCGAGAGGTTCGAATTTTGAAATACTTTTTTTTTAAGTTGAGCGGAATTTTTGTAGATGCCAAATGTAAATTAAGACTCTTTGTTAAGAAATCAACTCTGCAAACAATTTGAATTGGCTTCTTCGAAAACTTTTGCGATTCTTAAAAATGTGCGCTATAAATACTGGCCATTTATAGTCAGTGTACAAAAAAGTTTCACGTGAGGACGATAATATATTTTTTAAGGTTATGTATCATTACTTTGATAAAATTTTCAGGACAAGTTGTTGCCTTGAAATTGCTACGAAAGTACATATAATACCTATTTGACGCCGTGTTGAACGGTTAGTACTTACGTCTATGGTAACGATATACGGACTTTTTCCATCGCACCCTTTTTACAAGAAAACTCATAAAATATTGTGAACATTCTAACACACCTGGTTCTTATAAAGTTATGGGCTACTTACTTTTAGATTAGGGAGCTACATACTCCAACAATAAAATCGTTTTCAGAGTATTATAAGGAAAATCAATCCTATAAAAGCTGTAGGTATGTGAAATAGGCAAAAGTCGTTTTTCTTTATTCAATTTTAAGTCAAGTAAAAAAGTACCTTACCTTAGATTTCTAAGGACCTGTTTCACCATCGACTAATAAATAACCAACAAATAAATTAAATATGGAACGCCGTTTCCTAAGATACTATGTGAAGTTCTCGCTTTAATATTATTGCAAAAAATGGATATTACAGGTTTGATGTATTATAACTTTCAACAGAAAACGCTATACTAAACTTATTAGGAAACTGTGAAACAGGCCGTTAATGATATAAAGATCTAATAAATAATGCTAATTAAGTGATATACCTACTCTCATCTACTGGTAGATAAAATAAACTTACTGTTCGAAGAAACCCTAGAAAGTTACATCTACATAACACCTGAATGGAAAAACTGGAATTGATTGACTTACTAGCCCGTTACCATTGCTAGTAGAGAATATCGCACTGTATGTAAGGGGGGTTCCTCACTGTGCAATATTTCATGTGCACAAGTTCGGCTGTTAACGCGCGTTATGGCGCTGTTAACACGTGCTCGCTATTGTTTCAGCTCGTCTAACTAAATCATGGGGAAAGTGTGAAAGAAAACCTTAACGTTATGGGTAACTGGCAACTTTGAAAGTAGCGCGCTTTTTACTTTTTACACCTTTTACGTTGACCTTATTGATTGACAGTCTGTTAAGAGAATGGCCTTAATTAAGAACTGAATTTTAATACATTTTGTGTGAATCAATAAACCGTTGATATGTTTTAAAGATTGCTTATTCTCAACTACAATTTTATGCCCTTAATATTCCATCCAGAAACTTAGCTGGATAAAAAAGAAAATAGGCGATGCAACAAAGTGTCAATGCCGCACCTATGTCTTAACGTAGCACATCGCAGATAATTGTAATTCACCTTCCGAAAAAATCCGGAAAGTACAAACAACGTAGAAAAATCCGAAAATCTCGGACGGGATGGTCAAAAAATGAAAAGAAGCACCAATATTTTTCGCTAAGCACGGATGCGCGCCAAAACGTATTTACGGCGACAGAAAAAAAATAGAGTTGTCTATGGTTTATCAGCTGCTTGCGCGCGACACTGGGATAGATGGTGCGCGTGTGTTTGGCGGAAAAATGCATATTTTATTGATGGTGGCGAGTTTATGCTACATAATTTTGCATTAAGTTTTTTTAAGCAGTACTTAGGTGAGGCGGGATTTCGATACATAGATTATCACGTTTTCTCTTTTAAATTTTTGAAACAATTATCTCCTAATTTTGCGTATAACTTGCATTTCAAAAGAATTGCTCATTTTCCGATCATTGAAAATCAATTAACATATTTACTTTTTTCAAGTTGACTAGACAACGTTACATGAGAAAAGACACCAAACAACGTGAATTGCATTACAGCAACCCTCTTCAACGTATCACCGGACACTTTATAAACATGTAACAAAGAAGTGAATTCTGACGTTAGTCACAAAGGAGGCATGTAGCGAGAGTTCTCGACAAAATTTTCATAAGAGAGGTAAAGCGTTGCCCGGGGCGACAGCGGGATACACTCAAGACCACTTTGTAGTATTAAACGGGCCTTTATCGAAACCAGAGACGGGCTCTGCCACTGGACAAGATTACCTGGGATAAGAAAGTTACAGTTTCATATTGAAATTACAAATGTCATGGTTTTGGTTAGGGTTTAAGGCTGCTGTCACCTACCTTCTAACAAAGTTCAAGTGCAGTTTTCTTCCCAAAAATGACTTAACTGACAACTTTTTTTGACTGATTTGTGTAGAAATAAGCTATCTACATAAGATGTAAGCTCTGAATTTTTGATTCAATCTTTAAAATGCCTGTAATTTGCAATCATAGAAGCCAAATTGACGGTTTTTCTGGTGCACTTTTCTAGATCAGTTGTTGACATCAGCTATCGAAATAACATAAACTTGAAGGGAATTACGTTCGTCTACAAGGTGTAGACTCTGTTTTTTTTATTTATTGCTCTGGTTATTCCAAATGAAGACAAAATTGAAACCATGTTTTGGCATAAAATACGCATCTAAAGGCAGGCGATTATCTCTGAGATACACTGCACTTATTGTGTGTTATTTGATAAAACAATGTTGTAGAGGTTCCTATCTTTGACTTAGCATCTAAATTCTTGATTTTATCTTGTGCACTATATTCAAAATATCTTACTAAAGTAACCTATAAATTTGAGATTTGGAGCTGTCACGGACGTTCATCTTCGATCGAAATTTGACAGACAGCGCCGAGCGCTCGGAGGGGAAGGGTGTGTCGCTCGTTGTCTTCGTTGCTACTCTTTTATTTCGTGTATGATACTAATTCCAAATTTGAAAATATCACGCTTTGCACAGTTTTTATACGGCGACCAATTCGCTTTGAGGCTTTATGCAACAGGCATAAAGCCATAGTGCATTTGGATCGTCGATGGTCTCTAATTATAACAAAAAAGTATTCGTTCTTTTGTATCGATTAGTAGTTGTATTTAAATGATTAATCAATGTTATGTAAACTTGCATAGAAAGAAATCCTTATTAATACTATAAACAAGAAAGATTTATATGTATGGCGACTATTTCAAGAGGTTCATGAGTTATAACGAAGATCTTTTATCATATACAATTTGTATTTTCGAAACTTGATCAGACAAAATGTGCAGATACTAGGACCAAAATTATCGACAAAAATAATAATAATAAAAAATTGACTACAAAATAAAATTGTGGTATATGATGAGCAAACTGTTTCTATCACCAAACAGTTAAATGTCAATTTTAAACAAATACTGAATTAATAAGGCCAAGAATAGGCAATAGTACCAATTCTATTGCATATGTATGGGGTTGCAAATTATAACCTTATTTATATAAAATAAAGTAATATCAGTAACACTACTTTATAGTTCAACAACGGTAGACCGATTTTCATGATATTTACTTTGTTGAATTGGTATTTACCTCTTACCCCTTAAGTTATTATAAAACAGGGCTGGGGCGCGCCGAGGCTGGATATGAAGCAAAGTTTTCTGTGGTCGAAGTTTTTTTTTCACTAAAAAGTCTAAAACTCTTCAAAGGACTCCAATTTAGGCAACCCATTTCTATTTGAAGTCAGTGCCATCGCATGGGCTCTCTCAAGTTCCATCTTAAGCGACATCTATCTGGGCATCGACTCCAAAAAGAAATGGTTTGCCTAAAATGGAGTCCTTTCAAGAGTTTTTTTAAGACTTTTTAATGTGTTTTGTTTTTGAAGTCGGTTTTATTGAAATAGTATGGTGGTGAAGTGACCATTAACCCAACAAAATTGAAGACAAATAAGGGCTTTTGTTTTAAGTATTTGACTTTGAGTAGTAAACAAGTAAGTTTATAAATTTTCTTACATCATTCGTGCTTTGGATTTTGAATAAGAATAAACGGACGACAAAAATTAAAAGGTCAGTTTTTAGGGTTCCGTAGCCGAATGGCAAAAAACGGAACCCTTATAGTTTCGTCAAGTCTGTCTGTCTGTCTGTCTGTCTGTCTGTCTGTCTGTCTGTCCGTCCGTATGTCACAGCCACTTTATTCTGAAACTATAAGCATCACATAGCTGAAACTTAGTAGGTAGGTGTATCTTGTTTACCGCTTTCCGATTCAGATACAAAAAGTAAGAAAAAATAATATTTAAGGGGGGGCTCCCATACATGAAACTAAAACCTATTTTTATTTTTTTACTCAAACCTATGCGTGTGGGGTGTCTATGGATAGGTCTTTCAAAATGACATTGAGGTTTCTAAAACCATTTTTTCTAAAAGTGTAAGGTTTGAGATATAGACGCTTCCAAAGTGGTAAAATGGGCGTCCCCCCCCCCCCCATCTAACTTTTGAACTAAGAAAGTGAAAATTTTGAAAAAAATATATGATGTAGATCTCAAAAAAAACTTGCAACGAAAATTGGTTTGAATGAGATCGAACCAGTAGTTTTTGAGATATTGCACATTTTTATCAACCGCAAATATAACTTTGTTTTTCATATAAACACTATAAAAAACAAAGTTATTTTTGCTGTCACAATATATTGTGATGTTTTCGTTAAGTGAAAGTAAGTGAACCCTGAATTCAGTTAAGGGTGGCACGGAACCCTCAGTGCGCGGGTCCGACACGCACTTAACCGGTTTTCTTAATATAGACCTTATATAGGCGTTATTTAGTTCCACAACCTTTGATACGCACTTGTACGTACATACCATTGGCCATTGGCGTCAATTCCATACTGTGTGGGACTTGTTCATGGCATTAATTCCATACGCTAGTAACAGTGTTTCAATGGTTTAAACCTAAATAAATAGGGCAATATTTTGCTTATTTAACATAACTTTTCTTTCTTCCACAATCTACACCACAACCTAACTATAAACTTGTATAGTAAAACGCTTGTTTAAATAGAAGCGTTTCATGTGATGTGTATGTAGTTAATATGAACCTGTATTCAAATTGTACGCAAATGCCATGAAGTTCCATGGTTCTATTCAAGTCCATATTCATATAATATTTCATTATTGAAAAATGTATATGGAAAAAATGATATAATACCGGTGTAAACCAAATAATGAAATAAAAATTATCTTGTTTATCATCTGTTATACATGAAACACTTGAAATCTGGATCGAAATTTTCTTAACTACATTTTCTGAATGTTAACTATAATAACTTGTGACATATTTCATATATCAAAATACAACTCATATCAAAGAACAGCGTTACACTAAAAAGCATTTATGTGTAAATAAATCCTCATAGCATCCAGCTGGTATGACACGTGGTAGATCAAGCCCAGAACCAATGGCATCATCCACCAATAACCCTTAGTCCCCGTTTCTCGTGGAGTTTACATTCGTAAAAAAATACCTAATCTGAGAAGTCACGATTTGGGTGAAGACATAAAGAGGCAGATAACCGGTACCAACCTGTACCGACTGACTAGTGATGTGCCAAGTCATCTATTTTTAATCTCGAAATATTTAAGAAATTCGTTACAACAATCCAAATAAGGACCGACTGACACTAGAAAATTGTTTTAACTCGTCAAGTATGTGTGAACGAGACACAATAGAAATTCCATTATTATGCGACTCCCGGCAGTCGTTTGATACCTGACTGATTAAAACAAGATTCAAATCAAGACTTGAGTCGGAAAAGTCTCTATAAAGCATTTCAATTCCATGAAATAGCCAACACGGCACAACACTGGTTAGTCGTTGCAGGTCAGTGCGTGTTACCCGCCTCTATATGTCTTCACCCTTTGGATGCATTTCGTTTTTTCTATGCTGTAAGTTTTTTACGTTATTATAACTGTACGTTTGTGTTTAAATCTGTGAATTTAGTTATAAACTTATCAAAAGGAAAATGTTCGCGAACGGAATTGACGCGAGCCCTGATTCCGAACTGTATTCACTGTATTCGTAATAGGTATTTCAAATACAAAAAACTGGTATAACATTAATTTATCACATCGACTTTTAAGACCATAATTTTCTGTGTTCATCATTGTGATGTACGAAATAAAGAGGGTAGACCTAAGTACTTATTATACATTTGTATGCACCGTTCAGTTGAGCTTCAGTTTGCTATTAAACGTGTTACTGGTTACTCGGGTGTCTTATTTCTCAGTGGCTGACGAGGATTTTTCAAAATGGCAGTTGGCAAAATATCGGAGTTTGATATGGAAGCCGGAAACTGGCCTTTGTACGTGGAAAGACTGGAAATGTACTTTAAAGTGAATTCGGTCAAAGAAGAACTTAAATTACCTACTTTAATTACCGCGATGGGTGATCGTGCTTATGAACTGTTAACGGATTTATCGAGCCCAAGGAAACCGTGCGATATGACCTACGCAGAAGTGGTTAGTGTGTTGCGAGAACATTTAAATCCAAAACCTTCAATCCTAGCGGAACGGTTTGTGTTTCGGCAAAGAGTGCAAAGGTCGGATGAAAACATTTTGTGCTATGTGGCGGTATTAAAAAAACTGTCGAAAGGTTGTGACTTTGGGGTTAACTTATTGGAAAACCTAAGAGATCAGTTTGTATGTGGCATAAAGGACGATGGAATTAGGCAACAACTATTCGCGAAAGGTCCAGTGACATTTCAAGAATCAGTGACGATAGCGGTTTCATTCGAATCAGCGGTAAGGGACGCGGCCACGGTGGACGGGGCATCGGAGGCAGGGAGTGCGGGCGCGGGCGGCCGAGGGGTCGCAGGCGCGGGCGCGGTTGTGCTCAGTAACAAGGCATCGGACGTCAGCTATGCAGGGCCGCGATCTCGCTTATCGGCAGGACGCCATTCACTCGGTGGGGAAGACGCAGTTAATAATCTTCAGGTGGGCGGTTGTTTCACGTGTGGAGATTTTAGACACAGAAGGAACGAGTGCCGATTCAAAGATTATGAATGCAGTCGGTGCAAGAAAGTGGGACATTTACGGAGGATGTGTCCGGAGAATACGACGACGAAGTCAGCACGTTTTGGTGGAAGAGGGGGCCACCGTGGTGGCCGCGGACGCGGACAAAGCCGAGGAGGGAGGCCTAGGGCTACGGCAACGTCGACGCGAGCTCATTGGGTGGAAGAAGCCGACGAGACTACGGAAGAGGTGGAGGACGAAGAACCTATTTACCAGATGTCGTTGAGTAGTTACAAGCCGGTGAGCATCAATTTAAATGTAAATTCTGTCAATTTACCTATGGAAATAGATACCGGGTCGCCACTGTCTTGTATTTCGCATGAGAATTATGTTCAGTATTTTAAAAATAGGCCGTTACATAAATGTCGGTTGTCAGTACAATTTTATAACGGTGTCAAAGTAAGACCGTTAGGATACATTGAAGTAAAAGTTAATTATAAAAATAGGAGAAAGTTATTAGATTTGTATGTGTTTGAAAACGGAAGGACTACGTTATTAGGCAGACAGTGGTTAGCGGAACTTCAAATAGATGTACCTAAAGTTTCGGTCGTGAATAATTATAATGTTGAAACAAACAGTAAAGAACAGTTAAATGAAATTGTCAACAATATCTATTCTAGGTATAAGGAGTTGTTTGATGGCAAATTGGGGTGCTTCACCGGCGGACGAGCGTCACTGCGCCTGCGGGCGGGGGCGCAGCCCGTGTTCTGTCGCGCACGACCGCTGCCGTACGCCCTGCGCGACCGGGTGGACGCCGAGCTGGACGGCATGCTGCGAGCCGGCGTCATCGAGCCCGTCGAGGCCTCGGACTGGGCGACGCCACTGGTAATTGTTCATAAGCCCGATGGAGCTTTGCGTATTTGTGCTGATTATAAAGTGACTCTAAATCGTGCCTTACAAGTTGATAAGTACCCTGTGCCAAAGATTGAGGATTTGTTTACTAGATTACGTGGGAGTAGGTACTATACCAAATTGGATCTATCACAAGCTTATAACCAGATTTTGTTAGATGATACTCGAGAGCTGACAGTGATAAATACTCATAAAGGGTTATTTAGGTATAATAGATTGTCATACGGATTATCGTCAAGTCCGGGTATATTCCAACGGATTATGTCCAAATTGTTTGAAAACGTACCCAATGTTACTGTTTTCTTGGATGACATTTTGATAAGCAACGCCTGTTTGACGTCACATTTAGAAACTATTCATAAGGTGTTGGATATTATCAAAGAAAATGGATTGAAATTAAAGAAAAGTAAATGTGAATTTTTTGCTGATTCTGTCAATTATTTAGGGTTTAGGATTAGCAAGGAAGGTATCAAGGTAGAACAAGGTAAAATCGAGCCTATATTGAAGTTATCTTCTCCTAAAAATGTTTCGGAAGTTAAGTCTTTTTTGGGTATGATAAACTTCTACGGAAAATTTATTAAAAATTTAAGTTTTCACTTATCTCCGTTGTATGCTTTGTTAAAGAAAGGTAGACATTGGGTCTGGGGATTAGAGCAGAATAAGGCATTTAATTATGTTAAGAAATTACTAACCAGTTCGGAAGTGTTAGCGCACTATGATGAGTCATTACCTATTATTGTGACATGCGATGCGAGCTCGCGCGGAGTCGGCGCGATACTAGCGCAGCGGCGGCCCTCGGGCCACGAGCGAGTGGTCGCCTATGCGTCGCGGGCGCTCACGCCGGCAGAGATTAATTATAGTCAAGTGCATAAAGAAGCTTTAGCTATTGTTTTCGCGGTAAAGAAATTTCACCAATATTTATATGGCCGACAATTCGTGTTAAAGAGTGATCATAAGCCGCTTGTCAGTATATTTGGGCCGGAACACGGTATTCCAAGTATGACAGCGAGTAGAATGCAACGATGGGCTTTGTTGTTATCCGCTTATAATTTTACAATTGAATATATAAATACTAGTGCTAATACAGCCGACGCCTTATCGCGTTTAGTAGAAAGTTATAAAGCTATGGGTACAGAAAACAGCGATACTGAGGAGCCGGAACAAACTTACCTACACTTTGCTTCAGAAGCTTTGTCCCTAGACTTTAATGAAATAAAAAGAGAAACTCAAAAAGACCCGATTCTTAGTCGAGTAGTAAGTTTTATTAGAGATGGCTGGCCAGAGGACGTGGAGATTAAAGAATTAAAGCCATATTTCAATCGGAAGTTGGAATTATACTCCGAGTTAGGGTGTGTAATGTGGGGGCATCGCTTGGTAGTTCCGAATGGTTGTCAAAGTCGAATATTAGAAGAATTACACGACATACACATGGGTATCGTTAAAACAAAATGTATAGCTCGAAGTTATGTGTGGTGGCCGGGGGTAGACGAGGCCGTGGAGGCGATGTGCCGCGCGTGCCGGGTGTGCGCGAAGACAGCGCCGGCGCCGCCGCACCACGCTCCGCAGCCGTGGCCCTGGCCAACGCGACCTTGGACTAGGTTACATTTGGATTTTTTAGGCCCAATTGAGGGACGTCGCTTTCTAGTAATTATAGACGCTTGTTCTAAATGGATTGAAATATTTCATATGAAATCCACTTCAGCTATGGCAGTTATTTCTAAATTAAGAGAGGTTTGTTCAAGGTTTGGCATTCCTAGACAAGTAGTGAGTGACAATGGTCCACCTTTCACTAGTAAGGAGTTAAAGTTATTTATGATGCATAATGGAATAGAACACATATTCTCGGCACCTTATCACCCAGCCTCTAATGGGGCGGCGGAAAATGCTGTTAAAACTTGCAAAAAGGTTATTGTTAAAGCTAACAAACAGGGCATAGACACGGAAGTTGCTTTACAAAGGTATCTGCTGATGTATCGTAACACGGAACACAGTACGACTGGAGAAAGTCCAGCGACGCTGATGTTAGGTAGGCCATTGCGAACCAGATTAGATCGTTTGAAACCTGCAGCTCAGCGGGAGCAGCGCGTGCACCGCGCTCAGTCTTATTTCTCAATCATACGCATAGCCTACTACCTAGAGATAAAGTATCAAAATTGTTTAATTACAGTTAACATTTTTTTGTGTCCCGGGCATATAAAATCGCACACACACATTGATAAATTAGGTAAAATCTGAGAATCTCCAAACTGTCATATGGCTCTTAACAACACCTCTTGTTTACGGTAAGAGACTAAAATAGGTTCTACTTTTAACATATCTTGTGTGCATATTCATTATTTCGAATTAAAAGTTGGTCTGCCTTTCTTTTAGTGTACTAGCTTACCTTACCCTTTTATTAACAATCTGTTTTAGAAACTCTATTGTTTTGTTGAATTGGTCTGCATTAAATTAACTTTACATAAATAGCAACCACTTATTTATTTTCCTCGCGAAACGCGCACAATGACGTCACTGTCCGGTCCTTCCTTTAAAGACGTCTCAGTGAATAAGTTCACTCGAGCGTGAGCGCTTGACAGTATCATATCTGCGAGGGCGGCCGGACCAAATGAAACTTTACTGGCGGCTTTCTGAGACGGACCCTACGCTTGACAAAGAAAAGTAGCGGGATCTTTGTTGAGATGCGTCCACTTTGTACACATTAGAAACTTATTTGGAATAATATTTCCTGATATTTTGGCGACCACTTTTATTCAGTTTGTTCGTAATAAGTACGAGTAGGTATTAAAAAATAAATAAAGAGCGCCAACTGTCTTGGTTTTGAAGTAAGGAATTAACGAATATTCGGTATTGTAGAAAAAAACATAAAAATACGATATCAAACTTAGTTTTTATTGGGTCATCAGGGTGACGTATCTAAAGAAAAAAAGTATGGGTAAAGTAAACTGGAATTAACATTAAATAGATTTGCAATAAAGCATAAACTAAGTATTATACTTAGATATGGGTCAATTTCAACAAAGTCGATTTTTTTATCACTTCGGTAAACTTTTTTATTTTTAACATTTTTCGAATTCAAACTATGGTTTATGATACTTCTTGATGTTGTTTAGATCAATACGTAACGCCATCAAAATATCTTGATAAACTAAAAAGATACATTACTTCAAAATTTTGATGCCACCGAAATGAAAAAACGGTTCATCGAAATGAAATAACTCGCCCACCGAAATGACAACACTTATCCACCCACCGAAAACCTTTAACAAAATTACTTCTATACACTAAAACACGTGGTTCGTCGTGACTGCATCCGTGCGTTTTGATTTCACTCCATTCCCGTAGGTCGTAGCGTGATGTTTTACAGTATCCCGTATGTAGAAGTTAACCTTCTTTCAGGACTCATATATTATTATAACGGGAAAACAGCAATTCTCCCCGCGAAATTTAAGCGCCGTGCGCTGCACACAATACGGGTAATAAGCTAGACTACTGTGACTACAATTTTTTACTTTTTTATTTACTATTTATTATAAAATGTAACCTGATTTACAAATAAAGTAGGCCTTCGGTTATTTAAACTCGCATCGCAAAATAAACAAGTAAAAAAAGTATTTGTATTAACAGTAGTCGAAAACCCATCACTAGATGACAATTTGGTAGATTTTCTAATGTACACAACTTGAAAAGGACATAACTTACATTTTTTTATATATTTTCTAATGACTGTCATTGTCTAGCGTATCACCTATTTTAGGCTGGACCTCTATTTAAAGGACACCAAGTATAGCCAATAACCTTTTCCGATAAATGAGCTATCTAACCCTTTTTTTTTAAATCGGAGCAGTAGTTCCTGAGATTAGCGCGTTTAAAAAGTTTTCGAACTAAGCGCTTCTCGTCAACTTTCATAATGCGCACAGCAAAAGAGTGGAACTCTCTACCCGCATATGTGTTTCCATCGGTCTACAACCCTGTTATTTTCAGAAAAAGAGTGAACAGGCTTCTTCTGGGTAAGCTTGCTTTATCGTCGTCCCTGTCTGTGCCTCGTCTGGTATAGTCTAGAGACAAAAGTAAACCCATATCATATTAAAAAAAAACCTTTTAGCTTAACAACACTACTAGCGGTCCTCTTCGACATTTTCTGTGCGTTTTGCCTTTACTCCGTTCCCGTAGGTTCCAGCGTGATGTTGGAATGCCTTAAAGCAGTTGCAAAACCTGAATCTGGTGCTTGGCTGCATGCTTTGCCGTCTCCACAGTTGGGTACGCTTCTCGACAACAATTCCTTAAGAATTGCAGTAGCTTTAAGACTGGGCAGCAAAGTTTGTGAACCTCATCGCTGTATTTGTGGTGTGATGGTAGATGAAAACGGCCACCATGGACTGAGTTGCCAAAGATGTGCGGGGCGGTTCCCGAAGCACCATTCTATTATAGTTTATTTTTGTTTTTATAGTGTTTTGTCACCATACAAACTTAATTGCCCGGATTGCGTAAGACACGGGGTTCAATTCTTCGTCTGTCACAGGTTCACAGTTGCTTTTTACAAGTGCAATTTATACCATTCTATTAATGAATTTGTGCGTCGGGCCACGGTTTCCATAAATATTCCTTGCGTCCTAGAGCCACCAGGCTTGTCCCGCATGGATGGTAAGAGACCAGATGACCTAACGTTGGTTCCATGGCGAGGAGGGCGTAGCCTCTTATGGGACGCAATATGCGTTAGACACATTTACTGAACCTGTTGAAGTTACAGTATGCCTGTTACTTCAGCAGGTTCAGCGGCGGAAAATGCTGCCAAGTTAAAACATACTAAGTATGCTGAGCTAAAGTCTGAGTATGATTTTGTTCCAATCGCTGTGGAGACGGCTGGGCCCTGGGGAGATGAGGCACGCGAACTTTTCAAATAGTTGGGACAACGACTGAGGCTTAAGGGTAATGATCCCCACTCTGGCTGGTTCAACAGGTTTCCATTGCTATTCAACGAGGCAATGCTGCTAGCATAATGGGAACCTTTGGATCAGTCAGAGCGTAGAGTGGGAATCAATAGTAGTTAGATGGAAATTTAAAGCGTCTTTTTTTCTGTGTCATTTTGTAATAAAAGGACGACGTTTTCACTGAATGAATAATTTGTATCTTAATTTTAGTTCATTATGTATGTTCTATGTGTTCATTGTAATTTTCATTTAATACCGTAACGCGTTCATGAAGAAAGGGGCAGTAAGTTTTGTTTATATATGCTATAACAAAAAAATACAGTTTTCGCAATTATTCCTGTATCTCTACTATAAATGACATTGCTTTGTATCAAATTTCAAGATTCTAAGTTTACGGGAAGTACCCTGTAGGTAGGTTTTGATTCCTTTTCGAGTGTTGAAAATTTGCGGAAAGGACACGGTCGTATATTGCCCCAGAGTCGTTTTATGTTTGATTAAGAAAAGCATTAAGAGACTTGACTATATCATTTTGCAAAAAATATATTGATTTTTTTATACAATATTGTTAATTTACTTTGCTTTTATCTAGCGGCATATAAATCTACAAAAAAATAGAACGACGATTGAATACAATTTCCTGTCCCCAACAATTGTTGTGTTTGGCAGAAAATAGCGGTTTCGAGCACTTATAAGCAAACTGACAACCGCTTAACGAAATGGCATATTGTGTCATACTGTGACATAGAACTGGCAGTTAGTTAAATAAGTAAGCGCTCGCAATCGCTATTTTAAGAAGGAAAATGACGTTTGCCTCCCATAGGTACTAACCTTTAAACCAACCAACCTCTTCCTAAAACTTGAAAAAAAACTGTGACAAGGAACTTCTTTTCGTTGGCTATTGTTTGCGTCATCGTTATTTTCACGCGTTACGCACCCTAGCGGGGCAGTTTTCTATGTTTTAGTTTTGGTGGCCTAGATTGCGGGTTTTCGACACAGATGGCGCTATGATCTAGAAAGACCTGTGCAAGAGATTGACCCCACACATTTTATTAGGTTTTATGTGAAAACCCCGCTATTTAAGGCTTATATTACTTTATATTATTTTAAAAGGCGAAGAAACGAACCCATAAAATTAGTTTTGGTCGTGACGCATGGATTTTTACTTTTGGGGCAAGCAATGTATGGCGGGTCGACCGTGTCCTTTGTTGATATTTACGGCAATAACGGCTGTATCTTTTGATTGCGTTGGCTTAGAAGTTTGATTTTTTTACAGCTTTAAGGGACCGCAGAGCTTTTGATTAAATTTTAGCTTGATACCTCCACGTGTTCCTGAGAAAAAGGGTAGGGACAGACAAACAGACGAACAACGAAGTGATTCTATAAGGGTTCCGTTTTTTACCTTTCAAGGTACGGAATCCTAAAAAGGAAAGCAAAACAAAAATATTCTTTCAAATTGAACCAGTAGTTCCTGAGATTACCGCGTTCAAATAAAAAACAAACAAACAAACTCTTCAGCTGTATAATATAGTATAGATTTCACCGGAATGATATAATGAAGCCATCGAAATGAGAAACCGGAATTAATAAAATTCACCGAAATGATATTTTTTATCATTTCGGTGAATTTTGTTTCATTTCAGTGGTCAATCTAGGCCACCGAATCAACCGAAATGAAAACACCGATATTAAAATCAAAGACATAATTTAACATAACAATACAAGTTTTAAAGTCACAACGTTATCAATACCTCACTAATAAACGTAGTTTGGGAAGGATACCAATAAATATTTCATACATTTTATGGAGAATTGGATGACAATATATTCCAACCCGCGGAAATGAAAAATAAAATGTCCCATGTCACCGAAACCAACTACTTACTTTTTTGGCGGGAACACGGAGCAAGCGGCGCACGTCTATTTACTTTAAGCATTGAGGCGGCACTGGTATGTAGCGTTTTAGCGCGGGGGCAAGGAGCTAGAGTTGTCCCACGCAAATATATTCTCGACAAACTAAAATTCACCGATATGAAAAGTCTTATTTGACCACATGCATTTTTACTTATAAGTCATTTAATTAAATAGATTAAATTATAAAATTATTATGTGATAGTACTATGACTATTCACGATTTAAATGAAATAAGCAATAATACAAAATAACCAAAAGTTTTTATTATACAAGGGAAATTAAACAGAAAAATGGATTTGACCGCGCAACCGAAATGAAAAATATGGTGCTTTATCATTTTTTATTCCGTATTTAACGTAGTCCTAATCAAAAAATATTTATGGTCTCGTATACGGGATAACGCCTTCTATAAATAAAAAATAAATAAGCCTCATTGTATCACTCTGCACTGCCGATTTCACTCATGCCGCGTAAAATTTGCTGTTCGGAAATTCACCCATATGTTTGTTATTATTTTAATTCTTACCTTATTTTAACTTCCTCTTTTCATACCTATCGCAACTTATTCATACATACCTAAAATACCTGCGAAGCGAAATTTACGGTCCACAGCATTCCCAGAAAACGCGCGGATTCATCCGGACGTTACAAAAGCTGGCGCCTGACTCCGAGACATACTCGAACTTTGTAGTGAATTCCAAGTTAAATGACGCGGATGTTCGTCCGTTGCCAACGATATGGAAGAGTGAAGTGTGAATGCGATACGTTTTGCACTAAGTAAAAAGCTATTTTATTAAACAGATAGCTACGACATACCAGGGATAATTTTTATTGCTAGTTTCTTCTTCCTAGGTTAACTAGCTGCCCCCTTTTTTTTAAAGCAGTAATTTTGCGTTAGAATACGTAATGTAATTTTTTAAACAAAGTACGAGTATCTATCATATTTTATCTCGGCCTAATTATTTCTATTTAAACTCAATACATCTTTGCTAGTCCAACAATGTAAGCAATCTTTTTGTAACTTTTAAAATAATATCAGTAAATAAAATAATGTTATTATTTAATTTAAAAATATCTTAGTGTTGAACGATGAATTAGCTGCGTATGTTGTAAGTTTTGTGTTCACCTTGTTTTAAAAAGAATATTTTCGCTAAAATGGAATGTCAAGATTGTTTACAATGTTGGACTAGCAAAGATGAATGGACTTTACATCCAGTCATCTTCAATATCATTTATCTGGTCAATTTCTCACGGATTAGTTTATTAATATTGTTTTGTTTCGACCGCCGGCGTCCTATCAATTCGTGAGGCTTTAATTTGCGCTCTCAATTCTCTTCAAAAGCCAACATTTCAAATAAAGTACCAAAGTGAAATGTTTTCAGACAGAAGTCGGTATCAAAATATGTTTATAATGAGGGTTGAAGACGCACTGCGGATATTTCACGTAGCAAACAACTGTCTCGTCCTTCACTTTAGAAAACGGCAGAAAATGGTACTGTCGCAGACACATGTACTAAAACTAGCTTTTTTAACACAAACATATATATAATTTATTTTACATACACACATGTTAATATATTTTGTGATATAGGGAAAAAATCTTAGTGTTTTTGGTGGAAAAAATATTTAACTAGAAAAAAATAAAAAAGCATGATCTTTATTTTTTAGTAAAATTAATGTTTCAAAATGTATTATGATAATAATTACTAGATAAACAGTTTGCTATAGATTAGTAATCCCAACTTTATACATTTTTGCTAAAATTACAGTGCCACGCGTGAAGCAGAATCTGAGTAAACTAAAATAAATCTGATTTACTTTTTAACAAGTTGTTCTCGACTGTACTTGTCCAAGCGGTCCCTAAGTTCCGGTCACTATATAATAAAGTTATTCTCGTTCTTTCGATAAAGTTGAGTTTGCCCGGCGATAAATTACGGCTCGCTCGGAAGTCCAAATATTGGCTTAACTTGAGGAATGGCCCGCTCCGGATTTGATACGAATAACATGTGTCGCGATACAAAAACTGGGATTGGTTTGTGTAACTATGTTTTCCTTTGAAATGAATGAATGATGTTGGGATGTGACATCTTTATAAGCGGATGGAATAGTTATGTCGTATTTTTTTCTACTCGGATGCATATAAATAAACTAAAAAAACGTATAGTCCATACTTTTTTGTACTTGGTAAACCTTTTAACGTAATGTGATACATCTTATTTTTTTATTTGATAAAGGTGTAATAAAACGACTAAATAACTTTTTGGACAGTGCAATGGTCTGTTTACCTAAATAGTTTTCGTAATATCACGTTCGTATTTACGACCTCCGTGATGTAGTGGCTAAGCACGCTGGGTTTCAAGGCGTCGCCGCTCCGAGGTCCCGGGTTCGATTCCCGGTCGGGTCAATGTAGAAATCATAATTTTCTACATTGTCTCGGGTCTGAGTGTTGTGGTACCACCGTTGTGTCTGATACCCATAACACAAGTGCATTAGCTACTTAATTTGGGATCAGAGCAATGTATGTGATTGGTGTCCAATATTGGCATGCATACAAACATTATCACAATTGTAAGCGCTTCTCATCAACATTTATAATGCGGACGGCAAAGGAGTGGAACTCGCTGCCCGCGTCGGTGTTTCCTAGTGACTACAATCTGAATCTATTCAAAGTTAGAGTGAACAGGCTTCTTCTGGGCGAGCTCGTTCCATCTTCGACTCCGTCTTAGTCGCACTTGGCTTGGTCTGGAGTCAATAGCAAACCCATACTAAAAAATAAAAAAAATGTACCCAAGCAAAACGTTAAGACCCAAAAAACAACAAAGATATATCGCAGAATCTATTTAGCTTATATTTATTCTGAAGAATATCATTTTAAATGGCTTACCTTTTTCAGTTTACAACAGGTTATTTTTCTTTGTGGTGGTTCAAGCGAGATTGGCTACGAGCGCGGTCGCGTAGCGGACGGAGTCTGCTACGGTCGTAGCGCTCGTAGACTTAAGAATCGACAAACATGGCAGTCTATACTCCATGATGCAGGTACGATCTATTTTTATACTTTTTTATTTAGTGTGTTCAACTTCAGTATACATTTGAATTGAATTTTAAGTTATGATTTTAAGTTTTGAGGTTAGGTGTTAGTTATCAATAGAATGACGATTGGCTCTCATGTAATTAATAATTGAAAATAAATATTTTGGACAGTTTGTTGACAGTTTTGTTATTATTTTAATTTTTGTGCCTTTACTTTTACATCCATAAACATCAGTAAACTAAGTATTCTAAGGTGTTCTTTTTAATGTCAGCAATAAACGAATACGATAGTTACCATAACAATTACTATGATTTTTCAAAGTTCAACAGAACGTGCACAAAGAGAAAACGCCTACAAGGTACTGTTTTTACAAATAACTATTTAATTATTTTTGCCAGATCTAATATATCAATAGGCATTTGTTTGCGGGAGATATCCCTGTATCTGATGGCGCGGCACTAATGCCGTATGAATGAAATTTACTGTCAATATCTGAGGCCCGCATGCGGCTTTGTGACGCACACTGTCCTCTTTTGTGCCCGCCATTATTCCTCTTTTTATTTTCCCTTTTGCATTTTTCAGTATTTATTTATGAGTGTCGCGGACCTTTGCTGCGTCTGATTGGTTGCGACGGGAAGTTATAATTGGTTTTGCTTTAAATATTTCATGTTGAAAATAAAAAGCTGAGTTTTAACTCGGCACTGCATATTCTTTTAACTCGGAGATATAGCAATTTAAAGATAAATATCTGATAAATATCTGATCAATGTTTATCAAGAACAATGACATTGTCAAGTACTACGTCTGGATACATTTCATTGTAATCCATTGCAGGCTCGATATATTTTGTTACAAAGGAAGTAATATTTTTACAGAATATTTTTTTTGAAATTACATTGAAAGTGTTTAAACTTAAAATTTTTGCTCCCATTACTGGCCACACCCTGTATAATCATATAGAGTGTCAGACGAGATTAAAATATTCAATATTAAGCATGCCAGTCCCAGTTTTCCTTTACTCGCCATGACAAATGACAGCTACTGTCCAAGAAGAGCAACAAGAGCCTGTACTGTCCTGCATATTAATCACGGTGGCGCCATCTGCCGGCCAGTGGTCCAGTGGCCGCCGCTAAATTAAAATTTTCGAATCCCAAACATGCAACATTTGTCGCTAATGCGCGCCCCTTGTTAATTTGCCTTCTATTTTATATTAATTCGTTCAAATGCTCCTTTTGGTTTGATGATTGGGGCGTTTAGGGTTAACTGTTTGAAAGGTAAACAATTTGAACGGAATTTTATATATATAACGTTTTTTTATAGAGCTCGGTTAGTCGGTCTTATTTAGAGGCATTTTCACAATACCTCATTATGTATTGATTGGTGCTACATTGACCAGATACTTCTTTCGAAATAAATATATTTATTCGAATTGTTCGTTGGTCAGTGCTTACTTGTCAATTATGGAACAGGCCCTTGGTCTAATGACTCCCTTAAGGTACCATAATTGAAGAATGGGTGTCGTATTTTAAGTGTTAAATTTTTAGTTCGTTAAATAAGACACAGTAACTTTGCTAGGTTATGAAAAATCATTGTTACCGTACATTATAATGGTTGTCATGATCAAAAATTAAAAATTCCAAAAGTTTATTAAATTTTTACTACATCAATGTCTACACAATACCGCCAGCTACCTTCACGTCTACACAATGGAGTAGTTATCTTCAGGAGCAAATCCTTAAATACCATGTAAACACTAGCTGTTCCGCCCAAATGCCTGCCCAGGGAGGCATTGTCCCGGGTTACAAATGGATAGTGACGCGACCGGTCCTACGTGATAAATTCATTTTTGGGTTAGCTTTAATTTGTTTGCCGCCATTCCGAGAACGCCATTTCTCATTGAACAGATTACGGAGATTACGAATTCATTAGGGAGGCTATATCTTTTGCTCGGAGGGCCCCTAATTGAAACCGCACGTGTAGTGTGTGAAAATCGGTTTTAATTTATTAAGGTACACATATTTCAAAGATGTGGAAATTTTAATAAATTTTCTGAATATTGAAAACAAGTTTTAATTATTTCTATTAAACTATTTTTTTTGCAAATGTGGCGTATTTACTGATTTTAGACACTAAACAGTTCGTGCCTAACATACATACACCTGGAGATCATCATCATATTCTTAGATCACCATAGTTTTTAACAGCAAAGAGTTGCAAGCGGTCTGCTTTCTTAAAGATGATGAAGAGAGGATGAAATGATGAAATAGATGATAGAGGTCTGCTTTCGGCGGCTGCTTTAACTTATGCCGTCTGCAAACAGCTGACAGTATGCATTTATTGTAAATAATAAATAAATAAATATGCGCCAGACAACACACCAATTGTCTTGGTTTCGAACTAAGGAATTTTCTTCCTTGTGCTACGAATACCAGACAACGATAATGATGGGGGCGTCTCCCATAAATACTTAAATACATATAAACATCCATGACTTAGGTACAAATGTTCGTGCTCATCACACAAACATTTGCCCCTTGCGGGATTCGAACCCGCGACGCCGGCATAGTAGTCAGGAGCGCTAACCACTACACCAAACGCGTCGTCAATTGTGTGTGTGTGTGTGTTCTTCTCCAGGTTGTCTGATGGCTCAACAATCCCGCCAGCTCACTCAAGTGTCGGGATTCCGATCGTGTCCGAGCGCCGCGAGCCGGAATTAATTGCGGCGCGGCCGTGCGGCTTGCTGGACTGATGATACTATTTAGTTTTTGGAAATCAGGTATGTATTTTCTATAGAAAACATTGCAGTACCAGAGTATATTCCAAATACATTTATTTTTGCTCTTTTTCTTTTTTATTTCCTTATCCAGATTTAGTTACACCAATGAGTCAATTAAATAATGCTGTGACACAATATTTTACAGTTTAGTTAGGTAAAAGAAGGCGGGTTACTCGTCACTAGAACATTATTCGTTTAATGGTATCTCGTTACAGTACTACCAACCTACAAACAGCTGTTCATACAAAAAAAACTTGACACATCGTTTACTTCCCCCATTTACTTACCTGCACCTCAAACAAAACAGGTATAAGCGCCCCTATAATTTGGCGGGATTATCTCGCGACGGGCCGGTAAAGCCTGCGATTAGTTGCAGTCGCAGGCTTATCGTAGCGACTCGCTGCCAAGAATACTGATTAGAGCACCTTTATTAGCTATGCGGGTAGGTAAGTAACTGATTGACTATTTATGGCTGGATGGGATTATTGGGTGAAGTCGAGGATGAAGGAGGTTTAATGTTATTTTAATACGATGGAGATAATCCATAGCAGTTTCGCGTGACTTCAACTACTAAAATTGTGTACTTATCAGGTGTACGTATCAGGGTATTCACCCTCCATGATAATGAGTCCTGAAAAAAAAAGACTTGACACGTAGACACAAACGCATTTATAAGATCGGTAGCGATAGCAATTTTCCATATGACAATAATAATTCAACTTTGCTGTGCAACGCTACTGCATGATTTAACGAGAAATCAAAGTAATTCATCATACCTTCTTCTCAATTCAGCAGCAGTCCGAATGCAGTATTAATTAATAAACTTCGGGAATTGATTGCAGGGCCGTGCACGGGTATATCAAGACGGCACGTGGTTAAGACAGCCGGTCCAGCCGGGAACCGAACCGCAAGCCTTGCGGTCGACTTAGCTACACGTCGGTACGCAAAGTAATTGCTAAAGTCGCACTAATCTACTTCACCTTAATACGAGTACCTGGTATTTCTTGTTCTCAGTTATGACGCACGACTAAGAATGGAATTCACTGCCAGCTGTTGTTTTTCCAAAAAAAAAAGTAATTTTTGGATATGTTAGAGAAAGGAGATAGTGAATAGTTTGGATCTTGTTTAACTAAACATGATCTATCTGCAACCGCATCATCTAGGGAGTGAGATCTTTTAGTCAAATGGCTGGCATATCGCTATTTGTAATTCCAAATCATGTCTTTTAGTGTGACTTAGAATAATGGGGCCACCATTGAATAAAGTGGTTGTTTATTTAAATAAGATAAATTACACACAACATTTTAATTGCATCTATTAAAGCAGTTGTTTGTAATGGAATATGAAAACATTCCGCAAGATGAATCGCAAATCTTAAAATATGCAATTAAAAACTCAATTATAGCATCAAGAAATAGAACAGCTCCGTCCATTTCGTTATCTTGTGATGCATTATGGAATAAAATGTGAGTTAAGAGTCAAGTTTGCACAGTAAATAATTGTTTCCCGAGACGTAATTGCCGTAATTTCATGAATAATTACCGCCACAGAGCAATTAAATAAATTACAGAAGGAGTAACGGGCTCTTTCGGTCTTAGTTTAAAGTTGGGGCGCCAACTGCAACGCGAAACATAACTCTGGCCTAACCATACAATAACTTTGCAGTAATTGTCGCCATTACGTTAGGTACTAAGAACTAAGATTAAACGATAAGCTGCATGAAGTATTTTAACTACATTACAGCGACAATTAAAAAAAAAAATTAATAGAGGTATTACTTCCAAAATAAAGGTTTTTTTATATTAAGCAGTATTGTCCAGTCAAATTAATACAAACTTTTGAATCAGGTTTCTAAACGTTGTATATTTCTGAAACTCCATAGGCACTCCATAATTTTCTTCCGCCGTCGAATCTCAGCACGTCCCAGCAAATCGGAGCGTGGTCGCGCTGAAATTTTAAAAAAGAGAATCGCCTCTGTCATACCCGATATGGCTCGCTTCCAAACGGGGGGAGGGGGGCAGCGGCCCCACATGGCCAGTTAGTTACGCCGCGAATTATAGGGGCCATTACGATTCATTAAGGCCAGTTAGGCTTAACCCGGTGTTTACCCACGCACACTAGCAAACACACGTACACACTCAACCCCTTCGATACATTGTTACGTGCGAGATAGAGACGACACTAGTGGGCCACAGTTTCAAATTTTAAGCTACGGAATTGTGGGTGTAATTAGTGGCGACTGTAACGAGCTTAGGGTCTTGGGAACTGAAGTGTGAATTTTTGATTTTACTTGAGGTTGCATGTGCGAAAAAACCGCCAGGAATTGTCGGTCCGCTACGGATTTTCGTAGCGTGAAGTGCTACGATGGCTACGGGTAGTTGTAGCAGAGAAATAGTTTTGTTTGGTTATCAAAAATGCTAATATAGTAAGACGTATGTAATGATTGTTTTCTTACTGTTCTCGAATGTATAAGCACTATTTAGTGCCCTCATTCACTTTGGTTTAGACCGCGTCTATATTGAAGATCAAATACACGGTTATTGGTGAATATGCAAACATTATGCATTTATTACGCCCAGTATCGAGCTGGTATTACTTCAAAGTGGTATTTTATGCGAATTTGGAGGGTTGCCAGTATTGACACTATCGGCTACTCGCCCGCTCGCGGCGACGAATGCGCCATCTGTTAAATATGTCCTGTAGGTGGATGTCGATATTAAATGCAATATTCAGGTCGATATCAGCACAAATTCTAGTTACATTACAAGTAGCAGTATCTTTATGGATAAAGAAAAGCCGGTGTGTTGTGGCTTGAGTCCTCTTTAAGCTCATTATTTGAACCTACCAAAAATATTCCCGAGTTTATTAGATAGAACTCGGAAATATTTTTTGGATTATCTTTAAACGGTTAAATGCATCTCTTTACCTGGTGCAAAATCAAAAGAGTGTTCTCGCATTCAAGGACATGGATAACGTAAAAATACGCTACAAGATATTTGTCCCGAAAATATTCAGCTGCAACTAGCTTCATAACCCTATCATGGGAAGTCAAATCGAGCGTTCACGTGCCAACGTACTGGACTGAACCGTCGCAAGGGAAAATCGACTTTATTTGTATATGACATAGGGTGGTGCGGATGTATGTGTGTATTATTGCGAATGCTGCATCTGCCAATTTGTAGCTCAGTCCATGACGCAGGTAAATAACCGACGAGCACCGTTTACCTATGCTTTTGACAGAACCAGAGTGTAGCGTCGCGCAAACACACCGAGTGTTTGTCCGAACTATTTTCATGTTCCCTGCCTTTTACTATTGCTATAGTATTTTCATAGAGATTTATGAGGCAGCTGTTTGTTTTCCCATTACGGATAGGTATGGCATTTTGGTTGTACGTTGAGTGATATGTTTTATTTAGGACGATTATTTCAAAAGTCTGATAAGTAACACTGATTTGTGAAAATGTCATTACTTGTTTGTGGACGGAAAATCTTATGATAGATCGCTTTATACATATCATTTAGAAGTGGAACTAACAGCAGAAATGCTATAAGACCATCACAACAAATAGTATTTGCTCTTAAATAGTTCCGTTTGGGTTTGTATTAAACAAGCAACAACTAACCAAGCCAAAAGCGATCTATTACCTACCCGATTGCGGCCAAAACACGCGTAACACTTAATTACCGGACCCCTGTAAAAACTGATTTAACCCTCAAAGGCGGCTCATTTAAAACCGTCCCGAGCAATTTATTTTCGCACCCAGACGCATTAACAAAAACCGCCGGTGGACGAAAGAAGTCCGAAAAAACACATAAACCGGGTGAACTAAGCCCAGCGGCTATCTAATAACATTTATTACTCGGCTTCCGGTCCCCAGCGTCCACTTCCGGGGCTGATAAACGGCGGCCATTTTTGCCGCCATATTTATTTATAGTCCGTTCGGCGATAATGTCGATGCGCGAATCGTTCATTAGGTGCGGGAATCTGGACATGTGGTGGCGTTGTTTTTGTTTATATTTTGGTGTAAATAGAAAGTACAACAACCAATGGCTATATCATTTGTAGCTAAAAAGTAAGTAATGGTTTTATGACGTAAGACTTACGCTGTAACATCTAAAGGCTAGTAAAGGAAAAATTCCATAAGATATCTAATAAAAAATATGTTAGCAATCGAATTATTTTGCTTTATATCGATCTTTAGCTCTGAGAATTGTATATTTTTCGTGTAAGATATAATAATCCACATTTTCCTATCTCTCACGCAACTATGAGTAACTATTCTACGATATCTTAATCCTCGTGAAGGTTTTCTTTCAGCAAGCACTCATTAATCATATCGATGGGAGCCGAGGAGTGTAGGCGCGATTTATGTGATCGCAACTTTGCGCAAAGACTAATGACTCTGATCACGGATATGAATCACACTCAAGAGACCAATTCTAGGGTTGGATATAGTACATAGGTCATTATTGCACTTACAACTAAAGACCGCATCTCCAGTAATACGCTACCGCTAGCTAGAGACATTGGAATAATTTTGATATTTGATTTAAATTTAATTTAGCACATACATTACGAACTTAAATCTCAAAAAGGCATAAATAGTTACTCATTAGAGTACGTTTGTACTACATTTTCTTTGCTTCTCTGTAGAAGGGCAACTGATTGATATGAATAAAAAAACATAATTTGTTTAGTTAACTTAGTTTTGTTTAACTACAGATATATGAGAACGGGGGCGATAAAAAGGGGGGAGGGGAGAAACAGTTATTTCGCAGCTTGTTTCGATATCGGAAATGTAGTACCTAACAAAAAAAAACAATAACCTTATAAAAAACCTGCAATCGTGCCAAGTTTCATGCTTTCTTCCGGATGCATAGCACCGATTTTAGTTAGGAGCAGGAACCGTACTATATACAGGGTGTTTCATGTAACGTGTCAAGCCGATGCGTGGTAATAGGTGAGTACCATACCTATCCATTTCACCCCCATGTATGTTAGACAAATATTTATAGTTTAGGAGTTATAATTTTTTTTCGATATTTTTCATGATGCACCTAGACGATATCTTTAAAAAATTATAACTTTTTTTTGGGTCCACTTTTCTCAGATATTTCGATCTCAATAGAATGCCCATTATTTGCAAAATTATAAGTAAAATAATCGTCATCCTAACTTAGACACAAGATACAAAATTATTGATCGATACTAAAAAATATTGCATTAAGCAGAACCGAATAGAATTTTCAACATAAATTTAAAAATATAAAAAAGGTTTTCTATAGTTTCTGACTAATTTTAAAAACTTCTTGACTTCATAAACTTTCATTACAATACAAAAAACGATCTACTTAATGGGTAATTTTTAGCTTAAATCGGCCGTTGAATGTGGCATATCGGAAATATCTTGATTTTCATAATTTTTATTTTTATTGTTACCTTTGCATATTTTTATCAAATCTGATATTTAGTGTCCCTCTATGTTTAAATAGAGCTCATTTGATAACAAGTACAAACATTATGTACCTACTACTATCTTTAACCACGACCATATGAGTTAATGAGGGATCCAAAATTTTACTTACATTGCACTCAAATTTCGTACTTTATTAACAACAAATAAACAAGAAACAATTGAAACTAAGACATGCATAAAAAAAAAACCGGTTAAGTGCGTGTCGGACCCGCGCACTGAGGGTTCCGTGCCACCCTTAACTGAATTCAGGGTCCACTTACTTTCACTTAACGAAAACATTACAATATATTGCGACAGCAAAAATAACTTTGTTTTTCATAGTGTTTGTATGAAAGACAAAGTTATATTTGCGGTTGATAAAAATGTGCAATATCTCAAAAACTACTGGTTCGAACTCCTTCAAACCAATTTTCGTTGCAAGTTTTTGTTGAGATTTACATCATATATTTTTTTCAAAATTTTCACTTTCTTAGTTCAAAAGTTAGAGGGGGGGGGACGCCCATTTTATCACTTTGGAAGTGTCTATATCTCAAACCTTACACTTTTAGAAAAAATGGTTTTAGAAACCTCAACATCATTTTAAAAGACCTATCCATAGACACCCCCCACGCATAGGTTTGAGTAAAAAAAAATATTTAGGTTTTAGTTTCATGTATGGGAGCCCCCCCTTAAATATTATTTTTTCTTACTTTTTGTATCTGAATCGGAAAGCGGTGAACAAAATACACCTACCTACCAAGTTTCAGCTATGTGATGCTTATAGTTTCAGAATAAAGTGGCTGTGACATACAGACGGACAGACAGACAGACAGACAGACAGACTTGACGAAACTATAAGGGTTCCGTTTTTTGCCATTCGGCTACGGAACCCTAAAAATCATCTACAACCCATTTATTCACAAACTAAATCATTTCCTTGAGGCTTGGGAAAGCTAAACTAATCCTTTGAGCTAAGAACTAGCCAGCTTTAGCTTTTTGCCCAAGCAGAATTTTCATTTTGGGTCGGGCTCAGCCCTCAAAGCTGGAGCAGTTAGTGATTATGTGATTGCGCCAAAATAAAATTCTGCTACTGCCAATAATTATTAGTGCTCGCTAATCCCTACCTTAAAGGATTGGTATAGCTATCCCACGCCACAAGGAAACCAAAAGGAAAAGGAAAAGATATCTGAGAAAAAAGGACCCAAAAAAAAGTTATAATTTTTTAAAGATATCGTCTAGGTGCATCATGAAAAATATCGAAAAAAAATTATAACTCCTAAACTATAAATATTTGTCTAACATACATGGGGGTGAAATGGATAGGTATGATACTCACCTATCACCACGCATCGGCTTGACACGTTACATGAAACACCCTGTATATACAGCATCTCTTACAAATTATTACCAAGTAGTTACAACTATTTTATTTCAACCTCGCACTACTCTTGCATAGATCCCCATTTGGTCTTTATCTCGTTCATATTATAACCCAATGTTTGTTTGAAGTGGACAGCGACAATCCCGACATAAATCGCAAGGCTGTTCGCAAACCGGAGTCTTTGCAGGGTGACCAAGCGCGTTGAGAGTAACATGGATGACTCGGCTCACTTAGCTAGCACCTCACTTAGTATTTTTCAATATCAATTTAAAAATAACTGAATATCCATGTGCATAACATACGTGTACATTTTACTGACGTTTTTCTAGTTCACTCAAAAAGGTTTTCTAGAAGTTATTCCTAAGATCTTGTATTTGTTTCACATGTTAATGTTTACCTTCAATCAAACACTTTATGTATAACTTCTTTTACCTAAATATTATCATCCCAAATGTCTTAGCTCATGTACGCTTCAAAATCTGCAGCAGGCAAACGCCAACACAATCAACGTTGCACAACACTGGGCGAAATTATTATGATTTGTTACCAGTCGACTCGAAGAAGAAGAAGAACCTAAATATTAAATAAAACCTTACTTTTTAAACACAGTAGTCACTGGTATTAGAGTCCACTGAAAACACATCAAAAGTGTGTGTTATATAAAATCGGGAATTATTCTAGATGTATAGGTAGCCCGCGAAATTGAGACCTCGCCTGCGGGGCAAAGGGGTGTGGGGGAGACGAGAGCGCGGTTAGTGAGCGGCGCGGGCGGGTGTTTTCGCGCCGCCCGCACCCCTTGCGCAACCCGCTATTGTCTCCCCCCACGTCCCTGTACCCCGCAGGCGAAGTCTCAATGAAGCGGTTTACCTATAACGGTAATAACATTCCTTTTTCTACTTAAGCATGGTCACCCCACCGGCCCGGGGGACTGCGCCGCACACAAATCACAGCGTCTTCGAGCCGTCCGGATAATCTGAGATGGGCCACTATAAATACAGGTTTAACCAAAACCACCTGGAAATATTACCGTCTGTGTTTAAACAACATTGCATCTTGTTACGATTCTATTTTGTTTGCAGTGCTAATAAATAGTCGAAGTCGGCTTGCTGCTACCAAAACTAACAATAGCTCCAATAACATTCAAGATCTGTCACTGAAAAATAGATTTTGGCAATTGCCTATAACTACGAAAATAAGGAAAGTTTATTCCATATTTGCTAAATCCTACATTTATCATTGCTTAGTTTAATGCATTGAGATAATTTAATGTCAGTATCAGATTAGCTCAATAGGCTAACACTAAGAACAAATCACAATGTTGGTAGTTTCTAGTGATTAATTATGGTATGAAGATAGCATAAAACGAAATAGTTTATGAATTAAATATAAGGATTATTAATATTTTACATAATTTAGTTTGTCTAAAACGCACATGACCATGTCACCGCAAACGCCTATCAGAGGAAGTGACGTCAAGCCTTTCGCGATCGCGCGTTTTTAGGGTTCCGTAGCCGAATGGCAAGAAACGGAACCCTTATAGTTTCGTCAAGTCTGTCTGTCTGGCTGTCTGTCTGTCTGTCTGTCTGTCCGTCCGTATGTCACAGCCACTTTATTCTGAAACTATAAGCATCACATAGCTGAAACTTGGTAGGTAGGTGTATTTTGTTCACCGCTTTCCGATTTAGATAAAAAAGTAAGAAAAAATATATTTAAGGGGGGGCTCCCATACATGAAACTAAAACCTAAAAACTTTTTTTTACTCAAACCTATGCGTGTGGGGTGTCTATGGATAGGTCTTTTAAAATGATGTTGAGGTTCCTAAAGCCATTTTTTCTAAAAGTGTAAGGTTTGAGATATAGACGCTTCCAAAGTGGTAATATGGGCGTCCCCCCCCATCTAACTTTTGAACTAAGAAAGTGAAAATTTTGAAAAAAATATATGATGTAGATCTCAACAAAAACTTGCAACGAAAATTAGTTTGAAGGAGATCGAACCAGTAGTTTTCGAGATATCGCACATTTTTATCAACCGCAAATATAACTTTGTCTTTCATACAAACACTATGAAAAACAAAGTTATTTTTGCTGTCGCAATATATTGTGATGTTTTCGTTAATTGAAAGTAAGTGGACCCTGAATTTAGTTAAGGGTGGCACGGAACCCTCAGTGCGCGGGTCCAACACGCTCTTAACCGGTTTTTTTGTGTCATTGACAACTCTTCATAGTATTTTGCTGTCAAAAAGACTTCGAACTTCAGCCCGTGACATCATTTAGTACGCCATAACAGTTCGAGCGTTTTTGAGACCCATTCAAATTTAACTTTTAAAATCATAATTAAATCATGTAAATGTTGAATAATTGTAAAAATATCAAGGTACTTATTTGATTAATATATTTACTAAGGTAAGGTATTATCTAGTTTTTGAAATTTAGTCAACTATAGCCTATTTAAGGTTGTAATATTTATTTTATTTTATTTTAGTGAAAACAATTTTTTATTCATATTTTAAGGTTTATAACTTTTTGTATGTTTGTTATACGTGTGCGTAAAGCTTGTCTTGGATCGCAGAATTGAGCTTTAAAGTTATTGTTTCGTAAATATTGAAACCGTTCAAATCCGGCTGGTGTAACTACTCCAGTACGATTTCTCTGAAGTCCCTTCTCAAGTATTAACCGGCCCTTGTCTCTACACTTTGATTTGTAGGGTACTGCAGATCAATTGCCTCGAGCTGTTTGGACCGAGATTGAATTATATGTTACATTGTTAGCAGTATTTATGTTTAAGTGTACTTAACTCAGTTAAGAAGACAAAAGAAACATTTTGAACAGAAAGTATTTTTGTCACTGTGATTTTTACTGTGTAATTCTTAAGTGATGCGCCGTAATTGTTATTTTACGTTTTAACTATTATATGTTACAAAAAGGGAAATATAAAATAATCTATGAATATTCCTCAATTCTAATGAGATGGAATAATGAAAGTCGTTTTAATCATCATAATATTCATTCAGTCGAGGTAGATGCTCAGTGATGACCCGCCATTTTAATTATACAACTTAATTTTCGTCGTCTATTTTGTAATTAATATTCGTTCAGAAAAAAGGTCTAAAGTCAATAGAGCGTCGTTCACGGTTGTCTCCCGCAATTTGCACCGTCGCCGCCGACGGCCTGGCCGATCCATAATTAATGATAATATCCCGTTGATCCGGATTTTTCATCCGACGGAAAAAAATGCCGCGGAAAAATAATCGCGGAAAGTCCTTAGTCATTTATGACGGCGGGACGGACAGCGAAATGAGTGGAGATGGCAAATTATTTTTTAATACTTCAGGGCGGTTCATTTTACCGAACCATGAGTCCATTATATTCACTGAAAACGAAAATGAAAATATTTATTAGGAATATGAAATAGGTAACAATAACAGAGGTTTACCTGTTCCTTTTAAGTTTGAATACACTTGTGCCGGGAATGATATATCATGTGTAAAATTTGTCTGGGGACGATGTAACAAAATGCGATATTAAGAAGTTTTTTAAATATGTGATATAAAAAAATTTTTTTCATTATCTTCCTAGAAGAGTAATTTACAGTTTCATGTTTACACGATAAATAAAAATTACTGAAGACGTTAATAAAGTCATGTGGAGTTGTATTTTATATAGAGTTCTATTCATGAAAAAAGGGGCTGGTATCAATTTTTTTACTCTGTAGAAAACCAGACTGTAACTACTCTGCTATTTAAATTGTACATTTTGTATAGAGCTGTATTAAATCAAATCGTTAACGTATGTTCCACCATTCAGAAAAAACACCTGCGACACAGCGTCGAGATTCCGAGGCTAATTTATTGCACGTGTCCAAAATTAGAATAACAAAAGTGTATTTTACTATTCTGCATGTTTAGTCGTGCCGCCGGCTCCTGTGCTGAACCGGAAATACACCGTAAAAAAAGGAGTAGCCCGCGACCGGAAGCGCGGGGCAGGAAGACGACGACGACAGCGCCGCGTCGCAGCCGAGCGGATTAAAAATTAAAAGAGGATCCGTTTCCGGGCACCGCTTTGCTGTGCCTGTAAACAAACGCTTGAAAAATATTTTTGGTGTTAAAGGGCAGATAATCGGAGAAAAGTGTTTTTGAGAGTCATTCTGAATTCAGGTTCATGTAAGGGTTTAGTGTTATAAGAAATTGCAATGTACGTTCACACACTTACAGCGAGAAAAACTTCTGGTTCTCATCCGTGTACTATTTGTTTGTGTTTTGTTTTTCACAAACGATTGACTGTGAAATCACCTAATAATAAATAATCGATCACATGGCAAATAAGAACTAAGTTACTGGTTTTATGAAAAAAGAAAACAACTATCTTATATACGTAAATGAGCTAACAGTGCAAAAATACAGTTTCCTATTCAATTATGTGGCAGTCATCAATTCCGGTTAGTAAGACTAAAATCTTAGATTAGGAAAAGAAAATGAATTATTCAAAGCAGTTTCAACGGGGTTTGTTATGCGGGAAAAGCCCTTTACCGAGTATTTTTATTCGTACCTATATTATGAATTGTGAAAATAGTTTTAGTGGGCACTAGTGGTAAAATACTGGAGTCATGCAACGATCATCTGAAAACGAATAAAATCCATAAGAAAGAGATAGTTATCTCCTTTAACTGTAAAACTCTTACTGGTAGTTATGCAGCTCGTAGCAAATACGTCTGAAAATCACAAAAATAGTAACCTTTATCCAAAATAAACCGACCAAGCTTTATATTAGCAACTTAATTCTATGAAATCCGTAGAATTAAGAACACTTAGAGTACATATCTACTTACATAGTAGAGGCTTATTGATCCAACTGATATTTAACTCCCACCCCGCTTATCTACAGTTTATCTTTGTATATAATAGCAGTGTATGTGTGCGTGTGTATACATACAACTAAGTTGGTCCATGGCCGCGTCTCGCTCGGCTTCACACGCAGACACCGATGCTGCACGACGCTCACAACTTCATTTGTAGTATACGAAAACTGAAGAAGTGTCTGGAAGTTGGTGGGCGTGCCGCGGGGAGGGCGGGGCCGGCGGCGGACACTCCTTGGATTCCTCTTTTTTACCTCGTCGCGTCTCTAGGTACACACAAACCAAATTAAGAAGACCTTTCACACTTCCTTCGAATACTCCTCAAGCTTCCACACCGCCTTACAGTAAGAGAGGGGGCGCAGACCAACCACACTGGACGCGTTTATGTAAGCGTCGGAACAAAGCGGAGGACAACTTTGGTCGTTATCGCGTTTATAAAGTTCTCGAGACAATTCCATTTTATGGGGTGTTTTGCTTGAGATAAAATATTTTATTTCTTTTGTCTAGGTGATTTTGTTTGTTTGTGTTTCGCAGTCCGTAAATATCAGCCGTTAGATCTGTAGAAATTAGAAGCAATCTTGGTCCATTGTTTTAGATAAAATTAAATGGTTGGCTCTGGGAATGATAAAAGAGTTGCAGCTTTCTTAATTCCTAGGGTTTTCAAACAAAAAAAATAGACAGTTAATGATCGCTTAATAATCTTACAAATATTGTTCATGATATAACAAACTATTTAAATATTCTATCTACCCAGTTGATAATAAAATGGGGCTTGATGTGATATACTGTAATAATCACGAATCAGCCCAATTAGGTATGCGAAGGTCAACAACCAAAAATATATTTGCATTTACTATGTAATCAATAACAAAAACACTGGACTGTCGCCTACATACAATTATATCCCGTTTATATTTTTACTTTTAAGCGGCTCACCGACTAAGCCACACGATAATTATTTTCCGCACACTATCAATGGAAGATCTCCTCCGCTGAAACCAGACGCAAGATTGATGATGCTCAATAATAGAGCGAGTGAACCTTATCTCACACGGAGCTCATTAGGATGAGGCTGATGAGTGATGAGTGATCGGTGGAATTTAAGGGAAAGTGAATATAAAAGTGCGGATAATAATGTTAATAGATGATTAAAGACACACTCATCATACAAACGCGTAACTTTATCTAACTAACATGGCGGCCATTGCGTTTCATAAGAATCAGCAAATATAATGTATGTAAGAATCGGTATCAGAAATCGTATAAACATAAAAATAGCTCGTGTTAGTTACACCACCTATAGCTCAAGAACGGGTAGACCGATTTTCATGATTTATACTTTGTTGTATTCGTCGCCGCCTCGAAAAGGACTTAAATAGTTGCTTAATTATGTCCAAATGGGCAAACTGATGTCAGTAACCTTGTGTTACAGTACAATTTTGAATATTTGCCTATGTAGACGTAAAACATCAATGAATATATGCAAGTAACGATACAGAATGAACACATACCATCTGTTGTATAATCATAATATTATGCTGCTATTCCTCTATTGTAAAAGCTGGCACATAACACTTTTAAACGGAATGAACGCAGCTATTCTTCGCTACAAAAAGCAGAAGAGCATAAAATATGTAGTGCGGTACACCGCGCCTGCCTACGCGGCCACGTAGGATTTTCTTTGAGGTGCAATTGAGCGGTGTGTGGCAAACGCGCTCGACGCTCTAATGGAGACGCACCCTTACCTCAGGGGTGTCACTGATAGAGTTGTTAGTTTGTCCAACCGAGAGACTTCTGCTGCTTATTTAAGAAATATTGTGTAATTTGGAACATTTTATTATAAATGATAAAAATCTTGTGAAAATATAGCAGTGTATTATTGTAATAGAAACTATTCAATAATAATAGATACTAAATTACCTATGGAAAGGTAATTAATGAACGGCATTCACGTGAACGTGGCTATAACTACAACTTACATTGTACATAACTACAAGTGCAATGAAGTATTAAAAACCGTTCCTTAAATATCACCAAAATGGTAATTTTAAATCTGAACGACATCTCGTGAATAAGAATAACGAAATAATTTGCCATAATCATCTTTATAAATTAAGAAACTTTTGACAAATAATGCAATATCAGTGACTCTTATAAAATTGTAATTTAAAACACCATTGTCACAAAACGAATACGGACCCGAAACCAATTGGCTTTGAAATTGAAGAGTAACCAGAAAATGATAAGCAAAGTTGATAACAAACCTCATTCATAATACCTGTGATGCGAAGGGGGAGTGTCACAAACAATCACCCTTAGATACGCACATTCAATTTAGCACTCATGGGCCATTATAACGAATTATCGATGTCACCTACATTACCAACTCTCTTCAGTGTGTGGCTTTGTGTGTCGCGGTTCAGTAATGAAATCAGACTTGACTTTGTATGCTAAAAGTAAGGTAGGTTAAGAGAAGGTAATGGGTATGCTCTATTACCTACTCTTCGCCCAAATTAACAAGTCAATGCGATTGCAAAAAACATTGCATCGACGATGCCTCTCTCTGCAGACTGGAAAATCAATTTTGAGTAAAAAGCAATACTTACAAAGCTCAAAAAACTTTGAAATAAGTACATAGTGTAAGACCAATAGAACAATTAATTTAATTTATACAGTTTTGTTGCCGGTAATTTTCGTTAGACATAAGTTTCAATTTTTAATTTTTAGCAACCAAGTAAGCCTTTTTAACTAATGTAACTTAACGATTTATATTTATTTGGACTGACACGTACCTATCTTATTAGAATTCATTATGGAAAAGTCAAAATTTTCCTGCGACACAAAAAGTTCACGTGTGTGCGTTATCTGAAAGATTCCGCCTCATTTGCCGAGCCGCGCATGACGTCACATATTATGTACACTCCTTTTGGGGGTGAATTAGTGATGCGAGGTGCGGCCGAAATTGTGCGGGTTATACGTCATCAGCGACCTTTGAATAATTGAAAAGGGTTATCTTAGGTTACCAGTTCGACTGAAATTTTCATTTGTGGACATCCTGAGTCTCGGAGGATGTGTTTTTTTTTATAATTCCACCTGTGGACGAAATGCAGAAATGGACTACATTTACTAGGGCTATTAAAGTGTTATATTCTCCTACCGATTTTCGGTAAAGGCAAAAGAGTAAGGTTTGGTACGCAGTAGATATTATAGTGCCCAGTGGGCGCAATACACTCTTTGTTCCTTCATTCTCTTTAATTCGGTGAGACGGCTGTCCGACATGACTGATTAGAAATCAGGCGCAGGACCAACGGCTTAACACGTTCCGGGACACTACTCCAGACACAATAGATGTTTTATTGTTTTCACGCCTGTAGGCGGGCACTGTCCCGGAACGTGTTAACGAACTAACCATTACACCAAGGAGGCAGTCAACTACTATGACAAGTAATAGGTATTCGGTATTAATACAATAACATTTTAAGAAAAGTGCAGACGCGTATGCTATGAATAAAGATTTTTTAAGACATTTCGAATAAAAATTACAAAATAAATTAATATTTTATTGGTACGAAAACGCAAAGGAAAACTCAAAAAGCGAAAAAAGACAAACATTTGCTTGATGTCGTCTGGAAATGAGCGTCAGCTCTTTTATCTAAATGGCGGTGTGGGGACGTAAAAATGACGTAAAACCGCCGTTTAGCACAATAAATAATGAAATAAAACGTCTCTTTCACTTACAAAACATTCTACTCGGTCGCTACTTTGCCTCTGTTTTACGTACATTCGACTGGCTTAACATTTTGCTAGCGTTTGTATTTTCTTGAGCTTCTTACCAGTGTTAAGGTTCATTGTAATCACATGCAGTGATACAAAGTGTTCAAATTGTACTTAGGTCGTTTTCATTCATTTAATATCGTGCAGTTAGTTCATAAATGGAACCATATAAATTCATTGCTCATTGCTAAAATTATATCGAATTGCTTTTCCCAAACCTCAAAATTCAAAAACAAATGACCGTATCACCAGCCAGGATCACGATGGGCTTTTGTTTTTGCGCCGCGCCGCCCCAACAGACAACATAAACATCTGAGCATCGCAAAAATATACAACACCTACCAGTCTATTCGCGTAATGGAGCCGTCTACTAATAGCCCCGATAAGGCTAATGTTTGCGCACACGCCAAATAATAACCGCCCGTCATTGGGGCGAGAAAAAAGAAAATGAACTCCCACTGATGGTCTCTTATCGGGGTG
This sequence comes from Pyrausta aurata, assembly GCA_963584085.1. NCBI lineage: Eukaryota > Metazoa > Arthropoda > Insecta > Lepidoptera > Crambidae > Pyrausta > Pyrausta aurata. The sequence goes on along the minus strand of OY757255.1, from coordinate 9,460,630 downwards.
GAATGATAGCGTGTGGGATTGAATAAGGTTCGTTATGATGGTGAATGACGGGAAATATACCAGTCTATCTAATGCTTTAGTAAGTACTTCGAAGTTGTATGTTAACAAGATTTAAAATAAATACTTCAGAAGCTTTGTGTGCGTAGCCTGCGAGGCAGATTGAATAGTACCTACATTTACAAAGTACCATTTTGATTTAGGTAGTTAGCTTGTCTTACTTGCGTAGAACTATTGAAGGTACGACTTACCATCAAGAAATCAATACCATTTAAATTGTAATGTTCTTACATTCAGTCCAACAACGATTCCAACTTTGCAAGATCTCAACGTCTGTAAGAAGTTAGTATGACTGTCTGATTGGCAGTAATGGCAGTTAACTCGCCTCAGATAAAGGCGGATTGAGCTATTCGAGATATCGGCTATCGTTCGACTTACTTCGCTTTACGGCTATGGGCAATAAAAACGACTTGAGCCAAACACAACTTTACAACCACGTTTTACGGTCGCTTTTATAACAAGCGCCCATTTTACGGCTATTACCGTTCATCGCATCATAATTGTTTTATCCATCATCTACCTTATTAATGAACCGCATTAAATATTAACGTTTTATTAATATCGAGCATTAAAAGGTTCAGAAGTATGTCTGCATGTAGAAAATTTGATGCTAAATAGCTGGATACTTATAACTTATAAGTAACTTTAACATTACCAAGAACTACCTAATCTTCTTCTTCTTAGCGTGTCGATGGAAACCCATATGGAGGAATTTTATAATGGAGAAATTACAACGTAGCAGCCCAGAATTCAGCCACTTGTATTGCGGATCGACTGCATTTCATTAAATCCGCTGGCGTGCAGGTATTGTGCGGTTTTTTTTTAATGTACCTATACTTTCTAGCAGCTCTTGGATTTGCCCACACGCACTTAATTGGTTTTCCTTCATATCTTTTCACCTCTTTAAGGCATTGTATTTGGGTTGAAAACTAACCTATATGTACGACTCTATTTGCAACACATCTTCATATTCGTTCAATATCAAAATTGGTTCAACAGGGTTTTATTGTAAAAAGAAAGACGGACAACAGCACGTTAAGGTAAACACTGCTTTATCTAAATAGCCTGAATTAATAACCGATGTGCTAGTGAATGTACATACACACTTCTGTATTGTAAAATACTAGGAGTAATTAGGTATACATCTGCTCAGGAAAATTTATTAAAAATGGCATAAAACAGAACGCAATAACACGAACTAGTTAAAGCGGCTAATTTCACCCCACAATTACAAAGAGACGCAGCCCACATCAAATAGCGGGAGGAATGACGAACTTCACGTATCCCATCGAGCATGTGAGACACACGATCACCCAGAGTAGACAACAAAAGACAAGTGATTGTTATTGAAATTACGCGATACACAATTACAGGGTGTGGCCTGTAAAAGAAGCAAATATAGTTAATTTATTATAATAAAAAAAATGTTTAAGTAAATCGAACCAGCAATGTATTGCAAACAAATGTGTCCAGTCTAGAACTTGAAATTGTCATTTACTTGAACGAGTTAGCGATTTCGACATACATTGATTAGGGATTATTACTTTGGTTTACCTACTAATCTATTTAAAGTATTATAGAGTACTATGACAAGGTCAAGGTAAGGAACTACGTATCCTCTGTAGAATACTTGCTGAAACGTTTTGCTCCTTAAGAGGCCACACGCTATATATTGCATGAAAGTTTGTTTACTTGGTATAGGCCGGTTGGATCGTACAAAAATAAACGCTGAACTGCATTAATTGCTAAAAACCTGCATTATGTTACTAACTTTGAATTTCGTAGTTTCAAATCCAAATGTCGTATATGGGTGATGATAATGACTTATGTGCAGCGTCGTCGCTCTTATTAGATGTAACTATTATTACATGATGCACTTATAAAAAAATAAAAAACTGCTGACTTAAAACTTATGTAGGTCATGGTACCAAAACGTGGTAACTTTTTCTTAATATCACACAAATGTTTAGTCTTCGGTTTTGGCGTCCTACTTTGGCTAAAAAACATAATGCCGTAGCGATTTTTGATCAAACTATCCGTATGTCCCAACTGAATCGCCAGATGAATATTGTTTCAAACGGAATTAAGCACGCGCGGAGGGTCGGGTGGATCACTTATAATTGTTATTTTATTCATAGAAACAACAGTCCTGCGGGACGGGATAGGTGAACAAATATTTTAGATAGTCGAGCACCTTTTACTGTGGTGTTTCACGCTTTGAAACGCTACCCGTTTAGTGACGGAGTGGAAAGGCAATTACGCACTTGTACTTTGAAACTCAATAGAGGCTCAGCTATACTTTACATACTGCTATCTATGAAAATTCATTTTCAAAACGAACATACAGAGTAAATATCGAGATCCAGTGGTATACTTCGGATTAAATTTAGTTTGCTTTTTTAATTATGTATTAACTCGTCAAGTATGTGTGAACGAGACACAATAGAAATTCCATTGTTATGCGACTCTCGAGAGTCGTTTGATCCCTGACTGATTAAATATCAACAAGCCAAAAAGAACAGCAATTGAACTAACATCTAACTCAAGGACTATAGAAAAATACAGTTAGAGATACAACTTTGAATGTTAAGAACATGAAGCTGATTGATGATGGTTGTGACTGATTTCGTTTGTATAACAAACTAACCAGGAAAACTTACTAACATTAACTCCTTTGCTCCTACCTTACCACCATTAAGCCCTTTTGGCCAAAATTTACACTTGAATAATGCAAAAGACTACCTGTACCACGAGATAGCCCTTAAAACCGCGCTTATCCAGCGCAATCATCCCGCAAATCCCGTATCATTAAGTATCGCTAAGAAAGAGATTCGCGGCCCATTACCATGTTAATAACGTGGGGGAAACGGCGATTAATCAACTTGACGGCTGGCTATGTCTAGCCACAGACAAAAAGTAGTAACCAGCTCACTTCGGTTTGTCATCTGTTTTTTTTTGTAAATGTAGATAGCCAGACATTAGGCCACGATCTCACAGTAATAAGGTAAGTGACAATGCGGCCTAAGATGAACTATGTCTCAGAGTAACAGCGTCTTTTCGTGAAAGCGTCCAAATTATACTTGTCAGGGAATTTAACGCTCTGCCAGCAGCGAATACCACTCCTTATTAGCTGAAATAACTACTAATAGTGAAGGCCCGTTTTGTTTTTATTTTCTTTGACTGAGAGACATATCAGTAATTGAATTCTACATGATTAAAATCTATTGGTCATATATGAATTATTACATTCTACAGTGAATTAATTAAGACATGACATGGCTATGTAAATAACAAATAAGTTTTATCACAACCTTGTTTTTTCAAGCACAAATCAGAAGGTGTATACATAGCTGAAAGGTGTTACAATATAGTACCTAATCGTTCTGGAAATAAGACTTAACAGATTATGATCACGTGATTTACTGTTATGTTTGGTATGTGGTGTAACTAACCTCCAAGCCGCAATTTATGCATTGGTTTGCTGAGGTCTGCGGCTCACATCTTGGGTGTTTAATTTTGGCCGAGATAAGCTAAGCTCTTTGTGTAAGACGCCCCCAAACAGTCATCGTTGGACAATTATTTTATGCAAAATTTAGAAAGATAATACTTTGGTAGCCCCTTGAGACAATTACAAAACAAGTGGACACAAAATCATCTATATAACTAGAAAACCTACATATTTCAGAAGGTATCAAAGTGACTGCTAAAAACAATAATAAACCAAAACTCTTTGAAGTTACTAACTAGTATTAGTAGTATCTTTTACTAGTGATCTGAGTCTAACTAGTTACTATCAAAAAATAACTTAAATGAAAATAGGGAGTCCTATAGCAAAATAAAACAAAAACAAGTTCTATATGAGAGCAATCATTTAAATGGTTATTTGTCTAGCCAAAAAACGAACCTGAAATATTTTCATCCCACGTTTGAAATTACAAAACCCTCAAATACAAATGTAACGTAACATAATGTGTATAATCACGGGCTGTCCACGACGGTCCAAAGCTGATATTTCTCCTTTTAATCCCTGTCAGATTATTTAAATTCCCACCTGCGAGACCGCTCCATTTCCCGGGGAACGTTTTATTTAACAAAAATAAAATATAAAAATATTCTGTATTTGTTTTGGACGCGGAATCCTTTAATTTTCGGGCGGCGCGTGACGCTCCCACCGCCCGCCTGCAGTTTTGGGTCGCTTTGAGAAAAAAATGACACGATTCATACCTTTAATTTTATAAAAGTATTTGCTCAACGTTTCATTTCAAACTTTAACAAAGCATTTTGATGGTTATAAAACATATTTTAAAATGAAACGTAGATATAATTTTTTGACGATTTGTTTTTCGTATTCTTTTGCTACAGCTAAATAATTTACCTTAGAATAGGTAAATGAATATTAACGAATTGCATTTAATCACTTTGAAATTTCTGAAATACATTTAGAGTAACAACAAACTCATAAAATTGTTTCAGATACTCAAAGGCTGGGCAAATAGACTCTTCAAATAAAACGAAAACTGCAAGTACCTAAGTTGTCCGAACCATTGCCAACTTTGGGAGCTCCACAATGAAGGCAAACACATTTCAGAAAAAAAAATTGTTAAAGTAAGTATTGTATTTCTCTTGGTTAGTTCACGAAAATTAATTTTTGAAGCTTTGAGACTGTAAGTGAGATAATTTACTAGCATATATCTAACTTATTAAATCCTATGCTACTGCTACTTCATACAACTTCTGGCAAAGTAACCATACTGGCTAAGCTCTTATACAATTACTATTGTAGCTATTGTGGAGCTATTTACAAGGACAGCACGGTCACAGCCCCGCTGCTGGAATGTAGCAATTGTTGCAGCGGCTTTATCTCTCGACTGTCGCTCTTTTTGCTCGCTTTGCTCCACTTTAAATTCTTTCGCTCGCTCGCGGTGCTTTATCCGCTCCGCTCGCTCGCGACCACTGCACCGCGAGAACGCTTAATGAAAACAACTTTTTGAATTAACGTCGCAGTAAGTACTCAATGCAGTTTTTACCGTTCAGCTTTGTATTGAAAATGTTCGTATCGCCTGGAGTTAGCAAAAAATTGAAAAATGTTTCGCATTTCTGAGTACGCATTGTGTCACATACGGTACGAATGTGTTGCCATTTGAGAGCTCGCCGTTTGATGATTTTTTAAGTTATTTTTCAGGTACGCTACAGCTATTGTGCTTTGCTGCAGTTTTATGAAGTAACAGGAGTGAATGCTTAAAAATATTTATTGTAATTCTATGACTGAATGTGCCTGGGAAATAATCCAATGATTACGAAATTCTCGATTTTGCTATCCTGATATTTTCAAAACACTAAGCTATATTATTAATATGCCAAATAGTATCCACCAAATGCAATTTCAGGGATTTGTAATTGGAAATCAATAACATCTGTCAAAAGCATCGCTTCAAACATTTCACACGCCCCGACCGGCCGGCGGCAAACCGATTGCGGCGAACGATCCGTTGCCGCGACACACCGAAACAAGGCAACCGATAAATCACCAGACTTCAAATAGAAATGTCATATTATTTCCACAAAAGATTTACTCGAAAATAAATTATATTTTCCCCTTCCCTCGCCATTGTTCACCGACGTGTGGAAGCCGTGCTCTCTGCGATATTTAAAAAACCATTAAGTACACGCTTTTGTATACAAAAAGAGTATGGAAACAGTAATGGAATAATGCCGACTAGATTGTTTGGAGTGACCGTCGCTAAATAAATTACTCCCATTGTTCTCGGCGCAGAAAACAATGCTGGTTTACGATTAAAGGAAAGCTTTGAACAGCTTCCTTTAAACATCAGCAAAACGTAGCTTATAAAGTAAATACGTTTTATTTTCATTATACAGCTCAAAATTGCTAAACACTGTAACAGTAGAAACTTTTGTGTTATATCGAACATGTTATACAGAAAATCATTAACCAATTGACTACCATTATAATAATTCATAAGGCCGAATAGAATCTTGAAATAGCCTTTAAATTAATTTAGCTCTAAGAGCAAGAAACCTGTGCTACTATTATCGCCGGATGATTTTGGTAAAATAAAAAGTTTACAAAATCATATCTGAGAACGACATTGGTTTACGGGCACGTACTGAGCAAAGCTACGAGCGGCAATAAATCCCGCATAGCTTGATTTACCGCGCCAAATGTTTGATTTGTGCGCGTAAATCGAGATGAGCGCGCATCGCTCGCAGATGAGCCATTGTTTTACTTGTTTTAGGCTTATTGCCGACCCTAAACTAAGTTCACAATACATATTTTATATTCGTAAGTGGTATACTAGTAATCAAAGTATTCAAAGAGGTACAATTTTTATAGATAAGTAGCCAGGCATTTGGCCACAATCTCACGAAACATACAATACAAGAAAATCAAAAATACAATACAATGGTATCCATTGTGTGCTATGATTACATAATGTAAGCTTTAACATGTACTCGTAAGTCACAATGTATTTAAAAAAATGTTGCAAAATTAGACATGCAAACGGAAAAACATTTCTAGGCTAAAACCAGTTTTAAAATTACAAATATTTTACTGCAATTAGGGAGCTCGTTAAAAGCTACGTTAATTAACGTCGCAAATGCGGTAATCTTGGAATGCCTTGCCCGTCAAGTTTCCGTGAAAAGAGGGTACTCATTTGATGCAATAACACACAAGTTGCGAGTTTAATAAGCGGTAATTCAGCACAAAACGTCAAACTTGGCGGAGGTCTATTCAGAACTAGTGACGTGAGCGCGATAGCTCGCTCAGGGGGTCGATTCCCGTATTTCGGCATCTACTGTTGGACATGCGTTGGACTACAGTAGTGCTATTGTAACACATCATTGAAAAGTGACACTGAGTGACACGGGCACGTCAGTCCGGATCAGTGTTGCCAAGTAAAGGTACCATGTTACACTATTGATACCAATCGATTTCATACCTATATTAAATAGGAAAAAAGGTTTCATTTACAAAACTTGCATTGATCTATAAATTTGTGATTTTGTAAGTACATATTTTGGGTGAACTAGCAGCAGTTGTCTCATCATGGACGCATTGTATAAATTACAACTTGATAAACAAAACACCATTCAAAAGGCTAGAGTTAATTACAAAAAGTCACCTAAAGATAGAATTAAAATACCATATGTACAAACGAGATTAGAAAGTTTGGAAACCCAATGGACACAATTTAATTCAACTCATAATAATATAATCCAATTAGTAACAGAAGACAATGCTAATGATGAATACTTTACGGATAATATTTACGAAAATGTTGAAGAATTGTACGTTACTTATAAGTCAGAGTTAAAAGAGGCCCTTTACGAATTAGGACCTCCGAATCCGATTCAATCCGCAAGTAAAGATCATTGTTCATCTAACTTCAATCAGTCTAGAGAAAGTTCATTTGTAAAATTACCTCAAATATCCATACCTAGCTTTTCAGGTTTATACACTGAATGGACTACATTTGAAGACTTATTCTTGTCTCTAATTGATAGGAATGCATGCTTAGATGATGTGCAAAAAATGCACTATCTTAAGAGTCTTTTGACTGGTGAAGCGGAGCAGCTTGTAAGGCATATACCAATAACAGCATCTAACTATAAAGAGTGTTGGTCTCAGTTAAAAGGTAGATATAAGAACAAACGATTCCTATCTAATTGTTTGCTGAAGAGACTCATAAATCAGCCTAATGTAGTAGAGTCTTCAACCGCTATAAAGGGCTTGTTAGACACAACTGTTGAATGTTTAAATGGACTGAAAAATCTGGGTGTCGATGTTAATTCGTGGGACATAATAGTAATTTACATTATCAGTTCTAAGTTAGACTCAGAGTCACGGAAGCAGTGGGAATCACGAATAAGTTCAAATGATAGATTACCGAATTTGTCTGAATTTAGAGACTTTTTAGATGCCAGATTTCGTGCTCTTGAATTTTTAGATCCAAAGACCAACAGGTCTAAGCAAAATAGTAATAATCATTATAAGCCAAAGGTCATGCATGTAGTTAACAACCATGATGCCAATAGTTCTAAAGATGTACCTTCTTGTCCATTCTGTAAAGATAATCATAAGATTGCCAATTGTAAACAATTCGCAAAAGAGAGTTACGATTCACGTCACAGTTTTGTCCAAAGCAACGGGCTATGCTTTAACTGTTTGGGTGCTAATCACTCAATAAAATACTGCCGTCTTAATTCCACTTGTCGTATATGCAACAAAAAACATCATTCCTTATTACATCCCAAATCTAATTCAAACTTCACTGTTAACTCAAAGAAATCAAATGCAGCAGTTGAAGTTACTGCAGCAGTGTCTACGGTTCAGGCACAGCTGGCAGAAGGCGAACCAACCACTCCAAATGTAGTCGCGCATCATTCTAAGGAGTCAATGTCAGTTCCTAATCAAGTTTTGTTAGCTACGGCTCTTGTCGAAGCACAGACAAGAGGCGGCTATAATCAACTGTTGAGGGCGTTATTGGATCAAGGATCCCAGGCATCATTCATAACCGAATCAGCAGTACAGTTATTAGGACTGAAGAAAATACCTACTAAGTCAATCATATCAGGTGTAGGCGGTGATCAGAGCTCCTTGGCTTCCAAGTTTATCGTCACAGTGACGATTCAATCCCGCTTAGATCGTAATTTCAGTGTCCAAGTTAAAGCCTATGTGCTAAACACCATAACTTCCCTACTGCCAACGGAGAAGTTACGCCAGTGTGAATGGCCGGAGTTTCAAGCTGTCCCTTTGGCTGACCCAGAGTTCTACATTCCAAGCAAAGTGGATATGCTACTTGGAGCAGATATTTATGGCCTAGTTTTGAGAGAAGGTTTAATAAGAGGCCCTTCAGGTGTACCTACCGCTCAAAACACTGTGTTGGGCTGGATTTTGTCGGGTCAAACCAGTTCAGAGAGCCAAAATATTCATTGTCATCATGTCATAAGTTGTTCAAATAATCAGCCAGATGATAATGACTTACTCAGACAATTTTGGGAAATTGAATCGATTGTTGCAAGGAAGATTTTGTCAGAAGACGAGCAACGTTGCGAGGATATCTACAGAGCTACTACTACACGAGATGAAGACGGACGCTACATTGTCAACCTTCCTTTTCGCAGTGATGACCCACAGTCTCAGCATGGAAATTCGAGAGAGCTCGCAATCAAAAGGTTTTCTCTACTTGAGAACAAGTTTAAAAAACAACCTCAAATCAAGGAACGTTACTCTGGCGTTATTCACGAATACCTCGATTTGGGCCACATGGAGCGAATCGACAGCAGCACTGACTCTAGCAGAGAGACGGCAGTGTATCTTCCTCACCACGCTGTTATACGTGAAGACAAGTCCACAACTAAAGTCCGAATAGTATTTGACGCATCAATGAAGGACCGGAATGGAGTGTCCCTCAACGACGACCTACTCGTGGGACCTACATTGCAGCCGCCTTTGCGTCATATCATTATTCGATGGAGGATGCACCCTATAATCGTTTGCGCTGATATTGTTAAAATGTATCGGCAAGTCAAAGTTTCAGATAAACACAGCGATTTTCAGAGAATAGTTTGGCGTGATAGTCCAGAGTCAGAGTTAGAAGAATACCGGTTAGTGCGTGTTACATTCGGCACAGCATCAGCTCCATATCTGGCTATCAAAACACTGCAACAAATTGCAGAAGACGAAGCTCAAAACTGCCCAGACATAAGTGAGATAGTAAAGAGAGATTTCTATGTCGATGACTTAATGTCGGGCTGTCAATCCGTAGATCGGGGACTTATGATAAAAGAGAAAGTCACAGAATTACTCAATAAAGGTGGATTTAAATTACAAAAGTGGATAAGTAGCAATCAGGAATTACATCAAATGATTTCAGAAGAACAAAGGGATAAACGATCACAAGAGATGAAAGACATCAAAACAGACGATGTTGTTAAAATATTGGGACTGTCTTGGGATCGTGAATCTGACACATTCACGTATTCAGTGAAATTGCCTCCTCAGCAAACACCAATCACTAAAAGAAGAGTGATTTCAGACATATCACGCTTGTATGATCCGCTGGGGTGGGTTTCACCATGTGTAATTACATCAAAAATATTCATTCAGAAGCTTTGGCTTTCTGGAATTGATTGGGACGAAGAGCTGCCATTTGAGTTGTTGAAAGAGTGCCAAGCTTACCGATGTGATTTAGAACACATAACTAAGTGCAAAATACCGAGATGGGTCGAAACTCAAAATGGCGATACTTTAGTGGAGCTGCATGGATTCTGTGATGCCTCCATATCCGCTTACGCTGCTGTAGTGTATGTTAGAGTCGTTACTGCACAAGGTGTTGTTAGAGTTAGCTTAGTTACATCCAGGACGAAGGTAGCCCCAGTCAAGCAGCAATCAGTCCCTCGGCTAGAGCTGATGGGAGCAGCTTTATTGGCTGAGCTAATCACTGAAGTTGCAGAAGTTATGGAAATAGCAAAACCTAATGTACATGTTTGGACAGACTCATCTGTAGTTCTCGCATGGCTTAGTGGTCACCCAAGTCGTTGGACAACCTTTGTAGGTAATAGGGTTTCCCAAATTCTCTCCCTGTTTGACAATACTCACTGGGCTCATGTAGTATCATCACAGAACCCAGCCGATATAGCTTCCAGAGGATCGACTCCACAAGATCTCTATATGAATTCCCTGTGGATGTCGGGTCCTTCATGGCTTCAAGAGGAAACTATTACGTACACAAGGCCTAAGTCTATTAGCACAAACATGGAGGAAAGAACAATAAAAACACACATAGTTACTGATGCTCCCCAAGAGGATAAGGTGTGGACAAAATTCTCTTCTTTACACAAGTTGATACGTGTCATAGCATACTGCAAAAGATTCATAAGCGTGGCCAGAAATAAATTAGGTAAAACTGACAGAAAACCTTACCTCACCAATCAGGAACTATCAGAAGCTTTGAAGGTGTGCATCAGACAATGTCAACAGAAGGAATTCATTGAAGACATAAAAGAAATAAAAAGATCAGGAAATGTCGTAAAGAAAAGTAAGCTGAAATGTTTAAGTCCAGCTTTTGATGAAAATGACATACTGCGGGTAGGTGGTAGGATAACTAATGCTCAATTGGATAATAATTTGAAAAACCCCATAATTATTCCGCATAACAGTCATTTCACTGATTTACTTGTGGACGACGCTCACAAGAAAACACTCCATGGCGGTCCATCAGTGATGCTTAATTACTTACGCTCGAATTATTGGATCATTTCCGGAAAAAATAAAACAAAAGCTCATGTGCGTAAGTGTGTTACTTGTGTGAGACATGCCGCGTCAACCAAAACCCAACTCATGGGTCAATTGCCAGCATGTCGCGTAACACCGGCTAGAGCATTTTTTAAAAGCGGTGTTGATTTCGCTGGACCCATCAGCATCAGAATGTCCAAAGGTAGAGGTAACAAGTCCTACAAGGGATACGTGTGCCTATTTATTTGTATGGTTACACGAGCCATTCACTTGGAGGTTATAAGCGACCTAACTTCTGAGGGTTTCATTGCAGGATTCAAAAGGTTTGTAGCAAGGAGAGGACACTGTAGTGAAATATGGAGTGACAACGGAACCAATTTCGTTGGTGCAGCCAAAGAATTACACACGTTGGTAGCTCTTGAAAAATCCTCTGTAGCACTTGAAATTAAGAATTGGTTGAACGATAACAGTGTCACCTGGCACTTTATACCTCCCCAGGCACCTAATTTTGGAGGCCTTTGGGAGGCGGGAGTTAAGTCCACTAAATTTCATTTACGGCGAGTTATTGGCAATTCTACACTTACGTTTGAGGAGATGACCACTCTACTTAGCCAAATCGAGGCTTGTCTTAATTCACGTCCAATATCTCAAATACCTAATAACTGTGATGATCCTATGCCTTTGACTCCAGGTCACTTTTTAATTGGCGAGCCTCTTGTCACTGTGCCTGACCGTGAATATCTTGAAACAAACATAGGAAGTCTAAGACGCTGGCAAGTTACACAACGTATGATGCAAGATTTTTGGCGTCGTTGGTCAAATGAATATTTATTGTATATGTTGCAACGCTACAAGTGGACTAAGCGCACGCCAGAACCTGTAATAGGCGACATCATTCTTGTAAAGGAAGATAATCTTCCCCCAGCGCGTTGGCTCATGGGCAAAGTCGTCGAAAAGCACCCCGGTTTGGACGGAATTACGCGAGTTGTATCTCTTAAATGTAATGGATCCATAATCAAAAGACCAATAAGTAAATTATGTATCCTTCCTATAATAGATAAGTAAGTAAAAAAAAATGTTTTCATAAAACTATTAATATGTAATTTATAAGTAAGTACGCCTAACAATACGAAGTGAGTTGTCATGTTTTTTATTTGATTAAGGACATAAACAGATGTCCTTGGTGGGCGGTATGTCCAATTATTACTAGATCGTAAGAAAAAAAAAGTTGCACTTGTTTACATTATTAGTTCTAAGTTGTACCGAGAGATGGCGCTGTACTGAGATAACTCGCGGTGATGTTTGGATTTTGTTATCGCTTATAGGCATTCGGTACCAATGTATGTTCGTTCGCTTTCAAATAAACCCTGTTGTTACTTAGCAAGCAGTTGGTTTTATTTAGTAGATTTGGGCCTGTATTTTTACAGGAGTTGATGATGAAGAACGTTTATAAATCCTTGACGTTAATAGGAAGCGTTGAAAAGTACCTCAGCATTCATACTGTTTTCATTGGAAATAAATCTAAATCTTGATAGTTTTCAATATGTCAAATAATTTGGAGGCTAGTTACATTGTGTAAAATTGATATTTATTACATAAATAGGTTTCTCTATTATCAAATCGTTTCAGGTAAGCTTTGACAATGAAGCAAAACATATTATCTTCTTGATCACAGCGTTGATGCGCTTTCCGATGCATTGAACGTAGGTACTCATGTGATGATTTTTCACAAATTAAATTCTATTTATTGCCACATAATCGTGTACTTTGCAGAAAAAGTAATTGTTTAACAAAATTTTCTATTATACATATAAATGCTCAGTGACAGTAGTTACATTGCCAGATATAATGACAACATGACTTTGTCAAACTCAAAAAGTAAACGAGTAAGAAGAGAAGAGAAGAGAAGACAAGCAAGAGAAAGGGAGATGGCAATGGGAGTAGCACAATCTGTGTGCTATGAAGCCACAACGAAGCAACAACTCATCTGAGTAAGTGAGTGAGAAGATGCTGCCATAAGCAAGAGGAAGAGAGATAGAATGCGACGTGCAGCAGTCGTGGGTCAACAACGCAGAAATATATTTTTTTAAACCATTTTCGATATTTTTTTTCGTCATTTTGATTTGAACTTTTTTAAAACATATTTTAACAGCTCTGGGTATCTGACCTTCTAAGCCATTCGTTTTAATATAGTACTGCCAAAAATAAGACTAGGACGAGGTAACCAACCTTTTTGATATCGCGTTGTACATTCTTAGATTTTTACCGACTTCAAAAAAGGAGGTAATCCATTTTGAGCTATGTCTATATGATATCGTTAGAATTTGATAAAAATTGAGTAAATTGATCTTCTTGTTGTTGGCTTCCGAAGACGTGTGCAAAATTTCGTGAGTGTATGTATGTTTATATGTTTGTCTCAGGATATCTATAAAAGAGAAATCATAGCAAGGTGATTCTTTTTTAGTTCAGTCAGGTATATTTTAACATAGGGTACTTGTAAGTTAAATTAAAATCGGTTCAGTAGTTTTTGAGATATGGGTAATAACTGAAAATCATGAAGTAATTATTTATTCAACTCCCTTAAAAAATCTGACTTCAAAGCTGAAATAACGAATTTGTTTTCTATTTTGCAGAAACCGATTCTTTTGGAGTCGGTGCATGATTTACGACTGCTGGTGTACTTACGTAAGCTCGATATTATGCTCCGACTCCAAAAGGATTTGATTCTCCTAAGTAGAAGACGAATGCGTTAATAACGCCTACGATTGATATAAATCAAACTCTTTATAATAATCCATAAATTTTCAGGCGTAAAGCAAGTCGAGAAAGAAAACTCGCTAGATTGTTATGCTGACAAGAAACATTAAACACAGTGCTGAAAATTTTCAAGTTCTAGCTTATAAAACATGTTCCTATTGTGCGTAAAAAATATTCTTCATACTTCATAGCATAACATTATAGCATTTAAAAGAATAGTAAAAGAAGAAAGAATAATAAAATAAATCGATGTCTATTAGTCTCTACATTTTAAATGGAACAAAATAATTCACTGTAAACCAAAATAAAATTTAGTAATTAGATTTCAATATCCTAAGTATTGTGATCACTTAACTTAGGAGATAGTTGATTAAATAAATAAATCTTGGCACCTTTTTATTAGCATACATTTATTTTATAAATAAAAATGGGTCGATACGAGTATGTCACGTCACGTCGCGGTTTAGTACACATAATTCACAAAGGGTTCATTCAGCTACATATAGCTACTGTACTAGCACTTTGAGTATCGACATTGAAATTATCTTCTTGGTCTCCGAACCCTAGGCTTAGATATAAGTTAGAGTGCTGCATACAAAGTAGGTATGTAGGTATTTCTCTTTAAAAACTTAGTCTCAGTGAGGCACCTCGGCTGCACTTTACCGTCGATTACTGCGTGCGTCCCCTGCAAGTCGTTTGTATTTAATAAAATGTGGCGATTTTATTAAAATTTTGTTGATTTCAAATAGGAATAAATTCGTACAAAATAGGAATGACAGACCAAAAAGTGACAAACTTTGACAAAAATAAAACCAATATGTTTTTTTTGTGACTCTCGTTGCCTGTGTTCACGGGCATAAAATAGAGATGTGCCGACTATGACTTTGGCCGACTAGCCGACTAGCCGACTAGTCGGCAGCAAAATGGCCGACTAGTCGGCCGACTAGTCGGCCAGGCCGATCATTACTTTCGGTAAAATCCGGGTGACGTCGGATATGTTCGTGAGTGCGCTCTCGGCTCGTAGAATTGGCGCACAGAGCCGGCGCCCACGCGGACATGTCAGGACATGTTTTTGTTGACATTGCGTCGTTCATTCTACGTCATTCATTATTTGTAAACATAAAAACCGACGTTTTTTTTAATTATTTTTATATTACAAGATTCACAGCTCTAGTACAGTACAGTATGTATGAATAAACTTAATAACTAAACTTACAGGCAATAACGAATCTACATTTTTATTTACAAATTTTATACATCGACAATCATAAGCAAATAAGTAAGTGGGTTCTCCTCACACTGTGTTTTTTTATTAGTGTTTAATGAAATAAAGAATAAATAACGTTCAATTACTAAGCTAACACCACAGATAATATAATACTGCTAACACAGTGCAAATAATTGAATTAATAGTGAAATTAACTAAATAAGATTGTTTGCGTCATGTCGAAAAATAAATCACGCATTTTGATTATTTTTTAACGAATTGGAGGGAGAAGGTAGCAGTAAAGTGAAGTGCAATCAGTGTCAAGCAGTTATTTCTCGTGGTGGTCAGGGGAAAAAGGCAAATACTACGAGCATGACAAATCATATTAAGTACAAACATTCACAACTGATGCCTCAAGTAGGTTCTTTTTAATCCTTATTAATTTCGAGATTGAATGATTTTGGGATGTCAAAGGAAGAGTTCCTACTTTTTATGTTATAATTAAACCTACTTATTACCAATGATTATTTGCTTTAACTCGTCAAGTATGTGTAAACGAGACACAATAAAAATTCCATTGTTATGCGACTCTCGGCATTCGTTTGATACCTGACTGATTAACCTATATTTTGTTATTTTATAAAAGACTAAAGGAAGAGTTCCTATTTAAAATTTCTACCAATTATTAAATTGTATTGTATACTGAAACTGTGATTCTTATAATAACAAGAGTAAAGATACAATTTCATTTCAATCACTCTATTTTTTTAAGCATATTAACATGAGTCAGAAGCGGGCCGACTAGTCGGTGGATTTAGCCGACTAATCGCCGACTACAAAAATGGCCGACTAGTCGGCGACTAGTCGGTACATCTCTAGCATAAAATTATAAAATGATTTTGCAATTGGTTTATTTATTTTCATTAACGTATATTTTACTATGATTTCACATTAAACTTTTGTATTTGATCTTTATGTGATGAACTTTATCTTATTTTACTTTCATGATGATGGATGGGTAATGATTACCACTTGGCAGAATTTGAATGAGGATAGGTACCTATCATCCAATTACGTGCATGTGAATAATTCGTTAACTTATTGAAGTTCCTACACTCATCTAATACACCTTGACAAAAACTATATTTTGTAATTTTTGAAAATTTTGATACAATATTTAGTATTTCTTTTTGACAAACAATTTTAAAAGCTATTACTATACTATAGGATCGAAATTATAAAAATTGATTGTCAATGTCAAGGAGCTGTCAAATTAGTTGTCAAAAAACCACCGTCTTTAGTAGCACAACTAAGTCACTACAGCAGCCGCTGTCAGAATAGCGAGGTGTATTAATAGCACGCTCGTTGTACAATTGATGCACAACTCGGTGACGACGCAAATAGCAGAATTGAGGCCCAGCGCTGATAAAGTTGGCTGAAGTTTACGAGTGGGGAGGAAGTACGGCTGCTTTTGTTTCAGTCTCATAAACATATTGCTAATTTGAAATTCGAGGTACGAGTAGGCATTAATGTTAACTAGTCAGGGTGGCGATTCTCGCGTCAACAATCGATCGACAATCTTTTTTCGTGTGGTAATTTGATTACGAGTTTTACCGTTTTACCGTTTTACCTAAAAAAATAAAGTATATCCACACGTAAAAACACTACGACGTTTCTAAAATCGACTGGTGAACTTTTTTCATATACGATTTGCACGAGAATCTGCGCCCAGTTCTGTGGATTTATATTTTTGAAGTAGAAATAGTGAAACCTTGGTTATGTTAGCTTAACTCTGGACTAAATAATCATCAGCTATCATTTCCTTGTTATTCTATGTTGACAGATACCTCCAGAAACGTGCATTTTTAGCCCCAAGTTACCGAGTTAATATTATGTTCACTTTGGATAGCGCATGGTAGTATGTATCTTATTTCATTATGAGTGTCTCCGCTATTTTTACACCGCACCAGTTACTGGTGTAAACGTACGTATAACATGAGTTATAGTGATCCATGTTTGTGCCTGTAGAATAGGTAAGATAATAAGTCCACATATTTTAATAAGATTAAATCATAATTTAAATCAGGTTAAATGAAACCAGAAAATTGTCTGTAGCTTGCAGCTATAATTTCACGGCTTACGTTTTTAAACACTTTGCATGGGTTATCGGCCAATTTTTTTCTGACTATTTTGTAACTGAGCCCAGTGTGCAGCGGACGTCGAATAAATCGGGCGGCTGGTAAACAGCGCGCGCCGCAATGTCGTTAATTTGCCGATTTAAATCGGAAACACGCGATAAATTCGCGTTCGCCGTTTAGCGCTTTTGAATTCAAATGTGAACAGCCGCCGAATGCCGCACTTAGCCGCCATTACCGATGTTTTCTATTGAGGAACTGTTTCAGCCGCAAAAGCGTTTACGCCATTAGATTTAGGGTGGCAAAAAGCCTAAAATGGACCAGTTAGTTTATGGTTTCGTTGAAAATTGTTGTTTCCGTTATTGCTAACAATTTAGTCTTGATAAAAACTGACGTCCAGTTTAAATATCTTCACAAATAAAAACATATAAGGTCACCTCGTTTTAAGTGATAAAATTGAAAGGCCTGATTCAGCATAATAAATTAATATTTTTTTTGTATGAAACACTATGGGGTTTTATCCGCTAGTTTTTGAGAAAATCTGAGACTAAGGTAATGATTTTTTTCAGATTTTATTTATTTATTAATTAAGATTAAGCTCAGATAAAAAGGTCTGGGCATTGAATTGAGAGAGGCGAAGCCGATGAAGTAAATAAATTTTCAAATTGTCAGGTAAAAAAATGGTATTGTCTATGTTAAAGAAAATAATAAAAATTCTAATCTCGATTTTCCAATAAATAATGAAAATGTCCTGTTTCTATGATGTATACTAAGCCACTGTTAAAATATTATCACCTAAAATGATTAGACCTTATATGAATATTACATTATATGAGTCTCTGAGTCCGGCCGTAAAACATTAAAGATATAACTGGTACATTAATAAAAAAAATACTCAGAGTATGGGCTAGTTTTCATACTCACACAAACTTAATAATACTGCTCTACTATAATAAACGGTGATCAGCAGCACAATGGATCGGCGAAGAGACATCGCAACCTAATATTATATTGATAGCTTTGATTCGCCCCCAGCTTTTTGGCGTTATTTATGGCTCGCCAGATACGGACGAACCTGCGGCGGTATCGTGAAATATTAAACGCGTTACAAGTGGCATATAGGCGGAAGATGAGGTAAGAAAAAACGAACGGTTTCATTTGTGCGCCGACGTTTGAAACTTGTAGATTTTGGTACATACAAGTTTGGCTTATCGGATTTAAGTCCTTAACTGCGACATATTAATGACTGCATTAATTTACCATGAGTTTTGTTAACGAGCCAAATGCCTATCTATGACATAAAAAATATCACAATTATTTTGAGAATGTGCTGTGTACAAACCTTATTTTGGATTTGATATTACAATATCAGGATTTGTATAAAAAATTAACGGGCACTAGAAACTATTCACTGACATACTACTAGGCCCGGCTGAAATTAAAATAAAATAGCGAGTGTGCGCAGGAAGTTATGTCCACAAATTCTTTCACCCCAGCACACAGTGCAAAGTTAGTTGCCAGTATCTGTTGGCGAATCACGCAAACTTTAGTCGCTCTTTTATCGCGGGGCGCCGCAAAATGATTTATGCCGTTCCACATAAATAACTTATTCCGAATCCATTTGAGAAACTATTGTGTTTGTAACGCTTTTCATTGTGAAGAGGAAATTAAGTTTTTGAATCGCCGTTTAGATTTGGATCTCCTAAATATTTAAGATGATGTGATCTGGTTACAGCTGATTATTGAGTTTGTTATTTTCTTTAGGCAGCTATTTTGTCTTTAACCATTTACGATCTCTCTGCGTTGCCCACCTAATTAAATATAATATGTGACAACTATATTCTGTAAAAAGTGTGTAAAAAGGGATAAAATTACTCATACCTCAATAATGACAATTGCAAATTGCGTATACAAGCAAAGAATAACTCATTGTCATCATACGTAAGAGCTAGGCCCTTGTCAGTGGAGTTTTTTTTTAAATTTAGGGAAGATAGTGTAATGGTTTCCCTCTTGCCTTCCACACCACAGTTTCATCAAGAGTTTCCCGCCTCTTGATACCCAGTCAACAGCCATTTCCTGAATTCTACATCTTCAACCTTCTGCCAGTACTGTTGTTTCTTCTATACAGAGTGTAAAAAAACTACGAGCCAAATTCAAGGGGGTTGTCAATCGAGTTTGGAATACAGAAAAAATATATACAAAAATCGAAAAAAAAACAAGATTTTTCTTCCTGTTTTCTAGACTCGACTCTTAACCACCCCCTTGAATTTGGCTCCTACTTTTTGTTACACCCTGTATAAGAAAAAATAAAAGTATTTATAAGATAAAATGTCCACGGATCCCTAAAATTTTATACAGGGTGTAAAAAAGTACGAGCCAAATTCAAGGGAGTGGTTAAGAGTCGCGTCTAGCAAACAGGAAAATTAAAAAAGAAACTTGAATTATTATTTGTTTTACAACATTTTAAGGTTTTTTTTCTGTATTCTATTCTCGATTGACAACAACGCCCTTGAATTTGGCTCGTACTTTTTTTACATTCTGTATAAAGTTGTTTTCAAAACACATCAACATCATTCACACCCCAAAAGAGTTGCGGGCCGTAATAAAGTATCGGCAGGTCCCCCGATATTTCTAATATCATTGTAATCTCCATATTATTCCAATAAGTGGGTTTTTCTCAATATTGCGAGTTCCGACCCTCGGGAACTTGGTGAGTTTTTACCTTTTATTGTTTTATTTATAACTCGGTGATTGATGGCGGTTGAAGTTTCCTTCATAAATATTGAGAAGGATCGTGCAATAGTTTGCGCAGTTACGTTGAGCTGAGGAAAATGCAGTACGGTTATTCTAGCGCCGTTTGTGAATGGATGTTTTATTCAAGCTTACTTACTTCATATATTATTCTTATAGATAAGTGTGATGATTATATCAGACTATGGAACTAGTTTTATACAGTCTTAGCTTACCTATGCTTTTAGCTGAATAAACACCTTCTGATCTAATTGCTGAACCCACCACAGGTCAGTTCAGAAAATTATCCTAAATAATATTGATACTCATAGAGTGAACAGAATTGGACTTGTAGAGATAACTTTCTTTTATTTAATTCAGATTTAGTTTTATTCTTATGAGGACCACTTTTGACCACACAGGAAAAAGCACAACTTTTTTTGGACACGTTTTAACCTATTGTAACTAGGTTAATGTTTAACAAAATAATGACGTCATTAGTCCCAAGTTCCACAGCTACTATTTATTCAGCCCGCTAGCACTAATCCAAGAATCGTGCCTGACGGCCACATCGCTATCAGCGGCTATCTGGTGCTGTTTAATTGCATAGTTTTTAACGCATTGTTTTACCGACCGCTTTTTTATCACGGGTTAGTGAGCTACCTAACTAACAAACAAACTTTTCAGCACTTTTTAAGACATGGCTTACGTACAAGATAATGTAAACTAGTGTTTAGTGTCCGTTTCTCAAAAAAATAATTAAACCCCATATAATGAAATAATCCATTTGCATTTTGCGACATGAAAAAAATAATTACATTCATTATATCGCAATTTAACCCTTCTCTTGCTGTGTCAGTTGTGTAAAAAGTCAATGCACAGCGGAAAGTGCAACATTTTCAATTACATCGCGTCATTTTGCAAAATGCGTTTAATGCGAGCGCAAACCGCGATTATTCCCCCTTTAAAGCCCGACGCCGCAGTCACGGCTGTGGGTGGAGGCCAATTGGCCGTGATTGCCAATGAACGTGCGTTCTTTTTTCTGTAAAAAGATACAGACTTTTGTGAAATACTTGAAGAAGATTACCTAGGCAAGTAAGCACTGAACTAATAAACTCATGGCTCCCAAGAATACCGCTGGTTTTAAGTGCTCTTGGCCCAATCGGTGAGAGAGTCCCACATAACCTGCTGCCTTCCCACGAACATTTTCCAGCAAAACCAAAAAAGGTACTGAACTAGTGAATAGAAATGCGAGATAGCAGAATAGATTATAATTACAGATACAAGATTAATTAAAATATATCAGATGCAGGGCCTGATAATAATGATGGTGTATTTTATGCATTTGGTTTATTACATGTATACAACATTTTCTATCAAAAATGTCACACCTAAGTACCTCCATCGTTTGTGTAACAAAACTCCCAAAATGCCATCAAGCAGATAGCAAAGGTGGCGTGACAAAAGCGTTCAAAGTGCGATACGGTCGTATCTCCAAACGGCCGCCATAAAGTGGCTTTACAAAGAGACGTCCGCGCGGCCCGGCGGCCGATAGCACAATGGCAACGACGGCGGCACTTCCTTTTCCGGCCGCGGCGCCACCGTCGCAGATTTATGCCCAGCGCTTCCTCCCGGCATATGCGTGTCGTACCCTACCCACCTCATTTAGACAAAACTCGAGTTTTTCAAGCACCTGTGTTGTACACGAATGACGCTTTTTATGCTTTACGATTTTTGTGTACGTACGCAACGTTAAAACACTTGAAATGAAGGGCATTTATGTTAAAGGTAGTCGAACGGTTACTGAAAATAAAAACACATCGCTTTTGAATAGTAGGTAGCTACCATATTTTATAACCAAACTGCAGATTAATAAATTAAAAATTGCAGGTTTGTTACCTACATTATTAATTAAGTAGCACGTGCAAAAAGACGAGACGGAAGTCGGAATCCATTAAAATTGGATCATGTTAAAAAGTCGTCGACGCGTGGTAACAAAGTTAACCTGACGCTACGTTAATAAAATACTGCAGAAGGCGCAGTAAAGGGTTAATCCGGCTCGACTGAAAGCTGATGCGTGACAAGGAGTGTTTTCGAATAATTTCGTAAACAAAGGGGTGTGATTAGAATATCTTAGCAAAATCTTTGTAATCTCAAGTCTAACTTAGGTACTCGTAATAAGTGGATGAAAGCTTTATTGGTTTATGTATTCTCTACAGCTGTTATATTTCGTGATTGATAGATATGAACTGTGTGTCTTCCAAAAAATAAAAATGAAACGTTCCTATATTTCACAAGTATTTGGCTTGCCATAGATGAGAGAATAAGTACCTACATCAGCAACAGCCACATGAAAACCTATAGTCTTATTATTACTTATTCCAAAACAAAGTCACGTATAATTTTTTGTATTTATGAATTAAAAATACTTCCATAAACCTAGTAGATTAAGCGAAATCTTCAAACACAAATAAGATTTCACACCTAATTAATATTGAAAGCATCAACGATGCTAGTCGAACAAAACGGGAGGCGAACTTGTACATAATAGAGCGTCGGCCGCGAACGCTCGCGTCTCGGAATATCTTAGCAGTTGCCGCTATCACGTCACTTGGCAAGTGCGGGCTGGCTACGGCGAATCTGAGGACGAACTCTACAGTATAGAGCGTTGGCCAAGAACGCTCTACTTATCCAATAAACTTGGAAATTTTCAGAAATAGCATATTCATTTGTAAATTAATTGTTACGAACTGTCATAAATTAAAAATTTTAATTATAATGTCTCTATTTGCTATATTAAATTTAACTACCCATAAATTGCAATGTAATAAAATGGCGGGGAATAAATGCTTGTCTTATTTTAAATTCTTTTTCAATGCCATACGAGTGTCTCGACGCTCAATGTTATCTCAAGAATTTTAGCCCTCTAAGGTTAAGGGTTAGTATCCTAATTAGTTTTTATTATTAACTGCCTGGAAGTTGGTTTCATGCCCAAAATACATCCTTTTATGCAATGACATGCATCTGTTAAAAAATACTGTCGTCATAGTTCAGTTAAAGCTCGAAAACACATTTCACAACTAACTTTGCCGTAACCAAACCGCACTCGGAACTGTTCTGAAGCAAAGTTTCATATAAATTTTGTACAACAAACCTTAGCTGACGTTAACTTCGTATCTTTGTCTGATCCTCACGTGGGAGGGAGGTGGGGGGAGGGAATTCCAACTAGCTTTGTGAATCAATCAGGAATTAATTGTAGCCCTCGCTCTAAAGGTATACTTGGGAGTTAGTTGCCGTGCAAAGTCGCTTTCAGCACTTGTATTGTTGCTAAAGTTGCCACTTTAATTGATTTGCATCGTCTGCTATTTCTGAGTAGCTCTTATTGTTTAAACTTGGCAGGAGTAGGATTTATTTGTTGGTTACTTAGCTGGCTAATCCTGGCGTTTTTGTCACTAACCATAGGTCACATTGATTTTTAATGTTCTGTCGTTTAACATGACGTAAGAACTTCTACCAAGCATTAAATAATCTAATTATTTTTAATACAAGTCGCTGAGACCTAATTACCTAAACGTGTGTGAGTAAGCATCTCATGTGAATAAAGGGGTTTAGTATCAGAAATCCACTCTTATAAGATTCTGAAAGCTGTCTAAATGTGAAGTTTTAGTTGAATTTCCTCTCACGGCTCTGCAGTTGCAAATATTTTCCACTCGAAGCGAGCGCCGGTTAGAAGCGAACTTTATTCGCGATTGTTTAGCAAAGAGAAACTTTGCCGAACGTTTGAGGTAATTGCGGATGCCAATTTTGAACCACACAACAGATTTAATTGGCAAACAAATAATAATACATTGAAACGAGTTTGGAACCGAAGTTTGTACGGTAGATAAAATATGATTTATTTGAAATTTAACTTTTTGCAGCTATTGTTTTGTTAACTTTTAAACAAAAACAATGGCGGTAATATATGGCTGTAATAGGATGGGGCCTTGAAATTGGTTTTTCAACTTACTCGTTGCTACATACAAACGAAAAATAATTAAATATGCATATGTAGTTATGCTTCTAGAAGTAACATCTAATTAATTGATAATTGCGTTTTCTCATTAAGTGAATTAGTAATTCTTATGAGAAATAAAGATCTTTAACTATAAGTAACATCACTCAAATGAAGCTGAATGAATTTCTCGTATATCCGTAGCTTAAAGTAGATACTAGTTAACATATTATAAAAAGAACTACGATAACGAGCGATTCATATAGACTTAAATGTCTTCCTTGTTCAAACATATTTTCTTTCTTTTTTTCTAGTTGAATGGCAAAGACAACGGTCTACCTGCGCTTATGACACGCGGTAAACCTGGTGAAACTTCGGGACTAGCCAGACGGAACGGCGCGCTTTGAGCTCTAACAGTCCGAACTACAACGCCGGAGGAATGCGGCCACTTGCTTGCTACTCACCTGAGTTCCTCGCAAACTTGCTCGGCAAGAGCGATACATTGAGGTAAGGCATGATGTGCTTAGTTTAAATTAAATTCTGGTTGTCTTACAGTTTTCCAAATTGCTTTCCTCTTTAATATACCAACACAATTGGCCCAGTTCTATTCATAAATGCTAATAATATTCTTTTGATGCTGATTATTACTGACTGTTTTAATTGATTTTTATTTATACTAACAAATTATGGGTCTGTATATTGTGGTGTCTGTTACCTGAAAATAAATGTTTATATATTTACATCTTGTGGATATCGTTAAAAAACTGAATTTGAATATGCATACATTTGTTTGACATGAAAATTTGAAATGGATTCTATTATAGGTCTATCATATGCATATCCTACAAAATTTAAAAACAGACAATTAAGAGAATTCTTGCTAAAATATTACGAAGTTAACTCACTCTCATTATTTTGCCGAAACATCTCTGAATACATATACATACAATGTCTACATCAGTGAGTTGCTACTACTACTTATAGAAAGCTATGCCGAGCAAAAAAATGAGTCGCATAAACGACGACAATCTTGTGACGTTTTGTTTGAAAATTTGAATTTCGAATTATGATTTATACTACGAGTTGATGACCGGGTCATCAATTCATGGAGCACAAAATTTGTTCGTTATGTCAGTTTCATACGCTAGTAATAGTAGTTCAATGGCCTAACACAAAATATAACAGTTCTAAGACGCCCACAAGTAGCCCTGTAGGGTAAATCCTGATTTAGGTACCTGTACCTCTTGGGCGAGAGTAACCGACATACATCAGGCGGACAGACGGGTCGGCTGTATATCAGGTACCTTGACTAGTGGATAATTGCTTAAGTGGTGTCTCATTTACCCGTCGGGCCCCACTAAGGGCGCATCAAAGGAGTATGGTCACGTAACTAGAGAGAGCGGGTGAAAAATCGTAGTTTGCAGATGACTTTGGACTGAGTATAAGTTACAACTTGCTGTAGTAATAACCCCCTTTTTTAAAATCGGTGGAAAAAATTTCAAACGGTAAATAAATTTACTGAAAATCACGATTTAAAGTCTACCGACTCCGAGTATGCCGCTAGCCGTAGAATGCAGTTGTAGCAAAAGCATTGCATCGTAGCACTTTTTCGTAGCTGGTCGTAGCTGGTCGTAGCGTCTACAAATACGACAGAGAGAGATATGAAAAATCTGAAAATATGACTGGACTTTAGATACATAATTACGTAGACTATCTATTGCTTTTTTCCCTGCTTAGTGATTGTTGGTCCGCTTCCTCTTCCGCTAGCACCATGCGCACTGCTCGAGGGTGAGACGGCCCTTTGGAAACTCCTTACGAGATAAGCGCAGTTTGTTGTTGGAGCAAATCTTCTTTAGCATAAGATAACAGTCTGCTATTAACATGTTAGACGCAGTGTTTACGGCCCCGAGGCTATCTTTAACTATCCAAACTTGGTTTCGACTGTCTTCAACTAAATCTGATATTGCTTTGAGGATGCAATCCCAGCAATATACAATCTAAGTTATTGTGCATCTATACTAATATTATAAAGCTGAAGAGTTTGTTTGTTTGAACGCGCTAATCTCCGAAACTACTGGTTCGAATCGAATAATTCTTTTTGTGTTGGATAGTCCAGTTATCGAGGAAGGCTATAGGCTATATAACATCTCGCTACGACCAATAGGAGCAAAGATATAGTGGTAAATGTGTAAAAAACAGGAGAAAGAAGTCACTATTCCACGCGGACGAAGTCGCGGGCAAAAGCTAGTTGATTATATATCCTAAAATAGCACGATAAAATAATCTTCTACTACAAAAAGTAAGGTAAGGATTGACATGAAAAAAAATGTTTATTTTATTGCAAATTTTTAATTAGGACACAAGAAACAAAAACAGTCAAATCACAAGTACAATATTTGAATAAGAATTGCATGAATGGCACAAAAATGGGCATTCTTATAAACTTCTATCTATCTTTAGGGCTATTCCAAAACATGTGTCCACGGCTTGGTTAGTTGTATTATTGGTTAGTTGTTGTAGTTGTTAGTTTAAATAATATTACAGCCAAATCTTTGTACTAGAAAGATATTCAACCAATTTATATTTCAATCAACAAACATTACAGCTCTAATTCTCGAATTTACTTTGTAATCATCACACAGATCTTCGCCAAGTCAAGTTGCTAATACGTGTGAATATTTTATTACGTGCTAATTACCCGAATGAAGAACACACACGGATAACAAATTCAAAAGAGGGTCTGTCTTGACGTGGCAACGTGGTAACGCCTCCTCACGTCACTTTAATAATTCAGACCAAAGAAAACAAGATCCATTGAAGATGGATTGGTTAACATTAGTTAGGCAGAAAATGTTTCTTATTAGGTTTATTTATGCAACATCCTCTAAATACTCATTGTCTCACATATACGAGTACCCATGATAGTCAAGAGTAATGTATTGTTTCGAGATATTAGGCTCCATTACACAAAATTATCTCCTATTTCTAAAGCAAAGGGCATGACTAGACAATATAGAGATTTATCTAGAAGAAACAGGTACTAGGCCTACTCCTTTATTTATGTTTGATTTCGGTCTTAGTCACTTTGTACACCGGAGCTCGCGTCTCAGTCTATCCATAACCCTTAACGTTAATTTAGATTGAGTATTATACAAATTCATAGCCGTAGTGTACCCATTAATATAATTCAAAGCACGCCTCTACAATCTGAGTGCCGCACAGAAAGCCAATCCGCAATAATTTTCACTCAAATCTGACGTTTACATGACCGATATTCTCAAACCAATTTGCATGTCCGTTGCCGCTCTGAATAATAGATCTACCTGCCCTAAGGTTGAGGCTCTATGAATATGTAAGACAATGGCTTCCAAATCTTAGGTTCCAATTAGGAGGGAGGTCATTAAGCCCTTAGTTACATCTGATCGTTATGAGAATACGGTATGGGCTGTTAAATTATAGCCGAATAGGTATGCTTCATATATACCTAGGTGAAACCTAAATGTTTGTGTTTGTGCCAACCAAAGGCTATCTTGTTATGTTATTAACTATGCTAGCGACCTTCAAGTGCTGAAAATGTCGAAACTGTTATTATGTTTTCCTTATACGAGTACTCTACTGTGTATTTTCAGCCCGAGAATTATTAGCATAGACCTTTTCTGTACAATTTGCCAAACCGCATTATATGTGCTGAGTCTAATGCGTGTAGCACACCCATCTCCTCCAAAACGCGTCTGTTTGTCAGCTTAGCCCCTTAGAGAATGCTATTTTGAAGTTTTCAATTTTGACTCAAAATGTATGGAAGGAATGTCAAACGTCCTATCTTCTATACCTATAAAATGCTTTGTCCTGAACTACTGACTTATTGATTGACTGACTGACTGACTGACTGACTGACTGACTGACTGACTGACTGATGGATCAACGCACAGCCTAAACCGCTGATCGTAGAGACCTGAAACTGGGAGGGTGTGTTCTTTGTATGACGAAGGGATCCGATAAGAAAGGATTTTCAGAAATTCCACCCTTAAGGGGGTCAAAAAGGGGTGCAAAGTTTGTATGGGACAACCAGATCCCTTGGTCCAATCTACTTCAAATTTTGCATACACATTA
This sequence comes from Pyrausta aurata, assembly GCA_963584085.1. Taxonomy (NCBI): domain Eukaryota; kingdom Metazoa; phylum Arthropoda; class Insecta; order Lepidoptera; family Crambidae; genus Pyrausta; species Pyrausta aurata. Next base: position 9,432,383 of record OY757255.1, on the reverse strand, counting down.
TTTTACAAAATTGACGGAAGATTTATTTTGTATTTTATTGAAATTCATCCCCGAAGGGGGTTAAAAAGTGGTGCAAAGTTATTATGGGGGTGATTTGCTTCGAATTTGATATCAATACTCTTTAGTGCTTACGATTAAAATGTTTTTTTATTTCATTTTTGACAGTCATTTGACATATCTGAGACAAAATATTTGACACATGTTTGTTATTGTTCTATCCTCTTTGGTTCACAGATGAATAATATATGTTGTTGATGTTGCCAGCGGGTCGCCACTACGAACAATCAAAATTATGAACGTACTTTGTGCCAACAATCACTATTCTACCAAATTAAAAATGTTTGACGCCGCATAGTATCACGTTATCATGTCAGCATTCTAATTTTAGTCGGGTTATACGTCAAATTGAATGTTGGTATTATTGTCAAAATGGCGATTCTTTCTGTGTAATTTCGTAAATCACGTTTTGCAATTTTGTTTTCATTGAATATAACAGAAGAATCGTGTAAATTCGCGAGTTATGGGGGGTAAAGCACTAAGAAAATGTGATGTTTGTGGTGTGAGGCGAGTCAGAAAATGTACTTCTGACATATTTTTAGCCAGATTTCCTCTGGAACCTAACAGGTAGATGATCAGCAAGTTTACGTTTTTTCTCATTATGTGCATGCAAACTATGATGTTTAATGACTGAATTCGGCTGCCTACTAACTATATTTGTTACAATAATCGCATAAAAAATTTAAAAATAATATTAACGTTTGTAAATAGTGCGGTGCTCATACATAAAATTATGTCGATATTTTTGACGAGTGATTTCTATTGTACGTGCTATTTTTGAAAATTGAATGCAAGAAGAAAAAGGAAAGAAAATTCCTTAGTTCGAAACCACGTCAATTGGTGTGTTGTCTGGCGCATATTTATATTTACATATTTATATTTATAGGTTCTAATGAAGATGAATGACGACACCTAATTTTGTACATTATGGAGCAATAAAGTATTGAGTATTGAAGCGTAGGCAGAGGCCCCAAAAGACGGACTGCCGACCGAAAATCTCCGGATGGGGATAGATCTGGACCGATTATTGTGAAGAAAATCCAGCCAAAGACGTCCAACGGCTGACGTGATTGTGATGATGAACCTCAATTATTCTAAATAAACGACTTGATTCTTACTCTTTTTTTATTAGAAAAAAGTCAGCGGTAACCATTTCACAGCATGTCAATATTCTTACAAATATTCTGTGTATATGCACTATGAAGGCGTGCTATAGTGGAACTTACCGCTTGCTTTTATTTTTTAAAGTAAAATATTTGAGATTTTAAAAGTAAATCCTAAGCAGTATTTTTATCGATACCGATAGCATGTTTAGGTTTCAGGTTGGTGCAGCACTATTATTTTGACGTTTATTGTTTAAGTTGGTAGCACTGTATTTGTTGTTAGGTTGGTAATAAGTACGTTCATAACCCTAACAACGGGTAAAAGGGAGGTGCCAACTCTTAAAACGTAGTGGTTCTATCCTCTTTGGATGTTGCTCTCGAGAAGAAATTTTATTCCTTAGAATAGCCTAAATAATATTTTTTTGTGTTTAAACAGCGTAGGTATCAATCGGTCTGTGTCCAGTGTAGATTGCAGATCGTATGTTCATATTGTCGGTGGACATTCTACGCTGCTCCTGTGGTCGAAAGGCGTCCAATCTGGAACTTTTCTGCAAACTATTCGTGGGGGACCTATGTTTAGCAGTGGACGGCTTTTGGATGTTGATGATGATGGTGGCGTAGATCTTTACATAGAATTGTCCCTTTCAATTTACGATTTGAATTCAAGAAAGTAGGGTATTTGCTATGACTAGAAACAAAGCTCAAGTTCAAACTCTTAAGGTAGCGGGAGATAAATTGAGGGAATTTGCTTCCCCACAGTCTGTATGTGGCATGATGCTGTGTAAGCGCACAGAGTGTAGCCTGGTCTTTTTATTAGCACCCGAAAGAAATGTACGATTGACGATAGGCGTAGTAAGTATTTCCATTTCGTTGTAAATAAAACGATATTATCCCCGTGTAAGTTTGACCAGATTAAAGACCGGGCTACGTGTTGTGTGTACATAAAATATGACAATTATCTATACGTATTTCTACGCATATATTTAAAATCTGGATGTTTTTGTTTGTCAAGTTTGAACGCGTTAATCACAGGAACTATAGGTCTGATTATAAAATATGTTACAAACATTGTTAGATAGCTAATTTATCGGGGAAGGCTATAGAAATAGTTAAATCCGTATCGGCTTATAAATATTTTCGCTACGATCTATGGTAACGGATTAAAACAATTACGCGCGTACGAAGTCGCTGGCGGGCCGCTAGTATTTTATAATGTTTCTATTAGGTTTTCTGTCAAAATGACATTATAGCATTCTCTAAGTGGCTAAATTATAGCTTAACTTTATTTCACCATAGAGTTGTGCCACAAGCATAATGTCTCTGGAGTATGGCGATTGGCACCGGTCGCTTGATCTTCTCTCCCGAGCAGCTCCTATAAAATGACAGGCCAATGCGAAGTTGTCTGCTCGCTAACGCTAGCTTACTTACTTAGTTTAGCTTTATTTTGAGTTGTGCCTTATGTCTGTGGCGATATGTCGATTGGCACCGGTCAGCTAGCAGGCCACTGCCACTTAGCCGCCTAATCCGTTTACGTCGTTTAATCGACTGCCGCCGATAACCACTGGCCGAGCTGCTAAATAAGCTTGTCTGGCGGGGAAGGGTCTTTATTATAATTATTATTATGAGGTGACGCGGTTGTAGAGCGTATACAAAGTTCTGCGCAGTGTAGTTACCTACTACTAGATTACATACAAAATGACCAGAGTACAAAATATTGGTCTTAAAATCAAACCTGTTTCATTCATTTTTGTCTTATATTTATATATGAGAATATAGAAAATATTTTAATTACACCATTATTTGCTGTATTTATTTCATATACCTATATTAATCTTATGCATACCTAGTACTCCAAACCGCTCATTATTGTTATGGTAATGGATATGGGTAAAAATAACATAAAATGTCACATTTTATTAAAAAGTCGAATTGAAGAAATAATATTTTCTGTAAAGATGTTAGATTATGTGATAAGATAACATAAATACTTGAATGGACATATCCGACCACGGTACCCATACCCACTGATTACCGGTGGTCAGTTACCGTCGGGTGCCACTTGCCCGGTAATTCGGTTACGACGGTAATAGACTCGTCTGCGCCACCGGTAGCCCGGTTTAGCCTTATCTAGTTAGAGGTTTCATTTTCTGTCGGTGTATGGTGGAAGTTTAATGGTGGCTTGTCAATTTGATAACCACAAAATCACCGCCCTTGAAACATTTCTTAATAGTGATTTATCCTTTACAGCCAACTTTTAATCTTACTTATGCAGATTTAAGCACATTTATAATAGCTCTAAAATCCTTATTTTATCCCTTATCATACAAACTTGATGTATGAAACTGTTAAAATACGTGATTTGTATCTGTGACAAGTACTATGTAGTCTAAGCACTACATAGCATAAGATATAATCACTATTCCAAGTTACTATAATACATGAATCACTGTGTGGATTTTTATTTCTAGGTGTGTTTATAATACAAGTATTTTTATAGCACAAAGTGTTCAAATATTTTTTGTTATTAAATAACACACATCGCTGCAATCCCAACAAAATCCAACGCGTCCAACGCAAAAAGGTGAAATCATAAAAAAACAGAAACATCCACAGTCCAGTCCGCGGTACAGTCGCTATCTAAATAGCTTAGCAAACACGATTAGTTACCGCGCGTTTTATAACGAGCTAATTATTCGGGTGGGCACAAGTGGGCGGCCGTACCATAAATATGTAGAGCAAACACGGTATTAGCACCGGTCACGCTGCGACTGTTTGTCTGCGGCCTAAAACAACAGTGTTTGCGGCCACCGCTGAATTTGTTACGGCCGGTCAGTCGCTGACTCAGTGCTCAGGTGTACTTGCATGCACAGTGTGTTACTGCGGGATGCTGATTAGGTTTTGTACATTGGCTGATGTAATTTATGTATTTTTCTTTCTATTAGTTGTCCAGATAATACATGTGTATATTTTGAACTAAATCTTCAGACTAAGTAGGTACTTGGTAACTTAATTCTAACCCAAAATATGACTGCAAATGTTTTTGGTAAGTAGTATTTAATTTTTACTTTTAAGTAGTACTAACAATAACAATAAGATAAATGTTACTAATAATAATCTGTAGCTATGGATCTTTAATTTGGTCTGATACAAACGTTTTATTTATTTATTAAAGACCTTTGGATCTATCCTTCTAAGTACCTTTACCATACTCAATTTTATCTACCTAGTCTAATTATATTTCAATACGATTGACCAATTATCATACTATAATCGCCATAAAATACAAAAAATAATGTTTGACAAAGCACTTGTGCTCGACTGTACCTCTACGTGACCGCGCTTAAACAGAGTGGAAAGGTGAAATACTTTTTATTTATAATAATATTTTATTTGCCAATTAAATGTAACGAAATAATTTTATTCGTATGAAGATATTGTTTTAGGAGATGTTAATCTGAGGTGTGATATTGTTTTTATGCTTAAGAATATTTATATTCATATCCATTTTAAATAGAAGGTGAATCTCTTCGGCAAATAATATTATGCGTTCCACTGTCAATAGAACATATATTTCTTTACCTGCTTATTATTTAATGTTAATTTTTAGACGCTAAATGTAATGTTTAATGTAAAGAAATATATGCAATCTGCATTTAATGTATGTATTTTTCGGTTGTTGGCGACCATCAAGATCAGAAAAATTCACATGTATATTAATAGTTTTACTTCGGCTTGGTCGTCATGATATGAGAAAAGCCAAATGGCAAAATACTTTTTTCTGCTTAGAACTCTTTTTGTTCGGAACTGCTGTATGAATATTTCGCTAGCTATAACTTTTGCTTCAATAACCGAATTTAACCTCTCATGCAGTCGTAATGTATTATGATAGTGCATTTAGGCATCGCAGCGTACCCATAATGAGTGTTTGTTTAGGCGGTGTCCGTCCGATGTGTTGACTCGGCGGCATTAGCCACCCGTGGGGTTGATTCGTGTTTTGTTTTAGGAATTAGACGCATTGTGTTCGACAGCTACTGATACGAGCAATTGATTTACGCGGACATCGCGCTTTGAGGGTTAAATGCGATGATGAATTTGGGTTGGTTATGTTTAATGACTGTTCTGATACAATTTGTGGAGGTAATATTACCGTTTTAATTTGTGGCGATATAATTTTAGATGACTGCCCTTTTTTTAAAAAAAAAATAAGCCGTTTAACGCTAAGAGATATTGTACTCTATTTCTCTTAGTCTAATAATTCTAAGTCTAAAAATTGGGTAACCTATTACATACAGTCTGGAAGAACTTGCAAATATGTAGGTATATGTATGTATTGTATTGTTTTTTTAAAAACTTTTTGCACAAATATTAGTGGATTAGATGCTGACAGCATTCTCTCTCACACTAAACCTTTTGGTCATGGTAATAATTTACTGCTAATAATTACTTTGTAATTTATACAAGCCAAAAATGGTAAAATATCTAATGTACGACAATTCTCAAATACGACACAAAGCCAAGAATTTAACCCTTCACTGTTCACCAGGCTGTTCCGCACACAACTCAGCAATATGTTTGTGTCAATAATCTCGTCGCGGTCGGCACGCGCCGGCCATCGCTCAGCTGCTACGGGCTGCATCGGCGATGCAGTAAGCGACGACGGGACGCAACGGGTGCATAATTGCGATACAAGTGCAAACGGGTGAGTCGTTTTTGAGATGTGCTTTGAAATATTTCTGGCTTGCGAACTTGGTAGCATCAAAATGTAGTAGCATTAAGTTTATGGAAAGTTATAGAGTATTGCTTTTGTTTCGTACTTAGCTTGACTTAACTATGAGTATGTACGAGTATAAGCTATAACTAGGTATACGGTGAAAAGGTCTTATATATTTTTTTTCTTCAAATAAAATTAGGTGAATGAGATAATGCAACAGAATACAGCATTGCAGCTATTTGACGCTTGTTGCAAATAAAATAAAATGTGCAACCGAACTTAATATTTTAAAAAATGCTTTTGTAAGTAACCGCGCAAGCAGCTAAGCAAAGTTAGATCCAAAATAAATTACCTCTAATTAAATTACGTCTTACTAAATTAATTACAGTATAATTTATCCGGCCCACATCTGGCCAGTAATTCTTGCCAAGGGTCGCCACTCGCCGCAGGACAGTGTCCAAGTTTTTGATAGTTTGAGCGGCTCCGGTATTTACTGGTTAAGTTGGGGGTCAGTTCGAGACAGTTTGGTCTTCGGGGAAAACAACGGGTTGATGCGGGTAGCTGGCTGAACAAACATTTTGACTGTAAATCTTTTTGTTTTATCGGTAAGTTGACTTCCTTAACTAACAAGCCTAGCTCAGTTCTCAGTTTTTCAGTCTATCAGTGTTTCAGTAGTAAGTTAACTGTTCATTGTATGTACATTTCGATATGTTAAAACCATCTGGTTGTCCTTGGAGTCCCAAGTTGGTTATAGTTTTTCGTATGCTTTGACTTTCATATGTCGGTATTTTTTGTCTTATTTTATTTTATTTTATTTTATTTTATTTTATTGAATAGGTACACCAACAGTACATATATATTGCATTCTTAAAAATTAAAAGTTGACAGAAAATTCTTATATATATACCGATTACAGGCGTACACAGCGCTTAAAATATAAATTATGAACATTTTATATAACTTAATTGTGTGTGAAAATATGCACTACTCCGTACAGTCGGACAGAAGTTTATGTAAAGATTTTTTGAATTTAGATAATTTGTCGTGAAAAACATCCAGATCCCCATCGCCAGATTTGGCGTTCAGCACATTATACTGCTCACAGCATCTGACCAAAGGAGCCTGCCTGCCTACATTGGTTTTAAACGTAGGAAGTGCAAAGGTTTTGCGTAGTGGCTTACGAGCTTATTTAAATGTTATTGGTAAAAAACAGTAAAACTCATGATTCATTTTACGTATCATCATAGTCGTGATATTTTTAAGCTTTTCTTAGGTATCAATGCTGTCCTCGTATCTTTAACGTTTCTGTACAGTCCTAAATCACGTACGTCTGCACCACCCATTACTAAACTTCTCAAGACAATTTAAAGACGTGAGGTCTGCAGCCGTCAAAGCGAAACTAATCCGAACTATGATTAATTGGATTCGGGAGTGGCCCGGCAATGCCAACAGCCGAGGGCCCTCAGCCCGCTACTCTTAGCTGCAACTTAGCTGCACATTGACAGCTAGGGAATTTATCAATTATTATGTTGAACCATGTATAGGCGATATGAATATGCAGATCAAGTATTTAACCCCTAAGCTTACACACTGCGACTTTTAGTGACTGTGACAGCATTGCGACTCTCGCAATGAACAGTTATAATTTGGCATCGATGCAGTCGCCAATATACGTCATTGCGACGGCATCGATACTAACGCGCGTTAGCATCGCAACTATATGATGCTAAAAGTAGCGGAGTGTGTAAAAATTGATATTTTGCGACTGCATAGATGCTGCATCGCGACTGCAACGCAACTGCATCGCTGCTAAAAGTAGCAGTGTGCAAAGGGTCTTTAACTCGTTTTCCTTTCTTTCTTTGTAACAAAAAACTAGCAAAAAATTGATGTACAGCCTGTATGTGTGAGTGTTCAAATTTATTTAGTCTGTTTTTGATGCACGTATATCGGGTTAATAAATTGTTAATTCAACAATAAACAATTGCCCTCTTTTTTATTGAATTCCACATATTTTAATTTCTGCATCATTTAACCTAACAATTCAATAACCTATAACAAATACGCGTGACGCGTAAAAATCAACATAAACTTACCTACATAAAACATTAACTGACTTAATAAGACATGTCTACAGAATGTTACAGAACAGAACGGCTTAATCAAACCAGCAAACATCAAAGTATGTACCTAACTCACTTGTAAATACCCCCAAGATATTACAAACTTAACTGTACTCCTTCCTTTGGTCAGCGCGGGCCAACAAGTTAATTCGCGCCCGCCCCCGGGAATCGAACCCGGACGCGGTAAGTAGCAGATTTATTGGGGCTATCCGGCGGACTGCTTTAAAATTAAATCAAGCCTTGCAACTAAGCCTTCATTGGGGCCTCTGTCTGGAGATAAGAGCACGCTCAACCGGTATTTACGTTTGAGAATATAGTGCGGTTTTGGTTTAAATATTAGCGAGCTTTAACCTTTATAAGTTACAATCTTACTTTAATAAAAAAAATTTACTGATATTTATATCACTGAGACCAAAACAACTACAAAAAGCTAATCCAGTTCGTCTTCTTTACACACAGTTTGTGGGAAAAGAGACACAAAAATATACAATCACAACGAATTCAATCAAATATTTAATCATCATGAAGGAAATGCATAGAACGTGCCTGCATTTATCCTAACTCAAAAATCCATCTTTCCTTAATCAGTCCCAAATTAAATTAATACTTATAAATATTACTTTAAAATATTACATTGATTACGTATATATTATCTAACATACATTTTGAATTTTTAGGATTAACAGAATCCTCCAATAGTGAGCAAACAAGCCAAAACAAACGATAGACGCAACCTATTAGCTCGCTAACAACGAGCGAACGGAACAACAGAAGATCGCAACACAGTATTAAAGAAGGCAAGTATTTCTTTCATCTGTGGCGAAGGCGGAACTTCCTACGAACAGAGTTGGCGGAACCACGGCGAGTTCCGTTCCGTCTAACTGCGGGCAGACAAACGGGTTTGCAAGGCGAATATCACTCTGGGAAAATGATTCATGGCTGGGAATTTCTTGTGTGCATATTTCACTTGTGAATAATCTTTCAGAATATGAGAAAACGCAAAAAAAACAAGCGTTTAAAAAAAAGTTCGTGATTTTCAATTCAGAATGACCAAATGAAGGAAGGATGTATTTGAGTAGAAGAAACGAAACTCCCTGATATCTAATTGAAGGTAAGTACGTATCTTAGTAAAACATTTTATTTCTAATTGGTAAGGCCTCATAAATCATGGCGGGTGGGTATCAATAGTTACTTAACAAAAGTTAAGACATTGTTTACCGAGTAAGGGCTACTAGACAACGTTTATCTACAAAACAAGTTAGAACAAGCTGACGGTAGATAAACAACGCCGATACAATATTGGTTCCACTAGCCGACACTATAATCAACCCTAATTTGTCTTAAGTTTGGACAAGAGCGCATAATTTACAGCAACCTCTGAATAAATCCATTTTATCTGCTACCCTGCATTACCATGAATTTTATTTCTCCAGGTAAAGATGTGCTTGGTACTAAATAATATTTTTCCAATCTTAAACACTACAGTACATATTTTATTTAAGACTAAATTTCTTACTGGATTTGTAACTAAAAACCATTTACGCGTTTACCATAAAATTCTAAGTACGGCTTGTACATAGTAAAGTTACTTATAAAACAAAAAGAAAAAATATTAAGTTTAGTTCGGGGTCATCGGCCAGAGCATTGAACACGTTGGGAGCCCTCCCACCTAATGAAAAAAGATTTCTGCCCTATTTTGTAGTACAAAAAGAGCCGCTAGCCTCCTTAGGGTCCGGTACTCTGAGATTTTAACGAGAGGAGGCTTGGAAAATCATTTTTTTAAATAAGCTATTTATCAGGGGCATTGTATTTTTTGTCTAAAAGAGATCATACTGTCATTTGTTTCATTGGAGTCCAAAAATAATCTCAGCAACACCGTCACCTATATTCATAATTTGTATAATAAGAGACCGATTCTCGCATGATCGAACTTATTTCGTGTGGTAATTCGATTACGAGTATCACTGTTTTACCGAAATAATCAAGAAATATGTCTACGTAAATAAAGCTACCGCACCAAATCAAAATGCATAGAAATCGTGACCCGGAAAAAGCAATAACGGTATTTTCTTTGAAAAAGAAAATTCGATTGGTGAACTTTTTTCGTATACGAACTGCATGTGAATTGGCCTTCTGGAGGTCGGTTCTCGCAAGACCGAACTTATATCCACGTAAAAAAAGCTAACGCACAAAAAAAAACTAAGTGCATAGAAATCGTGACCCGGATAAAGCAATAACTGTATTTTCTTTGAAGAAGAAAATTCGATCGGTGAACTTTTTTCGTATACGTATACTCGTATACTCCTGATATACTGTCTACCCACATATGTTACAGTCAAGTGCTCCCAAATAGAGTTGGCAACTTAATACACGTCACTTCAACTCAAATGCTCGCTGTCTGCCATTGTTCTTGTGTACTACTCTAGTGCGAGTACCCGAGTGTCACCAAACATCTGAGAGTAAGACAATGGGGTCTTGTTATCAGTGTTAATTTCCTGAGGGCCCTCTCGTGGTAGTTCTTGATGGGTCGGATGTATCAAGAAAACCGTTTGAGCAGAGGAGACGAAATTATTTTGGTAATTAAAGGAGCTGGAATAGTGTTTTCATTTGTTATCTTGCGCTAGTTGTATTAACATGTAAATTTTATGGTTTAATTAACAGTGGTTCAGCTTAATTTTTTTTTCGAGATATTCTGTATCTAAGAACACTTAGTTAGCCGTAATAGGTAGAACTTATGTAAGTGAACGTAATAGACATCATTATTTAATTGTTACCTTCGTACTTCTATACTAACAACGGACCGATTCGTATCCGATCCGATCCACTAAACAACGAACCTTCTAAATAGAAGTAGTTGTCCAAAAATAAAATAATTTATCTAAATTAACGGTGACTTGCAGTAGGAAATAACAAGTCCCTTTAAAACATAACCAACAATGACAATATAAATAATATCACGGCTCGAATCAAATGTAACCAAATATACCAGTACTTCACTAGATACGGTAGCAAACCTTTTCTATAGTTTCAATTAGTTCCTACAAATTAATACTAATACAGGGTATCTGCTCTAGGCAGGTGCCGGATCAAGTCTGACTGCGGGAGACAGGGCTGCACAGGGCAAGATTGCCAAATTATATTCAGAATGTCTCTTTAGAATAATTTCGTTGCAATTTCATACTATTTATTAGCAAGAGTCACTTTTGGTCACCAACGCTTTCATTAATACATAGCACCGTTAACTAATATAAAAAAGCAATAAAAAATTAAGAGAGTAACCAGCAGAATTTACTTGCTAGCAAAATGTAAATTATAATGAGCTTTGAATGATATATTATATTTATTTATTGTGTTCCCAATTAATACTATTAAATGCGGCAGTCAACAAAGTTATAGTTCAAAAGCGCGTTTGTTCATTGATCCATACGCACGCTCTTAGCGTTTAAGTGCCGACAGAACCCATTCCATCGGAGACCACTCAAATTTTAATTCGCCAGTGAATATTTCAATATCGCATGTAAATCGAATCGTAAAACTCTCCAATATCGTTCACTTTATAACACTGTAAAACGGAATACACACTCCGCGTATAATCAAATACGCCCAACGTCAGATACTCCACTTGAAATAGAATTTTTTCGCTCTTAAAAATTGCGATCACGTTTCTAATATAGTGAAAACAATATTCTAGTGACCGGGTGATTTCTGCACAGATGCTTGCCCTTCCAATATTATTTACGTAGGTGGGGCAAACTTTTTCATACATCTGAAATATGAGTGTCACATAAAATATCCCGTATTGTGTAATGAAAAACTGAGGATTTTTTTGCAGGAACTTTTCCGTTTCCATTTGTAAGTGTGTAGGTAGGTAAACTAAACTTGATTCCCCGGAGACAAAAAATGTTATGTTCACATAAAGAACGTTTAATGGGATAATTTGATATAATACAAAAAAAAAATCAAAGATTTCGATCGCAAAAAGGTAACCCTAAAATGTAACTCATCCATTTACTCATCTGAAAGTTATCAAAAACACATAATTGTCCCCTCAAAATTTGCAAACGTCACATTTCGCGCGACATAAATTCGATTTTCGATATCTTCCTCGTCGATATCGCAACGTATCGCATTTGGGATCTAGCGCGTTCGCTTTTTACTGGGTAGGGGGGTGTTTGAAACTCGCATCGATATAAAAACCGCATTAATCTGTACTTATCTCTGCGATATTATTTAATGACGCGGCGTTTCGCGGTTATTTGTAACGTTTATGGCGCAATGATGCGTTCCCAGATAAGGGTTGAGCTACATATCGTTATGCGTAAGTGAAACTTTTTGTGTGCCATTTAAACTCGAGTTATCTAAATAGCTTTTTGCGGCATTAATTTTGAACATTTGAATGAATATGTGGCTAGTGCAGCGTACTATAACGCAGTAGTTCTACTTATTTGCAGAATCATTGCAAAATTGTTTAACCATAATGCATGATACATATAAATTTAATTGGTAATTTTTTTTGCATGTTTAGTGAAGTTCTTTGAAGTTAGATGATGGACTACAATTGCTTTCAATTGTTTTTATCTCTCTTGGTGACACCCTGTACAAATTGATCAATTGACGAATGAAATTGGGAAGTAACAAAGAATCACTTAGGACGATGCCACTTTGTTTAAGTGTGTACGTATCATTAATTACTTTATAATTAGTATTGATTGTGTCTGAGATTATTAAATATACATTAAATCGTAAGATATTCATGGAACAAAAACAATCAATAATAACTTGGCAAGACAACAGCGCTTATCGCGCAATAGGGTTGCCTACAAACTGTTTCTGCTTATTTGCATGAAATATAAAGGTGGCCTCACATAGTTGCATTGTTTATAGCGGTCAGCGTTTTGTTCTCTCCCCTTTCGCATTCCTGTCTTCTGCCTTTATTGTCTTACTTTCCGCTTATGACATCGGAATGATATATTTAAACGGCGCACAAAGCGACCCGGCGAATAGTTGAAACATTTCCCAGTCTGGGTAATATTTTTAGATGGCCGTTTTACAAGAGATTTTAGTTTTTCTGCAGTTTGAATTGGTAGAGCAGGTATTTTAGAGATTCGTTTATTGCTTATATTTAATGTAGAAGCGTTGTAGTACTATAGTAAATATTGTAAGGTGTCAAAATAAAATTTAATTACTATTGCAAATTCATATAATTTTCTAAGCGTTTGATGCTATATTTATAATTTTACAAGCACTCATTTTATTTATTCAAACTTTAGTAAAAAAAGTTCTTAAATGTATGGATCAATAATTGAACAATAACACAAACAATTAGCAAAACCCTCAGACAGACATTTCCACAAAAAAAACACACTCGATATTCCATTTACATTTTCACAACTTTTTATTCGCTCTCATTATTCGATTATGATTGTACCGAGAGATGTCAATCGGCTGTCATATTGCGTACAATCGACACTCGAGTCGGCCGATCAGTCTTTCTAATGAGGGTCTCACCCGAAACGGAATTATTAAAAAACCATTAGACCGGGCCATGCCATGATGGATGGACTCTTCAATCCGATCCATTTCAATTTGAGTTGTGTCAGTCCGAAAGGGTAGGTAGTCCCCTGCGTATGGTAATATGTTTTAAGTCAACCGTGCTTTTGTTCAGGGCGGATGGACAAAGCAGAAGGGCTGTTGCTATCAAATAGATATTCCTCTTCGCAAAATAAGTCAGTCAGGACTAGTTAGTTTCGTTACGTCGTATTTTTATTTTATTTTTTATTTCAACAAAATCCGAAGCTCCTAAATATTCAGTTTTACAAGCGTTTTTTTTTTGTTGATGGACGTATATTTAAATTAACACTTTGATTTGATCTATTATTTATATTTTCATCAAAAGTTTTATGTTGACAATGTGATTACAACATCTATCACTTACGTGTACATCGAAGTTAATAGCACACCCCTATTTCATTTTTTTATGTTATGATTACGATTTCACGCGTTTACTTTTGATAAACCGTAATGAGTATTTTAGTTTTGTTGGATTTATGGTTGTAAATATTTCCATGCGACACTTTGGTAATAACTCACGAAGGCGATAATTAGTGTTATTTATTATGAAATAAATCATTGATAGAACAGTTCTACTTACAGAGTGCCCAAAATTAATGCTAGCAACGTAGTACAGCGCAATAACAGTCTTGAAAGAAACTTTTTCTTACTAAATAACATAACATACGTTTATAAGGTGGCAATAACGGGTGAACATTACTCTCGGCTAACCAGGAGTGATGTGGTGGTAAATCATATCTATTCGCCGATTTATATCGCAATAAACGAGGAGGGATTGCCCCACTGAATACACACTGTTATCAACTTTTTATTGTGTTTTATGTCTCAGGTATTTGACGATGTGCGATATTTTACCGCAATCGTGGCTTTACATACTTTTTATAAAATTATCAATTTCTGCTTATAATCAATTATCTGCTTATCTTATTCTGCTTGTTCAATTATCCCAAGAAACTGGTTGACATACCTTATGTAAAATGCAATTACTCATTGCATCGTTCCTGCCTATTTTATCAATTGTGAATTACGCCGTTGCTCCACTGTTTATTGTCAAAATTACCCAATACACATCATAACTTATATAGTTAGTACTTAAATATTGTATTTAAACCAGATATAACCAGTTCGGCACTCGTGGAAGAACTCCCCAAATGACATTATAATAACAAAAACAGACTTGGCAAAACGTAGCACGTTACTGAAAGCCCCGTCGTAGTTCGTAGCCGTAGACGCTACGGCGTAGTAAGCCGCGCTAAAAATCCAGCCCGTTAACTCGCCTCGCTGTATAAAATAACCATCTGTGCAACCGCCGCTTATCCCTCCAAAACTCTCTTTGTGAGGATAACTTCACATCCCTTATGATATGTTTATGTACTTTCAGATTTTATGTGGACGTTCTGACGCGAAGCACGAATTTTATTGGGTTTATAGAATTTTATAGGCCCATATCGCATACCGTGCCCGCTGTTTTTCATTGTTTATTGATTTTGAGGACACCGCCTAAACGGCCGGGACAGTTTCCTTTACGGTCGACGGTCATTGTTTTACGATACGACTTGAATGAATACGGTCGGTAGTGGCTTAGCATACTTATCTGTGCATGTGTCATTTTCTGGTCACATGAACTGAAGTTGTATGTTTTTTTTTTCGTAAATATAAGTTACTAGGATAAAATAGTCAGTGCTAACTAATTAAGTTTATGTACTGACGTATACAAAAACTTAATAAGTTAGTCACTCTTTGACATAGATAATAGAACGAATTCTAAAACGATTATAAACAAAGGAAGACCTAACTAACATAAAATCAATGAATTTTAGCTTAAATAATATCACTTTATTTGATACTCCAAATCAAATATAATCATCCTATCCCCAAATAGTGGCAGACAAACATCAGTTCTAGCGGAAAATCTCTGCTCAAAACTACGTCGGAGCGGGTTTAACAGTTTGACGGCGCACTTAATGTATTTATACCGGCCGGCAGCAGCATCTGTGGCTAATGATACCGATGGACCACCCCGCCCGCGGCGACTACCAGGGCTGGACATCTCTTGGTAACTATATACTCTAGGGTACTCGAATCAGAAATCAGAAGTACTTGCGTAGAAGAACTAGTAACGGACATAACCCTGCGGTTTGCGGTGGGGCATAAAACTCTAGATGGGAGATCTTTTGATCAGAAAAGGACATTCACGGGCACGATGGGCAAACAAGGATCACACTTTATGCAGGCTGAGTGATGCCAATTTTGATAAGGTGTGTTTGTATTTTTCAGTGAATAAAAACTAAAAGAAGTTTGTAAAAGAGTTAAGTTTTGTACTTGCTTCAAATACAAACACCTGAAACATGAGTGCTCAGCTCATATCCAGTCGTGTCATAAGGGTATGACCTATCCCTCATATAAGTAATCAATGAACTGTTCTCTTGTGTGTGACAACCCTAGAGTGGGGGGTCCGATAGGCCCCCATGAGTCGGTCATTAGTTAAACACGCACAGGCGCCCGCATGTCGCAAGTTTATCTTTGGCTAAACCGTAGGTATGTGGACTCGATTAGCCCTTTGATCAAATAATCCAACGATAAAATAGGGTTAGGAAATTAAATTACATTAAATGCCATTGTCGGCGCGGCGAGAGATAAGTTCAGTGGCTGGGCAAATAGAACCGGGTCCTTCGTTTCGGAAGTCGTTAACAATAATACCCACATTCATATCTGCACTGGACTCTTGTTTGATGACGTTACGAATCATAAAAGCATTCGTAAATTTAGCTTATTTCGAGGTTCAAATTGCGCAGTAGAGCTTTTATTTAAGAATGTAACTATCTACCTTTTGTGAACTTAAATATCTCATAACTCAATAACTTTTGTATTTCAATCATTTAACATAAGTGGTCTGCTAGTGATACCTATCACAGATTATATAATTAGTGAAATAATATTATGGCTGTTGATTAAATAGAAATAAAGTGAATAGTATTTTTTTCTAGAGGTCTATTGTTGAATCACTCTTCTCAATATTCCGACTGATCTTCATTCGAAAATCAATTAATAGTCAACAAAAATCACGCTCAATAATGATGCGTGTAATTATAAACATTAACTATCTTTTTGTAAATCCCTGCTGCGTGTTTTTTTTTGTTTTTCTCATATTATTTCTGTAATTGTTTCTCTTTATTTAATTTTTTTCTGTTGTGAAGCGTGCGTATGTGTGTGTGTTTGTGCTGTCCTTTAACCAATAAATGCTTTTTCTTTCTTTCTTTCTTTCTAGATTTTATCCCGTCATTCGAAAATCAAACATCAATCAACTAAAATCACACGCCATATTGAGGCAAATGATGCAAAAATAGGACCCCAGATATTGTGTATTATTTTGTACTAAATACGTTTGTATCATACCAGGTTTATAGTACAAGCACATAGTAAAGTTAGAGCACACAGGAACGGAAGACGCGTCGTTGTTCGCAGGTGGCGTGCGGGATAAACCACACTAGTTTAATTGGCGGTCAGCTGGCTCCACTCCTGGTATGCTTCGAACATTCGCACCAAACTTAAGATAAATTTAATATTTAATTTAAGTTAAGGCATTAATACAATTCATATAGATTGTACCTTTTGTAGGAGATCTTTAACACTCATCCGTTTACCGTTTTTTTTTATCGTATCAAAAAATCCGGTGTGAGCTGTGACCATCATAACCCATAGACGCTTTCCTGATCCAAATCCGGATCCGATGGAAACCTGGATAATTTTTTTCTTGACTTTGGATTGTTGGCTCCTACTCTGATACGCGTGACTTAGCAAACTTATTCCAAATTAATACTTATTGCGCTCACTCCGTTATATTACGAGCTTACAAGCAGTATCAAATGTCAACTTATAAATCTTCAAAAGACTTGTTTACTTACCCGTATAATTAACTATTGTCTAAAACGCGCATTTCTAATTAATACCCTTATGGAGGGTTGAACCAGCGTCGGTAGCGGGACGCGCCGGCCTGCAGTGGTCACTCGATTAATACTAACATTAATCTTGGCGCTCGGGGGGTTAATTTATGCTGTCGTTATGACAATTGATGGCCAAGAACACGGTGAAGATATTTCGTTTGAAACCGCTTGGTCGGTTAAATTAACTCGGACACGGAAGGACAAAGCAGCAAGGATAACAAAATGTTGCTGGCTGGTTTTTAATTTCTGAAATATTCGCGTATAGAATTCTACTGATAAATCATTTGGAATTTATTTCTAAAAGATAATCTTACTAAAAGATTGTCCAATACCAATGATTTAACATACATGCGGGTCGAACAACTTTCTTTTTTTAAGTCGGTAAATAAACAATCATCGAGAATCAATTATAATAGGTCATAATATACATGTATTATAGAGGCGATATCGGTCACAATTCGTATTGTATGGTCAAAAGCTTGATGATTGGTAGGTACCTATGTAAAATTATTTCCACAATAACATCAACAAGTACCGTTACCATGAGTTTACGGTTTTTTTGACGACTACGTAAAAAAATCTCTGGGAAATTGCACAGCGCCCCTAGCGGTCACTTGCAGAACTATATTTTTACATACAGAAAGTTACGTCGTCGCTAGCGAGTAAAACCGACATAAACTCATAGTAACGGTACAGCCGATACTAATGAAATCGAAGGAGCAGCGGAACGGAACAGTAATGTCAATCACAGACTTACAGTATCGCAAACGGGCAATTTGCATGAGCTGCGTCTGTTGGTGAAGTGCGCGAGTGAATTAATGTTCACGGAGAGACGTCGCGCGCAGCCTCACGCATGGCTTGGTCGGTCAGCGAGGACAACAGAAAACGAGAGATGTATAACAATGTTGTCTAATTTTTTCAAAAATATAAAAGAACGATTAACAGATATACCATAACGTTAAATTATCATCCACTCTGCTAAAAGTACTTCCTATACTATGGCTTACTGTTGGTTGTCCTACGTCCAAAGGTATTAAGCCCTAGCCTTTATTGTATACTAGCGGCTCCCTGCGGCATCACCCTCTTAAATATTGTTTATCATTATAACTTATGGTATATGTGGTATTTCACTGTATGAACTATTTTATTGTAAAGTTTTTTAAACACCAGAAGTTTTTGCGTGACGGAGTAACATAATATCCATACATCCATACTTCCAAACTTTGACATTAATATTATTATCAGGATACTATCAAAGGCTGACCAACACGACTACGCCTATTGCGGAGATCTCAAAAAAGGTTAAGTAATGATTCACCGGCTATTTACCAAAATTTGAACTAATCGTTCATATGTAAATTAAATTTTCAGATAACAACGTGATCACCCAGCCTAAATGTTAGATTATCCCAATAAAATTCAAACAATCCAAACTACAACTATCAAAAAGTAATTAATGCGGCACGGATATTAGTTTTGTCCGTAAAATTATAAATTCCACGTTGACATAAAGGGCCCGCACTGATACGGAATAAATTTTCAACTTAATTTAACCAGACAAACACAAAGGGAAAGGGACAAACTTAATTTAAGCATTGAGGTGGAAACTAATGATAACGTAGTTTGTACTCTACCTACGTCAATCTACTAAGAACTATATAAGCTATAATCATTTCGGCTTGGTTAAATTATTAACAATGACATGTACGTAGCATGTAGGTAGATACTTAGCATGAACTAACTAAAAACCCTGGCGTAAAAGTTGTTAAAATTTAACTGAACTTCATAATGGAATGATGAATTTAGATAACGAACACTTTACATCATAACTTTTGTAGAGGGTCAGTCAATATCGACATTCAAAAAACTAAGTTTCGTCAAACCAATGGCACAATGTATTTCTAGGTATCCATAATAAATGATATTATATACTTACACTGTATGTACACCACGGAATACCTTCCTTGCTAAAGACATAAAGACTAATGTTTTGGTAGCTTTTCTTAACTAGCTTCAATAGTCTTTAACTCGTCAAGTATGTGTAAACGAGACACAATAAAAATTCCATTGTTATGCGACTCTCGGCATTCGTTTGATACCTGACTGATTAACTTCATAACATCTTTACTAGTATTCGAAAATAATTCAGTAGTCGGCTTAGGCCCAATTTTTTCATCAATAATAATGGTAAAGTTACGTTACCAGCGGTTGAATATTTACGATTGTGTATGTTTTGAAGAAAAACCACCTTAACCAAATGTCCGAATGGCTATTTTAATGAGATATTTTAATGAGATTATACAATACTCATTATTTAATGGCAGAGCATCAGCAACCCTGGGTCCGATTTCGCGCTCCACCGTGCTTAACATCTGTCGCATCGCTCTTCACGCTTTTACATACTTTGACTAATGCACAAAATATGGCAATCATTTTCACTTTTTCGGCTCGTCATAGTGATTTCCAATATTCATCGTAACATTCATCGTAACATCGTAATGTATGTAAAATGTAGTGTTTAAAAGTATTTAAAAAAAAGGATATATTTCTCTGTATTTATAATAAAAAACCTCAGTCTTGTGATATATTTGAATGATATAGGCAATATTGCTTGCATGACAAGTCTACAACTAATTAAGCCACAAGATTTTAGTGCAATTGTAATACATCATTATGCGCATATGGCAGACTCAATCATTATAATATGGTGAATAAAATCTTGAGCTCAGATGAAATTCATTGACACAATCACATTTTAATTTAATCCATTTAATAGTCGTAATGAATAATAAAATATTTATTTTTCGTTCCACTTAAACTGACTTGTAATCGACGCCGTTTTAAAGCTGGCAGTTTGTTTGCTTAACCATTTTATTAATCGCCAATATTGACGGGACCAATTCACGTGTAGAATTACAATATTTACCGACAAAAGTTTTATCATTTCATTGCTGTGTAAAAAAATCCGGACCAATTTACTCTTCGTTGCCAAACTCCATCGAATAAATCTGGCAGCAATTTTTATTTATTTTAAAAGAACTCAATATCGACAGATCGAACAGGTACAGTTGGGTATAATTTAATCAGCGTGAAATACAGTGGTTCCGGTACGGCCAAATAATACAGCCAATGCGAAGACAATTGATTGGCCAATATGAGACAGTACCTACCAAATTTACTTATTTGAAGTTAGTGTCTAGCCTCCAATAAAAGAAATAGAATTCATGCTAAACATCCCCAAAAAAACTTAGAACTAGATGAAACCACCAATCCTAGTAAAAATACTTAGTGTCAATGTTCAATCAATGTTATACAGTGTGTGGCCTGTAATAGGAGCAAAAATGTTAAATATAGGCCATATAAGTAACCAGTAATCAATTCTAAATGGATTTAATTTAAAATAATAAAAATACATTTATTGCTTTTTTCTAACAAAATTAATCGAACCAGCAATGTATCGGATACAAATGTGTCCAGCCATAGAACTTGACATTGTGATTTACTACAACGAGTTTGATATTAGTATAGTTTGATTTGAGCCATTTTGATATATATTGATTAGGGATTATAAGTTTGGGTTACTATATTTCTGAGTTAAAGCATTTTACAGCACAATGATCAGGTCAAGGTAACTACGTATACTCTGTAAAATCGTTGAATAAAATTTTTGCTCCTATTACAGGCCACACGTCGCATACCTCCGTTGTGAGTGGGCAGACTGGGTAGTAAGTTCAGAATTCATTTGTAGGTGATTATCGTCGATCCGAGCTCAATTTTATCCAGTTTGCAGTCTTTAGTCAAAATGAACGAATTACTAACTATAGAATATTGAAAGAAAGAAAGAAAGAAAACATGTTTATTCAGTATCACAAAAAGAGAGATACTTATATTCATGGCACATCAAAGCGAAACGAAAGAACATGTAAGAAAGAAAAAGCTTTTATTGATCAAGGACATCACAAACACACACACAAACAATTGACAAACAGAAAAACGCTCGCACAAGTTTATAAACAAACAGATAAACAGTCGCACAAGTTTGTCACAACATGTCTGTCAACGATTTGAAATATCGTTTTAGCAGATACGATTTACGATTGCAAAATTCAACAGGCTTGTTAATGTGACGGTGGCCGAGTGGTATAGGCATACGCCCGGATAGCGTAAGACACGGGGTTCAATTCCTCGTCTGTCACAGAGTCACAGTTGCTTTTTACAAGTGCAATTTTTATTATTAAGATACGATTTTCCTTTGAGAAAATGCAATACACTACTTTTACACTATATTTAACTTACATAGCTTGTTCTTTTATAACTTCTTACAGTATCATGTAACGAATGGGTTTGATTTTAGAAGTAAATTATTATTCATTTAGTAATTAGTAAAGTACTACTTAGTTTTACTTTTGGTAACGTTAACTTGTACTTACAGTGTAATAAGCATTCTGTAAACTTAATATTTTTATTTTTCGGCCCTATGGGCGGCTTGATAAAATCTGACAGCAAGGTTGGTCGCTTGCTTTGCAAACAATCCTCCTCTAATCCGCACTGAGCCCGCGTGGTGGAGTATGGCTCATAGTACCTCATACTTAAGGTAAGGCCTTTGCCCAGCATTGGGATGCTTACAGGCTAACTTTACTTTTTTTTACCTTTATTTACAGAAACACTTCTGTTACAAAAGTGTTATAGAAAACTAGCTTTTGCCTGCGACTTCGTCCGCGTGGAATAGTGACTTCTTTCTCCCGTTTTTTACACATTTACCACTATATCTTTGCTCCTATTGGTCGTAGCGTGATGTTATATAGCCTATAGCCTTCCTCGATAACTGGACTATCCAACA
Organism: Pyrausta aurata; assembly: GCA_963584085.1. NCBI lineage: Eukaryota > Metazoa > Arthropoda > Insecta > Lepidoptera > Crambidae > Pyrausta > Pyrausta aurata. The sequence goes on along the minus strand of OY757255.1, from coordinate 9,410,037 downwards.
CAAAAAGAATTATTCAATTCGAACCAGTAGTTTCGGAGATTAGCGCGTTCAAACAAACAAACAAACAAACTCTTCAGCTTTATAATATTATAGTATAGATGGTCTTGCTGTTCTTCCCATCCTGTGACCCGGTATATGCATTTGATAGCGGGAGCGCAGTTATTAAACCGCAGACTGCCACGGCCAATTACAAGGTAAACCGACCGGATTTGTTGTAATTTAGACATTCACCTGCGTACTGCCACTTCATTTGGCTACCCTATATTGGATTTTCGGACTCCACTTTGATACAATTTCATCGTCAGCGTTGGATGAAATTCTTTGGTAAAAACATAACTCTCCTTCGGTCGTCGTTGGGTATCGACATATTTTATTGTAAATATATTACCGTAGTTATATATATGCATGCAACATTACCATATCAATTATTAGTACATACAAAGCTGTACCTAAGTGATTGCTTAAGCATCCTTATATTACAAAAATCACTATTACAATACAAACTTCAAAAGGCTTTCGAATCGTGGAGATTGTGATTTTACTTTTCGCCAATGGCCCCGTCCCGGCCCGACCACGTTCATCTACGATTATTTTCTTATTCAGGGAATAGACAGATCCAACATAGTAAAAATCATGAAAATCGGTCCACCCATTCTCGAGTTATATGTGGTGTAACTAAAGTCTTTATGTATTTATTTAAACGGCGAAATGTAACCTTATTCGGCTTCCTTTTGTCAAAAAATATTGGCTTAGGTTCATAATAAACTAACAAACGGCGAGGAAATAAATAAACAACAGAGTATTTCCCCTCGAACGACCATAAACATCCTTTAATCGACTGTTTGCTATTCCCCTCATATTTTCCAACTTTGATGCACAGAAACTAAACGAAACTTTCTTCGATCCACCATACATTAGCACTATACTTCACTTTTGTTTACGGTAGTGCTGTGAGAGAGTATATATCGATAGTAAGAAATGTGTATTACCTGGTTATCGTGAGAAGGACCTATACCCTAATCACGAACATTTGACGTATTCGTCACAAAATCGTAGCGAATTCACGTCAGTCGGCAGCACGAAGCATTCCCGTGTCTTGTAGTAAGCTTGAAAGCATTACCGCAGATGACGTCATACTAACGTATATATGGCACGTCCAGAAACAAGTTAAGCGATATATTTAATTAAAATCATTATTATATATAATGTTATTCGAGGGTAACACTTTTAGTTTGTTTTACGTCCGATAGAAACAGAAGCGCTTTTAAATTCTCATGATTACGTTACTATACGAAGACTTTGACGCAATTATTCGTGATTGGAGTACTGTCACTGCGCGGTGAGAAAAGTGTGCAAAAACAAAACTGTACCTATTGACACGAAACTGACTAACGCGATTGTTTTTCTGAGCCCATCTATCCAAAAGTCAAATTGACATGATGATTTCCGTACTTCTATAGAAGATGGTTCCTTGAAAAGAGCACTTTTTTCTGATACTTCAATGTCAATTATCAATAAGGTTTTTGGGCGTTGGTAAACAACACTAGTCGAGTTTATTCGTAGTTAGTCAAGTTATTTCCGCCATACATTTTCATTCGGCAATAACAACGCCTGGGGATGTAATTAATAAGGCTAATATGATTAGGTTCTCTTCAAACTTTGCCGAGTGTCTGCTTTTAATGAATGTTTCGATTCATTCAGAGAACTGTAGTGCAATAGTGCTGTACTCGGATAAACAGTCCCTAGCTGTTGTTTGCAAAAAATAATAAATTACCAATTTCTCTATTCTTTTTACAAAATATCCAAGAAGTAATTAAATTCTAAGGCGGAGTGATTTGTTCATAGCTTATTAAAATTAACACATCACTTTACCTAAGTATTTAATTACATCTTAGTATTGGTAACTACCGAACATGCTTTTTTATATCCAAACAAAATCCTCGCTGCTATAACTTCAATATAACAAGTGAGTACATTTATGATTGTAGATTTTGTGGTTCTCTCAAAGAATCACGTGAACCTATCCAATCGGCTTTTATGTATGTATACCTTCATACATTAATTAGTGCTTTTCTCTCTGGATCGCCAAACTAATCCTTTGGCCTAGGAATGCGCCAGCCCTCCGGTCGCCCGTACAATCAATTAACCGTTTGGCTAAATCATTGTACAGGCGATGTGCACTAGGCCCCCACGGCCCGAGAGTCTCAACCCCAAACGGCTCAAACATGTAGGAGCTGCTTAGCCCAGCATATTTGCGCCGTTTGAGAGACTCAGCGGAAGCAGCAGCGCTTCCAACCCTAGAAGAGGTTTGTGGAAGATGAGATGGAGCCAGGGAATCAACGCAAGTCGCGTCCCACACTAGCGGCCGTCCCATCCTCCACGGAACCAGAGTCATTCCATCAGGCCTCTTACCATCGCTCCGCACCAACCCATTCGGTTCAAGAATAGCTGGAATCGAAGCGGTAGCAAGAGCCCTGCGGATTATGTCGTTCAAGGTGGCATGACGAGGGATTCTCCCAGCGCTTCTGCTGCACGAAAGGCCGTGGTGACCCAGCGAGTCTACCATGTCACCGCAGGTGCAGCGATGTGGGACAATGCAAGGGGCCCCCAAACGTAGTGCTAAAGATATTGAAAAAGTAGAATTATCTAAAAGTGTGCCAATGTTGATAGAAGGAAGAGAGTGAAGCCAAAGACCTGACTCCCATTCGGCCACAGCAAGGAGACGAGCACGGTCTGCAAGACTAGATGACGTGTTTAGTAAATTATTCCGTTCTAGTTTGCAGATCGGCTCGTCCTAAAGCTTTTGGGATGAAACTGTTATAGGAGGCTCTTCAGAACATAATTGTTTCCAAAAATCGATTGCCTCGGCCAAATACGCAATACAAGATGTTCCAGACTTATTCAGAATTTTTCCTACTAGCTCTTTAGTGCCATGTGCCGAGGACAAAAAAGCAGGAAGAGCTACACTTGAAATTTTGCGAATGCCCAGACCACCAAACCTGATTGGAAGGGTGGCCTGGGTCCAGGTCCGATCGTCAAAGGAGATGTTTAAGACTGATGACATACAACGTCGAATAGCACCATCTAATTTGGTACAGAGACCTGGAAATTTCCAAAAATGTGAAGAACGAACGCAGTAAGTGAACTTAGGGACAAAAAGACAATATCGAATAATTGTGTAGGCCATATGAATATTAATTTTGACAATGCGCTCCAAAACGTCATTAAAATTTTTCAATTTTTCATCTACAAAAGGGGCAAAAGACTCTTCCAAAATTGGAGATCCAAGCAGACGAAGTGAGTCATTTTTAATAATTTTAATATTAGGGGCAGTTTTTCTAAAATTTTGAATGATTAATTCTGCATTAGGTAATGAATCTGGAAGGAATAGTTCACATTTAGAAAAATTTTGCTCCAAACCGGCAGAGCTAAAATTATGAATTAAGGAAATAAGGTCAGCCAAAACTATATCCGGAGAGCCTCCTAGGGATCCATCATCTAAATACCACACGTTGAATTTGGAATTTAACAGACTTAAAAAAGGATGAATCGAGAGCCCAAAAATAGCAGGACCGAGAGGGTCACCCTGTTGACACCCTACTGCAGAATGAATAATATTGTCTTTATATTGAAGGTTGCTTGGGGTACTATAGCACTGCCAAAGAAAGGGGTAAATATTCGGAGCTTGTGCTTTTACTTGCGACAACAGGGTAGCCCTATCGATGGAGTTGAAAGCATTCTTAACATCTACTTTCAGAAAGACGTCATTGGAATTATTATATAGAAAAGTTCGAGCTGAATGGATAGCGGCCTCGCACCCACCCTTAATGCCAAACCCAAGTTGGAGTGGTTCAAAATAAGTTGCTAGGCTTTGCGAAATCTCAGAGCAGCAGACTTTTGGAAATGCAGCCAGCCTTCTCGGTACCATGCCGCGAACTCAGGTGGCAGATTTGGATAATTTGTATTATTTGTAAATAGATATATATATATTTTTTTTAGTTTTTTTTTTATGATTAGTGCTTTCGTAGCGGTCTAGTGGAGTTTATTTTGAGACTGGCGCCGAACTAACGGAACGTGCCCTCGGCAATACCGATCATTCAATTATTGCCGGCTTGCTACAGCTTTACCTACTTGTAGTTGCAAACTAGTTTTGCCTTCTTACTCGTTCGTTCGTTTTAACCGGACTACGGCAGTAAACCTTAAAAGGAGTTGCGTGTATTATCGGGTATCTTTCGAACTAATGTGCATCGAAGTTCAGTAGTATCGCAGTATAGCTATTTCGCACTTATGTGCGCTCGAAATCTTATAGCATCGTATTTGCATTCATCGGTATTTTGTGCATCGAAATTCCGTATTGGACCCTATCCAATCCGCTCTTAAACTAAGGAAAAAAATGTACATATTTTACATATCATAGATTTGGCCGCAAAACAATTACCTAACCGACTCATTTGTATCGTTAGCATACAGTAAATCTTTTTTTATGATAGATACTGGCCGGTCTGTCAATGTAACGCTCCAGAAAAATAAATGAATAACTTTTTAACGCATTAAATTTTGATTTTGAAAGTCCCAACACCATTCATTTTCGGGTAAACGTTCAGTGATTGGTTACAGTTGCCGCGGGCATTTCGGACATGTGACGGCCAATTTGTGTGTTTATTTTTTAAATGTTTAATCTCATATCCTGTAATGGGTGACTAATATGGTTTTGACGCATGGATTTACTTTCGAGGTCAGTTGTATTCTTAGCATATTTACCAATTAATTAAGCATAGGAGCCAAGGGGTCCCACATAACCTGCCATGGTATACATAAAGCATATCCTCCGCAAAAAAAGGACTAAAGCTTTGATCAAACGTACCTACAATGTAAATAGGTGGTCAATATAGACATACAGTTGTATTTATGGCCAATGCTACTCACTTAGTTCCCTAGAACCTTGATATTATTATGACGATAAAAAGTTTTTTAATCCGAATTAGTTTTAATTATATATTTGTATCTAAAATCAGTTACATTTATGCAATGATCAAACTCGTCGATCAACAAATCTGCGCACAGCGAGGACAGGTGACGGCGCGCGGGGACCGAGTGGCGTAAATAATTGATAAATTGCCGCCGGGATCCCCGAAGTGACCCGACCAACCCAAACTTCGAATTTACGACCGTTTAATTGTAGCTTAATTCCCGAAACAGTCTTAGTTCCAGTGAAATATAGTCGCTGCGAACGCCTGATTTAGTTTAAGGTATTGCGGTCCGGTAAATAATAGCTTTTGGTTTGTTTAGTGATGTGTAAATAATTTTGATATCGAGACCGTCCAGCTGGAGTTTTGCTTTTGTAACACATGAAAGCTTTTAAAACTTGATTATATAAATTGTACTTTTAAAAATCAACTGTCTCCTTGTCTGACATATTTGCTTTTTACACGTGCAAATTATATACATAAATAAATCATGTCTAAAATGTCATTTTCATAGTTATCAGTTACTCAGGTAATGTTTTATAAGTTACTGATTGACTGTACGAGACTAAAATATTACCTGTAAACAAGTGTGTCTACATAAATTTTACGCATGACCTATGCTCCAATAGTTCAAATCCTTTAATGTGTTTAATAAGTGGCCTCTTAATAGTACATTTATTGAACAAATTGATTAATATAACACGCCATGACATTTAGAAGTAGTAAACACAACCATAACCCGACTCATAGTAGAGCAAATAAGGCGACATCAAACCCATCCGTCACTTAAGAGAATTCCCAAGGAGGCTGCGGCCCGCACATCGATCTCCGTCGAGCACAGTTTGGCCAACGCCTTACAAGTGCTGAGCGTCACCTGATCTTGGAAGACGCATTGCCATCGCAACGCTCGCAACGTTTATTCATGTAGACCGCAAGGGATCTAGTCCCTTGATAAATAGATACTGGGTAGGTTACTGGCTGATTCTACGACTCTCCGTATCCAGTTACGATATCTCCTTTACACACTTAAGTGTACTCCAAAATAACAACGTTAATTATACAAGGTGTTTCAAAACAACGAGTAAAGAATGAAGGGACCTACTCAGAATCATTAATTGAACATCTTTCTCGTAGAAACATAGGTTGAATAACGCCATAAATAATTTCACTTCCCATACCAAATCGATCATGTGACTCGTCTAATTTCTATGGAGATTCAATTAATTTTTGGCATATTTCGAGCCATGTTTCTAGGAGAAAGTGGTTCAGTTACCGATTCTGAGTAACTCCCTTCATTCTTTACTCGTTGTTTTGAAACACCTTGTATTTAGACATATTTTACAAGGTAGACAGCACTTTCATCAAATATTTACCTAAGTTCCAGAAAATAAGCTCATTGCAAATGATACGACTTGCAACCCGCAGCAGCCTGACTGAGAGACACTATTAAAAACTCAACGTACATCGTATATTAAAACATGAAAATGCAAACTACATAATTAACACTAGTAAATGCGTGATTAAGCTATAAATATGCTGTGAGTGATTAGTGTTTCTATTACACGAAGAAAAATATTAAAACTAAAAATAAACTTACAACCTACGTATTCGAAAACGAAACCGTTTCCTTGTGACATAGAGACTATGATGCTGGCTGCGTTGCCGCGTCGTTTAAGTAAGGAACCAGTCAGCCTTTTATTATGTTTCTCGATTTCAGGTACATTTACAATGTAACTTCATACTTAACTCTGCAATTAATCACAAATTAAGACGCAACTTAGCGCGTTAGAGCAATATTTTGCACGGCAAGCAAACAAATTGTCCTAAGTTATGTAATTAAGACATCGTTCCGCAATATCTCCGGCAAGTGTTGCGTGATTTACAGTGTCCATTCATAACGTTGTTTTATTGCACTCCGTGTTTTATTGCCGCCGCCTGCATTAATGCAACCTGCGACTGCTTAATGTACTACGATGCCCGTGACAACAGATTGCAGCTGAAAAAATTTACAATAAGTAGTCAATTTTTTTCTACAAAATTAAGCAAACACGAAATTGCCTAATATGTGAGAACTGAATACGTATAACAAATTAATACTTTTTTGTGACATCGCCTCAACTTTGGCAAATTGTTATTCTAACAGCATGTTTCACAAAATCCCAGATACTTGATACGAAATGGCGTTCTTTATTTGAAGTATTCGTTAAATAGTGATTATTTGCCGATTAAGCCACAGGATCTTAAACTGAATAAACTGAGAGCTAGAGATTGTCAAACCAATAAATCTTAAACTTTGTTAAATAAACAATCGGTTGCATTTAATGTAAACAGTCGTGATAGAATTCATCAAATTATCCCGGGTGTTTAAACCACCCAGTGTTTTAAGGAGTAAAATAAATGGACTGCCATCTAAGCATATAAAACCTTTCATTCACGAGTTTTGATCTCGTCTTAATTCTTAAAGATATTCTCAACAAACACGAGCCGAGGCGGTGCGAGTGACGGGAGACGTCAGCTGTAAGCCTTTCGCGAATCGTTCGCAGGCGTCGGAGCTAACTTAAGCCTTTTGTTCGCTAATTCCTTAGAATGAGCTGCGCTTTCTTAGTCGGTTTACACTGCCGACATGTTAGAAATTTTATTTTCTAAAGATGACCTTGAAACTTAGCTGTCATTGCTTTTGTAATATAAAGCTATGGTAGAGAAACCAAATACTTATCCGACAATCTTTGTACATACGTTAATCAAATTGTAGTTAAAACTCAATTTTGCAACTTTCATCTAAATTCTTGCTACCAATTCGAGAAACGTGATTATAAGAATATTGCCTAATTAATATTATCAGATTTCAATCTACATATTAACGCCAATATAACAAATTTTATTTAACACTGCATATAGCTTTCTTATAATTTGTATGAAGGTTGAATATATTGTTATTTACATCATTGAACTACTATTACTAGCGTATGGAACTGACATCACGAACAAATCTTCTGCTCCATGAATCGATGACCCGGCTATCAACTCTTAGTACAAATCATAATTCGAAATTCAAATTTTCAAAGACAACGACACAATCTTGTCGTCGTTTTTGCGACACATTTTTTCCTTGGCATAGCTTCTCTATGCGTAGTAGTAACAACTACTGATTTACATGGACAGTTGGATTAAAGTAACGATAAAATTAGTCGGCAGTGTAACTCAACCATAAGAGCCCCGTATTGTCTTGACGTCATCAGTGACGAGAGGCGAAAATTGTAACAATACGGGATTAACAGTTGATGCCTTTATAAATATTCATCTGGCTAAGTTCGAGAGCCCTTTGGGCGGGCGGAGTTTTGTTTCGCGACAGATGTGCCGTTCAAAACAATCGCAATTCGAAATATATCCCGGGTTTGTGTAATTAAAATCGTATAATCGCGTAACTTATGATGACTGGCTGGAGATGTGTTTGTGAGAGTTTATTAACTTTTGAAAGGCTTGTGAAATCAATTTTAAGTACTTTCAAGTGGTGCATGGCTCATAAAATTTGGAAGGGACACTAATATACTATAGATATCGTTGTGTGGTATTGTTAAAAGTTCTGATGAAAGCAGTAGGTGATCATTAACATTCTTAAAAATCCTAAGAAATAAGGTTTATTTGATCGGTTATAAATCATCTACTTTATTTTTGCCTGATTGGCTTCAAAAGCTATTCCATGATACATATCAGTTTCCAGCACAATCGGATAGGGTTGACAAACGCACTATGTTAGTACGCACTACCCGCTTTATGGTGAGGTAGTGGAGCGAGCTATCGCGGTATCTTCACGCTCGGCCGACTGGAAAGCTTCTGCTTCATCAGACCCGTCGATCGCGGCACGAGCAGCCCTATTGAGGATTCTATTTTCAAAATTTTAATTTTCTAGTAATTCGGTCAGTGGCCAGTGCTCGGTCAGGAATGAAATATTATGAAGTCTCGAAGCTTTTTAAAAAAAAAAACACTTTAATTTTATTAATAAGTATTGCACGAGGCGAAGCATAGTATAAAATTAGTTACTTTCTCAAAACAAATGTGTTTAGGGAAATCTGAGAATATAAACACTTCTCAGAGGGAAATCTACCGCTGACAGTGAATAATTAGATCTTTAGTAACTTTTACTGACGTTAATATACCTCCTAGCTAGAAAGCTATATCTATCTATAGTGTCTGCCAATAATGCAAACGCCATCAAAGGCAAATCAATGCTATTTATGTCCGTACACGACCTCCGGTGTTGTTTACAAATAATTAATTGTCGAATGCAACTGTGACTGTTGATACTGGCATAATAAATGCTATGCCATATTGTATCCACATAAATAAATATATTCGCAACGCCATAACTCATGCTGAATCAGACGAAGTTAAACCTAATTGCTATGAATATAATGACGAATGTCGAATTTCATTGCTTTAAGGTATGATAGTGTTTCGATTCGCTACGGGCAGTTCCGAACGGTCGTATATTGAGGAGTTTAAAAAGGAATTAATTTTATTCATTGGGAAATAGAGAATATATTGGCTTGGATTAGTTAAACGATTTCCAACGCAGCTGATCGTCATATCTGCATTTACGTATCGATGAAATTTGTGCTTAGGGAGTAGGGAATAGAGTAGAATTTAGGGTGACTCATGAGTGGAGTATACAGGGTCATTTCTAGGGGTAATATCTGGGGTGATACAGGGTGGTCGGCTCGGTGCAACGCGTGCTAGTGAATAATGCTTCGCTAACGGGCGATTAACGTCCGGCGTCACTCGATCGCTCGTTTTTACGATATCGCCTATATCAACTGAGATTTGCGCTAAACGATACAACGGTGGGTAAACAAAGCCAATTTTTTAAAAGGATCATTTTTTTTTAAAGCCTGTAGTAAATTGGAAAAGGTTTTGAGTATTGGAATGGCTTAAAAACTTTATATTTCTTGAAAACAGACTCTCTTACCTATATTTAATTATTTTACAAGTATCCTTTACTACACATTTTGACTACCTTAAATTTTGCGGTGAAACTGATTGTCGCGGTAATTAAATCTAGGAAACACAAATCCATATAATCCAGCCATTAACGCATCAATAGTAATCAGATACCACTAAAATGCCACAATCGGTAACAGGATATAAGCTAAGGATTAAAGTAGATGCCAAACGGTAAATCAATGAAGCCTGTCTAGTCAGGTTAATCAAATGTATCTACTGGGGTTTAGGAATATGCAGGGTGCAGTCGCTGACTAAAGCGTTTAGAAATTTGTGAATATAACTAAGGCGATATATTATTACCTAATTCATCCGTCTATGTTCTACTTAAGGACTAAATCATGAAACCATTGATTGGCTTATGTAAATATTATACTAAGGTACAGCTTCAGCGAATGAAATGAAACCACAGTTATAATATGGCTTGTAACATTATTTATTAATTTTACTATTTTTATTTATGATTATTTTGTAAGTTTCTTATTATTTTATTCCCAAAACATATAAAGGCACAATATTTATGTCCCCTACATAGACACCAGTCAACAAGTAATACCAAAAAAAGTTGTAGTCATTTTTGTTTCATCATTGTGTTTTATTTAATTACTATTTGTTCTCCTTTAATTTCTTAGTGTTTCTGTACCCGTACTGGCACTGCCGCAGCCGGCAGGGGCTTGCGGGCATGTGGTTGCATTATTGATTGCTGCCCTATCACTATCAAGAATTGCAAATCCAGTGAAAAATAGTAACTACTAATTCTCAACATGAAACAGCGTAAGTTTAAGAATACTTCATCAATAATAAATTAATTGCTTAGTGGTTCTGTGCTAGACTGTAGTTGATGATACTAAGCGCCATATGAGCGCATTCCACGCATAGCCGGCGGAATCGCAGCCCGGCTCAGTGGGCTAGCGCACTACCTAGCCCGACTGCGCCTAACTGCCGCGTTATTGCTATCATGATCGGGAAACTCTAATCCAGTGAGAGATGGTATTAAAGCCTGCGTGCATCAACAACATCTTTAGTGGTCGGATATTGTACCTATTCTATAAAAAAAACATTTCATCAAGATCTATCATAGGTTATGTAATGATTTGTTATAAGTATTTTACAATACAAGTGGCTGAATTCTGGGCTGCTATGTTGTAATTTCTCCATTATAAAATTCCTCCATATGGATTTCCATCGACACGCTAAGAAGAAAAAGTATTTTACTTCATGACTGGAATCCATGAAAACGATTTATATGTCTCACGCTTCATAGACATTGCCAAATGGCGTACCTTCCTAAAACGAATTTAAAAGAAAAACATCATCACCGGTGGCACTTTTTCGCACAGACAAAACGGGCCCATAAAGAGGCATTCCGGCGACAGTGAAAAATGACACTCATCATTTCAACACCGTTTTTTATGAGCACAATTCCTTTCTCATAAAAATAAAAATCGGTCCGTCTTTATAAAAACATCTCTTCAATTGTCATTCATAGCGGCGCGGGGCGTATTTGTCACCCGGCCGCGGATCGCGTAGCAAATATAAAAATGCAATTTTAAACAAAAATCCGGCCGCCGGATTGGAACCCTCACAATAAAAAATAAATGCGTGGCAAACGCAGATACATACTGGCAGAATTTTATTCCGCCAAAAATGCCGCTGCTATTCGCACTTTACAAAACGTACGCTTAGAAACTGTAGTTCGGTTGCATTTGGATACACGACGACATTGTTTTGGTAGAGATCCAACTTACTCAATTCATTACATAAAAATATTTATAAATTGAAACTGACAGAAACTGAAAATTTACTGTAAATGAAAATGTTATGTGTGGTTTTAAATTGGCCTGTTGGCCTCAAATTCAATTAATATTATTAATAACCACACGTTTATGTTTCCATAAATCTATCTCTTCTCTGTACTTCTATCTGAGTAATTCTTATAAACGTAATACATATACACATATACCCCTTTTATTTTGTACGTAACTCGTCTTTGTTTTGTGACCGTAATTTTTGCGTCCTTTTAAGACTAGGTATTCCATGTGGAGTCATAACGTATACTTTATGATATCAGCTCACGCCGCCTAATATCAAATTCAAATACATTATATACATATAATTAGACTGTAAAAGATCGATTTCTGTACATTGAAGATTTTTATGAAAAATTGTTACAGGGGGTCTTAATTACCGTAATAGAAGCCAAAACAACAATTTTTAAAATTTTTGTCTGTCTGTCTGTCTGTCTGTCTGTCTGTCTGTCTGTCTGTTTGTCCGGGCTAATCTCAGAATCTACTGGACCGATTTTGATGGGGCTTTTTTTATTTGACTCAGCATCACTTGGAGAGTAAACTAGGATAGAAATAATCACGCCAATAGACTTAGGGGGTAGGCAGAAAATATATATATATAAAAGAAAGTCGTGTTTGTTACAACACTTATAACTTGAGAACGGCTGAACCGATTTGGCTGAAAGTTGGTGGGGTGGTAGCTTAGTATCAGGAAAAGCATATAGGATACTTTTTGTCCCGCTAGACGGGGCTGGGGCTGGGGTAGCACGGGACCGGGACGAAACGGTGGGGAGGTAGCTTAGTACCAGGAGAAGGACATAAGATACTGCATATAGGATACTTTTTGTCCCGCTAGACGGGGCCGGGGCTGGGGTAGCACGGGACCGGGACGAAACGGTGGGGAGGTAGCTTAGTACCAGGAGAAGGACATAGGATACTTTTTATCCCGTTCGATGGGGCCGGGGCTAAGGCGGGACGGGGCCGAGGCGAAACAATTTAAAATAAATGTGGGTGGAAATGAATCTGTAAAGTGTTTTAATTCAATGTGTAGTGTTTCCTCCATATTGGTTTGTATAAATTAAATGAATATTTGGTACTTTATGGTACTTGCCAAAGTATAACAAAACAGTGCCATGAAAAAAATTATATTTAGATCCATTTTTTCCACACAACAAAGTAAAATGTTAGTAAAGTAGTAGTTTTTTTTGTGGCAAAGTAGTAGTTAAAAGTAAAGTAACCATATTATCCTATCAAACAAAGGAATTCCTAATCGAAATACAAATTGTGAACGTCCAAATAATCGGTATGGTCATAATAATTGATCACCTTTGATGTACCTACTACTTGCTTCTTATTGTTGTAATATGGCCAATTTTAATGATAAGTGAGTACTAAAATGTACTATATAAATACTTTATATCTTGCGTACTTATAAGTACTTATACTTAAGTATCTTATTTGTAAAATCATAAGCCTATAAATTAAAAATTCTATCCAAAGTCACTATTCCACGCGGACGAAGTCGCGGGCACAGCTAGTCTCCAATAAATTTGGCACTCGAAATCAAAGCGGTATCGTGACGGGAGGTGGGAGCAAGATTTTGTATTCACTGCGTCGTCAAGAAGACATCAGAGGAAAAGTAGCAAATATTATAATAGCATAATGGTGTCAGGTGGCGTTGTTCTGTGCTCCCTGTTTACCTACACGGTGAGGGATGTGCGTGGAGAGTTATCGATATCGATGTTATTCGCCAATTTATTTCTAGGAATGTGCATTAGGTTTTGGAAAAAAATTTGGAATCAATGTAACCTTATTATGGCCATCGACGACTCATCCTGTCTAATTTGTATTGATCAATGAAATGGCAGTAAGTATGGGTATAACATATCATTCTCAATTTTTAATTTGTGTGTGTCAAATAAATAATTATTCTTTTCTATTCTATTCTTTCTATTCTCATTTTTGACCTAGAATCGTTTGTAACTCCGTATTGAGAGACTGATGCAATAAAATAAAGATTGATTCATCTTCCACTACGATTTATTTTTCTATAAAAATAGAGATGAGAAAACCCTACCAGAATTGTACACTGTGTAAAAATCGATATCATACCTAATCGATTACATCACATCACTTTCAAACATGGAAAGCGTTGCACGTCGCCGTCGCGACGCACTACCGAAGCCTAGCTCGTGACGTGAAAGCGAAGTGACGTCACTCAACTCTTCCCGAATCCCGCGATCCAGCAGATCGCGCGCTTTATTACCCGTCGGATTGTGGTGTGCTTAGTTTTATTGCACTCCGGTGTTTAGACACCGCCTCGACTCGAATGCCAAAACAACTCGGAATATTCATGTATGAAAATCGACTTCGCAAACAAACAACGTAACACTTTTACGGCCGTTTTGAAACTATCAAATGCGACGCGATTGTTAAGTCAACATTTACATGCGAGTTTTACGGGCTGATAGTCTACCACAAATCCTCGGTTTGAATATAACCTCAAAATATTCCCTTTTTAATATCTTTACCCTTTTACCCAACTTTACTATCTTCTCTACTTATGAGATTCAATACTTAATATAGGTAATCAAGTACTTAACTAAAAAAATCATGTTTCGATGAATTTGCTTTTTACCTACCCGATTATAACCATGAGTAAAATCAAAACATTTATTTTTTAAAAAATACGGTATAGTGGCTGAACATTCTATGGCACCCTGTATTCAAACAGGCGTGCCATACAAAATAATTTAAAGCCACTGAAAACCCCGTCCCATTCCTGTAATAAGGTGATTAGCTAAAATGTAAACCTGCCGTATGAGAATGGCAATTAAGAATGAAAAATGATCATTAGGGCTTATAATTAAAAAGCCCCACACACTAGTGGGGACTTTGATTAATATTGGCTGTGACAGTTCTTTGTCATGACAGGTATAACGAAATGGTCATTAATAATTTAAAACGAGTTGTTATGATTCCCAAAACAATTTTATGACAATGTGGGGGCTTGTTAGTAAAGCTATTTGAATTATACTTGCTGAGTATTACTTTGCCTGGTTTATTACTAGTAGAAAATATTCGAAGACTTTGACTAGTTTATACTTGTAGAAGTTGGTGATTATTTATTTTAAAAAAAACCCTTGTTGTGGTCTAGCAGCACATTCTGTATCCTTTACTTATAAAATCTCGCTTCTTTATAATAAGTTCAAATACCGATATTATATTAGTAGAATAATATTCTTCTTGCCTCCGAATCTGTGCATTATTTACTTTTCATAAATCAAAGATTTTATATTTAATATAAGACAAGCCCCGACATATTCAAGTACGGCCTAAATATTCAAATTTCGAGTGAATCCAATGGGATAATCCAGAGGAGCGAAGTTTAAATCGTGACAAACGAAAGTGTCAACTTGTAATCTATGTAATTAAGTGAGCGTCAGGCGGGTT
Source organism: Pyrausta aurata (assembly GCA_963584085.1). Taxonomy (NCBI): domain Eukaryota; kingdom Metazoa; phylum Arthropoda; class Insecta; order Lepidoptera; family Crambidae; genus Pyrausta; species Pyrausta aurata. The sequence continues at coordinate 9,394,832 of OY757255.1, read as the reverse complement.
TACTGGAGTGACTGGGTGTGTGTGCTGTAGCGTACGTTTTAAGTATGTCAAATAAAAATAAACTCGTAAATCACATGTGTACACTAAGGTACAATAATGATTTAAATCTATACTAATATTATAAAGCTGAAGAGTTTGTTTGTTTGTTTGTTTGTTTGAACGCGCTAATCTCCGAAACTACTGGTTCGAATTGAATAATTATTTTTGTGTTGGATAGTCCAGTTATCGAGGAAGGCTATAGGCTATATAACATCACGCTACGACCAATAGGAGCAAAGATATAGTGGTAAATGTGTAAAAAACGGGAGAAAGAAGTCACTATTCCACGCGGACGAAGTCGCGGGCAAAAGCTAGTATTTAATATAATTCATAGTTCTTGAATATTCAATTCGGTAACCATTCATAGCTAAAGGAAAAGTTAGCTTGCAGATTCTAATACTTTTTATACACATTCACGAAGGCCCACTGGCGCATGATGAGTTAACCCAGGATTACGCTAACCCCGGATTAAATTATCATTATGTCTCTGTTTATTTGACGTTGACAGAGTCAGAAATAAGATTTGATCCTGTTTTAAATCATCATGCGCAAGTGGACCTAATAGTTAACCTAAAGTTTCCACGAAAGATTTTAAGAACAGGTGTATTTTTAAAAGCTGATGCAATATAACAGATTTCCTATTTAATTTTATAATAGGACTAATATGAGTTTAAAATATTCTAGACAAAATACTAAGCGCAGTAAAGGATAAAAAAACACACACAATTTTGTCCTCACTAAACACTCGCGAGAATTGCAAGTTCGCAAGTTAATTCCCGCTAAATGAATTATTCGAGCCGCTAGGTGGCGCCCTCTATTGACGTAGCAAACTTTGCTAAATAGTTTCGTTCCCGCCACTATTATTGTTGGCAACTGTCGCACAAGTTAGGTGCCTCGACAGTTGCTGTCGTCCTCATAATTTGATGAAGGCGTTGCATAAGGGGATTGAGGTATTAAGGAGATTTTTATAAGTATATTAGAGTTACTCTACATGGTTTGAACGATATAACTATATAAAAAAAAAAAAAAAAAAAAAAAAAAGTATTTATTTCGGACAACTGGGATCCAGAGTGTTAGTATAATGAAATGACTTAATGACTATGTTAGTAATTAATTTTGTATAAAGAAATAGTTTTTTTGATCATGTGACCGATCAGTGGACAATCCCCACTGTCGGCCATCTCCTTCAGGACGCTGTGGCGGCTGCCGCGTATTCTGTGCAGCAATGACGCGGTCTTTTTGCGCATGACAGCCTCAAAACTATCAACACCCGTCAGCGCAAACATCGCAGAAGCGCTGCAGAAGCGCGGCAGCCGCAACAAAGCCCTAAGGGCGTTATTATATTGGACACGCAGGGCGCTGTAGGTCTTTTTGGTATAGTTGGTCCATAAACTGCACGAATAAAAAGATTGACAATATGCTTTAAAAAGCGTAATTTTAACTGTATCCGTGCAGCGACCAAACCTGTGCACCAACATATTTGCCCTGACCGACAGCGCCCTGCGTTCCCTTTCAATGTCACTGTCGTCTTTAAGACTGTCAGCAACAATATGTCCCAGATATTTAAAACTATAAACCCTTTCTAAGGGTTGATTGTAGAGTTTTATAGGGGGTACTATATTTGGACATTTACTGCCAGCCTTAAACACCATAAATTGTGACTTTTCTGTATTGTATAGCAAACCATGTGAGACAGCGAATTTTTCACAAACAGCGAGAAGCGATCTTAGTGCACTGACCGAGGGTGCCAGCAGGGCCATGTCGTCGGCGTAGCTGATGTTATTTACGCACACTTTACCGATATGGCAGCCGACGCGCATGTTACCGAGCTCCCTGATCAGTGCATCCACGTACAGGTTGAAGAGCCTAGGGGAGGTCAACCCCCCTTGTCTCACCCCGCACTCCATCCCGTACGGCTCGGAATATTTGTTCGCCCATCTCACATAGTTCACCTGATTACAATACCAAAACCTAAACAAATCAGTGTAGCCACTAGGTATGCCTACTTTCTCTAACTTACGCCACAGGATGTCGTATGAGACCAGATCGAAGGCCTTGCTGAGATCCAAGAAACAGGCGTAAACTGGTGTACTCCTGTCTGTATAATATTTGACAGTGTGCTTTAAACTCAGTATTGCAGTCTCCGTCGACAGACCCCGCGTAAAGCCATGCTGGCCATCATGGAGCGTAAAGTGCTCTTCTAACACTGAGTTAAGCACACCGTCAAACACCTTGGCAACTATCGTTGCCAAGGAGATTGGCCTGTAGTTCGTTCTGTCCGACACATCACCCGTGCGGTTTTTTACAATAGGAACCACTGTGGTTCTCATCAAGTTAGCGGGCAGGTAGGAATGAGCGAAACAAATATTAAAAAGCAAAGCTAAAACTCTGGGTAGATGTATACCTGCATACCTCAAATGCTCAACACTGAGACCATCGTGGCCTGGAGATTTACCAGCTACCATATTCTTAATGATTTGTGAAATAGTTTTTCCATTGGTAGCCACACCCAGGACACGCTTAGTATTAGTACTGGGCACGGGAACTGACGACGGCCCTAACGGTGATGAAACCATAAACTGTTCCATATATATATATATATAGTACACCAATATTACTCACCTTAAAAATTGACACGTTATTAAAATCGACTTTGGCATCACTATCGATAGTATTGCGGTAGCATACTATTTTTGTTTCAAACTAATTCGATATTATATATGATTCATCATCATCATCATCATCGTTATAAACCAATAGACGTCCACTTCTAAACATAGGCCTCCCCCATGGATTTCCACAGCGACCGGTTGTAAGCGATCTGCATCCAGTATGATCCTTGCAATCTTTACAAGGTCGTCTGTCCATTTATTTTTATTTGTTTATACTTTATTACACAACCACAGTTTGTACAAAAGGTGGACTTAACGCCATATGGCATTCTCCACCAGTCATACCCTTGGGCTAAGCAGAAATGATTGTCTTGTCGGTTGACGTGTCTGCGCCTTTGGTCGAAGGATCTTCAATCTAGAACTTTTCCGCTCCAACGGTCATCTGCCATCATTCTTCGCGCTATGTGCCCTACCCATTGCCACTTAAGCTTACTAATTCGTAGGGCTATGTCCGTTGCCTTAGTTCTTCTACGTATCTCCTCATTTCTGATTCTGATTCGATCTCGTAGAGAAATACCGAGCATAGTATAGAGCAGATGATTATTATAGAATAAAAACATTTTTGATTTTTGACATCCATAATTTTTGCTTCAAATTCAATACATTAATACGAACCCCCGTTTTAATTAATTGCTTTGTTCTGTTTCAAAATAGTTTGTTAATCACAATAGAGTTGGATTCGATTCACGTGTCGACCAACACCTAAACATACTAAACTGGATCCACTAACGAAGCTTTGTTACAAAAACAATACATATTCGCTTATTTTAATTGTTCTGTTATCCACGCGCAGTTCATCTGTTTATCTATTACGTAAAATCAACTGCATGTGTATTTGCATGAAATGTTAATCAATGTTTATAAACACGACATTTGGATGTTTAAAAATTGATTATTTTACTTTTTATAATCTTCACATATCATCTTTTTTGTAACTAATAACGGAAAGTTTTGTAGCTTTGGTATTTTCGTATTTAATTGTATCTTTCACGTTCCGTCTACTTAAATAAAATAAACTATGATTAATAAATGCTAAATTTTATGATAAATCAATGTTCATATTCATACAACTTGGGTAGGTGTATGTTAACCAAAATAGACTAACTAAGGCAGATCTAGACGGTTGACAGTATTCCATGATTTCCATAAAACGCGTCGTCTGGAATATCTTCCAATCCAAGGTATCGTGTCGGGGAAGGCTAAAGCGGCTTACTTCCGCGCCTTATACCCGGTATATACCTGGGTTCTCAATTAATATGATAATTCGTCGACAGCGCTGCAGTGCTTTAATACAGCAGTGCAAGGTGCACCAATCCACACGTGTTCCAGCTCTCAATTGTAGATGATAATTTTGGGATCCCATGCTTCATTTTTAGGGCTAAGATTACTGCATTTTGTTTAGTGACAAAGTACTTGCTTTATTTAGCATTTAGAGCCAAGAAAAGGGTAGGTAGGTAGGTACGTAAATAGGCTTGTACGATCTAAAATAAACTGCATCTTAAAACTTTTTCACTAACTAGAGTCGTCTTAAATATGAGGAGCTAAGTATTCACCTACTTATCCCCTCTCTGTTTGATACTGGTATTACGCATACGTTAATTCACTCGTAATTAAGTACGTTATCATTCTGTTCGTCACCTTTCACATACCTTCGATAGCTCAGTTGGTAGAGCGGTGGACTGTAGATGTATTTGCAATATGGCTATCCATAGGTCGCTGGTTCAAATCCGGCTCGAAGGAATCTTTTTTTAAACCCCTTTTTGACTCACATATAAAAATAACTAACTTGTGGTACCGGTCGACCTCGTCCCTCACCTCCTTCCCCTTTTATAGTTATTAATCTATTCCGGGCAAAGACGAAACCAACGAAGCAAAAATCATGAAAATTGGTCCACCTTTACCCGCCTTTCTTTTATTTGGGAAGAAAGATAGGTGTATATTTTTCATCCTATTAGCACATTATCAGTGCTATTAGTAGTAGGTAAAACAACTTTAAAAACTTTGTTTTAAAGTTGTTTCATCTGGTGTTCGACACCAGTAGCTTTTGGACCTAGGTGAGAAATAAAGTATTTTTTTCAATATGCAAAAAATCCTTCGAGCCGGATTTGAACCAGCGACCTATGGATAGCCATATTGCAAATACATCTACAGTCCACCGCTCTACCAACTGAGCTATCGAAGGTATAATGTGAGTGGGCGAAAGTAAGCACTGCATTGCATTGGCAGTGCAAAATCGCTAATGTGATTGCGTCACATAAATAAAGGTGAGCTTACACTTTGGACCTGTTAATTGCCGGGTTAGGGTCATCACGATAAGGGCCTGTTTCACCATCGACAATATAAGCACTAACCAACGAATAATTAAAATACAAGACGACATTTCTTATGAAGTTGTGGAATTTAGCGCAAACCAGAACTTATTAAAATATTGTACCTCTCTGTATGACCTAAAGTTCTGACTGACAGATAACTTTTAGCATTAAGTCCACCTTTGTACAACATTATATGTGTAATAAAATCTTTGAATATATAAATAAATAATTTTGAAACAGGCCGTATTTATGAAAGAATTCGCATTAACTTGTCGACTTGCCGTTTAAATGCACCTTTATTTGTCGCACGCAACAATGAAAAAGTTGCTCGTAGAAAAAAACAGTAAGTTTTGCGTACCTACTCCATCTTTTATAGTATTATACCCCAAGCCCCAAATAGTATAAGCATGATGTTTGGCTGGCGGTGATTCACTAGCAATTTTTTTTTTACTATTAATTTGTGATAACTTGATGTAATTAATTTTAATTGTTTCCTTGCATTTATAACAATTAAAAACAATATACGTCATGTTTTTTTGGCAGTCTAGGCAAAAAGCAGGTATTATCAAAAATATCAATTATGAAGGATAGGAATATACAGGTACATACATAGTGCGTCCTATTCTGAATAGAGTTCAATAAGGAGAGCAAAATATTCCTTCGAGCCGGATTTGAACCAGCGACCTATGGATAGCCATCTTAAGTATGTACAACTACAGTCCACCGCTCTACCAACTGAGCTATCGAAGGCATGTGTGAACGGGCGAAAATAAGCACTGCATTACATTGGCAGTGCAAAATCGCTAATGTGATTGCGTCATATACCCTCAGGGTTATCTGGCTTTACAACCACCGATCGTATGACAAAGACCGACCGCCGCGCCCAGAGAATGACATAAAGAAGTTTTAAATTTTGACAGAAAATATATAAAAAGAACTAGCGGTCCCAGCAAACTTCGTTTCGCCCCCAGCCCCGTCCCGCCCCGGCCCCGTTTTATTCGAGTTTTCATTGTTTTTAAGATATATTCTGCTATTCGGGACGGAAACAAATCCGACAAATGAAAAACCATGGCAATCCGTCCAGCCGTTCTCGAGTTATAAGTATTGTAACGAACACGACTTTCATATAGATGTCAAACTTCCTATTGGCGCACCCACGCAGGCCTGCTGTGCCTGCCACCAGCATAGATGTCATGCCACAGCGATATTTTCCATAGGATCTGACAAGTTTGACGAAGTGTGGATACACCATAACTTTGCTCTCAAAATTCATTATTCGCAAAGAAATCGAGATATAGGTTTCTACCACATAATAAAACAAGCATACCCCAACAAGTTTACTCTCAAAAAAAACTTATTTAGATAATTTAGGACGAGGTCGTCCTTACTTTATTACATAACCGTATTTTGTACAAAATTCGTGGCGTTCTGAAATAGCCAAGCCCTTGGTTGGACCGATAAAAAATCGGAACTTGAACGTGAAAGGTACTTATTTAATTCAAACATTTTTTTTAATAAGCGGAATAAATAGAGGTAACTCCTAGAATACAGTAAGATTTTAATATTTGAGTTTCTTTTTCAGTAATATATATTTTTTTATCAGATTACTTAAATTGATGACGTAAAATCGTAATGCTTTGTTTAAAACGAACTTAATATTTGAACTCGAAACAAAACCTTAAGTCAGTACCAAAGTATTTTGCATAATTACTTAGGATTTCAAAAAATTCCTTCGAGCCGGATTTGAACCAGCGACCTATGGATATCCATTGCTTTCCGACTACAGTCCACCGCTCTACCAACTGAGCTATCGAAGGTATACGTGTAACGGCCGAAAGAAGACATACATTCTTTTTTTTTATAAAGTGGGGGGCGAGTGAAAGGCCTGCTCTAGTTTCGAAATCAAAATCCGAGTTTATGAAGGTGCGCGAGTGCAAGAGTCATTAGAATGTAGTTCGTCGCATACGCATATTACGTTAAGTTTGACCTTGAATCGTTAATTATTGTATAATTGATAGTATACAACTTAAATGTAACAATATCGTAGTCAATGTACTGTTAAACAATACACTTCATTAATTGCTATTTCATAACGAGTTTCTATTGTCTGCATAATTATTCGATAACCAGATTATATTCATTTTATTTACAAAAACTCACAATCTTGCTAATACCCTCTTAAAAAGTTTTAAAAATTGTTTTTTGTTATCAGGACGAGATAATTGTGTGACTATTTTTGGGAATGAATGCAATAAATGAATACGAAAACAAACAGACGAGTATGTGTAGATAAGAAAAATACCGCAAAGGTGAAACTTTTATCTAAATCTTATCGCAGTTAAAGCGACCTCAACTTACATTCACCAACTATTTGAATGCAAACACTTTAAACAAAGTCAAACCGTTACTTTGCATACATTTGTATAGTCCGGAAGCCGTCTGACGTGTCGTCTACTGCTTAGAGACAATCGTCTCACTATAGTACTCAACCTACAGCAATAATTTATTCAAGTTTAACACACATTGCAGAGTCACAGTAGTCATCAAAATTCGAAGCTGGAACAAAACCGGCAATGCATGAAACGAAAGAGATAAAACTGTGTTTACACAAAAGTGGAAATGACCGCGCGTCGGTAATTTGAATAGAAAATGTCTCGGCGGGCAGCGATATCACTTCCGTCGGCCGCGTCCACCCACCCTCATTGTGAAACGACCCTTATAACGAGTTTTCGAAGTATTTTCGCGATGAATTACATCAGTTACACATGTAAAGAGATAAAATTAAATATATTATGTTAGTCGTGAGTTCATTACTTGTAAGGAACAGCACTAATTTTAATTTACTTGTTTCTTAAATTTGTGGACTGTCTTGATAACTTCGTTTTCGGAATTTACATAAGACATTACGAGCACCTGCCGCGGTTTACTTGAGTATATTTTGCATACCCCAATCGTGGCTTGATGATGTTTTAAACAGATACTTCATTAAAGCAAAACTGTCGACTGCAAACCTTGATACATATTTAAATTAATCAAAATATACGTATTTATTATAACGTAATATTACGTAATTATTATATATAGCAACTGTTAAGATGCAGTACAAGATGAAATGTAGAAATAGATCTAATCAATGCTGTACCCAAGATCAGATTGTGTAAATTTTTTACAGATTACTGTAGCTAAAGGTCAAAAAGCACTTCGAAGCTGTGCGCTCCTGTGACACGCAGCAACGATAAAATCGCAAGCTCCATATATGCCATGTATTTATTTACGTATAAGCTTATGTTCAAATAGCAGGAATTTCAATCAACGTTTGAGCTACCTGAAGCACCATGTTTAACCCTTCTAAGACATTTCAAATACCACCACGAATGCCATAGTTCCCTTGAAATATTAACGTGAAATTGACAGCAATCATACTAAAGGGCATGCTTCATAGATCAAACGAGGGCCGTCAAATAATTCAGGGCGCCCAACACTTAGCATAAGGTCAAACTGACATTTCGTACAACATTTGCGCCGGTTCATAATGCCGTAAGGGACGCGACATGCCACAGAATAAGTGATGTGAACTTAAACACCTCTAGGATTAATATGCAGGTCAATCAAACTGCAAGTTTTTATACTTGCACAAGGTACGGTCGAGGACACTGCCACCTTACCACTTTCATACGGAAAATTGCTTACACACACGACACAAATGGGCGCTACTTCAAACAAAAGACGACGTAAGATGCAAGCGATTTTGAGTATTAAACTGGTTAGGTGGCTGTGTCCTTAAAAGTACGTCCCGCACAAGTCCGTACCTCCTACCTCTAATAGAAAAAAGTCCGTACTCCTTCGCATCAACTGAGTGGAGTTAGTAGTAATGACAAACCAGTAACAACACCAAAAAAATTACATGGCTTATGTATGGGCTAAATTCGTCAGTAGAACATGCCACATTTAGGACCCACCGTTTAGCTTTTAGAATAAGGAAGTACGGATCATTCCATCGATATATTTTGACACACCCCTACAACCCACCTCTTAACATAAACAGAAGGGTAGAAGTACTCGAGACGGAATTGCCCTGTCAAAGCCTCCACTAAAATATTAATAACAAAGTTGGAAAGAATGCCTGATTTAATTATTACGGTAATTTCAAACTGCCCCTTGACATGAAACGGATTTTTGTTACCGTGGCGGTGTAGGGGTGCCTAATTAATTACGAATGCTTTTGTTACGTCATGGTTTACTATTGTTACCTGACAACATTAAGAGTATGTATTGATAAATAAGCAATAATTTGGTTTTTAAACAAAAAAGTGGCAAAAAAATCAAGGCCAGTATTAATCATCATAACGCTTTTTTTCTATGCCAACACTATAGAGTACCTACATAGCAACATAAAACGAAAGAGAGAAGTGACAGACTTCTCTCTTTCGTTTTCGTATTTATTTAGAACATCGCGCACCTTTGGTTTTGAATTATTGAAAAATCAATCTTTGATTTTTATAGTTGTGTGTGATTGTTTGGCGATAATACCAATTTCGGTCAATATTCAAATAATCATTTATATTTAAAATTTTAAAGAGAAAGCGAGGCAGGCCGTGTCAACGTATATAAAACTACGAAAACTGCAACAAAAATATCCAAAGGTGATTCTTATATGATTCCTAATATATTTCCTATTAACATAGATAGATGTTTTATTGTTTTCACGCCTGTAGGCGTTCACTGTCCCGGAACGTGTTAACCTACTTACAAAATAGTCTAAAAAACAAAAGGCGACAGTCTTAAATTAGTTTGATCAATGTTCTGATAATCCTGTAAACTGCCCAGTCACGGGCTCAGCGAAGAAAGCCGTTCAAATCGTATCAATCAAAAATACTTCGCTAATTTACGGCGGTGTAATTAAGTCAATCTCCAATTAATTCGACACCCGTCCTCCTTTCTTAGCGGCCCTCGCTTCAAAGGCAGAGCTGGACTTGAAATGATTTCAAAAATTATAAATTTTAGTTTAAAAAAATATTGCTCCTAATGTTTCGAATGCAGCAAGTCATTGTTTAAGTGGCTGAGTTTCATTTATTTACAATCTTCCTATCGAGTCAGTAGTACTATTGGTTTATTAGAACAATGTAATTTAGTGCGTCGTCGTGTATGATATTAGCATGATACTAGATTTAGTCTTGGAAGTATGAGAAGTACTACCTCAATGAGTTTAGCTCCAAATAAGATGGTGGGATAAATTGCACTTGTAAAAAGTAACCACTATACCACTCGGCGGTATAGGCATACGCCCGGATAGCGTAAGACACGGGGTTCGATTCCTCGTCTGTCACAGAGTCACGGTAACATTTTACAAGTGCAATTTATATTATTAAGTTTTTATAGTGCCAAAACATTATAAAACAAAAATCAACAACGATAGGACTAAATAAGTCATCCAAATAGAAAAATCCAAGTTATACAATGATCATTTTTTATCCATTATTGAGGTATGTAATGTGCTTTAGATAATTTAAAGAGTCTCCAAATATCAATACAATCTATCCATTAGCAAATAACTGACTGCCTCCCTGTTGCACGAGCGTATAAAACGCGCGAAAACCTAATACCATTTCACGGCGGAGTAGTCCTTTCTAAAGGAGTTAGCTTCTGTTTAAACTCGGCTTAAGTTAATCGATCGCGAAGGCCCTTAATTATGGCTTTATCTCGGCAGCAATGAGGATCGAACGGGCCTTAATTCAGCTTGAATTAGTGACGTGTAAACTTCGGCGCGCGAGGTTTTAGTACATTAAGACTGGCAAACTGTTGAAATAAAACACTATTACTTTAAATATTTAGAACATTTTATTAGCTTATATCTACTAACAATCAATATTATTAAAAACTACACTTAGCAGTCTTTTCAACACTAAAAGTAAAAAGTAGTACATAATAGGAAGTCTTTTAATGTTAATTTTTCGTTAGTATTTTTTAATACATATGTCATTCATTATGAATTGTCTCGGTTATTTTTGTCTGCCAAATACTTCATACGAAATGTGTTCTTAATTAAAATTATTTGTTAGGTAGGTAATCCTTACTTTTTGACTACAAACCAGGCTCTAAGACTTCACGTATTAATCTGTGAATTGTCTTACATATTAATTTAGTTTAGTTTTAATAATATTATGTAAAAAAAATGTTTCACCTCAACTGTAAACTGTTTTGTGTTCAACTAAAATAAAATCAAATCAAATCAAATCAAATGTAACTGACTGATAAAACGTAATGCAAGACTTGACAAATACCAAACATAATTTTACTCAAGTACACCTTAACATAGTAAATGCTAATCTCCTGCGGTTAAGATAACAGCGCCTTAACGTTAACTTAACCCGACGGTTGTCTATGCGCGTTAAAGTAAGGCTTCGAATTAATATTCATAATCGCGCTTCGCGTTACCGGGGGATGCTAATTCAATTTGACAAATTCCACCTGAGATATTACGGAATGTATATTTTGATAACGTGGCGTTTGAGGACGTGCAATGCTAAGGTACGACAGGGCTCAGGGCTTAGGTTAACAATTCTCGTGCAGTTCGAATTCAATAGATTTTTTTTTTTTCAAAGAAAATACAGTTATTGCGCTATCAGGGTCACGATTTCTATGCATATTGATTTCTTGCGAGCAGTAGTATTTTTTACATGTAGATATTGCAAAACTGTATTTTCATCAAAAAAAATCCGAAAAACTTTTTCCGAATACGAACTGCATGAAAATTGACACCTAGGGCAGAAACAACATTTTTTTCCAAATGCACGCAAGTTGGTTTAATCATATTCTGTTGGGAGTTTCTTTTAATGTTGATAGACATAGAAAGAGGTGTTGACATTTTGCCTAGGGTTTATTTGTATTTGAGCTCAACTTTGATTTGCGCATAATATGGGTATGAAGGAAATATTATTATAGCTAATACTCGCTCGGCATAAGATGAAAATAAATGTTTATAACGAATTTTCTTCGTTATTTTCCAAGCTATTCTCAAAAGGAAGCGCGAGAGCCCATATTTATAAACCGATTCTCATGAGAGACGTTGTCGGTGAGACGACAAGTTGGTACTAAATTAAAAAAAGAACTTATTTGAGTAGGTATGAATTTACTTATTGACTTTTCTGTCTATAATAGTTATATCATATTAGGTTCTTAATTTTTTCTTCAACTATGTAATTTTGAGTTTATTGACTTGGCTACGTTAAAAAAATACTGTAAGTATACCAAACTAAACTTCTTCTTAACAGCAATCTTCTCCGTCTATTTTATGTTTTGTTCTTATGCTGGTATTATAGTTTACTACTTATTACTGAAAATATTAAATCAAATCAAATCATTTATTTACTTTGAGACACGGTACATAAGATGGATACATTATGATGAGAATAATTAAATATATTTCATAACAAATAATTTTGCATGTCAGCCTTCCAATGCGAAACCCTGTTTATAAATACGTGCCTACAGACCAGTAAATCTGAAATCAGCCCAGCGGTGTGACTTGCGTTTCACCGCGGCCACAAAGCGTAATTACCCTGAAACAAGGCGCGCATTATTTTTATCCGTTTTGTGCTCAATCATAATTACCTGCACCCCAGGGAGGCGGGAAATCATCAACATTTTACCCACCTTTTACCTGAGTATGACGCTTTGGAAATATTTGCACGGGACGGGACATAAAGAAATGGAAGGCTTTGTTTTGGGTGTGATAGACCAAATTAATTATAACGCAATGTAATCGTACGTAACGGAACGTAATCTTTTAAAATTTCAAGTAAAAAGTAATAAGTGGATAAGTGTAGCCGTAAGAACATAACACATCATAAATACGATTGGTCAATAATACTCCATTTTGCCTTTTAAATTTCCTTAAAATAAAATCATCATTCCAGTATGTTTGACACTAAAGCTGATATAGGATTGTCTTGAATATTAATTTATGTACAATTTGCTTGCTTTTAAAAATGAAAGTAACATAAGTTAAGGGAAACCAACCTTTATTCGTGTCAACACCCACCGACCCCTAATTGAATGTTACTTTCACAGCATCAAACACAAAAATAAAACGTTCCGTTCATAAATAAAATAAAATAGGGATACAATAAAGCCGTTGAAGTCAAACAACAGCTCAATAAAAGCGTTCGCAATTACCTGAGTCTCTCATATTTATCTTTTTCCGCGATAAATGCTTTGTGGGGCGAACAATGCTGCGGGCGCAGGGAAGCTTTATAATTTTTAATTAATACCGTCCAAATATCAAAGTCATTGGCCGCCTGCCTACTAGTGGGGAATGCTATTTTATCATAAAAACTTTTTTCATAAAGCGTTCCATGTTTGATCGCTCCCTTTTAGGCGCTTATCACAATAAATTAAATCGAGTAGGCACTGCACTAAAAGTACGCAATGGGTTTTTTCAAATTTCCAATATTGGTAAAGTGGAAACGAAATATTCGCAGTTCCCAGAAAGAGTCCAATGAACAAAAGCATTATTTAAGCTGTATACATACTACGGGAATCAACAGCCGAATTCATAACGATATGTATTTCCTAGAAATGAACAAAAGCCGAACTAATTTATTTTTATTTTTAAATCCTGTTTTTCGGATTTATGTAAAGTTGAATTACAACGTTACTTCAAATTGATATTTTGTGTTGCATTTTTTTTTTTCACCTAGACCTCATAAAAAAATCAAATCCAATATCCAATAAATAATATCGGTTTTGTGTTTAAAGAAATAAAAATAAAATATACAGATGAAGATGATAAACAAGAAACATGCACAATCGTAACAGCAAAAGGGTTCCGTGTAAGTATTGATTAAGCCATGTTACACCAAGTCACAATTTGTGTCACAGTCATTGAGTCACTGAACCGCGACGAAACCCTTTGCCTCAAATGAAGCTATTCTATTGGAAATTCGTGTCACCCAGCGTCTATGTGAAGTGAAAATCAGCCATTAGGAAAACCGTAGGAAAACAACCGCTTTACGGATTTCCCGCTTGGGGTCGCCTCTTAATTGTGTTACATTTTTCAAATGAGTGCACATTTCGCTTCGAATGATGCGATCTGCTGTATGTTATTTAATAATGTCATGTTGGTTTTATCTTTCTGGACAAATCTTAAAATGTATGGTCATTATTATGTAATGATGATGCTTATGTCACTCACTACTACTATGGAAAAAATAAGGATTGACTTACTAAGGTTAATGAAATATAATTTTATACAAAACGTTTTTTTATATTGATTTTGGGCAGCCGTTTTACCTGAACCAAGAATTATTAGTTTGTTATATTGGTCATCCGTCGTAGCATTTTTACTATCAAAAATTACTTTGTTCAATCAAACCTAATGGTTAAAAATACCTTTAATTTTCCATGCCATTACACTCAAAATTCAGCGTCGAAATCATCGGTAGGATCGCATAATGTGTGCATTATCACGCGTTTATTGGGCCCGCCGTATCCATTTGGGCCGAAGGGGAATTGTCCAGACAATGTTTGATAAAATTTTATCACTCACACAATGGTAAATAGCGTTATTAGCGGCCAGTCATGTAGATTGGCCCCAGACGCGGTAGGTAATTGATAATAGGCTTCTTTGTTGACGACAAATTGAAACCACTTGGGAGCGACAATGAGGGTTTTTGATTTGGATTTTGAACCCTTTTACTGGAGTAAATATTACATTTTATTTAAAGGGATAGTATTCATCATAGTATGCTACAATAATAAATAGGCGGCAAAGATTAAAGTATTGCATATATCAAACAATAACCTAGCCTTTTGACGGAAACAAAAAAAATATACCTTACCTCGAAAATATAAATACTTAAACTGACATTTCAGAAAAGAAGCCGTATCGTATCGTAACGTAATCGCTCGGTGATTGTGATCAAGTGGTGAAATCACGTTATTTACAAATTACAAAAAAGGCTGAGAACAGAATGAAAACTATAATTTCCGGCCAGTTGGTTGCATTTCAGAGTTGCAAGTCAGACCGATAATTACGCGGCCATAATTGCGCTCTCCAATGACGTGCCACGAAAAATTAAAACGAAACGTGGCGTTTAAATATTATTTTAATCGCTGAAAATAAATACATGCAATTAAATTAAATACAATTATACACTGGTTTCCTACAAAGTACGATACGCTAGTACCTACTTAATTTATGTAATACATAACACTTCGCAAAAATTTAGAAATAAATAGCTGTTTAAAATTCTTAAAGATGAAATAAGAAACCAAAAATTGCGCACGGGCGGGATTCGAACCAGCATCTTTCTGGCTTACCGGGCCAACTGCTCTTCCAATTGAGCTACCGTGCTGTCGGTCGGGTAATATAAATATGACACTGTGAGTGTTCAAAAACATTCTAAGCCATAGCTGTTTAACTCGTCAAGTATGTGTGAACGAGACACAATAGAAATTCCATTATTATGCGACTCCCGGCAGTCGTTTGATACCTGACTGATTAAAAAACCGATCCGCTACCAAAAATAAACAGGATCACAATATTTTCAACACAAAGCAGGCTAAAGCTAATAAAAAGCAATTGTAAAGCGGAATCTTTGTTACCGCGACTAGATCATGGTAACCCGCGTCGTTATCAAGGTAAAGGAGTGGGAAGTCGGCCGGGTTTATCTCTTCCCTTTAATTGTCGACGGGGGTGCTATCTCGCGGCTGCTGCGTCTATTGCGGCTGTAAAATGTTACGGCCTTTGCGTTCGGCGGCTTGTCGCCCGTGTGTAATACGCCTTATCAAGTAGCGGAGTGTCTTTTGTTTTCATGCGGAAACTTTTAGCGTAGTGTGTGCATACTCATAGGCAGAAATGTGTAATAATTATGCAGTTACTTATAAGTTCAATATTTGAATTACTTCTTAACTCGTCAAGTATGTGTAAACAAGACACCATAAAAATTCCATTGTTATGCGACTCTCGGCATTCGTTTGATACCTGACTGATTAAACCAGAAACTTCAATTATGTTACGTTCGTACATATCTTTTTTAGAATTTTAGATGGTGACACCACGCTATTTATTTATTTTATTTTAACTATTCGACTCAAAGCACTAATAACTACTGTCATTGTAGTCATTATATTATAGGTCAATATTCTGTTTTCTCTTTCAGATCATGGAGTGGCTTTTTATCAACCTACATGTGAAAAACTGTCTTGAGCAAGATATTCACAAATAAATATTCGCCGATGAAAATACAAGGATCTACGCATGTAAGTACATTACATATATCCGCATTTTCGAGGTTTTTCCGCAGCATCATAAACACGTAGCGAGCTATTTTGAATAATTTAGTTTACACTCGCATCCTGTTCGCACTATGAAGCGTGATGTGTGGCCAAAACGTGGCTACGAAAAAAGTGGTAGCCTACAGAGCAATGCATTGGAAGACTCTTTGTAGTGCTATTTGCCGTAAATTACAAAGGTAATAACAATCGGTAGTTGGAGCCTGGTTTTGAAAACAAAGTAGATTTAATTCATGTGATATTATTTTAGTCGCCGATCCAAAAAGTACAAAATTTAGTAAAGTAATACAAAATATTTGAATTATAATTATGTATGTCTTCATGTATAATTAAGTGTGTGTATAATATAAAGCGTGTGTTGTGTGTGTGCTGTGGATTTTGTAATACAAATAAAATAAAATAAAAAAATAAGTAAGTGGCAATATTTATTTATTTTTATCATTTAGTCTGATGCATGACTAGCCTGAGTCAAAAGCTAATTAACCATTGCAAATGTTTTTTTATTAAACTACCTTCTTTTACTCTAAATGTGAGATTAATTAAATAATCTAGGAAAGATAAACTTTTGGTTAACTTGCAGCAAGTGGTGGCATATAGTAGAAAATATTTATTTTTTTACATTACACGTCATTCTGACCCCACGTGACGTAGAAGACTATCTTCCGTCAGTCAGTAGATAAATATTACAATCGTAACCTCCACGGCTCTGGAAAAAATGATATTCTCTGTATGCGAAGAGGATCGCGATCGAGTATCAAAAACCTCAACGCGCCGTACTATTCCTGCAATGTGTTAGTGAAGTGTCGATAAAATTATATCGACATATTTTAACGACATTCCGTAATTAAGTTTAATTAAATGACGCGTGATGGTGAATATCCCTAATTAATTATAGTGTGGGTATTTTTTTTTGTAATTAGATAAAACACGCTAAGGGGCCGTCCATAAAGTACGTCACACGAATTTCTTGATTTTTTGAGCACTGTGACAAGGACGGGATCCTTGTCACAGGTGGTCACATTTCTGAGACCCCCCTCCTCCCTAGTGTGACGTCACATGTTTTGCAATTTCACATCGAAAAATTATTAAATTAAACCAACAGTTCCGAATTTAGTATTATTTCCATTTAAATTTTGTATTTTTTTAAGAAATCAACATCATATGAAAGAAATTTGATTTGATGAATTTGATTTGAACATCATATGAAATTTTAAACGTGATGTCACGAAACTTAGTACCCCTCCCACCCCTTGTCACACTATGTCACACTTTGTCGACCCCCCCCCCCTCCCCCCTTTTCGTGTGACGTACTTTATGGATGACCCCTAAGTTAAGAAAAAAATGAATATGAAAATTAAATTGTAAGGCTCAAAATAAGCATTTGATTAGCGTATGCTCAGTATTCGCTGCCTGATATTTTGTAGCAGATGAATCTTGTGAACTCTTATGAGTGTTAATGTTTACTATTTTTCTTTTTTATTACTTATGTAACTCGACTGATTTAAATACTCCAATTTTGGTTATTTGGTTTGAAAGTCTAGTCGTTTAAAAAGTGAAAACCTACATTACACATTAACCCGCCAATTGTTTTTCAATTCACTATACCTAGGTATTATGTGTACAAATTGCATCACTATTTGGGTACCCAAAAATAATTTAACACGTTCCGGGACAGTGCCCGCCTACAGGCGTGAAAACAATAAAACATCTATTGTGTCTGGAGTAGTGTCCCGGAACGTGTTAAGCAACTTTAATTCATCGATAGTAACCCATACCTATTGTGCGAATAAAATCTAATAGAAGCATGATACTGCGCGTCGTTGTTTGCGTCACAAACAAGTCGTCCTGCGATACAGCCGCAACCAACCCTGAAATCTGCATTTCACTCGAGGTATAAAAAAAAGGTTGATTGTCTATTGGTACCAATAGCTGCCATATACAAGGATATTTTTCAGGTAGCGTCTAATGTAACTCTATTGCTCCTAACGCAATAAATCCTTCATTGCTTAGGAATCAATGGTAATGATTGGGTCTTGTTATATCACCGAATTATAATTTTCTTAGCTTAACTAAACTTAAATGAATTAGTACCGCAGTAGTATTCGTCATTGTGGTGGTTGGTAGCTACGTATCTGATTACGATTAATTTTAAATTAATACGATTTTTTTTTAAATGCCACCAGTTTTGGTCCACATTTTTCATTTTTATGTTTGTGCATCAAAGTCGCGAGACTCTGTCCTGTCTAGTATGTATAGGCCTATTACCTATACCTACCTATATTTTGGTTTTTCGCTGGCAAGCCGATGCGCAGCCTCAAATCAATCAACAATTAGCCCGACTACTGTTACGGGCCCGCTCTAATTGAACCCGGTACAAAATATTCTACGCGTAGTTTTTGGTATTTGAAATGGGAGTCGAAAAATACCCGCCATATTTCCATACCTGGTTTCGGAACGTGCCTAGTTTTTACGAGGTTGTATCGAAAAAATGCACCTAGATTCTAATATAAAATTGTTTTGAAATGAAGAAATTAGAACGAACAACGCAAAAGATGTTTTCTGAAGCTCAATGTAAGTAACTGTAACTAAACCCACTATGGAGGTAGTTTCAATCTATCTTGCTATTAGTATTTTCTTATGTTGGATGGGAATAGGGGAAAAGGGGTATGGTAGGTACTACAGCAGACTTTATTTATGTATACTTGTATACGACAAAAAAAAGAAGTTATTGTTAACTTATTTTTTTGTCTTCCGTCAGATCACTGTATAGCGTTCTCAATGACTCCTAGTCTCCTCACATTTCGGTGTAACATCAAGAAGACTCATTATTTATCACTCTCTCTCGTCCTTCGTCTTATACTCCTTATGTTCCGTTCCACGTCTATATCCTACATGTATATCACACAATATTTGCAAATATATCGAAGCTCATTTTCAATTAACCTTTATTTTTTTTAATTTTGATTCGAATTTAGAATGTACCAAAACCTAGTTCCAGCCACTCATCCACTCTATTCTCCGTGATCTTCCCAAACGACTATACATCACGCGGTGCCCTGCGAGCGACGCGCTCATTACCCCCCACACAGAGGTAACGTATGGACAATTACATCTTGCATTAGTGCCGCCGCAAAAACACACACATTTCAACAAAAACAAACGCGAGGATTGCCTCTGAGCGGCGATAATTTGTCAGGTGCTCGTCTGTCAAAGAATAAGTAACAGTTCTTGGGTATGTAAATCGCCGAGATTTTGTAAATTAGAATAAACCTTTGGATTATTTGATTTATTTTTTTATCTTAATTTACTGGACTTAAATTACCGTCATTTATTAATTTCAACATCAATCATTATTCCCGAAAGGGATGATAACGAGTTAAAGATGAAGAGGCTGTTGGTGTGTTGGTGTTGAGTGTAAAAAGGAATAAGTGTGGCAGGTATCTGTGATGGTGATCGAACAAATGTTGTCTTAACATCTCGGGCTGCTCTACCTCTACAATGATGTTCAAGTGTAGCTCAGCTTTTTAATACAATCAAATCTGAGTCCATGAATAATCGACTGGAGAAATTAATGTTTACAGAAAAAGAAGAAGAATGGAACCAATGGATAGGCAGAAACATATTCATTGTAATCTTTGACCGAACGCGTGGGAAAAATCCGCATCGGCGTTTCGTTTCTCCCGCTAACGTCTTCTTCAGGGGGGATGAAATATCTAAACGCAACTCTCTTAATGGCTCTCATTTATTTCTCCCGAATCTCGCACTGAGCGTTTGTAATTATTGCGTTTCCAGTAGGGTTATTAAGTTTTGCTTCGATTAAAATGAGAAATGGCCGCATTTATTCGATGCTCAACTTGATATCCTTTTACCGGCAAAGGGCTGGAATTTAATTTTAGGTATTATGACGTAATTAATTTAATTGTCGCGCTGTGGTAGTGTTAAAGTAAAATTTTGGATTTTCCGCTGCGTAATAATTATTAAAGGTTACATTTGATACCCGCCTCGCATGACGCTGGTTTTAAATGAAATTACACTGATCACTAGGTTGTTTGCGCTGTAGTTTATGTAAGCAAGTAAATATAATGTTAGCTTTTAAAGAACCGTCTAAATATAAACCTTTGTCGCAAAAATACTTATTTATTAATATGGTTGGTAAGTAAAAAAATGAAGTAAGGTATCTAGGTACTATGAATTCAAAAACTAGCTTTTATAAATGAAATACTCTGGAACAAAACCTTTCCACCTTCCCCCACAAAGTTCCCAAGAAATAAAACGTAGATTAACCGTCTCCAAACGCTTATCCCAAGTTTACGATAAGTCCCAATCAATTGTTCGAGATAGAAGTTCGCGATTAGATCGGACAAATCGTCTCTAATTGTGCGTCGTGATCCAAGAGATCTATCAGTTGGGTCTTCTGCGAGATTTATCCCTTCTTAGAACTTTTGGTCGTGCAATGAATACCGTAGCGATAACAAGGCGCGTTTGGAAAATTCCTTTTCGTATTTAGATAAGGATTATTTTACCACTAAAATGATAACCTACACAACCTGATCATGTACACAACTAAATCCTGTACCTTTGTACTGTCATCAATTGAAAAACACCTTTGGTAGCATAAAAACCAAATGTTCTATTTCAAAATTTAAGCTGAGTTTTTGTTCTACATAAATATTAGGTTAGGAGTGAGCTTAATTTTCTTTTTACTTTTGTTATTTTAATTCTGTTGGGCTCAAAATCATCATTGAGTATCTAACTTAGCAGCTGCGCCTGTGTATATGTATTTGTATTCTCCACCAGCTTAAATTTAAAAGCAGTGTAGGTACCTGCATCCTAAATTTCTCCTATCTATGTATGGATAAGTTTAGCGCTATAAATTAAGGCAATTAAGATGTTTGCTACAAATATGACAAGCTCGGCACGCAAGATGTAAAGCATAGTAATAAGATTCCGCGCCGTCCCAACTTTAAAGTACCTTCATAACCACGTCAGTATCTCATTGTCAAGCAGCAAGAGTAGGGTGACTAAGCTTAAAAAAATAGGTTAAAAAAGTCTGAAAACCTGTATGACGAACGAAAAGAAATCCAATATTTTTTTAAGACCTTACCTACGCCTACGCAGAAGTCGAAAATGTTTTAATGCCACCCAATTTTGTTTAAGCTCTCGTTGCTTGATTTTTATTTACATGGACTGGGTAGTTTCCTACTATCACCAAAAATTAAACGTTCATATTTAAAAAAAAAGTACTGCGTTTGTGTAGTCAAACTTTTCATTGAAAGTTTTTATTTATTTATACATTACATTTATTTGCTCTGTAAAGCTATAACGTAAGTAATAGTTTCAAATCGCCATATTAAATCGAAATAATATATAATTGACAATTATTAAAAAATACGTCAACGACTAGTTGTGTCGATAGCCTATTACCTTTACTTAAGATAAAGTTACCTAAAATAACGCTTATTTTTATATTAAACCTGGTTAGCGTTTAAGCCTTAAATAATCTGATATTACATAAAAAAGAGACTTAAAAACATTTGGTAGTAAGTGTATGCTACTATAAACTAAGTGTCAAAGGAAGCATTCACAGTAGTCGTGCTTTGAAATGAAGTGCCGAGTCAACATTTCGTTACTCGAGTCGTGCTCCACCCACAAAAATATTAATTATTTCTAGGTTTCCTGCATTTCTTGGTCATCCTACACCCAGGGCCGGGCTCAGAGGCTCATATTTCGCGCGCCTGGAGCGCTTGAGTTCCGAACTTTGTATAGATAACACGGCGCGGCTAAGCCTACCCGCTCGACGCAAATCCCTCCCTGTCTTTGCTAACATCTCCTTGTTTATGCCATCAATATTATCGCAAGAAACAATGTTAAACAAGCGTCGCCCTTATTTATATTGTAAGTTCAAAGTATTTATCAAAAGCTTATCAATAGAAAAAATAATATTTAAGTAGAAAGTATTTGAAAGGAGTTCCTTGTGTGAATTTATTATTATAACAAAAGCGCTTTTTGAGCGGTCTTGTAGCATCGTAGCCACACGACTACGCTTGCGTAACCTACGAAGAGTAAGTTACAAGTCCATTTTCTAGTATAGTCAAATACACACATATATCATAGTCCTGTGTACTCACTACAAAAAACTTAAAAAACCCTATACTAATAATATTTTTATCGTACTAGATTTTACAAACAAGATTTTTCCCGCTGCTTCTCAAGCGCAAGAAAAAGTAATGATTTACACAGTCATTGATCCTATTTATTTCTCGTAGAGCTCAGGTATACGCATCTTACTAGTTATCCATTATATTAATAAATTACTAGTAGCACTGGTGCCGGCGCCGCCAGTCATCCCAAGCAGCCGGGCGATGTGTGTCGGCTCAGTTATGCGCTTAACCTGCACGCTACAGACCGCTACACGGACATTTCTTAGTGAACCGACTTGAATGCTGCTCTACATCTTGAAATTCGGAGTTTTCTAGTATAGAAAAGAGTCAATATACTGTTACTAATCAGACATGGTCCATCTAATGCCACATCGTTACTTACCATCAGGTGAGACATGTGGTTACGTGTCTCTACTAAATAAAAAGAGACTTTTGGCTGCTAATTCCATATATTTAGCTTGGGATCAGCGAAACTTACCTATAAATCAGATTCGGTGAAGATGGCTGAAGGTGACCAAAAAAATCATTATCTAAAACTTCAAAATGCGTACTACTGTTTATAAGGTTTTCAAGAAATCTATTGTCTATTGAAGAATGAAAAGAGTGTTTCGAATAAGTATTTTAATGATGAAGCTCTTGCCGGATTTCTAAGTGTGGAATATATTACTTGTATTCACAAAACTTTCCTTTTTTTAAAAAAAATCATGACTAATAAATCGAAATAAGCTAGCTAGCAATTGCTTATTTCAAACATAAAAACACGTATCTCAAATCTTAATGTAAGTAGAGCATCTTCCTAGTCTCAACCTGTCTTAACCATGTAATATTTGGTAGAGCGTCAATCCTACCGCAGGCCGGGCTCGGCTCAAATGCCCAAGCGCCGCCCGCAGGCACGAAGGAGCCAAGACAAACCGAAGTCTTATCAGCCGCAGCGCCGAACTGGCTCGTTAATAAGCAAAATTGCACACAAGGCGGCAACACAAGGTGTGTGTATAAGCAAAAGTACACACAAGGTGTGTGTTTGGGCGAACATCGGCGTAAATAATGAATTCGGTGGTCGATGAGTTATGGTTGGTACGCCTAGGTTTGATTAGGTAGGTATTATTGTTACTGCGAGTCTACGTCATACGGTATTGAAAATATAATTTTATGATGGAGTCACGTCTGATTATAGTAAAATAACCAAGTTGAGAAATACTACGCTAAAATAATAATTTACTAACTAAACCTTACATTTTAGAATTGTCATTTAACACCAAGGTGTTTAAACAAAACTTCACACAAGGTGTGTGTTTGGGCCAATAACGGCGTAAATAATGAACGCGCTGGGCGATGAGTTATGGTTGGACTAGTCTCGTCTAGTCGTAAACCTACGCTTGGCTAGGTCATGTTCGGCAGAGGTTCTCTTGCTAAAAAAACAGGCTACAATTCGTTTACATTGGTTAAAAAAAATAAACAGTAGTTACTTCGTGACTCGTCATGCAGTATTACACCTTAACCTTTTGATAAATAAGCAACACCGCACTTAATGATTTTAACAAGTTTTTAATATAAAATTACTTAAAATTAG
The DNA here is from genome assembly GCA_963584085.1 of Pyrausta aurata. NCBI lineage: Eukaryota > Metazoa > Arthropoda > Insecta > Lepidoptera > Crambidae > Pyrausta > Pyrausta aurata. The sequence continues at coordinate 9,370,783 of OY757255.1, read as the reverse complement.
CTAAATGGGTTGATTTTAATTTAAGAAATTGTATTAACGTTAGTTACCTACCTTTCTTAGGAATAAATTCGTCAAAGATTTTAAGTAAAATGGGCAAATAAAATTGAATAATTAACTTTTCAAAAGGACAAAGGCAGCTAAAGAATTTGAAGGAATCCCAACAAATTCCAAATGCTTTTGCCTTTAAAATAAAAAGAGTTGTACAAAGAGTGCCGAACGAAGAGAATCCCACCAACTTCATTGCTTTCATTTTTATATTCGTACGTAAATCTTTGTAATTTTAAGTTCCCTGTAAACTGTTTTTTTAAAAAAAAACATTTTTCTTGCTGAGGCTGTCGAAATCGCTATTTTTATAACACAACAGACTTAATAATAAAATTAAACGCTGGAACACAACTGAACATTATAAACAAAATTTTGATAAAGAACTTTATGCTCGCTTGAATTCACTTTTTGTAAGTAAGTACCCATATAATATACCTATCATAAATACTTATGACAAAAGCTATTTTGGCATATTTCGAACGGCTACCATCCACCACTGATGGCCCGACGTTGCACTCGGAAAATTTCGATTAAAACAAAATCGGGGCGCAAATCCCCCGGGAGAGCTTTATTTCATAGCAATTAGTTAGCTACAGCCCGAGGATTCGTCACGATTGAACGAGTACCCCTTTAGAACGAGATTTACACTCGACGATATTATGAGCAAAGTATTCCTTTGATATAGAGGTAAAATGCAACTAATAATTGGTCAGTGTATGTGGTGTAACTATAATAGTAGTATTAAACACTCGCTTCCTCTACGGTCATAAATCGATCATTCTAGGGCGTGAGTCGTGTGTGCACGCGCTTATCGATAACTGTGCAGTGTGTAGTGTAGCAGTTACGCCTTGCCATAAGGCCTGTGAGTGTAAAAAAGAGATAAGTATGCGCTGTCGCAGTCCCATGTTCGATTGCCGCAGAGGAAGCAAGTGTTTAATATTACTATGACAAAAATTAATACTTTGCGATTATTTGTTTATTAAACTTCTTGCACACACAAACATTACATACTTATAGCGGACTTAATGCGAAAAGCATTTCTACCAGTCAACCATTCATAAGTCGATACATTACAAATAGCCGATTATATGCCAGATGAACTGAACCTTTCTGTTACGGGAATTCTTACTTTACTTTTTAGCCTATAATACCTACCTAAGTCGATAACTACGAAGGCTGATGATACCTACTGATATATTTGTTTCCTATGTACATTAATATTATTTGAAAAACAATTTATGTGTAATTGCTGCATCCATGCCAAAATCTTTCCGTGTAAAGTAGCCTCGGTAAGTAACTCTCAACTCGCTCATATAAAGTGAGTCGTCGAGTCGGCGACAAACACGACTGCGCACAATAAACAGCACAGATAAGAGTTACCCGGCTTCATTGTTCCTGAAGGGATTGAAAATACGCCGCTCGCTTAGCGTTTGTATAATTCGTGGGATGTGTTGTGTAGCGTATAGGCATGAGTTAGTTTTATCAAAACGTAACTGAAAACCGATATGACTTACATATCGATATTATATCGATACCCTTAGCTACGTAACAGTTATTATAAAAACTATAAAACCGATGCAAACGCAAAACTTATACTCGGATACAAGTTATGAAAAACCATAACGGTACGACAAAACGCAAACTACGCGAAACTATATCGTAGCCAAAACTTCGTTGGCTCTCCATATTCGCGCCGTCCCTTTTACTCGCGCATGCTTAAATAGGAGTACAAGAGATGAAGCGAATATGATATCGGTATCGCTGTAGGTCGGTGATTATCATCTTCCTTAGTGTATTTGCAAAAATGAACGTAATATCATTGCAGTAAGGTTGAGTTTTCACTGTAACTTTTAATGTTTGTTATTGCTTGGTGTATTGGTGACATATTAGGTAAATATTTTGTAGTTTTGGCGTGTCCTTGACCTCGAGTGGCACGTGCGTGCTGTGGCCGATTTGTTTATTGCTAAGATCTTTGTTTGTTGAATGTTGATGATGCAATTGCAAATTAGTGCAGTATCGTATATCAATAATTAGTGTTAATAGACGTTTAATTAGGTGTAGTACTGTATATTATAAATCCCGGGATAGTTTTATCTGATATCTATATCTGAAAACGGATATTGATATCGATATGCATACTACACATCGGTTATATAACGGTTTGCCTAGAAAAACGAAAACGCCCATGCTTAGTAGCGTAGTTAGTACTAAGATAATTTAATGTTTGAAGAACATTTTCAAAGAAAGGTTGTAAATTAAATCGTCGTTTTTGTAGCAGAGAAGTTACTGAGTAAGTAGCGACACGGCAATGTTATCTATATAGGTAATATTACCGTGGTAGCGAGTAATATGTATAAAAATACAAAATAATCAATTTATTGTTTGTATAGTTAATAAATAGGTGACATACGAGTATATGGTAAAGTGACGAACGGAAAACAGATAATAATGAAAAAAAGTACGGATTAAAAGTACATGTTTTAATTGCATTATTTAAAAAGGTTTGTCTTAAGCTGTAAAGTAAATTAAAACAGGTAGGTAGGTAGGTGTAACTATGCCAGATCATTTCTTATATTAATAAAGATTCCTATCCCTTTGAAAGAAAACAGCATTAGTTCCAGATACCTAACAAACCCCATGCTACAATGGACCATCGAAAGTTCGTTAAAGTAATGTCACTCCATCTCGTCCATCCCCTCCGAGACAAATGAGACAGACATACATCAGACGAAACGAGGGTAAAGGACAGGGGATCTCCCGATAATACCCTATAATCACAGTTTTGTTTTCCAATCGCTGCTAACGATTATTGGCGTGTTATTCGGGTGCCATTTTGAAATTGCTTTAGTGCCCTTAGATAAGTCGTTAGAAGTACAATAAAGAGAGGCCTGTGATTAGAACTCCGTGATTGGCTGTTCAACAAATTTTCTTTTTCTTTTCTGCTTTGGATTTCTTGTTTTAATTGTAAATTTATTTGTTTCGGCTTTTTGTGTTGTCATGGACTTAGATTCAGTCTATATATGAAACCCCACGTTGGGCGCCAATGATCGTTGAGACCAGACAATCCTACGAGTACCTACTAACCTCAAAGAATTGAGAAAAAATGTTTTTGAAATTAGGTGTATCACACCTTTAACTACGCTAGCTTCAAAGGCTTTATGTAAACTAGCTCGTTCAATTGATTAATTCAACGTCAAGTAACACGACTCTATTCGTTGCGAACAAAGTAACAAGAGTGGGCTGGATATTTTTGAAATTGCAGATTGGCTGGCAATATTCATATCCACTGAACTTTCGTCTGACTCTACTCATGTTTATTCACGGACATAATCATTGGGACACTTTGTACTATTTTAAACATCGGTTTTTAAATAACATAAGTGCCATTGAGATATTTTTGTCTCTTGTTTCGCATATCTCAAAACAGAAGTTAATATTTTTCCAACGACGCACAAAGAGCAGATGACTAATAAAAATTCGAAAACAATGGCTGTATGAGTACGGATGCGGCTAATCCAATTTTAAAATGTTGCCCAGACCATACATATTATAAAAAGAGACTTTGTCGGGAGCTTAGCGTTTAAATTAGTTTATTCCCCCAAAGCGGAACCACAACGAAGGGTTGCAAAATTTAAATTACAAATAAAAGCACTGAAAAATATCTACGAGTGGGTAGTGCCTCAACAACGATGTCTTTTAATTAAAGCGGAAAGGGTAATAAAGCGAGTTAATTCGGAAACTTGGTTGGATTATCGTCAAAGACACCCAGGAGTTTTGCGTATTTCGCCGGAATTCACGCCGCGCTGAGCAAATTGTAATGTCATCGGGGTAACAGGGAGGTAAAGCAGCCTATTATTTGAGTTGAGCAGTCCTGACTTTCGCGATAAATTGTTTTGCTAACAAAGAAGAGGCAACAACATTTAGACGCAAGGCAAAAAGTTATTCTTGAGCTGAAATATTTATATTTATTTTCAACGAGAAACACGAATATGTAAATACTTACGAGAGGTTATTTAGTTTGCGTTACTATGATATTTTTTAAGCCGGTACTTCACTACTAACGTCTATTTTAATAATCATCCATCTATTCCCTACATAAGAGTATGACGTAAAGTTTTGATTGGTGGAATGCTTTTAGCATTAAGTCCACCTTTATACACAAAGTGCAATAAAATCTTTAAATAAAAGAGCTATAAGTGTATACTAACTGATTAGACAGAATCGGAGTACCTAAGTATAATTAGATGTGTCAACTGCACCGCTGTACGCTGCTCTCGTCTACCTACAAGTACCGACACCTTTTTTCTCGGACCAATGACATGATTTAGCACGCTCGCCAGCTCCCATCGCCGCCTTCACGGTTGGATGCGCCGCCATATTGAAATATCCCGCCCGACTGACCGTCCATCCGTCCGTCCGTCACCCAGCAACTGCCCCCAGGAATCTTGCCTTCAAAGCACCTGTATTTGACTTGCACGCCTCACCGGGTATCAGCAAATATGCAATATCAAGATACCCCTTCGATATTAGACATGAATATTTGATATCCGTCCTCCAAAAATGGAAGAAATGATTTGCAGCTGCGGCACAATGAAATTCTTCAGCATTATTTTATTACACTTTTTACATTCGTATTTAAAATTCAAAGAATACCTCCAAAATTTGAAACTTAGGTAAATCTTAATAAGATGAACAATAAATTAATGAGTATCTCTAGGAAAGCATTTTCGCAACCTACAATTTATTGTTATTCTAGAAATTAGTACATAAATCATTGCCGCCTATAGTTATACACGAGCCTATTTATTTTGCTGGTTTCCATAGCTCTATCTTTACTTGGTGCACTATAATAAGTATCATCGTAACTGGCATAACGTTGAGTGCTGGGCTTATATTCTAGCTGGAGGTAGTCTCCTTCTTCACGCCTCAATTGACCTTTATCTTTTCCGTCATATCTTGGATCTTCGTAAATCGTAATTGTCTGTTTTCTGTGAGCAACTACTGGAGCATTCTTAGGTATTTCAGCGACTGGACTAGCTCGAGATTCGCCGTAGCCATATCCATACCCGTGTTGAGGACCGTATCCGTAACCGCCGTCATGGCGAACACCGCGATCATCGTAATAGCCCGGACCACCATAGTCTCGATCCCAACCGTTATTTCTGCCCCATCCAGCATCTCGTCCCCATCCTGAGTCTCTCTGCCAACCTGAGTCTCTGTCCCATCCTGGTTCTCTTTCCCAGCCTCTTTGATTCCACCCCTGCCTGTCATCCCACCCTCGTCTATCGTCCCAACCGCTCCATCCAGGGTCATGATGGACTGCTGGCGCTCTATGTTCTTGCCTATCATAATACCTATCTCTATTGTATTTGTCGCGATCGTTTTTGTACTTGTTATATCGTTCGTCGTCATCCACGTAATAATTTTTACCGTAGTCGTTATGTCCAACGTGCTTAACACCATTATCACCATGTCTATTGTAACCGCCACCGGAGTAATTGTCTCGCACATATTCTTGCCCATTATTATTGGATCCCTTATAGGTTCGGCCTCCATGGTTATCGTGGCTATTTAAGCGACTATTGTACACAGCCTGGTCGCCTTCATCAGTGGAGTCATCGAAGAATGTACTCTTGTTAGAGGATTCATCCTTGTGGTATGAGTTTTGGAATCCTTGTTTATGATGTCCCTTTTTATGTCCACGTTTGTAGCCTCCTGCTCTGCTATCCTCGGCTTTATCTTGCTGAGCGTTGTAGCCTTGATACGCATCGCTTTCTGAAGCTGACTTTGAGTCGTGATCCTTCTTCAGATATTTTCCCTCGTCAGAAGCTTTGGCGTACTGATTCTTGTGGCTGTCGTTGATTTCGCTTTCAATTTGATGAATTTTTTCACCTCTCTGCTTGTCGTGTTTGACCGATTCCGCTCCTTCTTTGTGCGCGACATCTTTGAGATGATCTTCTAAGGCTTCCTTTATCACAGACGCACTAACACCCGAAAGAAATAAACAAATACAAAGTGTAAGACTGAAATAGGTTTTGTATCGAGGAATCATCTCATAACAGTGTATCTGTCGGAGGTCTAACTAGTCTGAGGTGTAACCACTTAATAGGCGGGAGACGGATTGCATAAACAGTTTTATATTGATGAAAATCGTGTTTAACTTCACGGTGTATCAGGGCACAATGACAGGAACAAGTAAGGCTGTTGACGGGAACAATGAGCGACCAAAACGTCGTCCATGACATGACACTATTGGAACAGAAGCCTCGGGATTCGGCGGCGAGGTCAATAGAATCGGGGACATTGACGGAAGGTCATTGATATAAACGCTACGAATGCAGCGATTTATCGGAAACATGCGCAGTACTCGATGCGATTTAGCGAAATACTCGTGAGTAGGTACTTACGTATCGAATGGAGACCGTCGGATTCGGAAAAAAACACTTAAGACTACCTAAGTGTTGATACTAATCAATGGACGCAACAAAACATAAGGAGAATATGTACCAACCTATCTAAGTTTTTATCTACTCGAATAAGTACTACAGCACCCGCTGCATGGGTTGGCTTGTCGCGTCGCGCGCGACGCGGTATAGATAGATATAGGTATATAAACGATCGCAAGATGTCGATATAACTGACGCTATGCTAACTTTCCTAAACTGTCAAACTTGTATAAAAAACGGCAGCCATAATGCAGCCATTACGCACTAGAGACAAATTGTCTACGACCTCGCGTTATAGATATATTAAAAGACTGTACCATGCACGTGGAGATAAATTATCTAGGTAGACGCGGTAAAACGCGCGACAAACGGGTTTATCGATGTGCCATGCAACGGGTGCTGCTGTGACGATGCTGCCCGTCACAGCTCGACATTTAGCTGCGCCTTTTCTTGGATGGTTATCCCGCCATCTGTCGAATCAGAAATGAAGAGATTACGTCATAACGGACATAGCCTTGAGAATCAGTAAGCTCAAGTGGCAATGGGCAGGGCACATAGCGCGAAGAACTGATGGCCGTTGGGGCAGAAAAGTTCTAGATTGGAGACCCTTCGACCAAAGGCGCAGCGTAGGACGTCCACGGACAAAATGGACAGACGACCTTGTAAAGATCGCAGGATCACACAGGATGCAGACCGCTTGTGATCGGTCGATGTGGAGAGCTGTGGGGAAGTCCTATGTTCAGCTGTGGACGTCCGTTGGCTGAAAATGATGACGATGATGAATGACTAGAACAAAGAGACTGTGCAAGTCTTTGAAAATAGGTATAAAGCAAAAGTTTGGTAACATACATTTAAGCATACGATTTTTTCCATGAAATTTTGATTTAGATATAAGTACTAACTTACCTACTAACTAGACCTACCTACATAAATTAACTCAAAATAATGGCTAATATACACATTGTTGAGATAAAAATGGCCCGTTAACATACGGAACTCAGTAAAACTATTTGTAACCATACTAATAATAAATGTTTTCTAATTAATTAATATGAGTAACAGCGTAATTATGTGTGGCAAATCCATTTAGCATGCATTTATTAAGAGGCGGCCCTAGGCTAGGATTGCAACTCCCTTTCCCTTTCACATAGCTATGAAATTGCCGTAATCGCTTTAATTCCTACGAAAATACTTATTGTATGATAGAGCGATACGAATATGTAATTTACTTTACAGAGCAAGCAACACATACCTATCTACTTGAAGATATTGACATACGTACACAGAGATAAACTACTTTGAAACTAGCATGATTCTATGTACATTAAACAAGTTATAAAGTAAGCAGAAAAAATAACATGATACAAAACAGTATGCTTTTCACAAATCTTTTATGGAACAGTTTCTATTCGGACAGTTTTAGAGACCTGGGACAAATTGAAGGTAGATATCGTGGTCAAAGAAGTAATGTGAATTAGACCTGAGGGGTAATTGTGTAAAGCAATCGTATTCATTTGACAGTTCAAAACGTACGATACGTTACGTTTACGTACGGTACGTTTGAACTTTTAAATGAATACGATTTTTTACACAATTCCTTACCTGATTTTTCAATGGTCAGACATTTGCCGGCAGTAATTTCTGTTTATGACATTTGAAAATCGGACGCTATATACATTATCTATCAGTCAGTTATTATTTATCTGACGTTTGGAAAGTTAGCCCATAATTCAATAAATTGACTATTAGCGAATTACCATTTAGGGTATTTGGTCTTTTTCAAACAAGGTTTAAAATATAGGTCGGATAATTAAAACACAAGATATCAATCTCGAAACTTTATTCAATGTAGGTAGAAATGTTAACATTACAAAATTAATCCACACATATACAAATTCTGTCTTTGACGCTGCTGTAGGAAGATAACATGAAAAATCACTAAATAAATTACTACAGATGATAAAAATAAAGTATACTCATCAAAATGGTGTGTTTATATACTTGCAAGAACAATTTTATAAAACAGTAATATCTACGTTTTTGTATTTATTGCGAGGCAACCAACCCATGTTTGGCAAGCATATAAACACATATAAAATCAAAGGCAATGTAAAAATGCATCTTGATAGAGACCAAGGCGTTGAAATTATATTCATTTTATCACAAATGCTCACTATACTATAATAAGGTACAATTAATTATTAATACCTACATTCCTTAGTTAAATATTCGCAACATTCAAACTGTAATAATAACAATGGAATCTCGTTTTTGTCGGAACGCAACCAATAAACATAAAACTTACATAATTTTGTACCTTTAGGAACAAGGAAAGAACACATTACTAAATTATTGGAACACTGGGATTTTATATCTGTAAATAAGCAACTTAAGTTGGTTCATAAATTCGTATTTGTGACCGATCCGTCTGGAATAGACAGTTTTCGTTATCACCATCAATTATTGCTTTGCGAAACTAAGTAAGCTAATGAAATTAAAGTAATGAATTTACTTTTCAAAAAACTACATGAGGCAGATTTCACTATGATTCTCATGCATATTTCTATCGAGTTATGTATCAAGTTGATGAGTGATGTTTTTAAAATCGCTTTTACATTTGAACCATAGATAAGTGTAACACACGTCAGGGGAGGTTCTTAGGACCATTTGCAACAAATGACAAGAGATTTTTGTAATTTATTTTCACATGCAAGGCAATCAACTCCTTTAGAAAGATTCGTCAATAATGAGCAGTTTTCTTGTCATGAGATGTTTCTATCATCAAAAGATGGCGCTAGCGTCACTTTAGGAACTAACTTTTTAATCTTCATTTATGAATTATAGAGAGATTGCGAGAGAGAGCAGAGGGTAATTGCTTTTCGCCAACGTAAATAATAACAGTAAAACAATATTAATGTGAACATTTAGTACATAACGGGGATAATAATGCCATAAAATAAGTATCCAAATTAATCCATGAGTCATTAACATTTCTTACAATATTTATTTACTTACGCACTTTTTTTTCTTTGTCGATGGTTTTCCGCCAACGTGAAAAAAAAATGTTTCTAAAGTGACCCTAGCGCCATCTAGTGCGAGCTGTAAAACGATGGGAGAAAACTGCTCATTGCCCGATAGCGATTAATTTAGAGACATTTAGCTGATCAAGTGGCATTTGACGCCTATCTTAGATTCAAATGTCCAAGCGTCTAAACTGTTTTCTAAATTATTGTTATTCCATACCACTATTTCCCGTTCTCGACTGTAGATAAATTAGCTATCCTCGTAGTGAGTTCTTCAACCAGTTTCTCCCTAGGTATTTCTTCTTCCTGTCTCGCCTTGATGTTTCTTATCTTGACGACGCCACGCTTGAGTTCTGATTCACCGAGTACAACGGCTAATGGGATACCGTTCTCTTCACAGTGTTGGAGTTGTGTGAGCATTTTTGGATTCTTTTTGTAGGACTGCTCGGTCTGCAAAGTTTTAAAGAGACTTATTATTATTTTATTAGGAGCCTATGGTGTCCCACGGCAAAGACCTCCCTACCCTTTCCAAAGTCTCCGGGTTAGAAAATATGTCTCTAATACTAGTTTATGTCTGAAAGTGGGGCACTTTTATCAAAATTTTACTGGGATTTAAATACGAATAATATGAATACGATCTATACTATCGATTAAAAACTATTTATCTCTGTCTGGAAATTTAATTAATGTTACGTAAAATAATGAGCGATTGCCAGTTATTACACAAGTATGTCAAGCGGTAAATACATAATGGTTAATGACCTACTGAAAAAGAAACACGCGCATATTTAGAAATAAATAAAGATTTTTAGAATTAATCATTGATTTTTTTTAGATTTAGTTATTCCATTAATTTTAAAATATTTTAGCCCATGGGTCACTTACCTTACAAGAAAGTAAAAAGAGAAAACGCACCTTAATACCAGCGTCCCAGAGTTCATTGCAGATCTTCATCCGTTCTTCAAGGAAGTTTTTCTGCGCAGATATCACGTACACGTCGACCTCGTTGGTTCTCACGTGCATCTCGCCCGCGGCCAACCTCGCCTCGAGGACCGAGAATATGCGCTCGACGCCTATGCTTACGCCTACGCAGGGCACCTGGACACAGAGAAAATACAGGGTGACTTGAAGATGGGTGCAAAGCTTGGAGGCGAAAGTAGTATAGACCATTTAGAACTATTTAGTTGTCTTAGACGAAGTTTCACAATTTTTTTAAATACTTAATATAAAAAACCTAAACTTTTATAATTAATTGCTAATAAATAATGGACAATTTTAATGATAAGTGAGTATTTTTTATCAATAAATTAATTATTACTATAACTAAGAGGATTATTATTGTAAGGGGCCAAGTCGGCTAATGGGGAGGTTTTTATAATACGTTGCATGAGAACGTAGAAAACATCAATCATTTTCTTTGCTCGCGATATTAAGCTGATTGTTTGTATCCGCGTGGGCCAATATTATTGTAAGCGTCATTTCATTTGACGAACTTATTTGGCGCAAAGAAGTAAGGGTCACAGGCATCTTAAATATCAGTCAAATATCGTTACTAATTGTTTTTTACCTACATAGCTAGGATAAGTGAAAGAAGAGGATACAGCCTCAGAATTCATCAATCAAAGTGGCAGTTTGCAGCACCCAGTATGTTTATAATCATTTTCTGACATGAGTGGAAATGAGCCTCAAAGGTTTGAACATTATTTTATTCATGGTGTATGTTCTTACTTACTTAGATATTGACAACTTTGTACTACCAACGATTACGAATAGATTAATTTGTATTTGTATTTCAACTTAAAAGTTCAAAAAGATTTTTGTAAGTAAATAAAATTCTTAATATATTATAATAACAGTGCGGTTTTCAACTAAACTTCAAAACGTAGTCACATGAAAACGATCAATCACAAAGCAATATGTTATACTCGTACCTGTTTATTCTTCGCATCAAACATGCCGACAAGGTTATCGTATCTGCCACCGCCGGCGATCGAGCCTACCGTCTGCTCCTCATTGCCGATTTTAATTGGCTCTGAAAAGAAACACATGCGGGTTAATTATAATTACATAGTCATACACCGGTTATATCGATTTCAATCAATTTTATGAAAACTCTGTTTAAGAATTGATTGGAAGTGTGAAATCTAATGCTTATGTTCGGTTTCTGTGTTTTGTTGGCTGCTTTGATCTTCATTTTGTTCCTCAAATAAATTGGGTATGAGGACATTGCTAGGCTCAAACGAAATGAAGGCATTTACTTAGGTCAACTGAAGATATATCATCATAATTATCAGTCAAAGAATGTCCATTGCTGAAGATCAACATTTGACGGTTTACGGAGTTCATATAATTGATTAAATAATTATCTACTCACGCGTTAAAACAGCTTCATAGATAACTCCTGTGTAATAATCCAGTCCTCTCGCTAAGCTCAAATCAAAGACGACTTTATCTTTAATGCCATACAGCTCACAGTACTCCAGCAAGAGTTTGATGCCCAACAATCCATCGACCGATGGTTTCGCAGCAGTCAAACTGTGGTCTTGTAGTAACTTATCTACGAGTTCTGTGCTCCCGTTCAAGCGGACATACTCTCCGATTCTATCAGCTGCTTCTGGTGTTATTCCTTTCTCGTTTATCATCTCTGCTCGTACCTCTTCCCATGGAGACTGTAATTTAAATATTAAAATAATATATCAACAGGTCCAATACAGCAATTTAGAAGCACGTCATAAATTCGAAAACTCAAGTCACAAACTTTCTTCCTTCCTTAACGAAGTCTAACGACTTCGTTATAACTTTAGTTTTATTGCAAACAAATATAATGCAAATAATATCAACCTTGTCTAATTTGTCGACAGTAGAGCATGTTGTCCTGAACTTCTCATCGGGCACTCCACAAGCCTCAAACATTCCATCGAGCAGCCTTCTGTGGTTCACCTTCAGCACATACTTCCCTATGTCCAGGGAATCCAGAATCTCGGTGACCACTTTGAGACATTCTGCATCTGGCACCATCATGTCATACTGACCTGCTATGTCAAAATCCTGAAATCACAAAAATTATAGTATTATGTACTATAATTATTGTTATAATAAATCTAAAATTCAAATAACAGGTAAATTAGTCTAGGTTTGGACAACTGTTTAAATATAATAATATGGCTAGTTTAAAATCAACACCAAACAAGTCACATGACATAAGCTACATACATTTCACTTTAGCAGCATAATTAAACAGAAGTCCAAACATCTAGGCCATTTATTTACTGAAAGGGAACAAATTGCATTTTAATGAAATATCTTATTCAATGTTTTTGTCACCTTAATAAAACTTTCAGCATCTGAGTACTTGATTCAAAAACAGGATAATGCAAGAAATGTCACTTACACATTGATAAAACTCCCTATATCTCCCTCGAGTCATGGCAGGATTATCTCTCCGGTAAACTTTTGCTATGTGGTACCGTTTCAAATTACTGATTTTGCTCATGGCCAGATATCTTGCCAACGGTACTGTTAAATCATAACGCAGGGAAAGAATTTCTCCTCCTTGATCTTTCAGATCGTAAATCAGCTTTGAATCTTCACCATATTTGCCAGTCAGTACTTCCTGGAAAAATGAAAATGATTGGTAGTAAATAAAAAGTTATAAAACACGATACTAGTTTTATCTTGAGGTGCAGTAACATGCATGTTTTCAGCGTTTAATTATTAACAACTAGTATTATGGAGTCTGTAGAAATAACAAAACTGTAGCTACCTTTAATTCAAACACAGGTGTGTCAATGCATTCTGCACCATGTTTCTTGAAGACATTGACAATTTTCTGCAGGACATTGTTACGTATTGTCATCTGCTGCGGGTTGTAGTCACGAGTTCCCTTGGGTGTTTTCAATGTGAATTTTTGAGGAGATGCATCTTCAGACCCTAGCTGAGCTTTCAAGGCTAGAAGTTTTGCTACTTCTTCTTGTATCTACAAAATTAATATAAATCAAAATATATAAAAAAATACATGAACTTACTATTCTTCTGTGTAATTCAGCCAAATAAAATTATATGAAAAATATATAACATTTTAAATGTATGTACATTGCTCTCTCACTTTATGTGGACTACAGGCCAGTGAATAATATGTCAAGAAATCGTCTATTTCTACATCTTTGGCACACTTAAATATTACTAAAATGCCAGAACCTTAAGACAATAATTGGCTCAAAAAAAAACAGCCAGTGCAGCTTTATAATTTGAGTAAAGGCGCTATAATATTCACAATCAAATAAAAAAATACTTTTTAAAAACAAAAAGCAGACTATATAGATTCTAGATTCTATTACCTTGCAGCAAGATGATGTAGTAATACTTTTAGCAAAAACATTGTTGACAACAGAATTGTGTAAGTGCAACACTGTTGCACTCTTTTTTGCAAACCTCAGCAATTTAATAGACATGCTTGATTTACTTCAGCCAATTACAACAATATGATTTCTCGTCACCACTGATTTCCATAATTTTTGACCGGAAAAAGATAATAATTATATTTTATTCAACAGCAATAATAAGGTGAGAGGATAATTAATATGAATCAAATAAAAAATATGTGGTGACGAAAGAACCATATGTGGAGTTTCACATTACTTACTACATGAAGAGGGGTGTACCAGAAAAATGGTGCATATTATTAATTTACTACAAACAAATCATAACCAGGCCAATCCAAAAAATAACACCAAAAAGCATTTAAGAATGTCTTCAAACACAAACCTGCTCATTCAGATTAGTGGTATCAACTTTTGGTATTTTATTCATAACAATTGGAGGTTTATTTTTAGGAAATCTCGATATTTCCGAGACACTGAAGCTCCGCATATGGTACCACCACCTCTTAATGTACTGATAGGATTCAAAGTTTAAAGACTTTTCAAGATAATTAAAAAGTTCTACATCACTAGTACTAGGAGTATATCCACAAATGTAACTGTACTGACAGAGCCATTTGTTGATTTCTTCGAGATTATAGCCTACAGTAGTCTTCTTTGCCTACAATTTTGAACAAAAATTAGGTTATAACAGCATGATGCCATTTAATGGAAATTAAACATACCCAGGGTTTAAGTTTCAAACAATACTCAACATATCAATAAAGCTTACCTTCTCACTAGATTCCTTTGCGGCTTTTAATTTCCTAACAAGATCACCCTGATCCTTAATTTTCTGTAATAAAGATTCTTGAGAATCTGCCATATTCTTAGCAATTGTTGCAGCAACAACTTTACACTAACGGTGAACAAACGTCTCAGTCCTTCAAGGCTTTACATGTAAGTAAAAGTACTTCATGAGTAATTGCAGGTTAGATTAAGCTTACGACACCATTCCTTTCATTTTATTTTACGTTGAAGAAAAGTGTACCACTAGTACCACAAACAAAATGACAAAATCATGCAGTAGCCACAGATTAGTAAGAGTATGTCTAAAGACAGTAGCCGCCACACACACAGCCAGCCAACCAGCTGTGAAACGTCACTGTCAACAACCTGTCAGTGTCACGTCATCTTTAAGCGCAGCACACGGCCGTGAAACTTATACAAAAAAAAAGCGCACCACACACGGCGCGCATACGATAATATTTTATGATACGTGACGTGGTGGGTGTATAGATGGGCGCCTACCCGGATATAAACCCAGCCACTGGATAAATATCCAATCCACGCTATTTTAACCCACCCGATTCCAATTGATACCGGGTATAAATTAAAGCCTGTTTATAAAAATTAAATGAATTTATTTTTTTTAAGTTTGTCACTTTTATGGTGCGATTCAATTTCTTTTCAAGTAGTTTATAATACTGAACTATAAAAATGGTATATTTTTATTGAAATCCAATAAAAACTGTCATTTAGTTGCAAATACAGTGCGTACCTGCATGTTGGCAATCCCAAAGGGGAAGAGGGAGACTGTGTTAGGTTAAACAGTTTTACAGGACAAAATTTTATTCAGTACATTATGCGTATTTGTATATCTAAGAATTAAGTACGAACTAATTTTATAAATATATACATACATTGTGGTTGAAATTTAAGAAAGCTTATCGACAACATTTACTGCAATAATGCAGCCTAACGTATCGATATGTAAACCATAAGGAGTCTTACGAAAGGTTACGTCAACGAGTTATTCTGAAGTAAATACTACGAGAGTATTTAACACATTAAAAAGAAAATGAAGTGCTCAGTAAATTCATTACTTGTCAGCTCTACGATCACACAATGGCCATAGTCACACAAGCGATAAGTATGCAAACAAAAACAATACCTTTACAACCCTTCCCTTTATCTTTTTATCTACCTGGGATTGCCACGTATGCAGTTCTATCGCCGTTGGCTATAACTTGCCAGTTTTGAATGTAATATCGCTGCGCGTAGTCTTTGTAATAACTATTTTTACAACTTCTCGACCGACGACGGATTTAAGGTAGTACTGTCAAAAATTGAGTTACAAATCTTACAAAAATCGCGTAGAGTGCATTTATTGTTAAGTAATACTCATAATACAAGAATGCTTTAGCAATTAAAGAATGATAATATGTCAAAGTGTTAAACGTACTCAAAATATATTAAACTAATACTGATGCAAAACCAAAAAAATACGATGAGATGCAGATTTACATTGAGTGCTGTCACCGCTACCAAGTACCCCATCATCAAGTGAAATATTGCAAAGTTGAGATAACTCCTTTTGTCTCTGCCCTTTTGTAAGTTATACTATTATGTTGAAACGAATAATATAATTTATGATTTAATGTGAATATGATGACTGACTATATCATAAACGATATTTCTAATCATATTATAGGTCTAGGTATTCATACACAGCCAACTGATATTCAAAACAATGAGTATTCAACGTAAATTTAATAAATACCCAGCATTCTTAATAAACACCTGGGTAAATTTGGTAAAAATCAATTTTTACCTACCGGGTGGGAATAAATTGGATAAATATCCACTGGATTTCTACCCACCCGCCCATCTATAGGTGGGTGATATAAAATATTAAAAGCACCTTATGGTATCACATACGGTTAAGAAGATACGATAATATATATCAATCTTTAATACCCTACAATAAGGACCTTGAAATATATCGCTCGGTATCCTAAGATACTTCATATAAAAATATTGTAGCATCTTATGATCTCAGCCGTCCTGTGATGGATGACTGATGCCAGAAGATCCTTGTCGTACTTGTGTGCGTGATGCGCTTTATTTTGAAGAAAAATTGATACTTACTTACGTACCTACCCAAGTACCTACGTGGTACCTACCATACATGATCAGTGGTACCTACGTCACGCACGTCTGGTCGGCACACCGGCCCATACTCTTACTAATCTGTGCACCGGCCCCAGTCCGCCGACTCCGCCGTAGACCTTTAGACATTCTCTTACTAATCTGTGGTCCGCCGGCCACCTCTCTAGGATTACCCGCAACGCAAATAAGTGAAAATGTATGTGTCGCAGTCAAATCGTATAATTCCGCCTTTTACATATGGCGTCGTCAGCTTATAAACGCTCGCGGATTTGCAAAATCCAGAGGGCAAAATGCTAACAGTTCAATTGTCATAATTTTAACGACGGTTGGTTAGTTCATGCTGATTTAGGGCGACCATGTTAGAACACAGTTTTGTGGGACAAAAAGGACTTAACAAAGTAATAAAAAGAAATTTTCAAAAAATAATTATTATTATTATGTTGTGTCTTTTCCATTCTCGGGACCATGGGGTCCCGGACCTTTGGAAGGCGTACATGGGGCCGAAGCCAACACGCAGAGGCCCGTTTGACAACATTAATCTAAGTGTAGTGTGACACGAGCCGACGATTATCCCTGTATGCACTATGCAAGTGCACTCAAGGACAACCCCCGGGTCGTGTAGATCTATTGCAAGACATGGGTTAAAAATACTGGGTTATGGATGTGGGCGATAGGTGGACTGGGTAACTGGCTCTATGGAAAGACTATGGCCCCTGCCTGACGCATGTTTTATTATTATTATTATTGTGAGTCACAACAAAACTGATTTACTTTTTGTCCCACAAAACTGTGTTCTAACATGGTCGCCCTAAATCAGCATGAACTAACCAACCGTCGTTAAAATTATGACAATTGAACTGTTAGCATTTTGCCCTCTGGATTTTGCAAATCCGCGAGCGTTTATAAGCTGACGACGCCATATGTAAAAGGCGGAATTATACGATTTGACTGCGACTTAAGAATTATATTCTGTTTAAACTTTTAGGATAATAAAAAAAAGTCATATTATTAAAGTTGACAACGACACTGTCAGGGACAGCTGACTTGCTTGCTTGAGGCCGTGAAACCTATACAAAAAAAAAAAAAAAAAACTTGCTTGCTTGAAGCAATTTTCTTTATAAAAATAAAACAAACATCAGCCGTATTTTTAATGAATCTGGCTATTTTTTATTCTATATAATGGATAGATTTGAATACATGGAAGCTCGTCTCTTTGAAGGGGAAAATTATCTGAAACGCGACAAAAACGTGAAAATATACGATGGTGATGACAAGGTTCACATTTCTACTAATTCTGCAGAACTTTATCATGTTCAGAGCCCAGTTTGTATATTTTTTAACTTTAAATCCTTTTGGATTTCAGACTCAGTTCACAGATGGAGAGGTTGTGCTTACAACCCATAGAATATTATGGGGAAAACCAGGTGACATACCAAAAGGCCTTGTATGTTTATCACTTCATTTGTACTATGTTTTTTTCGTTGAAGAAGAGAGTGGAGGCGTATTTGGTCTCGGTGGCCCCAAAAGAATAATATTGAACCTATCCCCATCTCTTCCTGGTGAGTGAAATTATTAGATTTTTTTTCCATTGTTAATTTGACAAGTCTATTAGCTTGACCGTAACTTATTTCTAGGTAAAAGACCAGGTCCTGCTGTGATCAGCACATACCACTTCGTCAAACTATCATTTAAAGATGGCATTGATCCTGCCTTTTACAAAGCCCTAAAAGATGCCATTAGTTCTAAAGCATGGGAGAGACCTACCCCTGTATCATCACCAATGAGTTCTGTTAGTCCTAGCTCTACTCCGAGATCATCTGTAACTCCAGTCAGTTCGAAAATACGATCTGGAATAGTTGGTATTGAAAGAAGCATAGAAGAACAACACAGAGCCACAGATCAAAGCATTAGCGTAGCATTTCAAGACTTAACTAAACTTATGGAAAAAGCGAAGGAAATGGTTTCCATATCCAAAAATATATCAGCGAAAATAAGGGTATGTTGCTGTTATTCCTTTACCTCTAACTAATACTTAAGAATAATTATCTAACAGTTTCAGAGTAACCAAATATCATTTTACACCATAGTTGAGTTTTGTGACTAATAGGCTTTTTTTTTCAGGAAAAGCAAGGTGATATCTCAGAAGATGACACCGTGAGGTTCAAGTCATACCTCATGAGTCTCGGTATTGATGACCCCGTCACAAGAGACACTTTTAGGTCAGATTCGGACTACTACATGGGACTCTCACAACAATTATCAGATATGATGGTTGCTGTATTAATGGTAAGAGCATAGTATTTTATAAACTATAATATTATAAAGCTGAATAATTTTTGAACATCCTTATCTCAGGAACTACTTTAAAAAAATATATTTGTGTTAGATAGCTTATTAGGGGAAACTACAAAACATGCATACATATGTATAGGCTACAAATCCTGACACTACATTGAAAGGACAGCTAGTTTTGAATAGAAATAATAATTTAAATAATACTTTTCTACTTGCAGGATTGCGGTGGCATCATGTCTTTAGCAGATGTTTGGTGCAGAGTCAATAGAGCTAGAGGCTTGGAACTAATATCGCCTGAGGATTTATTAAATGCTTGCAAGTATGTTATGTTTAATTTTCTTTAGTGATAAATTGAAAATGCATTTCTTTGGGATATATATTTGGCATTGTCCCTATCTTTCATAAAGTCTATCTGCTCGGGCTTAAACGGCTAAACCTATAAGTATAGTTGAAATATGGTACTTTGAGTCTCAGGTAACTCAGTAATGATGCACATACATTGAATAGTTTTGATCCAAATATTGTCCTTTAAGGTGATGTAAATGGGGTTAAAAGTTTGAAATAAATAATAATAATAAATGCTTTGATTTCAGATTACTACAAACCATTGGAGCTCCAATGTCACTTCGCAAATTCCCCAGTGGTGCTTGTGTCCTCCAGCTTAATAGTCATAGGGATGAAGAAGTGGCCAAAACTACAAGTGAAAAGGTAATAAATAATATAATTCATCAATTAATCATTTTTAGGGTTCTGTAAATTGTAAATATGGGACACAGACTTCACTGTCTGTCCGTCTGTCTGACTGTCACCCACCAGTACCGTTACCATGACTACCATTTTACTCGCTAGCGACGACGTAAGTTTTTGTATGTAGAATTTAAGTTCTACAAGTGACCGCTAGGGGCGCTGTGCAATTTTCCATAGACTTTTTTATGTAGTCGCTAGCGAGTAAAACCGCCGTAAACTCATGGTAACGGTACAGGTTGTATCTGATGAACGCTATAGCCAGACAGTTGAAATTTTCACAAATTATGTATATCTTGTCGCTATAAATACTAAAATCAAAATAAAATAAATATTTAAAGGGGGCTCCCAGACATAAAACGCGATTTTTCACGATATCAATAACAGCAAAGGTATGTCGCACTTGAAATATTCACCATGTTGTTTACTATAGTCAATGGTACCAGAACCCTTCGTGCGCGAGTCCATTTTGCCGGTTTTTTGTATATAATAATAACCACTACTATTAGTGTAAGTAAGAAACCCAAGTAGGTATATTTTTGGAAGGTCAAGATGAGGATGAAGAAAATGATAGACCATTCGTTAAATTATAAGAACCATAAATAATATATTTTCTATTTCTTTTACAGCTGGATCAAAATACTTTCCTCACGCCAGTAAAGCTGTCGCAGATCGCAAATGTTTCCGTCCTTCTGGCACGTGAACAACTTCTCATCACGGAGCGCCTCGGGCTCGCTTGCAGAGATGAATCTATCGAGGGGCTTGCATTTTATCCCAATCTTTTTTTGAAACAGACTTCTTAAAATTTTATTATTATTCCAAATTATGTTGTGTGTGCATGGATCCGCTGTTAGAGCTAGTTTCTGCTTGTCGAATGTAGGGCTCGGATTCTTATCTGATAAAATCGAGTGCACCAAGCGTCGTCTTTTGATTAAATGACAGCCGTTTTTATGTCGTGTGTGCAAGCGATTTTCGTTGAAAAATCATTTGGGCGCGAGAGCCGCGTCAATCAGTCGCGGTTATCAAATTCAAATGAGAGCACTAAATGATACAAACTGATAGTCCGTTAATGCTGATCGGCAAGGTCCAAGGTACGCACCGACGCGGCGACGATCGCTCAAGCACTTAACTACTTTTTTTTTCATACTTTTGCGACGCAAGAACGTGGTGGGGCGTGAGCGTTTATAAAATCTCTGTCCTCTCAATTCTATAAAGGTTAAATGAGAAATAAAATAGAACAATACAAGCGCAAAATGTGATTTATTATTAGCAAGGCGTCCTAACTTCACAAAAGCTTTTAGCCGTTGTTTTAATGTATAGTATATGTAAGTGAAAAGTTAAAATTATTTATATTTCCATACCATTTTGTAAACCATCTCACAAAATATATCCATCTTTCATTACCAAAATGCCTCGCTAAGCGTTTGTGATTTAATATTATGAGCCTTATTATTATGTTACATAGAAATGTATGAAAATTGATTAATTTATTGTTTAGCAATAAACCTACTTATTCAATACATAAATACTTCGTTTTTATTCTAATACTGATACATTTTATGAAACCTTTTAAGTATGAATAGTATAAATAGATACATGTTTTTGCACAGGCTGATCACAGAAAATACAAGCATTAATTAGATAAAAATGACTTATTTCCCTATAAATGGACATATTCATCAATATCAGATTATTATTATGATAATTGGACTTATATTTAGTAGATAATTTTCTTTCTATACCTACTCATTTTGGAAATAAAAAATACGAACTTTACTTGCAAATTAATAAGTGAATTTTAGTGAGTATCAGTTCAGTTTGATATTAATGATTTGGTTGTTGATAAACTACAGAAAGTCCTAGATTATTCATGATCTAAGAAGCAGTAATAAATGCCATCCATCTTTAAGTACCTACACAGTTAAATTACACTGATTCAAGCATTATTTGTAAGTAACATGATTATTCTTTTATAAACTTAGTCTGCCAAACAACTTGCATTGATCAACACTTCACAACACAGCTAGCATTAATGACTTAAAAAAAGCAATAAACTAAAAAGGAGCAAAATAAAAATAAAGTATTAATTCTATTAACATTTTATTCCATGGAATGTCTTATACAAAATAAATTAATACTCAATAGCACTTTTGAACTCCTTAGGTACTTGACTGTGCTTTCCACATAACTCCCAGGCTTTGAAGTCATCGGAGGAACGTAGGCTTTCTACAAAACACTCAATACCCCTTATAAAAGGAAGAGCCATTTCATCATTTATGATCTCTGAAAGGCGATGCAGATAGGAAATGTTTTTTGCTAGGGTTTCCTTGATCTTCACTGAAAGTGGACGCTCAGTGCACTGCACTATGTCAAGCTAAAAAGAAATTGGTTGATGGATTATTGATAATCAATATTTAAATTTTATCCTACAATAGTTTACTTACTTTTTCATCAATAACATTAGACTGGAGACCAAGGTATGATGTCAAACATTCTGATAATGTTTTCACCGAAGTTGGCAAGCGGCCATTTTTATTTTTTGAAATGATTAAGTCTCCAACCTTAAAAAAACAAACATAACTCATAGTTTATTTTTGTTTTTATAGTGTTTTGTCACCATACAAACTTAATAATATAAATTGCACTTGTAAAAAGACAACTGTGAACCTGTCACAGCTGTCTTTTTACAAGTGCAATTTATATAAACATAACTCAGTCATAATGTCTAGTTTACCATCTACAAGAGCTTACTGAGTATCTAACTTACCTGAGTATCAAACACTGAATTCAGTTTAACATTGTGCTTATGAAACAGACAGTCAGATATCTTTCTGCAGTCATGAACAATCTTTTTAGGACTTTCACTTTCCAGAAAGTTTTTCAATCCTGCATCAAAAGCATGATATTGCATCACTTGCGTGTCAAATATATAGATTTGTTGAGGTGTGGACAGGACCAAAAATGGCATTTTACATTTTCTGCCCATGTTAGCACCATCTGTGCTAAGGCCAACATAATTGTATGTCATCAAGTCATCCAGAGCCTCATGGAAAGTGTTATCAACTTGATTTATGTAAATATATTTCTTAGCAACCTTTATTATATCTTCACACTCTTTTTGTGAAATTTTTAAATGTCTTGGTGCATCAACCTCCTTTAGTTTAACTATGTCTCTGATCTCAGAATTGTAGTAATGACACACTCCATCACAATTGATCCCTTGAGTATCTTCCTTGATGTTGTAGAGAGATATTCTTGATTTATCACTATTCATGCTGTAGAACCGGCCTTCAATCACTTCAGAATTCTTTGTATGCACTTGTAAAAGCTCACCTTTCATGTATAAGTTATCCATGGTGTATGCTTATAAAATATATATTATTATTTTAGTCTTTCTTTACAGGTTTAGAAGGCTTACTAGAATCACCATAGGCCTTATAAATGTACAATCCTAGCGTAACATGCAGAACGATAACCGCTATAACTGCGGAATAAACACTGCTTGTAACGGGTTCTAAACGTAATATTCCATCAAAAAGAACCACCTTAACTGAGAAGAACGCCAGAACAGGAACAATTATAATGACTAAACAGTATTTTATAACTGTACTGAACACCTGAATATCGGGTAGTTCCTGAAAGTGAAAAAAAGATGTTTAATGATTGAGGTTTGGTAAGTTTAATCAATTGATACATTTTTATAAAAGGATACTTACATTTGCGCGACCTTCAATCATCATAAGAAAATAAAAATAAAGAAATTTATTAAATTCAAGATAGGTGGAATCCCAGATTCAAGAATCAATAGATCAATCACATGAAAAAGAAAATGTATTATTTGAACGTCTCACTCAACAATGTCAGGTAAATACAGTAATCGTTAAAGATGTCATCGGATGTCGCCATATTTGTATCGATTTTTATTAAGTATAAGGGGCGCACACACGCACTCACCCTAGAATGTTCCTTGTCTATTGCTTATCTCAACTTCCGGTTATATTTTGAGCGCCAAATAATATGAAAAAGTTTTTTTATTTAAGTACAGACACATGGCAATGAACGAATTTGAATTGGAATTTTAAATGTTTTTTTCATAATGAAGTGTTCCTACCCTAGCCTAGAAATGTTTTCTTCACAGACATTACACAAATATGGGAGAAATATTTACAAACTGACAAATATATTATACAATACACCTACACATATAAATTATATACACTGTGTCAGAAGATATATTTAGCGCTAACTAGGAAGTACCTCCTATTATCACACTTCAAACTACTTACTTTCTTTCATAACTTTATTTACGGTTGTTGAACATTGACGGAAGTGTTAAATTGGTCACGCATTGATAATAGATTTGATAATCGTCAATTTTCACCATAAATGTGTAAAATGTGCATACTCTCATATTTAGTGCAGGGAGTGAGCATGAATGAATGTAGCACTCTAAATATTTTTTATAATTTTAGGCTTTTCCAGCTCTCAGTACAAACAGTAAATTACAAGTGAATCCTTTTTTAATTTACTTAATTTGTGGCACTATTTCTAAAGCATGAAACTTTTCATAAATATTATTTGCGTGGTAATGATTTGGGTAAGTAAATTTTTATAAATTCGATTATGTTATAAAATGATTATTTTTTAATTCCGATTATATTACATTTTATTTAACCATGCAGATCGAGATCAAAGGAACTTTAGTTGACTTTGACGAGATTCAAAAAAACATATTGCAATGGAAGAATCACACTTTTTTAAATCTTAGTAAGGTTAGATATGTAAAGCAGATATGTATCAATATTTTTAGTATGAAGGTCCACACGTGTTAACTTTTGTGTCTTACTTATTACAGATTGGAGTGTCTGCAAATGGTATTTTTGATTTGACGGATGTAAAAAATAAACTTCTACAGTGGAAGACGCAAAAACTTTCTGCACTTTGTCCTACAAATGGGTGAGTATCAGTAGAGTACCAAAGAAAAAGGGAACAAAAGCTAGAAAGTGATTCAACGAGATATTAATAAATCTATGAGGTCTTTTCTAATCTTACTGACATGAAACGTTGTAAGAATTAAAGGCTTTGGTACGTTATGTGTAAACCATAATTTCAAATTAGATTTGATATTTGTAAATTTGCGATAGTAGAAAGAAGTTTGTTCAGAATCTTCGGTAAATATACGATCTAACATTTTTTTTCAAATCAGACCATTAATTCTTAAGATTAGAACACCTCACCAAACAAATTTCATCTTCATATTATTAGTATCAGTGGCTATCCTACTAGTTCTTAATGCAAGGTCTTACTTTTAGGGCTCAATTGCAAAACCTACTCAATCTCGTATGCAGTACAGCACAACCCACAAATGTTACTTCTCGAGATGCTTGTATTGCATGTTTCGGACGAGTAACTGCAATGCCAGAGGTAAGTCAAGTGTAATAACATTTTTCTCTCGAAACATAATGATCAGTAGTTTTTTTTTGAAATCACACCGTAATCTTAGATTTTCCTTTATACTCACGCCAGGCCAGAACAAGAGTGATTATCAACGTGGTCTTATAAAATATAATTCCAAAAATAAACTAATTGGTTGGTATTTTTGGATATAGTTGTGATACCAACACTGTGTGATCAAGATCAATATTTACCTAATGAATAGATGATAATTTTATGTGATCATTAATGAATGATTAAGTCAACAAAAATGATGTCTATTCCTGTTTAAGGGACCCCAAGAACTAAATGCACTGAGTGTTTGTGCCACCCAATATTTCGTAAACACTCCTTATGCCGCTTGCGCTACAGGAATAGTGGTAAGATTTGTATTTAAAGTATTTTTTAAAAACTTTCGGCTAAGTATTGCCATGGCAATGCAATATATTTCCTGGTGTTTAGTATTATCCGATTGATAATTTAATTTTGTTTAAACTTTGTAGGCTTTATCAACGTCAGCTTTAAACGTGCAATCATCGGGTTGCTATATGGGCTACTGCGATTTTGTACGTTGCTTAAGAAGAACAAACTCAGTTAATCTGGTAAAATTATATCATTTTAAAATGAATATATCAAATAGTTTCGACGGTTCCTGGGCTATTTGTATGAAGCGACATTTTGGGCGAAATTGACTTTTATACATATTTGGAATCAGCTAATTTTTCCGCGTCGTTTGAGCTGGGTTTGGTGACGATCTGGGCACTTTTTTGTCGCTCAATACAATCGCATTTTCGGGGCCTATTTTGCACTGCGATGTATGTACCGACACAAAAATTTTGATAAATTTAGGAACTGTGTACTTAAGCTCACTATGCAATACCAGAGAGTTATTTAAACCCTCTTTCCTGGATTAACAATTTACAGACAATGTACGTTAAACCAATTAGCCTCACCTTATAAATGTTTTGAAATGTCGCTTCATACATTTAGCTTTACTTTATGAATACATAAGATTGTCGCATAATACAATTAGCTTAACCCTACAAATACATAGTAAAGTCGCTTCATACAATGAGCTTTACCTAATGAATATTATCTGCTTATTTCAGAAAACTTAATTACTCAGGCACGATTAGGAACAAATAAGTAAAAATGAAATCGGCGCTTAAACAAAATAGGCTATACACCACTAAAATGTATGGTATATGACATTTAAATCATTAGGTCAGGTATGAAATGAACAACTCTTCAATTTCATGCATTTAGCCTGGAGCTTTTATTTTCAGTACTAGGCGGTTAAGTCATTTAGCCTGGAGCAAGAATTAATAAACCTAGGTGGATAAGTCATATAGCCAGGAACAACAAATACTTATCCTAGGCGGTTAAATCATTTGGCCTGGAATAAAAAAAATAAAAAAAAGGATCACTTTGTATTAAACGACATGTATCTTTGTTAATAATAGGAATATCAGAAAAAAACCTAATCAGATTATGCAGAGTATGTAACGTAATCAATAAATATCTTTTTTTTTTCAAAATTTAACAAATTGCGGAAGTTATGTTTTTTTTTCAAAAATCAAAACTTTAAACAGCTCTGGTGTAAAGTTTACAAAATGTCGCTTAATACAAATAGCCCGGGAACCGTCGGTTTAATTAATGTGTCGTTACATTTGTTTTTTTGCTTTTCAGATTACACAATGTACTAGAGAGGCTCGTACAGGTGTTAACATAATGCTAGATGCTGATAATGTACGATTCTTTACGAATGTTACTTCTTGCATATTAGCTCGCACTCGATGTAGCAGCTTCAACCCCATAACAGGAGAGCCGCAAGTTCCTGGTTCATCTTCATCTGGAGCAAGAGTCAGCAATGCGCTTCAATTTTCTCAAACAGGCGAACTGAGAATCCTTGCTTTCTCAGCAAATACGCCTGTGCTTAATGCATTCTGTGCAAGTACTACAAACCTAACACAAACTAGCTGGCTAACTAGTTCTTGTTAAGGGAACGCTGTAAAAGATACTATTTAGTAGCAGTTCTGTTCCATTTTTGACTGATAGATAATGCCAATCCAATTTATTAATCTTCTGTCGTATTTACTTTTGAATCTAGAATGCAATATTTAAGATAATATGGCTTGAAGTTGGAAAATAAAGATAAACTTATATCATGATTATAACATTCAATTAATATAAACATTATAGAAACAATTATTATTATTATTAGAAACATGACACTAGGATTTTGCCTCAATTGTCTCAATTCCATGGCAGGAAAAAAAATGTTTTTCCATAAAAATATACAAAAAAGATGTGTCCGACGAATTCGTTTTTGGTACGGAGGGACCTCAAATAGTACGTAAATCGTATGATACTTTGATGAAAGTAAATTTACTTTAATCAAAGGTATGATACGATCACTGAGCAAAGATACATAAGTTATTCATCTGTGTTAAGCAAGTAAGTTTGTACGATCAACGCTGTTCTTCTAAACCCAACAAGGGTTTTGACTTTTGAGAGTGAGAGTTTTTTCGTGTTTGAGACTTTTTGAGTTGGAGAGGTTGTAAGTAAATTTGTAATCTTTCGTCAAAGTTTGAAAGTCATCCATCTACCTTTTTTATCTAGGGGTCTCCCTAGATTGAATAAAAAATATAGCTCATCATAATGTTACTATATTATGAGCTCAGCACATAGAAAGTAGTATAGTATAGAATGACAAACGCGGATTTTCAGCGTAACCAAAAAGTTACTTTACATGTGTGCGTTCAATAGTGATGTGTATCTTATGGTGGTCCAAGTTTTATCGACGAGGTGACGATAAATCATGTAAATTGAAACAAAAATAATTAAATTAATGCACTTTTAATTACATAATACTTTTTATTTGATAAACAAGACAACCTCATTTTTGTTAAATTACATATTTATTTATTTATGTATGAAGACTTGCTAGAAGCACTTATACACGTTCAAACATAGACCTTACCACAGCACAGCTTGGGGCCAGTTGTGTGGGCCAGTGCTGAGAAGAAGCTGTGCAAGAATTACGGTTACCTAAAAAAATCAGTCAAAAAATTTATCGATACTGATGACGTCATCATTTAGTCAAGCCCTAGTGTAAAGAAACGGTTTCTTATTTTACTGAAAATACCTTAATTAATCTATTGGAAACTTTGATATATGGCTGCAAATCACAAAGGAAGTCCTAAATTTACTGTACAATTTGGCATCGGAGTCGATTTCACTCACAAATTTTGTAAAATTTGGAATTAAAATTTTTATCACTGATTCATATTTACTGGTGGAAAGTATGATTTTCGGGATTGTATCCTCGGCGCACTTCACAGTTGCTGAAAGCACAAGTCATTTCATCTGAAATTGTTATACAAAACTTAAATTATAATTATATCCATTCATAATTTTTCAAAAATTCCAACGACGGAAACTTGACGTATCCACTAAATCCATTATTTCTTAGAAAACGGTCTCGCTGTCATAAGGTCTTTCGCTGTCAAATCCTATAGAATTTCACTAAGTCGCACGCTCTTTTTAAAGCGAAGCGAATTTTTTTCTTTCTCTATGGCTCAGCATGTTTTGTTAATTGTTATTATTCTCGTGTTGCTTTCTTTGCAGCCTTTCCGTAACATAAGATTAAAAAACAATCTGTCAAACGTGACAGTGACGCGAGTCATATTTTGTTTGACATATCATGTCAATGAACTTGAACAAGAACAAAAAAGTGTACACAAATTTATTTTCTGAATTAAAAGTAAAATATTTATTGTTCAAATTCCGTAGGAGTAGGAGGAAGTGGGTTTATCTATTGTATCTATCCGATAGATTATTTTAACTTTTCATTGGTAAGTAAGTCATATTGCTACTAAAGTAACTAAACTACTTGTTGATCGCCCTTGATCGAGTGAATTTGCTTACATTTCTCATACTACTTTTTACCGACTTCATTATAATAATTTATTACGTAATGAAATGTCCATGGACACTAACTAGCTAGATTAATAATTTATGAATTAAAACGCGTTGAAAGATGTACTACCTGCAAAAAAATCAATGATTTTTGGTTGAGGTTATGGTTTGGTACCAGTCAGGTTTGGGTCAATTAGTAGAATATTGAATAAATTCAAAAAGTTTTAAGTTTTACTATGATTTAACATCTACAAATAACATGTTTTACTTTATTGCGATTTGTATCGGTCAATGCTCAATTTTAAACAAAATTTTATAATGCTGTAGTTATTTATTTTAAAAGATCTGTAACATAAAAAAAATGGCTGTGTAATGTTTTGTTCCGGTGATAAAAATATTTTAATAATCATGCAAACAATTCTATGGTTCATAACTTTACAAACAAGATAACATGGCATATTGTTTCTCTACTAGATACTTTAAGTGTGATAAACATGCATAAAAGTAAGCCATATCACAATGGATGATAGGCATACATTGTATATTTTTTGTGCTTTAATGTTGTAAGAAATCAAATTATTATTTTCAACTCTTGAATTTATTTTCAGAGGCAGCTTTATTTAGCTTTTGTTTTGTGATTTTTGTTTTCTTTTTCACTTTCTTAACTGACTGTACTGAATCATCAGTGTCTGAATTATCAGAAATCACAGGGCGGTTGATCTTAGTACTCTTCCTAGTTTGCACTGCAGTTGTAACAAAGGCACTTTTTTTAAAGCGAGACTTGGATTGTCTGGTTTGAGTAGGACTTGTTTTCTGCATGTTTGTGTTCTTTGGTATGTCCGTAAAGCTGGTGTTATTCATATATTGAGCATTTTCAGATTTGGAATGTTTTAATCTGTAAAAAAAAATATGTTTTAGTAGTTTTCCCTAGCCAAGCAACAAACTATGATAGTAATTTATATTCCTAAATATTTACTCACTTTCCTTTCTTTTTCCATGTCTTTGGCAATTTACTTAGGGGCTCAAATATATCCTCAACAGAATTTGGCACTTTTAATGGATTCTTTTTTGTCTTTGATTTTTTCTTTTTCTTTTCTTCTTTACTCTTTTTCTTCTCACCCTCTAGTTCTTCTAGTTTTTTGGAACATGACCTACAGTAATTTAAAAATATATAAGTAGCCCAGGATAAACAAAATACGTGTAAAAATACAATAGTA
This sequence comes from Pyrausta aurata, assembly GCA_963584085.1. Taxonomy (NCBI): domain Eukaryota; kingdom Metazoa; phylum Arthropoda; class Insecta; order Lepidoptera; family Crambidae; genus Pyrausta; species Pyrausta aurata. The sequence continues at coordinate 9,340,349 of OY757255.1, read as the reverse complement.
GTTATATTATACACATGTTAGTCACTCATGGATGAGTTATTATTAAAATAAAGGAGATGTTTTCCTTTGTATGGGGAAAATGCCAACACCTTGTACAGGACACTAAAAAATAGCTTATGTAAAGCTTAATCATTTTTAGAATGATTTTTGTCTGTAAAATATTATTTTTTTGAGTAATATGTAATATAAACTAATAAAATCTAGCAATATTTCATGATGTCTAATAAATCTCTCAAATACCTATCAGCCAATCAACTGTTTCAGCAGATTACTTCTTCAAAAATTGTGAATTAAATTAAGATATTATAAAGTATGTCTTTATGTAAACTGCTTCATTGAGACTTCGCCTGCGGGGCACCGGAGCGCGAGGGGAGACGAGAGCGGGTGGCGTGAGAGATGCGGGCGGCGCGGATACACCCGCCCGCGCCGCTCACATCACCCGCTCTCGCCTTCCCCCCGCGCCTCTGTGCCCCAAAGGTGAAGTCTCAATGCGGTTTACCTATAATCACCAGTATTTTATGCAATTTTTAGAGAAACCATACATGGTCTTCGAATTTTTGTAAATATCTCCTTTTGGTCAAACAACCATGGTCTTATATCTTACCTGAGCAACGACTCACTGTCAGTGAAATAAGAATTCATAGCAAAACTAGATATTCCCCATGACAGGGGCCCCTTTTCTTCAGTCTGCAGACCAGTCCATATGTTACGTTTCAATGAATTTAGTTTTACTTGCAGCTCAGATGGTTGAGTATTTCTGCTTTTGATATCTGATAGGTGCCTAGAATTTAATCATATGTTTAGTTGTGAAGAAACCTAAAGAAAACATTTTTATCTGATAAGTCTTACTTTGGTGGAGGCAGGCATCCGAAACGATGCCAAGATGCAGGGTTCAATTTTGGTTTCTCTATAGTCTCATTAAACATAGATACACTCCTCGGTCTAGCACTTTTAGGGATTTTCTTCTCACGATCAGATTGATTTGGCGAGTCGCTCGTCTGCAAACAAAGGGTACGTTTTGTACGGACAACAGTACGTCAAGCTAAATACTGCAGTATCTTATGCTGTTGGTATAAGTGCTTTTTTTTCAACAAAAATTTAAAGTCTGATGTGCTGGCGACTGCACATAGTGCTACAATAATTTCTTTTTTGTTTTGCGTTTGCCATATTTACCGGTGCGGGAATAATTTTTAATTCTGGCGGCATTTTCTTCTTTCTCCTTGGCTTTGGTTTGTCAGAAGAATGCAACAGTTTATGCACTCTTCTGACTGGGCTAAGATTTTCTTCAAGCGATTCTCCGTCTGACGATCCGTCGGTCATTGCATCTGATGTTAAATCTATTGTAGCTCTTGACACCTAAAAGCAAGAACACATCACAGCCTGTTTCACAAATTATTTAAACAGTAAAGTTATCGTTCCATTACTTCATACGAAATGACGTTCTATAACTGAATTATTTTGTTAGTTAGTGCTTATTTTTCAATGGTCAAACAGGCTATAAAGCCTATATTTTTTCTATTATAAAAATTCTTGTTAAAAAAACAACCTGCGATTCTTACCTGTAACGTTTCTCTTTTCTGGTTCCGTTCTACTCTTTTGATTTTCTCTAACCTCGGACGTGGTCTTCTTTGAGTCTGGAACATATTGAACTATTTTTTTTATAAAAATAATTTTGAGAGTCCTGTAAGTATGAATTTAATGGTCAGAACCCCAATTACCCCAGGCATATTTCTATTTATGTCTGGAAACAAAGGTGAGGGTGGTGGCACTGGTTGAGCGACTTCTGCTGATTCTCTAGTATTTCCAGCTTCTGAGCTGCTGCTTGAGGTGTCTCCTTCATCACTGTCGAAATTAAATTGTCATTTACATGTGTATACTAACACTATACCATAGTTTCTTCTGAAAAAGACACGACTAAGACGTTACAAACATGCAGGCTTTCTTTGTCACATACCTTGAGTAATCCGACAAATCAATATTGGTAGGTTCGTCAGCATTCGACCCCTCTTTCATAAGTCTTGTAACAATTTTGATCCTGAGTCTCTCTTTACCGGGATCCTCATCATAAAAGTCCAACAGAGTTTCACAAAATGTTTTTCCTAAGCTCTCGTAATCCTGCACTGAAAAGTGTGTTGACATTCTGCTGCCCAACTCAGACCCACCAAACGATGCTTCCATCGTGTAGCTGTTCGCAACTCCTAACATCCATACCACTACTCGACCAGTACCTTCTTTGCTGCGTTGTATACGAAATTTGCAGTTTTCGAAAGAGAACTAAAAAATAAGAATTTGTTTTCAAATGGCGTTACTATTCTACGAGTAAGTGTACGAGCGATGTGTTAGCAACTTACTTTGTCAGCTGCATTTTTATGCAACATCAATGGAAACACTTGCTCCTGTAGCCGCTTATCAGAATTTCTTCTACTTTCACACCCATAAATGAATATATTATGTTTTCTTGAATGTGCATGTAAATCTATGTACATTGCAACACCACATTCTTCCTGCAATCTGATTAAAAATAAATTTCGGAAACTAAATCAATGGCTATGTAACAAAACCTTCACAGGATACTAACCTTCGTATCATTACTTTAGTATGCCATACTGGTGGATAGGTTTCCCTTATTACGGTCCGATATTGCCTATTTAGGTCTTTTCCGGTCAGCGAACAACGGTTGTTTCCAACAATCACCTTTAACAATACATACATTTTTAGCACTAGTTATTTCTATAATGTGAATCATATCTAGGTGACCACTTACACCATCCGGGTTTAACATAGGAACTAGTTTGAATATGAACTTTTCACGCAATTCCCTTGCTTGATTGGAATCTCCTGTCAAATAGTCCATGAAGCCTTTCATCATCCAGGATGAAGGTGTCTCGCCAGGGTGTACTCGAGCTGTGATTATGACAGCTTTCTTTTTCTGTAAATAGCTTATTTGAATATAATTGTTTCGTTTTATTCATAACTGACTGACATTCAGGGTTGAACAGTTTACCTTTTGTTCCAATTCATTGGGGTTAGGAGGAGCAGTGACAGTAAGATAATAGACGTTATTCCCGGCCAACGTTCGGCAAAGAAGCCTGAGCTTAGAATACGTTGATTTGACGGGATGCGCTTGAAGTCTCGATAGGTATTCTTGTAAATCTGAGTACGTGTAAGGGTAGCAGTGTGCTATGTAGACAGCGTCATCAGTGTGTGGAAATTCTATATTAAATGTCAAAGTATAGCTTGGGAATTGATCTTCTTCTTCAGACCTGCAAGAAATCTATCTTGTTATATCTTTTCGAGATTTTTTTGTTACAAATAGTTGCATGACTTACGTGGAGTCGTTTTTGTAATACGCGATGTTATCGCCACATCTTCTCCACCCAATTGAATGTAACTGGGCGTCCTTGGTCGAATATAGCAAGGGTCGCATCCCTTCGTTGTATAAGCTTTCCCCCTTTGACAAATTCACTATTGAAAACCTGCGAAGTTTTAATTTACGTAGGTAGGAATAATTATCATTGAATTGAATATACAGCTGTTTATCGAAATGTTTTGCTTATTACTTACCTGTACATCATTTGTTTTCTAGTATTCGTAACTCTAAAGTAAAACCATTGCATATGTCTATTTGTATACAGATCAGTTCTTAGGTGTAGTTCGTAGTAAGCGGACGTGATGCGTATTGCTTTTGCGAGGTTTCCACTTTCAAATCGAGATTCGAATCGTAACTCGTCATCATCCCCAGCAGTTGGGCTGGCAGTAGCACACGCTGACAGAAATAATCTTGAACCTCCTACAGTTGATCGGCTAAACTAAAAAAAAACATCTTTGGTTTAAATGAATTCTGACTGTTGGAATTTTAAATAAAAACAATAATCGTTTTCGAAATGGCCCACAAAGATATGGTGTAAGATTTGAGAAGAATCACCATCACATAAAATCTCATGTAAAATGATGTAAAAATTAACCAATCCTTGACAGCAATCTATATTTGTATCCAAGCCTTGAACTAAGCTAGAACTTCACGAAACACCAACGCTGCGGCATTTGAACTACACCAATTCTAACTTTTTGTTCAAACATCGAAGTTGAAACTTTCTTTCACCAAATGCAAGATTACGTGAAGCCGCCGCAGAGACACTGACATTGAACAAGTATAGTGAGCATATGTAAATTTTATACTAGTAAATACACGCAAGCAAAAGAAAAGAATGGCAATTACTCCACTGACAAGAGCGAAGCTCCTAAGTTTAAGAGATAAGTAACGTATCGATCTGCATTCTACGGCAAGTTTCGGGAAAGTATAATATGAATGCGGTTAGGGTATAGATTAAATTTATTTAATATTAACGGAAATCCCTAGACCTTCGTCTTGGCGCCTTAAAACGTGATGGGCCGACTCCAAATGAAAAGGGAAAAGGCAAAGCAGAAGAAGTAAAAGAAGTGGTTAGAGTTTTAAATGGATTAACAGATCATACTTACGTAATTAACTGCACTCATTGGATAATATTGGAATATAACGGTGCCAGCTTCCTCTCCAACTGGCTGGGGCTTAAGTTCCTTCCCTGTTTGTATGTAGTATGGCTCAGGGGACGCAGGATTCCAACTTATATGTTGAATCCTTTCTTCTACGACCTTTCGAATTATGAAAAAACCCAGTAAATGACTCTTCTTAAATGAAAATTGAATTAGGTACAACGTGTTTTACGTAATTTTAAAGCCAATCCGCACTGAGAATGCTACATTTACGTTTTCAATTTGAACACAAAATGTATGGAAAGAATTTCAAACTTCCTGACTTTGTCAATTTTCCTGTACCTTGTCTGTCAAAATTTGAAGCTACGAAATAGCATCCTCTGTGTGGCTGAATTATAGGGGATGTACATACTTGACATTCGGAAGGCCACCTTGGAGCCTGCTGGGGACAATCGAGTTCTTTAGGCAACGCAAACAAATCACGGGGTTCTTTTAGCTTTGCTGTAGTCCGAAATGTCCTGATATCGGTATTAATTTCCAGCTGGTTAGTCTTGATGTTATTTTGTAGAAAATTCGATATAAACGTCCCTGAAGCAACAAACATACCCAGGTATTTACATTTGAATTAGTTGATTACTTTTTATTCTTGCACTTGCTGTGATTGTGCAGAACTAATAATTACCTTTCATACATTCCCCTAACAGTTGATATTCTACGTGTGAGTAAATAAATAACAATATTGTTGCAATATCAGTGTGTTTTACCTTTATTGTAAATAGGAAAAAGAGACGCCTGTAACGTTTTCACTTGTTCTAAATTAGCTATTAGGAAGTTGTCTTGTACCACAGGATCTCTGGTGGGCATCGTGATTGTTATTGTGGTGTTATTTATGTATTGCCGCCTACGCGCCTCCTCTCGTTCGATCATCATCACGTTGTCTTGAACGCTTTCAAGCTGTTTCCACCATAACATTTTAGGATTTGAATCTAGAAGTAACATTCGTAACTGTTTGCTCTCACAGTTCAAGCGCTATACAATTTTTTGTATCGTTTGTGACGCTAATCTTCGTATCGCCATGGTGACGGTACTGTTTGGATCGCTCGTCAAGTTATTATCTACTACTGCAAGCGGTAACCTGGCTTCGCGACGTCCCGAAATAAACTGACTGAAGGGCTCATACTTTTGGCTTTTGGAACACGACTTCGTGCGATCGAATAAAGCTTTATCAGGTGATTGGTGACGTCAAACTATGACTTATGCGAAATATTAGGGAAATGTACGGGGACATAAAATGAATAGATTGGCGAAGATGTTTTATGGAAGTTATTTGATATTTTGATAGTCACGCTATGGAGTTCCTCGAACTCAGAGATTTACACGAGACATTGCTTTTTGACTATGTCACTAACTACTTCAGCATAGATATTTAACTATAATATTTAAGTCATAGAAGCGGGCAAGTAAACTTATCAAAATGTATTTGAAAAATAAAGGAAGTTTTAAAATTCTTCAAACATACCTTTGATATCCCCATCGTCAACAATTTCCACTACGTTTTCTTGAATTGCCAAGTTTTCAATTTCAGCGTGTTGTTCCGTTAGTAGAAGCGTCATTTTTAACACTCCATAATACTAATGACGACAGCAAAATTTCATCGGTTTATTTTATGTTACTATGTTCCTTCTACTAGGCAGTGACCGTTTCAGCATACACCATGTCTCTGGTGTTTGCCTAGACTGAACTTCTATGCATTTCAGTGTATTCCTGATACATGACTGAAACGTCTGACTCAACGATAACGTAAGCACAGAAACTAAATTGCTACCACCACATAATTAAACTGTTAAAGTTTCCTCGAAGGGAAATTTCGATTCGTCTAGCTAGAACATTTTTCTGTGAGCTGCCTAGCTAGACCTGTTCCCTAGAAAGCCTGAAAGGTGACTGCACTTTAATCTAGTGTGTAGGAAAGTTGTACCGTTTGTGTGGAAACTTCGTTGTAGCCTCACCGCGACCGTAAAACTTTAATCCGCCCATAGACTTGCGAAGTATCAGATGTTACGAGACGATAACCCGAATGACCCAAATAATATAATGGGCTCAGTGGATTTACGAACGTTGATGAAAAAGTCTTGAGATAGTACAAAGTTTCGTTTTCTGAGTAATTTTGCAAAATTTTGAAATCTACCTAACCTTTTCAAACTCAAACTCAAAAGTTTATTTGCAAATATTTGGGTAGTACATTCAGATGTTCTTAAATGTAAAAAGCTGGGCCAAAATATGCTATGTGTAGCGTACAAATATTTTAGAAATAAAATTATAATTAAATGATTAATTAACAGTTGGTGTACAGAACTATCATATTACTTGTCTAAAAGTAACTATGTACCTACTACCTACTATTATACACTATATTTTTCATTATTGCACTAATCTTTACTATAAATAAAAAAAATTACACCTTATATAAAATAGGTTTATAAGTCAGGTACGAGTATTTAGCTGTTTCATTTAGAATTTTATCCTATACTCAATATTTTTATCATCTATGATTTCCACATTACATTTCCTAAACATTCACTGCCTATTGAGTAGAGTTTAATTCCTGTTTCATGCAATCATTAATCTTCGTCAATATTAATTTCATGCGTGCTTTTGCGTGTGTGGGACTGCGGATGCGTAAATCTATTTTTAAGTTCCATTCTATTAGTAGCTAGTTGTAGTATTGTTGTTATTTTCATACTTTACTTATGCTAATTAAAATCTAAGAAAAAATACTTAATCCTTTAAAGAAAACAGAAAAGCTTTCATCTTCCTATCCAGCCTATATTCTAAAACATTTGCAAGATTACAGGTCTAGTACTATAAATGTGCTACCTACGTAATGCATTGAGCTTTACAGACATAATAAAAGTTACGCTTTAAGATGGTGAAAAAATCATTAAAATGTAAGTTCATTAGAGCCATCAGAGTAAGGATATTCTTAGATTTATATGTCCTTATTGTCTTAGAAATAAAGTTCATTGTTTGGGTTTGTCGTTTCCTTGGAAACTAATTTTGTAAAATCGATGAACGTTATGTATTCAACTCTTACACACTTGCTGAAACTGTGGTGAGATTGAAGATCTGTTAAGTATTTTAGAAATTAAATAGCATACGATACGATTCCTGACATCATGTCAGTGACATGTTTGTATTGTTTCTTTAGTGCTTTTAGCCAAACGGAGTCGTTATTATTTTATACGACACGTCATTTTCCTTTGTAAGCTAGCATGCATAGCATAGTTATGTAGCAGCTTTATCATGTGTCAGTTATCATACGATATCTTATGTCAGATTGTAGTATTTGCTTCTTTTTCTGCTGGTATGTGCTTATTATTGAGAGAATATAATAAACTACTTTTCATAATGAGAAAAAAAGTTGATGACACTGCGGCAAATGATTTCAAAGATAATACTTAAAACAGTAAGATTTTAAGCCAAGATAAGATACAAACTATCATATTGCTTGAAAATGAGGTCAAGTGATATCAATCTAAACCATTTTAATGTGTCCGGGCTATTTGTTTTACAGTTTGTTTGTCACGCGATTTGTGTGACACACCTTGGCGTAATATAAGCAGCTAATTTAAAAGTAAAAAATATTTAAAAGTCTATAAATTTAGAAACGATACTGACATATTCTAACTTTGTAAGAATAAAAGAAGAAATAATGAAACAATATACTTTTTATAGCAGTGTATATAATGGGAGCGTTTTATCAATGAATATGATTTACCCACTGCTCAGCTGTAGCTGTAAAAATCTATTAGTTCCGTAAATATGTACCATGTGTCGTAATCGTAACTATGCGTAAATGTGAACTTCTAATATCTTAGGTTAGCGAGGTGATTGGCCGTCCCATAGTACTGGCTGGCACCGATCGATTCCTCGGCAGACAACGCCTTATTGTCTTGTGTCACTCATCAATGAATCCCATGCCAGATAATTCGAATCGTTTCATCGTTTGCTAGCTAGCGATACCCCATTTTGTCATAGATTATAATAGTTCTTGGTAAAACAATATAAATATTTGTGGAAAGGCGAAGTTTTTTTCTTAACTGCCAGTAGCTGATCTGGTTGTTGGAGTTTTTTTTTTTTACTGCCAGTAGAAGTAGCAGTTAACACTTTTAATAGTCAAATAACTCGGGCAGAGATTCGCTAAATTACATTTTTGCATAGGTACCTACATATTCTGGATATAAGATAAAATAAGTATCCCGCTGATTAAGGTCACAGATATGGAATGTGAAATTGATTGCGGCGAATTGATTTCAGGTGGAGGTAATAAGTTGCGTTGATAGCGAGTGCTAAAAAGTTTCGTATATAATAATTTCAATAGACGACGGAGTGCTCATACGCATATGTCTATTTATCTATAGTAAGTTTGATTGCGTGTCAAGCATTTTTTGCTAGTTGTTTATCTTTTTAGTTTCGAGTTTATGTGAGGCGTATTAAGAAACAAACAATAGACAAACTTCCAGTAGTAGGTTTACGTGTCAAAGTCCTTCGTTCCTTCCTTCCGAAGAACAAACTCGTATTAGGCTTTAGCACGGCATTCGTCTTCCGTACCAATTGTAAATTAATATCCATATTCATGAGAATTAACGACTTCCAAGCTTCGGTTGTAGTAAAATTTTACGCAACTAAATGAATTCTAAACCATTTTCGTTTAAGGTTTTCCAAGATGGGTCGCAAAGTAACAGTGGCAGTTTGCACATTGAATCAATGGGCTTTAGATTTCGAAGGGAATTTGAACAGGATACTGCAGTCTGTGCAAGAAGCTAAAGAGTTGAATGCTTTGTATCGAACAGGCCCAGAATTAGAAGTATGGTAAGTGATCACGATCTAATACTAGTTTAAAAAATATTGTACACCAATCACATACATTGCTCTGATCCCAAAGTAAGTAGCTAATGCACTTGTGTTATAGAAATCAGACACAAAGTTGGTACCACAACACCCAGACCCGGGACAATATAGAAAATTATGATTTTAACGTTGATCCGCCCGGGAATCGAACTTTATTATATTCTTAGTAATAATACGTCTGATATGACAGATTTTTGTTTTGGTTCCAGTGGCTACAGTTGTGAAGACCATTTCCACGAGCCAGACACATATCTCCACAGTTGGCAAGTCCTGGCAGAGTTACTGAAATCCCCTACATGCAAAGATATGCTCATAGACGTTGGAATGCCAGTGCAACACAGAAATGTGACTTATAATTGTCGTGTGGCGTTTCTAAACAAGAAAATTTTACTGATCAGGCCAAAGATGATGCTTTGCGAGGATGGAAACTACAGAGAGTCTAGGTGGTTTTCGTGTTGGACCAAAGTAAGTTAGAAACGTTATTACTATTATTATTATTATAATAGAACCATAACTCCGGTTTTCCATAGTCATGCAAATTGAGGCATTTATTTTCGGAATCTAATTTAAAAGAGCCTTGAACGTCTTTCTTTTAGATCGTAACCGAGTTTGTCAGAAAAAAAATTTTGCTTCTTTACCCGTGGATACGAATTGTGATGTATATTAAAGTTATTTTTTAAACACGCCCTTTTTCTACGTTTTGCAGTGTTACAATTTTTATGTTTAAGGACAGAGAAATCGAAGACTATTACTTGCCTAGAATGATAACAGCAGTCACCGACCAGACAACAGTGCCCATCGGAGATGCTGTGATTGCGACTAAAGACACTTGTATAGGATACGAAATATGCGAAGAACTCTGGAATCCTCAAAGGTTTTTACTTAATTTTTGAATAAGTCGCTTGCATGTCAGTTGAATTGAATATACCTCGCTGTCTTATCTTGGGGTTGGTACTTTCAAATATTGGAATGATTTTATACTTATGAATCTTTTCCTGTACATCAAACAGTGTCCTGCATGTTTCCGGTTAGTACCTAGGTGATGGTAAATTCTTTGCTTTTTAGTACTTACCTAGCGCTAAATTCATGTTGCATTTTTTTATTAACGTACCTGTTTCTAGCCGCCACATACCCCTAAGCTTGGACGGCGTGGAAATCATCGCAAACGGCTCAGGCAGCTACATGGAGCTTCGCAAAGCGTACGTCACAGTAGACCTAGTCAAAAGTGCCACGTTCAAGAGCGGGGGCGCGTATTTGTTCAGTAATTTGCGGGGTTGCGACGGACAGAGGATATACTTCAACGGGTGTTCGTGCGTCGCTGTGAACGGGGAGGTCGTCAGTAGAGGTCTGCAGTTTGCGCTGCATGATGTTGTGAGTGTTGTTGTTTAGATATTGCTGAGCTATTTCATTAAGTAACACTGCATGCATGTTATACACGGTGAACTGATTCGTGCTTTTTTATTTTGTGTGTTCACACAATACCTTGATAATAGCTTGATATCATCACATAGCGCACATTGGTAAGGTTTCAGTTGATTCTACTCAAAGAACCATAATTCGTGATCAATGATAATTTTGCTAATAATCTGTCCTGTAAGGCAGTTTCGAAACTCAATAGTCAACCAATTGTTATTGCGGTCGATATCGTGTCGTTGAGGCCTGATGGAATTTGAATGTTTTCTATTGATGTTAATAGTTGCAGAACACCATTTCATTTACATCTACAACAGAAAACTCTTTAGCTAACGCAAAAGTGATATAATAAAGACGAATCGATCACTACCTACATTATATCGCCACAGCTTGCTTTATAATTGCTCAAAAGACGATTTACCTTTCTGCTGTAACAACTTATAACAGGAAAATAAATAAAATGAAATGAAATATATTTGCGTAAGAAAATTTTTACATTTCTGATGGAATTTAGGGAACACTTTCATTCATTTTTTTCAACCTTTATACAAAACTCCCTTTCCAGGAAGTAATAACAGCGACGATCGACCTAGAAGACATTCGGTCGTACCGGACCCAGCTCCGGTCGCGTTCGCACTTGGCGGCGTCGAATAAGCCGTTCCCGAGGATCGCCGTCGACTTCGCGCTGTCCGACGATGACGACGTCCACCTCACCACCAGCCCACCGATTGATTGGCAGTACTTGACGCCAGAGGAGGAAATTGAATTAGGTAAATTATATGCAGTGGTTGTTAACTAATTCGTGGTAAAAACTGACTATCGTTGGAACAGAAAAGTTTTGAAATTAGGACTGATCAGAGCAGTGTAAAAATAACCGCTTGGGCAGCGGCAATACCTCTGAAGACCTGTCAAACTCTCAATAAAATTAGATTTGCCTAATCCGAGTAGTTCCGGAAATGCCCGCTTGGGAAGCGCCACTGCTGGAGACCTGTCAAGTTGCAACAAAAATTATGCCTCATTGAGGACTCGCACTTGGCGGCGTCGAATAAGCCGTTCCCATGGATCGCCGTCGACTTCACGCTGTCTGACGATGACGACGTCCACCTCACCACCAGCCCACCGATTGATTGGCAGTACTTGACGCCAGAGGAGGAAATTGAATTAGGTAATTTATATGCAGTGGTTGTTAACTAATGCGTGGTAAGAACTGAAAGAATATTGTCGGAACAAAAAAAGTTTTGAAATAAGGACTAATCTGAGCAGTGCCGCTGCCTCTGAAGACCTAGGTTGTCAAACTTAACTCTCAATAAAATTAGATTTGGCTAATCTGAATAGTTCCGAAAATGGCCGCTAGAGCAGCGCTACTGCTCTTGTAGACATGTTGAACTGACGGTTCGACAATAAAAAAGAGGAGGAGAAAATTGAATTGGTATATACGACAACCATTAATTGATAGGTGTAAAAACCACCTTTCGTTTGAACAGAAAAGTTCTATAATGAGGACTTACATGAGCAGTAACAAAAATAAGCGCTTAGGCGAGCCACTGCCTCTGGAGACCTGTCAAACTGTCAAATACGTAATCTGAGCAGTTCCTAAAATTACCGCTTGGGCAGCGCCCTTGCCTCTGCTGAACTATCGAACCATATTAAACCAGTTTGACAACTCAAATAAGCCGTTCCCGAGGATCACCGTCGACATCGCGTCAGACCACCACCAGCCCACCGATCGACTGGATGGAAGTACATTACGCCGGAGTAGTAGATTGAATTATGTACGAGTATATAGGTAGTATAGTATGTATGACTATTAACTCATACATATACATAACATACACTGTACTACATTTTTATAGCACACAGAACGCAAAAAAAGGAGAGAGCAGTGAACTAATGACCTTTAGGGTAAATAAGTTCTGGAATTGCCGTCTTGGTATGAATCAGCGTATGACGCCCACCAGCAAATTAGTTGGAACCAGTAATTGCGCCGTACAGTCAGCATGTTCGGTCAATGAGTTACTACACACACACAGATCCATAATATCCTATGACGCATACATTAAAAATTAGATGTCATAAGTCATTACTCGTATCTGTTTTTGGGACTAAATTTAGTCTGTGACCGAACATGTCAGAACTATTCCAAAGAAATACACAGACACACGGGGATTAACGCGATCGCGATAAACATAATTACCTTCAAATTAATTAATTCCAAAGAAAAACCAATGATTTTACATGGCTATAGGTAAACCGCGAAACTGAGACGTTTCTGACGTCACTTTTGTTGTATTTTTCTCCCAAATAAAGTACTGCACATTAATAACATGAATCAATGTTCTTCTATTAAGTAATTGAAAAATCGTTTAGTTCATAGCAATGATGAGGAGTACATTGGGAGGGAAATGAAAACAAAGGCGACAAAAGTGACGTAAGAAACGTCTCAGTTTTGCGGTCGACCTATAGTTACGGTATTCAAATGGTACACACGACAGCACATCAGGCTAAACATTTTCGTTGAAAACTTACCCTTATTACAACCGCATTAGATACCGCAGTGTTTACCTTGACGTGCTGTTGTCCGTACATCATACCCCTTTCGCTTTTGTGAGATCCTTGGCTTAAGTATCGTTCTATCACACACATGATAAGATAGCTGACGCGCAGGAAACCAACATTTGATTATTTAAGCTTTCTCATCATCACCCAATATCTTTTATTTTTCAGGTCCAGCTTGCTGGCTCTGGGATTACCTAAGGAGGTCAGGTCAAGGAGGGTTTTTCCTCCCCCTCAGTGGCGGGGTCGATTCGACGAGCACCGCTTGCATTGTGTTCTCAATGTGCACTCAAATCTGTGACGCAATACAAAAAGGAGGTGAGTGCTATTTAAAGACAGTTGACACAAGGATTTGTTATGCCCTTGTTGTAATTTTAGAACGCTTATACCTTCTACGATTGACGCAATGTCTATTTATAATAACTTTAATAGACTAAGGTTACTGACTGCCTTGTTGGTGTATCGGTTAGCTCGCTGGTTTCTACCCAAGAGGTACCGGGTTCGAATCCCGGGTCGGGCAGAAAACACTCGGAAAAACCTGGGAGGCAGAAAGTTGGTGGTGGATGACACCACGTAAGCCACGAAAGCGCGTTAAGCCGTTTGTCCTGCGCCTGATCTCTCATCGGTCATGTTGGACTACCGTCTCACCGAATCAATGAGAGTGAAGGAACAGAGAGTGCACTTTGTATTGCGCACACATCTGGGAACTATAATATCTCCTGCCCTCGCCTCTCGTGGCATATCTCTGTTGAGAGGGGCCGCCATTACCGAAAATTGGTGGGAGAATATGTATAGACTAAGGGCATGTTTCACCATGGACAAATAAGCCCTAAACAACGAGTAATTCAAATATGTAACGACATTTCGTATGAAATATTGTTAAAACAAAAATAATATACAGCACTGATTTGATTTCAGAGAGTCAAGTTCTGTATGACGTTCGGAAAATCCTTTGCCAATCGGACTACACTCCGTCAGATCCGATGGAACTATGTAATAGGTTACTAGTGACATGCTATATGGCTTCCGAAAACTCTAGTCAGGAGACTAAACAGCGAGCGTCACAGGTAATTATGTCACAACTATTGTATACTCCGTGTAGCCTGGTCACTGGTCTTAGTGCTCTAAAATGCTTTAACTCAGAGATATAGTAACCCAAAGTTATAATTTCTGATCAATGCATATCAACATCGTTGTAGTAAATGTCTGTGACTGGACAGTTTTGTTTGCAATACACTGCTGGTTCGATTTCTTTTGTTAGAAAACAAGCTAGTAGTAGCTAGTAACTAGCCGCTAGTCTATTGCCTGTACGTAGTGTATCGTTGATTCAATAATATTTTCTAATCAGTTCCCCATTTATAACAACCAAAAACTAATATTAATTTTTGTTTACAGCTCGCCAGCGAAATAGGCAGCTATCATTTCCCAATCATGATCGACTCCGCCGTGAGCGCCGTGATAGGAATATTCACAGCGGCCACCGGTCTAGTGCCTAAATTTAGGAGCAAAGGCGGCTGCCCAAGACAGAATCTTGCCTTACAGAATATACAAGTGAGTTATGTTATTTTGCCGTAAAAAATCTATAATATAAAAATGAATCGCAAAATGTGTTGGTAAGCGCATAACTCAACAACGCCTGGACCAATTTAGCCAATTCTTTTTTTAAATGTTTGTTGAAGTTCAAGGATGGTTTTTACGGCGAGAAAAAATCGAATAATTTCCGGAAACACCCTAAAAACAGCCCTTTTCTTTGTCCTATACAACGTTTTCTAACCAAAACGTAGAGTCAAGGAAGATAATAATTATCCATAAAACGGGGCCGGGGCGTAACGGAGCTGGAGGCGAAACGAATTTCGCTGGGACCGCTAGTTAAGAAATATAATAAAAATGCGCCAGGACAACACACCAATTGTCTGGTTCTGAAGTATGAAATTTACTTCCTTGTATTACGAAGTACCAAACAACGATTATGGCGGGGGAAGTCTTCCAGTGAGCTCGCCTGCCTTGGTGGTCGCGTCATCTACTTACATGTCGATATGCATTATGTCAGTGGAGTCTTATGAGTGCTATGAGTTAGGAGTTTTTATGTACGATGTGAGACTAAACATGATCGATATACATATTCGAGACTAGAAATAAACAATAATATTGTGCACAAAGTACCAGACTTTCTGTTCAACACTAAGTGCGAATGTGCATTATTCACACATCATCATTAACCTCTTTCCATTTTTAAGACATGGTCTAGTAGAAATGTATGAATCCATATTTAATTAGTTTTAATATTAATGATCGTGATCACAAACCGTTTTGTGCTGACGTAGACAACAACATTACAACGGCTATAATTAGAGTATTGGAAGACCTTGTTGCTTAACATAGAGTAGAGTAAAAAAAGTTGTTCTCATATAAAAATATCAAGAACGTTCTAAGTTACAGCTTTACTCAGTTTTTCGATCCCTTGATCTTAGGAAAATATTTGTTTATGTTGAACTTATTGGCGTTAATGCAAAAAAAAGCTCAAAAATGCTTCCTGCGTATAGTGTCTAGTCACTTTATGTTATTTCACATTTTAAGGATTATTTATTATACATAACAAAAAAAAAAAACATTTTTGTCATCTTTAAATTGAATTTATTAAACTAAATGTGTATTTTTTACATAAAAAACACTTGCACATAATAGTCGGCAACATAAACTCTGACAAATGTACTCCGGCTTATGTTAATCTATACTAATATTATAAAGCTGAAGAGTTTGTTTGTTTGTTTGTTTGTTTGTTTGAACGCGCTAATCTCCGAAACTACAGCACCCGTTGCATGGGTTGGCTTGTCGCGTCGCGCGCGTCGCGGTATAGATAGATATAGGTATATAAACGATCGCAAGATGTCGATATAACTGACGCTATGTTAACTTTCCTAAACTGTCAAACTTGTATAAAAAACGGCAGCCATAATGCAGCCATTACGCACTAGAGACAAATTGTCTACGACCTCGCGTTATAGATATATTAAAAGACTGTACCATGCACGTGGAGATAAATTGTCTAGGTAGACGCGGTAAAACGCGCGACAAACGGGTTTATCGATGTGCCATGCAACGGGTGCTGGTTCGAATTGAATAATTCTTTTTGTGTTGGATAGTCCAGTTATCGAGGAAGGCTATAGGCTATATAAAATCACTCTACGACAAATAGGAGCAAAGATATAGTGGTAAATGTGTAAAAAACGGGAGATAGAAGTCACTATTCCACGCGGACGAAGTCGCGGGCAAAAGCTAGTATACCAATAAATTATTAGGTGTCGAAACTGTTGACACAGTTGATAATGTTTTTCGTCATTCTATTGTTCTGAATATTAGTACTATAATAATCTATTATATGACCTTTTTAAACAAAATTTGGATTATCTATACTAATATTATAAAGCTGAAGAGTTTGTTTGTTTGTTTGTTTGTTTGTTTGTTTGTTTGTTTGTTTGTTTGTTTGAACGCGCTAATCTCCGAAACTACTGGTTCGATTTGAATAATTCTTTTTGTGTTGGATAGTCCAGTTATCGAGGTAGGCTATAGGCTATATAACATCACGCTACGACCAATAGGAGCAAAGATATGGTGGTAAATGTGTGAAAAACGGGAGAAAAAAGTCACTATTCCACGCGGACGAAGTCGCGGGAAAAAGCTAGTTATTTAATATTTAAATACTTACACGTGTTTTCGTAACGTGTGTGCGTACCAAAAGTTTTACATATTCTTACACTGTAAAATTTGTATTGACACACTGATCAAAGAAAGGCTAAAATTTTTCATGCTTAATTTGACGATAATCTAGATGGGTACCTTTTCAATTATTTATTTTGCCCGACATCCAATCGAAATTAATGATAACAGTCTGCATCTCGCTATCGAACCATATAATTTATTTCCTGTGATATGTTTGACTAGTCAGTTTTCGTGAAAAATGTTGAAGTAATTAAGTCATGAGTCTGTAAACATCCCATTGCTGGGCTAAGGTCTTACCTCAAGTATGAGGTAGTATGAGCCATACTCCACCACACGGGTAATGAGCGAATTGGAGAAGGGGTGTTGCAAGGCAAGTGACTTTGAGAACTTTGGTGTCAGATTTTATCAAGCCACCTTTAGGGCCTTTGACTAGGCTTAACGACTAATATCAACCGATATAAGCCGAGACCAACTGGCAGTTGGTCCTGGCTTTTTTGAGTTGGCAACTGCTTAACGTGCCTTCCGAAGCACTATCACTAGCATCTGCACGTCACTTATATGGTCGGAATGGTCACCCTTCCAAACACGACCCCGCCGTAAGTTGCTTAACTTCGGTACATAATTGTAATATTTTAAAAACAGGCATTGACAAAGTGATTGAGTTTTTTGCGCAGCTTCTTCTCAGCACTATTCCACAATTGTCCCGAAGCTGTGGTAGGGTCTATATTGGGACGTGTTTAAGTGCCCCCAGTGGGTCTGTATGAAAGAAATGACTCTTATGGCTACCAAAGCGCTGCCACCACTGCGCTGCGAGCACCTCAAATGTTTATTTTTTAAATGCGCCGTATTTCCGCAGGCTCGCCTCCGCATGGTGCTATCGTACCTGTTCGCTCAGCTGATGCTGTGGGTGCGCGGACGCCCCGGCGGGCTGCTGGTGCTCGGCTCCTCCAACGTGGACGAGGCGCTGCGAGGGTACATGACCAAGTACGACTGCTCCAGCGCTGACGTCAACCCGATTGGGGGCATATCGAAGACTGATCTCAAAGCCTTCCTGCAGTATGCTAAGAGCCGGTAAGTGTTGGTTTAGAATAGGCTACGTTGACGATATAAAAAAAACTAGATAATACTTTACATTAGTAAATATATAAATCAAAAACTTTGATATTTTTAAAAGCATTTATACATTTACACGATTTAATAAAATTCGATTTGAATGGGCCTCATAAACGCTTGAACTGTCATGGCGTCCTCAATTACGTCACTTCTTAAGTTCTTCTTCTTGAGTTGTCTATGACAGCAAAAAAAGCCCGCCATCGTGCAAGGCGTGACGTCACATCCTCTGATAAGCGTTTAGTATCACGTGATCAAATGTGTGTTTTGGACGAACTTAATTATTTCAATTATTAGTAAATCCTAATTTTAATTCATAAATGAATTCGGTTTTTCACAATCACTAGAAACTACCAACATTGTGATTTGTTCTCAATAAAAACTAGACTATTATTGCTTGCATTCGTGCAGAAATATCATATAGGTAACTGTACGGCTATACCAAAGACTATGTTTATGCGCAGTAGATTTTTATAGCACCATATGCTCAGGTCAAAAAGGCTGTAAAATTTTTGACTTAATAATTAATTGTTCTTGTATTCGCCATATTTACGTAGTTACTTTGAGATTTGATTTGATTTCCTCTCAACGCAGCGCGAACGAATATTGATCATGTAACTTATTTCAAAAGTGATAGCCCCTGAATAGTGTTTGTCAATCTTGTGTAAATATTGTATTATAAGTAATTATTGAAACTGAAAAATACGCAATATGATTTAGAGAGTATATGGCCTTGTGTCTTCCTATTGTTTAAGGCGGTCTTATGTCTTGTAATACAAATTAAAACAATAAATCACAAAGCAAGTATTGACGCAGTATTCACGTTCATCCAGCAGTATTGACTTTTTAAAGTAAATGTTTTGGATTTTTCAGTACGTGTAGAAATTCTTTAACCTTAATTTAATAATAGACGTTCATTAACCGTAACGTTTACTTAAGTTTTTGACATAGTTTATACGCTATTTACGCGTTTATCTTAAATGACGTCACTGTTTGCGGCCGTAATTTGTCCTAGCAAACAGAACGTTTACCGATATGTATAAATAAACAAAACAAAACACTGAAATCAATCTTCCATCTCCCCAGATTCTTCCTGCCGTCTCTATCGGAGATATTACAAGCGCCGCCCACCGCTGAGTTGGAACCACTAACAGACGGTCAGATCACTCAAACGGACGAGCAAGACATGGGCATGACGTATGCGGAGCTGTCAGAGTTCGGCAGACTTCGTAAGACGCAGCACTGCGGGCCGTTCAGCATGTTTCATAAGCTGGTGCACACTTGGAGCGACAAATGCACGCCTCAGGAAGTAAGTTAAAAGATTTAATGTGGTGTCGTATGAACCGCCTCGCCAGATCTTCATGAGTCTCATATAAATATGACTGAAACGGTAATTTGAAACCTCCACACGTTATTAGAAAAAGCAGTCCAATGAATATCGAGTTAACGACATACTTTGCCTACTCGAAGCTATTTGTTGCTTTTTTTTATTCTTTCATTATTGTGTATGTCATATTGAATACCTACCTACTAATCGCGGCCACTAACGCTACCAATAGTGGAGAAGGTGAAGCCACTGACGCGGCCACTCAAACTCCTAGTTTTTTCCGATATAGCTACAATATATGAAAAATCTCATTCGCAGCGTGTGGTTGCGTTTATAGTAATATTAAACACTCGCTTCCTCTACATTAAAACGGGGGACTGCGACAGCGCATACTTATTTCTCTTTCACACCCACAGGCCAAGGGAGGCGCAGTGTTGCACTGTACACTGCATAGTTTTCGATAATCGCGCACGGTTCACTCACTAGCTGAATGATTTATGGTCGTAGAGGAAGCGAGTGTTTAATACTACTATAGTAGCCGCAACTAGTTGTTAATGTGCGCTTGCTCTAACTCCGTATATCTCACTCAGGTTGCGGAGAAGGTGAAGCACTTCTTCCGTTGCTACGCCATCAACCGCCACAAGATGACCGTGCTCACGCCCTCGTACCATGCTGAGACGTATAGCCCCGACGACAATCGCTTCGACCATCGCCCGTTCCTCTACCGCGTGCATTGGAACTGGCAGTTCAAAGCCATAGATGATGCGGTAAGTCGCATTACGTCGAATAAATATTAGATTGTTATACAAGGGGAGAAAGCGACCCATTTCACTCGAGATGTTTCGTAATAATAATTCGAGAGTGAAATGGGTGCTTTCACCCGAGTTAAACATACTATTTTTCATTTCGACTGTGAGGAAAACATTAAATTTACAAAAGTGGTTGTAGATGTCTTGGTGAGGTATTATGTAGTTCAGCGAGAAAACTCAAGTATTGAACAAAAAATGACAGTTGATTTACAGTACTAACAACACCTAACACGATCAGAAAGAATAACGGCACGAATACATGAATACAGAGTACAAAAAAGCAGAAAATATCAAATAATTAAAATCTTTGTAAAGAATATCGATCGATTTTTTTCCACAGTTAATAACAGAATCCAAAAATAATTTCTTTTTTTTATAAAAGTTTTATCGGCTTTGGACGAATCCTTCCTGAAATGACAGTGACAATATAAAATTAAAAAAAAAACATCTTGGCATTATGGCGGGCAGCCAAATATTTTAATTATTAATTTTAGAAATTATAATTAAAATTAGAAATTATATATTTTTTTATCAACGATTATACATAATACCTACACAATATGATTTTCAGTTTATAGCTAAGCAAAAATGTTTGTTATTTTAATAACATGATGTGACTCAATTATCTTTGGTCCAAGCTTTGACTGCAGGCCTTGACTCTATGCCATGTCAATTAAAACTAAATTACTTTCCACCCTAGGGATGGATAAGCTATTTTCCACCCGGCTATCTACACAGGAAAGTTTTATTTTCCGAACAGGAGAGATGAAAACGTTTTTAGTCATATAGCACACTCAATTAATGTTGAAGGGAAAATAAATGTGGTATCTGGATCTAAGATACTAACTGAAGCCTTGAAACATTATACGTTGGTCAACTATAGTACGGACAACAACACGTCAAGGTAAACACTGCAGCATCTTATGCAGTTGTAATAAGGGCTAGTTTGCAACAAAAGTAACCTGATGTGCTGGCGACTGTACATTTTATAGATTTACACCCTTATTCATAATAATGCAAACAGTCTAATAAATCTGTTTTAACTATTACACTGTTTTTTCTCGTTCTTTCTTGGCGCTGTCATCATTTAACAGAAAGTGACAAAACAGTGTAATAGCTAAAATAGGTTTATTTGACTGCTTGCGTTATTATGAATAAGGGGGTTAATATACAGGGTGTGTACCTGTAATAGAAGCAAAAAATTAAAACGAAGGCCCTTTAAAGTGACAAGTAATCCAAATTAAAAAGTTTTAATTTTTAAATTGAAATTAAATTGTTATTTTCTAACAAAATAAATCGAACCAGCAATGTATTGCAAAAAAATGAGTCCAGTCATAGAACTTGACATTGTCATTTACTACAACGAGTTAGCGATTTTGATATACATTGACTAGAGATTATAACTTTGGGTTACTATATCTTTTAGTCAAAGCATTTTGGAGCACTATGACCAGGTCAAGGCAACTACAATAAATACTCTATAGAATCATTGATACATTTTTTTGCTCCTATTACAGGCCTCTCGCTGTTTAAATAAAACGAGCTCGTTTTGTTTCAGGTGACGCAAATGTCGAAGGACAAACGTGGCTCGTCGCGCGAGGGCGACCGTTCCCAAGTAAAGCAAGACCTCGGTAAAACAAATAACGGTAGTGCTCTAGCGTCCAGTGTAAACGCACCCTTCGGTCGCAGGAAGGGCGTCCTCATATAGCCGCATGCTTGCGTGTGTTGTGTTTTGTTTGTTTTCACCATCGACCACATACCAACTATAGTCGACGTGTTACCAACAGTATGTCGATTGACTAAGCTGACAGCTGTCATCGAGAACGATAAGATAGTTTGACGATTTTCTTTTACTTCAACATTGAGCAGCGCTAGAATAGTTAGACACGGGATTGCTACCATGTACCTTATTATTTATGAGCTTCCGATATTTCGGCACTGTTGCAAGCGCCATGATCACGGAGTAACTGAAGAGAAACTTGTGGGTTGTTATTGGCAGACATATCGGTCTACCCTCCTTCGAAGTCGTTTATTCCGCTCGCCGCCGGTACCATTGTCCACAAACTCACTATTTTCTCGCATCTGTTCTCGACACACAACACTGACAGTATCTGTTCGCGAAACGGCACTATTTTTAATAATAATAAGGTATCATTTTTAAATAATAAGGTACATGGTAGCAATCCCGTGTCTAACTATTCTAATGTTAGTGACCATGAAAATTTAAAACAGTATATTGAGCAGCGCATTTAGAACCGTCAAGCTATACTCAAATTCAAGCTCGACGTCAAACGCAGTGGTGATGTTGCCGTTAGTGAATTGACCCTCTGAGTTGAGTCAGTGTCTATCTTGCTTGCACTTAGCGATGAAGCGGCGCGCTGCATAATCCTATCTCTATTGACATTGTGGCCTTACGACTCAGTTGCTGACGCGCCGACTATAGACACCTAATAACAGGTGAGTGCTTTCTGTTAACGTATTCAGACTAATGAACTATTTTCATAAAAATCAAATAATATCCGACGAATACATCGTGTGATTAAAAACAAAAAGCCACAATCATGCATTTATTTATAGTAATCATTTGATATGAAACATTTCAAATGATAGCTTTTTTTTCCATTTCAATTTTAATTGTCTAATTGTAGTTTTTTTATGATTTACATATTCAAGATTTTAGATTTTATATAATTTAATGAATAAAAGTACATAATCATGAAGTTGCTTGCGGTAAATAATGTATTTTTTTGTAGTTCGTCTTTAAGCACGTACGTCTATATACGTTCATTTGTTTTGTGACCATCAAAATTCAAATAAACTGTTACTTTTTATTTTGTGTTCTCTTTGCTTGTAAATATTTTATGCACATTATGAAACTGGCATGCTAATTTTGTGATTATTTTTATTAGACTTAACAATAAATAATTTCTTAGCTAAACAAATGCACAGTAATATCATTGTCATATCACTTTTTGCTATATTTAATGATAATTGGATCAAAGGAGACTATTTCTCACAGGATAAAAATCTTACACAAAATACGGCAGCATTTACATCTACCTTATTATAACTTGGAAGAAAGGTGTATCTTATTTACCGCTTTCCGATTCAGATACAAAAAGTAAAAACATAAAAAAAAATATCAATCAAACCTATGCGTATAGGTCTTTTGAAATGACATTGAGGTTTCTAAAACATTTTTTTCTAAAAGTCTAACGTTTGAGATATAGACGCTTCCAAAGTGTTAAAATGGGCGTCCCCCCATCTAACTTTTGAACTAAGAAAGTGAAAAATTTGAAAAAAAAAATATGATGTAGATTGTTGGGCACTGATATCAACCTTTTTATACTTGTCTATGTTTTTATACTTTTTTTAGTCTATGTATTTTTGATAGAAGATTTTGTTTTTATAGTTTTTTTGTTCATGATTGTCAGAGGAAGAAAAGATATAAAGTTTTTACAGTTCATTAGTCTTTCCTTTTAGGTCCTCAATATAGATCTTAACGAAAACTCTAAACGAAAATTGGTTTGAATGAGAAACAACCATTAGTTTTTGAGATATTGCACATTTTCATCAATCCCAAATATAATATAACTTTGTCTTTCATACAAACACAATGAAAAACAAAGTTATTTTGCTATCAAAAAATATTGTGATATTTTCGTTAGGTGGAAGTAAGTGGACCCCGAATCCTGTTTAGGGTGGCACGGAACCTACAATGCGCGGTTCCGAATCGCGCTTAGCGGGTTTTTTTACTACGTGCTCAGATTTACGTATATAATTTGCTTCAGATTTATATTTAGGCGTCTGCCCTGAAATGCTGAAATGCTCAGACGTAAACAAACGGTGTCTGCCATAGAACATGACTGGCACGCTCAGTGTTTGTAGTAGATACGAACAAAGGTCTGTAAAGTAAGGGGGACCCCTTTAGGCGTCCATTTTGATATGCTTATCTCAACCTGCCTCCAGATTTATCTGTTTTGTGATGTGTGACTTTTGAAAAGAGGCATTGCCAATAGTGACTAAGTGTGTTGAGCAGGCTCACTATCCCAAAATTGTCCCGATGCTGTGGTAGGGTCTATGTTGAGACGTGTATTAAGTGCCCTTAGTGGGTCTATATGCCAAAACAAACGATTTTTATGACTTTATGATATGACATACCCTATGAGACAAAACGAAGGGAACTTAAGTTATGGTGGTTTTTCAGCTATGTCGTCCCAATGAGAGCGGCCAACCAAATGCGAAAAGAAGACATATTTAGTGCTTTGGATATGAAGATTCTTTTATTATTTATTTTGATTTATATTAAATGTTAATACTATAATAATAACAAAAGTACGAACGGTACATAGTTTTTTTATTTACTTAATATATAATAGTAAATTACATTTTTCCAATGCTAGCGGTAGAGTAGTAGGTTAACTTGATTCTCCCTCATTCTTGTTTCTATATTTTTGAAGGACATATCTTTTGAAGGAAAAGTAATAGATTTGTTTTAGAATAGATTATATTTGATGTACATTGAGAAGACGGGATGTTTTATATTCTACGCTCAGTAATTATTTATACTGTTGTTTCTATTATGTTTAACACGTGGAAGAATATGGCCAGTATTTTCTCTATGGAATCGTTATTATGAATAACACAAAGATGTTGCCTATTTTACCCAGTTCCACGGAAATAAGTCTTCTACAACTTCCTCAGCAGCCTTAGCAGCTTTTGTCATATCAGCACCTACTTTGGTAACTGCAAAAGAAGAAGACATTAAATATAGTGGTGTGCACTAAATGGTCTGTGCTCTATAGAACTTGTAGAAAACAATTGCTTGGGTAATAATGGTTATTTGTTGGTCATTGAGACTTCGTTGTTGTTACCATAAAACATAGCTTATTAAAAAATACAATAAAATAACTATTTTATAGAAAGTACGAGTAAGTACTTACGTTTGTGTTTGGCGTCCTTTGCTTTATCTAAAACAAAAATCGTAATAATAAGATATCTTACCTAAGTAGGTACTGAAGCTTTTAAATTTTAATAGATCTTTTTAATTAAATCCGATATTTTCAGATTACTACTACACAACGCGTGTGGAAAATTTGACTTTTTGTCCATTTAAAAAATGGACAAATGTTCCACTTAAGATTGTAACGTAAATTAATTAATAACTTACTAGTCCTTTGACTTACTGACTCAACAAATTTACAAAAGAAAATAGAGTAATTTTCATTACATTCTTAATAAATGAATGAAATAAATAAACTTAGCAACTACAGACCTTTATCGTCGTCGTCTGTAGGGTCTTTGGCTGCTTTCTTGGCTTCTTTCTTAGCGTCGTCGGTAGCGTCTTTCGCATCTTTTTTGGCATCGTCGCCAGCGCCCTTAGCATCTTTTGTGGCATCTTTCACGGCATCCTTCTTATCTGTACGCACCAAATTACTCCCATACATAAAATTTTCACAAAAGTTAGTTAACACTTTGTTTTCTTGGTAGTAAAGACTCGTTTATAGGTAGGTGCTATGCTGAGTTCAGCGTCTCTGGTAAGTAGCTAGATACTAAGCGCATATCATGTAAGTATTACAAATGTACGGTACCTAGGTAGATTAGTGTAGGTACGTAATACCTACCTAGTATACCACACTACCTGTTACAGGTTTGTCGGTCTCGGTAACCCGCCGCTTTATATCTTTTCCATTTGGAGTAAAATACTCTGCTACCAACTAAGATATTATGCTTATTTAGAACTTGCAAAATAAATGAATAAAACATTGAAATGAATAAATTACTCACCATCTGCTGGTTTCGCAGTCTGAAAATAATAATAATGTACGTAAGTAAAATTAGATTTGGTTATCTACCTTCAATAAAGATATAAATAGGTAGTACCTATTCTCACAAAGCTCTAGAAATTGCAAATGTGTAAGTCAGATACTCGGACGATCAAATTTAAAGTTATTATGGGGTCTAAAATTGCTCGAAATGGTTCTTATTATTAAAATAGTAAACTGCTGTCTAAAGAACGAAGCATGGTACGAAATAATATAAGAACCAAAACGATTTAAATAAAAAAAGGTCCCACAGACACCAAATTGTGGATCTTTATAGGTGTCTATTACAGGTGGGGAATATACTACGTATTCGCCCCCTTTAGGAAATAGTGAGCCCTTATGTGTAAGCTTTGACCTACCCTCCTTCCATCAGTTCATATCTTAGACCTTTCCACGCGGTTTCATTTTGTATGCTGTAACCTGATTTGAATATTTTCGTCCCCCTTACAATTTTATAAAATAAAAAAATATTTCATGCTACAAAATACAAATTTATAACATTTTTAAATTCCGACCCATGTCATACAAAAGTACGTAAGTACTAGACATAATCAAATATGAAAGTAGGTACCAACCCATATAATCATTATAGATATTATCATAATAAAATTAACTTACGATTAAAGTTGCCAAAGCAACGATCAATAAAAGGTACACAATTTTCCCCATGTTTCCGTGGTTCTTTCACAGGCCTGAACACTAGATAAGACTGACTTCTACTGAATTTGGCAGTTAATACATACACGGTGTTATATACTAAAAGGCGGACTGACAAATTATCACAACAATTGAACAAATAGTAGAGGCTTTGCGCAAATTTGTACAATTGCCGAGTTGCGTACAAGGCGGGTACCTACATGTTTTTGAATTTTCTCAATGACTAATTTTGGTTGGGCTGATAAAAATTCTATTCATGATTATGACCACTTAATATTTGCTAACAATAATGTTTTCGAGATGATGACGTAGGTGAAATCCTACAAAGCATAACATACGACTTATGACGTACTTATTGTTTTGATTATTATTGAAATAAGGTAACTGCTATTACACTCGAGGTTCAAACATAGCCGGTGTACAACATGAATTAAACAGTAATATGAGTTAAT
This sequence comes from Pyrausta aurata, assembly GCA_963584085.1. Lineage (NCBI taxonomy): Eukaryota > Metazoa > Arthropoda > Insecta > Lepidoptera > Crambidae > Pyrausta > Pyrausta aurata. The sequence goes on along the minus strand of OY757255.1, from coordinate 9,313,102 downwards.
AAAAAGTACAAGTAAGGGTAAGACAAAGCGCCGGGTTATCGGTACCGACCGACTAATCTGGACGTGCTAGTGATGTGCCGAGTGGGCAAATTTCTTGGAATTTAAATATTTTGATATTCTTTATAAAGAAGAGTTTTTCGACTATTGTTAGAATAGTGTTCATTTCTGAAGAATAATAAGGTTTGTTATAAAAAAAATGGTATAAAACGCTCAATTTTAAAGTCGTGTTAGTTGCTACTGTCATTTTAAGAACTTTGTAACTTACTTGCATCTCTTACAATTCGAGAGGTTCTCGGTAAGGTACTCTTGTTGGATTTGTCTTGGCCTCGAATATGATAGTAACCATAAAACGGGTCCGGGGGTTTAATAAAGTATATAATTCCTCCTATCCCTCTCGCATGACGTGATGGGTCTATTTCTCGGTCTCTAACCATAGTCTTACTGAAGAGACTAAAGAGATATGCTTGTGGCAGTACCTATATTATAGTTAATAATGTAAAAATCGACGGTTCTGAGAAAATAATACGGATTTAGGGTCAGCTGATCGGAACAGTAAGTCTGTCAATACCTACGCACGCATCTTTCATTTGAAAGACTGTAGCGCAGTGGGAACAGGTTCTTGTTTGTATTAAAACATCTTAAAAAGTAATTTTAACAACAAATTTTACTGTCAAAAATTTTACAGATATTAAGTTAAGGGGTAAGGAAGATTTCATTTCATCGTTGCAAGGGTCAGTGTTGTTCAAAGTCACTTGAAGTCAGGATTAAGCACCAAATACGGTATCTGAAAAAGAGAATCAAGACTGAAAATCGGACTCGTAGAAGTAGGGAAAGAAAACAAGACCAACATAGACTAAAGAAAGACACTGAGTATATTACTTTAGTAGCTATTGACCCAAAGGTAGGTACTCATTTATTGTTGATGGTTTGCAGATGATAAATAGAACATATTTTGCTGATTGTTTGTCCATTTGTCTATTATTAGCGCAAATGCATGCATTAATTTATCTTTCTAAAAAAATAATCGTATTTAGCAGTTTTTTAACTGATTTTGTAGGTATTTGTGGTTCCATTATTCAGGTAGCCGAACTAAAATAGAGTAGAAATGAAAACTTATAATAAGAATAATGTATAGTCGCAGATAAGGATATTTTCTTACAAAATCAGTGTCGGCGCGCGAGGGACGAGTAGGAAATCTTTTGAGTTACTCGTACATTTTAAGAAATAAAAAATACTCCAAATGGTGTTCAATAGCTATTTAACCGTTTATTGAGGTAAATAAAATGCATTGATGTGCATGTGTACTCTCCACCATGGCCAGATGAAGGGTAATGTGCGGCTCTAACTTAACCTAATCACAGCATTCCATCCTTTCAATTGCAAATTAATTAGGTGAAAGATCCGCAAAATATAAGCGGATACGGATGGGTCTTTATTATCTTTCGGATACCCGCGGATACGGATACCAATATCCGTAACATTGACATCACTAAATAAGAATATCTTTATTGACGAGTCGTTCTAACTCTCACTTGTTAGTTACATATCTACTTACACGGTAGTATTTAATTGCTAGCTTGCAAGGTGATTCTTACCAAAGAATTTCTTCGCTGTATTTGGGTCAAACATTTTCTCTGCTTCTTTTACGAAAGGTATTTCTGGAGTACTGTCGGACTCTGCGAGAAAATAATAATTCATAGTTTTATTTTGTATGTCAATCAAGGATATTTAATCTCGAATATGATTAGAAAACAGAATCTAGAGGGGGTTAAACTCGAATTTTGAATACTTACCTTGTTTTCCTTCAGGTTTTGGGGCTTCATTTTTTGAAACCTTATCTTCAGCCGCGGCAGTTTCTGAAAAAAAAGCTATTCTTAATTTTTCTTTTCTTGGTTTGGTTCACACATGTTATCGAGGTCGATATCTTTTCATTGGGGCTTAATGGATTACCTAAATGTTTCATGGCGAATAGCCCACATTTTCCTTCCGGACAGCTAAAGAAACTCTTTAAAAGGATTGATTATATATATGTTTAACTATTTAAATAGGCGTTAAAGATTTGGGTGAGTACGTATGTTTTTGTGTGACAGAACATCAAAAACTTACTGCTTTCATCATCTGCTGGCGGGGCAGATGACTCCGCATTCTGAAATGATAAAGCAAATGATTGAGTACCTAAGTATTCTTTATGCTTTCTGCACAAAGTATAAGGCGACTTAGGGAAGGAGAGACCTCAAACGACCTGGCTGTCGAATGTCCCGAGGGAAAAGTTCCTCGGACTCAGGGAAGAGGATACCAGCCAGCGAACTAAAATGTGGCCGCATGTTTATGAAAGCCGTCCCCATGTGACGGGAAAAAACGAGGACAAAGAAGAAGAAGAATAAGGTAACTTAGCAACTACCTCACCAAATATAAGTAGTATCCAAAATAATGCCACACTCTGGTTTGGAGATTGAAGACTTTAAACCACTCCCTTTAGACAAGTAAAACTCGTTAACTGGAGCTGAGTGCAAAATGTAAGAGAGCATCATCATTATCTGCCAAAGGACGTCCACTGCTAAACATAGGCCTCCACTACGGTTTCTCACAGCGACCGGTTGCAAGGCAGGCAGACGTCCTACGCTGCGCTGTCAATAGGTCGAAGGGTCTCCAATCTAGAACTTTTTTGTCCCTACGGCCGTCAGTTCTTCGCGCAATGGCCCAGCCTATTGTCATTTGAACTTGCGAATTCGCAGCGCTATATTCTTAACATTAGCTTTTGCCCGCGACTTCGTCCGCGTGGAATAGTGAATTCTTTCTCCCGTTTTTTACACATTTACCACTATATCTTTGCTCCTATTAGTCGTAGCGTGATGTTATATAGCCTAAAGCCTTCCTCGATAACTGGACTATCCAACACAAAAATAATTATTCAATTCGAACCAGTAGTTTCGGAGATTAGCGCGTTCAAACAAACAAACAATCAAACTCTTCAGCTTTATAATATTAGTATAGATTAGTTCTTTTACGTATCTCCTTATTTCTCCATCTGTCATTGCGTGTTCACCTCACCACCTCAGTTTCACCTCGTTTTAAGTGATAATATTTAAAGGGCTGATTCAGCACAATAAATTAATCATTTTTGTAGAAAACTTTTTAGGGTTTTATCCGCTAGTTTTTGAGAAAATTGGAAACTAAGGTAATTTTTTTTTCAGATTTTAATTTTTTATTAATTCAATGTAAGCTTAGAGAAAAAGACGGTTTGGGCATTGAGTTGAGAGAGGCGAAGTCGATGAAGTAGATAACTTTTTAAATAGTCAGGGTGCTGTCTTGAAAAAAAAAATTGTCTTTGCTAAAGAAAAAAATTATAATGGAATCTCGAATTTCCAAAAAATAATGAATGCGTTCTGTTTTTACGATATCTACAAAGACACTGTTAAAATATTATCACTTAAAACGATTTGACCTTATAGAGACCATGTTTCGAATTAGTTTATAATTACGGTAACACACACTGGTTGAGGACTGAGCTTAGGTAAGAGATAACATTTATATATAGTCACAAGGGAATTATCCCTTTAATTGGTAAATGTGACCTATATGATTACATATAGGTCACATTTACCAATTAAAGTGTAGGTAGAATAACTATTACTTACAATTTTAGCGATGACTGCTACTATCACCAACAAGTAAATAAACTTATTCATTGTTGCAATTCTATAATAATACTTCCCGTTTCTTCAAAATTCAGTAGCTTTCTGACTCGTTCAGCGTTTCAATCGGTTTATATACAAAAATAATACAATTGAAGAAACAAGAACAATACAAAAATGATTGGCCCAATAACTCGGGATATTAGTCAGTGCCAGTCTAAATGACGGGTTATTAAAATTAATTTTGTCGAATTACTGCTATAGATTTTCGGAAAACGAGAATTTGCTAAGTGCCTACTTACTATTCAAACTAACTCGTTGATGTAGTGGTAGTAGTATACTGGTCTTAATCGAATGGGTTCGAATCCCGGGTCGCGCTCTCTTACCAGTCATGTCGATTGTCGTCGCACCGAATTGAAGTTATTGAGGTGTCGAAAGTGGCTTGAAATGGTTCGTGCAAATAACACATGGCCGCTTTCTTGCCTTTGCTGCTCCGCGAATTTGCCTGTGCACACGGCCGTGTGTCTAGATAAGATATTTGTTTTTCTAGTAAAACACTAAGATTTAAATTGATAAATAAAGCGTTTATTTATAATCCATAAAACATATTTCATGTTCCAAAACAATGTTGTGAAAACGTTTAAAAAAAATACCTTAACCAATGGTTATTCAAATACTTGCGTAATAATATTTTGTAGATCGATCAATGGAGAAGTTTGGCTGATAATCCTCTAAACGTGTTGTTTATTTTCCTTTACATTGTTCGTAAGTGCAATAAATAATATAAATTTTTACTCGCATCATACCACAATCTGTATTTATTTATTTACTGCCGACGTGCCTAAGGACGTGCGTAATAAGAAGGAAGGTTGCCTTCTTTGGACATATGCAGAGGGGTTCTCAATATGAGTTCTTAAGGCTGATCCTCGAAGGCAAGATTTCAGGCAAGAGATCACCAGGCCGACCCAGAAGAAAATGGATAGATGACATCAAAGACTGGAACAAACTTCGTTATGACCAGCTAAAAAGAGCGGCTCAAGACCGCATCGGTTTCTACATGCTGACCTCCAAACTTCAATTTGAAGATGGCACCTCATGATGACGACGTGCCTACCGAACAGTCTTCTTAAAATTTGGTATAAGGAACGAACACCCATAATACACCTTTAAACGATATATGCGCACCCGTATATGCACACCCGTATATGCACATCGTTTATGCACATCGTTTAAAGGGTATTATACATAATTAAGGTCCGGTTGCGTGATCGATAGTTAACGAAACTAATGGTTAAATGTCGGTCGTCACCAGCCTTTGAATATATTTACGAATGTGCGTATATTAAAGAAAAAATACCTTAGCCAGATGTCGGAATGGTTATTTAATACTATTTTATAGTGTGACAACTTTAGTGAAAAATGTGTCTATCGATTTTATTCCAATTGAGAATTGGGTTTTGCATTCTACCTGCGGAACTACGGAATTGTGTAGTCTCAAAGGAAATCTCTGAAAATCAGTCTATTGAAATTTGAACCAATGAGTGAGTGAGTATTTGCTGAAAAATGACTCGATTCACTAGTCGGGTGAATAATAATGGAGTGCCTATTTATTCATTGTACACAGTTTGAAATGGTTATGATCGGTAAAAAAAAACTATGAAAAAGGTCTAATTTACTCAAAACTCTTTTTTAATAAACTCCATTCACCTTTGCTAGCCCAACAATGTAAACAATATTTTTGTAACTTTTAAAATAATATCATAAAAAAAATATTTAATTTAAAAAGATCTCAGTGTTTAACAATAAATTAGTTACATATGTTGTTATTTTTGTGTATATCTTGTTTTAAAAGGAATATTTTCGCTAAAAAGGAATGTCAAGATTGTTTACAATATTCGACTAGTGAAGAAAAACGGACTGTAATCAGTCAGGTATCAAACGAATGCCGAGAGTCGCATAACAATGGAATTTTTATTGTGTCTCGTTTACACATACTTGACGAGTTAAAATCCTACATAATAAGCAAGACAAAGCATGCAGCACGCAAGCAGTCATACGCTGTTTGTGATTTGTGGTACTTAAATAAGCATTAGTGTTATAGCTACGATTTGATTTTGACTAAATATGTTTTTTCTACATTTTCTACCAATGTATGTTGAAGCGTTTGGGTTACAGTGTAATATACGATACTATGTGACAATCGTGGGCTGTACTTCGTCCATCCATTAATGAATGGTCAGTCTCCTTTCCAGCATATGGCAAATCTATAATAGTTTATACTATGAGGTAGAACTAAAGAATGAAATGACAGTTTATTCTTTCAATTTTATTGCGTCGAACAAAAATTATACAATTTTACATCATATTTGTAAACCGGTTAACCGGGTTTGTAGCAACGTCGGCCAAATCGGGTAGATGAAAAATGATGAATATAAACCGATTTTGTCAATTTATGGGGAGTGTCGGGCCACCAGGAAGCATGTCTGCAAATTAAAAAGCTAGTTTATTAACAAGATAATATTAATGCAGGTAATTCAATTTAAGAGCATGGTTCTGTCGGTGGAGCTTTTCCATCTTTTTCTTCTTTCCGCCAATCTCTTCACCTCCTGATAAGCTACATGCAACAAAATAAGGGAAAGTTAAATGTCGTGTATCGTAGTATCAGGTGGTGAAGAGATTAATGCTGCAGATAAAATTTTAGGCGATATCAAGAACTAGAATTATGAATTATAGTGAAACAAGAATATGCTACGCCCGCGCCGTAGCGTAGCGTCGTAGCTACGACTCGGTAGAGAGTTTTTAGTGTGCTATACTTATTATTACCTTCTTTTATTAATTTATTTGTTTAAACTTTATTGCACTGTTAGCTGTACATATTGGCGGACTTAGTGCCTTGAGGCATTCTCTACCAGTCAACCTTAATCTTATTAAAACTGTAGAACTTACTGAGGAATTTGTTGACTGTTCTTTCTTTTGCTAATACTATAGACTTGAAGATGCCGTTGAGCGGTGACATAGGATTCAGGAAGCCGCTCCCAGGATTTGATGGTGCTACAATAATGAAAGATATTTACTTTTTTACGGATTGATTTCGCGAAAGTTTATTTTTATTTAATGCATGACGTTTCGAATGCTTTACAGCATCCGTGGTCACAGGCAGACTAAGGTGTTAAGGTGTTATGACTAAGGTGTAATGGTTGTTTTATTAATATGGGTAGGTCAATGGGTAGGACCTTTAAATGGATGCACATTTATCTTACGGGGTAAAAGTCGGCTTGCTCACATAAATTGGTAAAGTCAGCTTATTGTTAGGCTGATCTGCGTAAGTCAGGATTTGCATAATTCCGGACTAAATCACATTCTCTCTGCCAGTTTCCTTGGCGTAGGTAAACAGAGACAGAATGGTAATTTAATACAGAACTAAGCTACACCTGATTTGCGCCAATGGGCCCTAGTACGTATAGTAGGTACTGCTATAACGGTAAGTTTGAATCTCATATTAAACTTAAATATCTCCATACATTTATTGGGTGTTGCAGCAGTAGAGGTTGTAGAACCGGCATCCGCTGCTGGTGCTGGAAGTATACATTTAAGAAAGTTTTAAAAGTTTTTGTTTTTTTTTTCATTTTTTCAAAAAAGTTACCTACTGTACCATGAGAATATTAGTTCTAATTCTTAACTAGATTAGTTCAACAGGTCAACAAATTATTGCTATTTACTGACAGATAAACTTTTAGTATTAAGTCCACCTTTGTACTCTAAATTTGTGCAAAATATAGTCTTTAAATAAAGAAAAATAAGATAAAAAATAATAGAGAATTTGAGGTAAGTGTAGTAAATACCTCAAATAATTAATTATGATTAAATTATTCAATTCTTAATATTTACCTGGATCATCAGCTGGGACAGCGCTCTAAAAACAAAAAATATTTTTTTATTTATAATGAATTAATGATATATTATAGTATATTTTAAGAATAAAATCTGTGGAAATCCCTGGATGCCAGCTTATTTTCAGCAGTGGACGTCCCTTGGCTGTTAAAGATGATGATGATGATGATGATGGTAAATAAAACAAAAGTAGTTTAGACTCTGTTTACTTACCATATTCGCGAACACGGCTACTAATACCAGACAAAATAGTGTTGTGTTCATTTTACTTTTTAGTTAAACTTGTGTATTAATATAAAGCAATTTCCAAATGTAACTGATGTTTCAAACTTGTTAGCATTGTCGTTATATAGGACTAAAAGCTCGACCTTTATGGTTAACTCAAACAAAAGCATAAACAAATTCGAGATAGTGTGTATTTCTCTAGTTTTACTTTAGGAATAACTTTAACTAACAAGTGTCGCATAATATATTATACAATTGTTCCGTATACTTGTAATAAATGTATTGATTGTTACAAAGTTCGCAAGGATGTCTGAGCGGTTTACTGAGAGCACAACACACACGCAAACAACACAAGACTTACTTACTAGTAAGCATAAAATATCATCTCAAAGGTTTTTTTCAAAACCACTAACCGCGTCTAATGCTATCTGCCAACAACATGCCATCATGGAATGTTATCAAACCGTTATAATTTTAAACTTCTTACGTATCTGATGGATTTTGTATTTTACTTGCAGATCTACAAAATCGTGTAGATTTCGGGTAAACCTCTGAAAATCACGCTATTGTGATTTTGACTAGTGAGTGATTACCAAATTCGATTCACTAGCCTGATGAATAGAATGAAGTGCCCATTGTTCACCGTTTCTTATGATAATGATGACCTGTGTCGTCTTATTGTACAAAACTACTCTAAAACAAGGTTTTTGAAGTTAAGATGTTTTAAAAGATTAGTTTTAAGTGATATTTGCTTGAAAACAAGTAAAAAATACACCTATTAAGGAAAAACACTTTTAAAAATCTGTGTACCTACTTACGTAGATAAAAAACATCCATTCCATAAATAAGTAGGTACTTAAACTATATCTACGTATTACCACAAGATAATAGTCATTTTGCTCTTATTTATTTTAAATAAAACTGTTTTTTTTCTAATTTAACTAACATCAGTATCCGACTAACCTATTAAAATGTTATCGCCTATGGTAAGTTATTCCGTCAAGTACCTACTACTACAAACATAGATATTTGCTTTATCGTCGTTCTATCAACGAATAACATGTAACCTTAAATTCTTTTACCAGTAACCTTCCTTAATAACATGTATCAAGCCTGTTATTGACAATACACTTGTGCAAACATCGACGACTTAGGTAACGGTAACATTTCCATTGAATTTGTTCTTATCAGAAGCAGGCATGGAAATCTGAAGCTGCGCAGTCACGTAGACGAAGGTGGAGGCTGTCATGCGAAGCATCATGCCAGGATCGAAGGAAAACACACCATATATGGATGCGCGTGGAACACGTACTTCCAAAAGACGGAAAATAGCCTTAGTAAATTTGTATACAGCTTCTGAAAAAGAAAGATTAAATCTGTTAACCAAACATGAACAATGTCTTATTCTGTAAAGAGTAGGTAGAGCGTTGACATTTCCGTTCTTAAAATGAAGTAAAGCGTTTAATCGATTACTTGCCATCGTTAATAGATCTCAATTGAGCGTATGTGCAAATCAATTTTGTCTGGTCAATTTGCTTCGAAAATATATCCACTAAAATGCTAATAAAAAGAAGGAACATCCAACTCAAGGCTAGCCAACTGACTACGATAAATTTCCTCAGCATATCAATGTCCTGTAAAGTAAATAAATAAAAATACATTTATTATAGGTACACGGAAATGGTCCTTATGTTTGTCTCTGTGGAGAACTAGTAGGGACGATTATACATAGGTACAGGGCGACAGCATGTATCTGTTTTGTATTTAATAACTAGGTAAGTACTAGAGATGGGCCGAGTACTCGGTTAATACTCGGTACTCGGCGTACTCGGCAGGTTTTTCGATACTCGTACTCGGCCGAGTAACTCGGTTTTAATGCCAAGTATACTCGGTTTAAGTAAAGCAATATATTAAGGTAGATATCATCTAAACGACCGGGGAAATCTATTACAACCTCAATTATGATAATGAATAAGTAGAGGCAAAATGAGGAAAACGTTAATAAAAATAATAAATGTGAAATTTTATAAAATTTGATTGTGTTTTGGTGATGCAAAGCTCTCTGCACGTTCTACTAACAGACAATTCCTTTTTTCTTCGTAGTCTTTACCAGCCTCCGAAAATAATCAGACGCTGTGAATGGTGCTTGCAGGTGCTCATAAAAACAATCTTGCTAAGCGTGCCAGCTCTAAATACCTTCTTGTTCGGGGCCTTGCCGACCACTTGAAAGGACTCTTGTCCTTTTCTAGCAAATTTTCTTTGAAATAGCGACCTTATTTAAATTTAATAAATAAAATGTAAATCCGTCATTGGCTGTAAGTCTTACATGTCTATATTTTATATTAACATCATGATGTGGATTTTGTAATACAAAAAAAAGTAATGGGGCTTTTAGGATAATCGCGCTCTAGTGGCTTGATGAAAGCTTATTCTGCGCGAACCTGGTTTGTACTTGTTTACACACCCGAAACAGGAATTTGATTGAACCGAGTTACTCGGCCGAGTACTCGGTTGGAAAAAAAATGAACCGAGTAAAACTCGGTACTCGGTACTCGGCAAAAGTCCTACTCGGCGCATCTCTAGTAAGTACATAAATCATTGTCAAAAATATTTAAGGATGTTAATTACCTGTTTTCTATATATTATTATGGTTTGAACGCATACCAAAGATCCCATTGAGATGCATATGATTCCTGTGAAAATCTAAAAAAGGTTATACGGGTCAATTTAGTTACTGACACATGCTGTAGGTACATCATATTCGTACACGAAAAAGGTTCGTTAATAGAATTTTCTTTTTCAAAGAAAATATATCTTTTGCTTTCTCAAGGTCCTTTTGGATAGAACATTTAAATTGGGGCCCTGTAGCTCGATTTTTGAATCGTTCGCTTAAAGATGGCGAGTTATATTCGTTCGAAGATGAATTAAAAGTCAACGGAAATAACTCGTTTTCGAACGAAAATCACTCGCCATCTTGAAGCGAGTGATTCAAAAATAAGGCCACTGTTGCTGTATGAAACTTACTGCAAATTGGTTACAGTCGAGATATAATTTCAAATGAGTAAACAGCATCTTGTAGATCTTAACATACTTCTTGATATCTGCTTTCTCGTGGAATTTCACAAGATCGTCATGTTTAGGTTTCCAGAAAACTCCATTGAACAAGAATAGGTCGGGAATGTATTCAACCTTCACATTTATGGTTTTCATAAGAGCCACGTTTATGTATCTCGTTCTCAAATTTAGAAAAGAGTAATTTGTGACCAAATAATTGATATAGATTAATGCAAAGAACGCCCATAAAAAGTAGGCGCTTCCGGTCACATGCACTAACATAGAGACCTTGAACGAGAAATACATGAATATCACCACCATACACTGCACCGCAACAATTGGCAATCCCATAATGATGTATGCGTTGTCGGTTATGTCTCTCATGAACTCAGTGTCCTTTATTCCCAACAAAATATCGATCTCTATGCTATGTTTAATCAACTTTGAATGAGCATATCTATTGCCGAAAGTGATATTTAGTAAAAACAAACTTATGATTATAACTACTTCCACAAGTACAACCAATTCTGAGTACAAAAGATAGTTTGTTTTAAATGATGTCTCGTATATGATAGAAGTTACAGCTATTATGCTCGCAACAATCACAATTGCCCCGTAAAGAACAGAGTTCCAGGATTTCTCAACGATACGATTATTTTTTATACTGAACGTTCCATATCCCATTGCTCGTAAAACCCAGAATTGAAATTTACTAAATCTTTTAACATATTCAAGAGTCAGTTTATCTCGGTCACGGTTTTCCATTATTATATATATTTTTTCGTTAGTACTGAGCACTTTGTGTCTGCTATGCCTTTTGGCTTGACGACTAGACTTCAATCATTTTTATACAAAACGACACAGCGATGATTTGATAATATTTCAAAACTATTTTTTATGAACACTAAACTTATCTCTCGATTAATAAACACGAGTGCCTTCTATTATACTTAATTGAAAAATAAATAGTAATGAAACACGCATGTTTTTTCTGACATAAAATACATAAAATCTATACTAATGCATTAGGCCAATCAAACTAATATCGTTAAACCTTGTAGAAAAAATTTCAAGGAACACGATTTTTGACTTCGTAACTTTGTTTGAGCTAGGCAGGAGGTCAACTTATCAAAAGTCCCAGCCCGTAGCATTTGAACGGAGAAGATTTTAAAAGTTTAAAGTTTATTTTTAGGTTTTTCGCTTATTTATCGGACATTATGCACTTATCTTAGTCAAGTTTTAAGCCGACTTCAAAAAAGAGGTTATCGATTCGACATGTATTAAGTAATGTGACTGAAACTGTGGCTTTCTTTATGGCCGACACAAATATTTTATACTAACTGTGCCCGCGATTTCGTCCGCGTGGAGTAGTGACTTTTCATCCCTTTACAACCCTTTTTCGCATTAAAAAGTATCCTATGTCCTTTCTCAGGCTCTAGACTATGTATGTGCCAAGTTTCATTTAAATCGGTTCAGTAGTTATGGCGTGAAAGCGCGACAGACACATAGACAGACAGAATTACTTTCACATTTATAATATTAAGTACGGATTTTTACCATAAAAATTACTTATTGTGACATAACTGTTATACTCGTAGTTAGACATTTATGTTAGGACTTTATTACTCTACAAAACTGTAGAACATCACTTTGCTCTATTGTTAATAGTTTTCGCAGCGTTTGCAATTTAGTGATTTTCCTTTCACACCTTCTCGGTTACATTATCGAAATTTTCATACGGATCTCGAACTTTTTTCATAATTTAATATAGCCTATGTCCGTCGCAGATAGTGCAAGAAAACGCGTAGGCTGCGTGACATCATCAATGTTGCGAGATTGCTCTCACAATATCCGAAGAAAAATATTTTTACAAATATTTTAACAATCAGTTAAAAACCACTTGCAAAATTCAACAGGCTTGTTAATGTGACGGTGGCCGAGTGGTATAGGCATACGCCCGGATAGCGTAAGACACGGGGTTCAATTCCTCGTCTGTCACAGAGTCACAGTTGCTTTTTACAAGTACAATTTATATTATTAAGTTTGTATGGTGACAAAACACTATGTAAACAAAAATAAAAACTATAGTGCAAGAAAGGTGAAAGAGTTTATCAAATCGGTCCAGTAGTTTCGGAGCCTATTCGATGCAAATAAATAAACAAACAAATCTTTCCTCTTTATTATATTGACTAGCGGACCTCGAGACTGCGACCGCGAGTTTTGAGTTTGCTCCCTCCCGTCATAGCATACGCCCGGATAGCGTAAGACACGGGGTTCAATTCCTCGTCTGTCACAGAGTCACGGTTGGTTTTTACAAATGCAATTTATATTAATAAGTTTGTATGGTGACAAAACACTATAAAAACAAAAATAAACTATTCCAGTAGTTCCTGAAATTAGCGCGTTCAAGCAAACAAACAAACTATTCAGCTTTATAATATTAGTATAGATGTTTTAATGATAGATGGACAAGATCACCGTTCTGCCTTAGATAATAATTGTTTGTACAATAAACAAGGAGCCCATTGTTACGCACACGAATCCTGTAAAAATCTGAACGAGGAACTAATTTAGCTTACTGTAACTGGTAACTACCTTAGTTTTTGCTGTACCTATGTATAAAAGTAGGCTTTAAACATCAAAAGTTTGAGCAGTCAACTCACAGTGAATTGGTTACAATCCAGATATAACCTTAAATGAGCAAACAGCATTTTGTACACCCTCACGAACTGGTTGATATCTGCTATCTCGTGAAATTTTACAAGATTGTCGTGTTGAGATTTCCAGAAAATTCCATTGATCAGGATTAGGTCTGGAATGTATTCAACCTTCACGTATATGGTCTTCATTAGAACCACGTTGATTCTCAAATCTGATTCTCAGATTTAAGAAAGTGTAATGAGTCACTGACTCATTAAAATAGATTAATGCGAAAAACGCCTAAGGGAAATAGGCGCTTCCAGTCACATGCAACAGCATAGAAACCTTGAATGAAAAATACGTAAAAATCAAAACAGTGCATAGCATTGCAACAAATGGCAATCCCATAATGATGTATGCTTTATCGGTTATGTCTCTCATGAACTCAGTGTCCTTTATTCCCACTATTGCCAAAAGTGATATTTATTAGAACTAGGCTTATCATGAATGCAATTTCCAGAAATAAAACCAATTCTGAGTCCAAAATATAGTTTAAATTTGACTCCAGCCTAGATAGCATTCTGTTATTTATTATGTATTTTGGTATTAATCACAAGATTGCTTTATATCAATATTGCGGACAAAGTTTTGCAAGGATATTGAGATAATATGTATAGAACATAATTGAAATATCTACTAAAAGAGTCTAATGATGGAAAAGAAAGGTGACTAGCATTGTAATAAAATAGCGCAACCCTCTCATTCGGTATGTTTATCTGCTGGCCTCGTTTTCGATCGTATTTTAACACAGGGAAGAAAATTATATCATTCAAAAACAAGACAATTGTAGTGTTGTCTGGCGAATATCAATTGACAAGTTTTTTAATTTCATCCGTCTTGACTTTAAGATTGGGTTAAAACAAAAAAATGAATTAAGACAAAAAACACCAAAAACAAAAAATATACATTTTAAAGAAATCGAATGCGTGCAATTAAAAAATGAATAGATAAGAATATTCACTATCTGTCAATATTGCTTTTAAAATTTACTCAGGGGAACTATAACACAGCTGATATGATGACCACAATTCCATGGTTTTTGATGTAACTTTAATATCCTTTGTGCTTAATATTGATGAAATAGTCATTCATTCACCCTGCTCTTCACGCACTTTAACTTTTATATTGTACCTTTTGACATTATTTGGAAACTGGCTTAGTTGAGACGTATTAATAAGTGGTTACCTCTAGGTTATAGTAGATTATTCACCCCGGGCGTAAAATGGTGTCTTTCGGCGCGGGCGCCACTTTGAATCACACAGATTTGAGGCCCGAGCGAAGCGAGGGCATTAACGGGTTTACTCCCGAGCGTCAGCGAGGGAGGTAATAGAAAATCCTGAGTGAAGCGAGGGATTTAAGTTCGCCCAAGACAAATACACCTTTTTGCCCGAGGTGAATACTCTGCTTTTCACGCTTTCTGTAAGGCAGTAAAATGATGTCAACTAATAAGTTGGATGTATGCACCGGTGCGCTACGCTGCGCTGTATCAAATCATTAAAAGAAAATTACACATCAACTGAAATTAGCTGATCATCCTTGCTAACAATTCATTCTGCTGACAGTCATTTCAAATATTATAATAATTAAGCAATATTTTTCCTCATACCAGCGCGTGGTGGCGTTCAATTTTCGAAATATCTCCTCTTCGCTTGATAATGGTGCAGGCGAATTGTGCCACATTACCGACTATCGCGTAATGTATTTTCATATAATTTTTTGGCTCGTGAGACGAGATGAGGCACTTTACGTCAACATTACATGACATTTAATTGAACTTTACCGATCAGATAGCGTAAAAAATCTTTGTGGAAAAATTATATATTGTAAGGAATACTTTAGAGGCTTCGTATTTTTATTCTTTATCCCTATTTCAGTCAGATATATTTTGTTATGAGTTCAAGTCAGTAGCGTTTAATGTTTCCCGAATAATATGATAGTCTGCGATTCTGGACCAGGGCCCTGATTCTCTTGTCCCAGACTCTGAAGAAGGATTTTGATGGCAAATAAAAAATGAAAGTATTTTAATCATGATATATTGCTTATCAATACAGAGTAACAAAGAGTTTGTTTCTTAAATATGAAACTAGTTTGATGATATCAAAATGCTAGTAAATGCAACAGACAAGTATAGAACAAGGCATTGCGCTATCACATTTTATGGACCAAATTTATCTTTCAATGATAAGCCAACATAAAAGATTCAGATCTATCAAAACTTATCGAATTGTACAAAATATTATAACATTATCTTTTAATAAATCTCATAAATGCTAATTAGGTACTACTAAATTATGCAGCTAATACATTCTTGAAATTTTACTACTATTTTTCTAAATTTAGACATATTTACAATTTAATTTAAAGTATTTTATCCACAAGCTTCGCTGTGAAAGCGCAAATGTATCAATTGAGCATCATAGTCTTCTACCCTCTTTCAGTAAATCGGAAGCTCTCCATCAAGTCAGCCTTGATGTAACATAACACTAAGTATAACAATCGACGCATTAAATAACTCAGTTACACAAATAGATAATTCTCACACACACTCACAGCACAGACAGTAACCGATTGATATTTTAATTTAAATATTATAAATACTTCTAGAAATGCATTTAAACTTGGTACGACATGTCGCACGAACTCCACGGCTCGTGGCACGAATTTAAAAATTTCGACATCAATAATAAGTACAAACAAAGAACAAACATAACATTTTCTATAGTTACATACACATAAAATTGTGACATAATTTGTGTTAATATTTTGTGAGATAATTAGAAGCTAGTATCACTAATACGAGGAAAGAGATTCCTTTTTCTGGAGTTAGTTCATACCAAAGCCTTTTCTTTGATATTATTTTATGGAGCGGACAAGAAGTGTCATCCGGTCCATGTTGTTTCATTTCAAGTCAGCAACGTTCGCTTTAGCACCATCCTTTTCGATCCGTATCGCAACACTATCCCTCATCTTCCGGGCTGGTTTGAAATGAAACTTACAAACAACTATTAAAAGATACGAGCTAAAGCTAAACAGTTAAGTCTAACTTATGAACTAAACTTAAGTGATATCCCGTACCATCACCAAAGATTGCACATAATACCCGATACTTTGATTTTTGCAGTCGTGCCTAACGCTGTAGGCCAGTGGGCTAATTTCACATTGACTGTTAAAATTAAGGTATTTTTATGGGAACAAAAGGTGGATAGTTACGTAGTTTAACATTAACCGTTCAAAAATATGCCACTAGCACTTAAAACACGGAATGTTTACATTTACGTTGGAAGACGAATCGATTTAATAAATTAGTGGAATTCCATGTGCATAATCACAATACCTAAATAAGCACTGGGGTACATTCGATTATTTTGATGATCTATATTTAAACGGACGGAATAAATTCGTAATTAAGTACCTTTCGTTCCATTTCGTTTAAAATGGATGAATTGACATCGATTACCTTAGTAGGTTTTAAAAGCCTTTTTTGTCATGCCAATTTGTTAATAGCTTATTTAGGTACTTTTAGTTGTGGACAGGCATAGGTAGCTGTCCTAGGAGTTGGTTTGCGAAGGTGGCGTTGGTGAATTTGAAGTGTCTTTTGTCGTAGAACTTGAGCAGTGCCGGGGAGTAGGGGTGCTGTTTCTTGAGGTGCATGTAGTGCTCCTCGGGCTCCGATGTGGTGTGGCCACACTCTTCACACACATACATCTGGAAAAAGACAAAGAATCGGTTAAAAACCAGTCCACAACTTAGGTGCTGATCAGAACAGAACACCAGATATTTCGAATTGTTCTAGAGAAATATTTTAAATTCGTTAAGTTTCTTGGTTTGAAATTAAATGAAATTGAATATATAATAAACTATTCAATTTACCTTAGTCCGTCGCTCCTTGTACGCATAAGTATGCTGAACGCCGTGGACCTTTAAACAGTGCGATTCCAACGAGCATCTTTGGGTGAAAGACTTTTCGCAGAGGTTGCATTTGTAGGGCCGGACGCCGGTGTGTGTCCTGGTGTGTCGCTTTAAGTCGAACGTGTCGTTGAACCCTTTCCCGCAGAACGTGCAAAGGTATCGCTTCACGTCCGAATGGCATTTCATATGCCGGTTCAAAAGCCTCTGTAAACTGAAGTTCTTCGAGCAAACTCGGCAGACAAACTTTGTAGGATCGTCCTCACTAACTAAAACTTGTTTATTTTTCTCCTCTTCTCTCTGTCTCGCGTTGGCTTCTGTTGCCAGTGGGTTCTTAACCCCATGTCCACCATTGATGAATTCCAATGGAAGTTCTGCTGGTAGACCCAACTGTAAAGAAGGAAATGGACTGTTAGTGATAAAAAAAATACTTGAATTATTTATAATGATAGATAAAAAGAAAATGACTTGATAATTAAGTAAGACATATAAACTCATCATTATTAGGCTATAAAGCTGAGCTTAATGCTGCTGAAGAATAAAGTCATTTTAAGAAAAAAAGGGTTACAAGATAAAGCATAAGTTGATTCAGGCTCAGCGTTACGTAATAACGACTTTCATTGTTAAACTTCGATGTCGTCTTTCTGATTCAAATGGTTTGAATATGGACGACATTGAAGAAGAAAAACGAATCAAAGCTTCGCCTTAAAATCAAGAGATGCTTACCCTTTGTTGTAAAATGTGCAATTTGCTATCTCCAGAGCCCTTCTTCAAACTTACAGCAGCGGCAGGACTTAATGATGCGTTCTCGATGTGGTTGCTGCCATCCAGAGAGCTGTTTCCGCCGGGCGACGGGAGGGACACGCCGGTCGGTGAGTCCAGGTCCAGAGAATGACTAGCGGAGAAGGGGAAGCCAGGGGAGAGGATCTGTGGCCTCTGCTGGAACTGGACATGGATTTGCAATTGCTGCATCTGCCCTTCGTTGTGTTGCAAAAGTGCTGGGTTGAGTTGCATCATCGGTAAGTCAGGTCGCTCTTTTGAGAAATTATACGATGAACCCTGTTCTTGACTGGCAAAAGCCAAATAATTTACTTTTTCATAATACTGTCTACTAAGTGTAACTTGCTCTGCCAATGTTGATTCAATATCTACTTGATTGTGGACTGAATCAGGCGTTAATGAAGATGATTCTCGTAAATCCGAATCAGTTATGGATTCCACGTGATTATTAAGCAAACTCGCAAAGTCCTCCGTTGAATCTGAGAGATTTCCTAAAATTGTTTCATTTGCACCAGAGAAAGTTAGCGTGGTTGAGAATTGGTAATTGTCTATTACGTCATCTCCCATGTCAACCACCATAGAATCGTCAAAATTGCTTCCGTAGCTTCCTATACCTCCTAAGTTTTCCAGTTTATTCTCGTAGTCTATTTCTTCATCTTTGAGAGCTAAACCGTAATGAGCATTTTGCATTAATGAATACTGTTTACTCTGTTCACTAAAGTTTGTGGCATTTTCATTATTTTCGCAGTCCATGTTAAAACCATTGATAATGTTAAATTCATTCGTAAAAGTGCTATTGGCATTAAATGAGTTCTGACCTCCCTTAGAGGATGGTCCGAGAGTTTCGTAAAATGGAGGAAGACTTCCTGTTGGTGGACTGTTGGGTCCGTAATTTGATCTGCCGTCACGGCCGTTGCCTCCGCTTCCTGAGCCACCGCCAATAGCACCACCACCTCCCGATGATGGAGCAGTGCTACCACCACCCGAGCTGAAACTTCCGGAGCCTCCACTGCTCTGGGAACCACCATTAGAACCACTACCACCAGTCGAACGCCCATGGCCTGCCGCGGCACTATGTATTCCAGGAACTTTATTCGCTGGGCAATTTCTGAGCACTAGAACTGGCCTAGCAAGTATTCCATTGGCGATTTTTGAACTGCTAGTTCTTCTCTGTTCTCGAATTTTTTTCTCAGTTTCTTCATCCTCAGTTTCTCCGCGTTTCTTCGCTATAACATAATCAATGGGTTGATCTTGTTCAGGTTCAGGTGTTGGAAGAGTTGCCGGTAAGCTCACATCAGATATTTCTTTTTTGTTATGCAAAGGTGTCCTTTGAATTACTGAAACTTTTTGACATGTGACGTTGTTATCGATTCCAGGTGATGGCGCTGATTCTGGGGATGGCGTACTTCGTGTTGGAAGAACTACCGGTTCACTATCAAGGGAATCTTTCTCTTCTTTAATAAGAGGGCGGTCTTCAGTTTTTTTCTCTTCAGAAACTACAGGTAAGTATTGTTTTCGCTCTGCTTGTGTAAGAACATGTCCTCTGTGGCTACCATAAGGAATATCTCCACCGAGTATAGAAGAGATGAATCTTCTGGGTTCTTTTGTGCGTTTGTCGTGTGTGCTTTTGGGATTCCTTTCACCAAACACGTCACGATCTGAAACAAATAATGCGTCTATGTTAAAATTTTGTTATGTAAAGATAAGTAAGGGCTGATCGAAAGTTACAGAGAGAGAAATGATAATTTATAATGTAACCAGTTGTGACGCACTTGAGAGTTCACGTGACAAGATCACGCACTACGCGTTGACTGTTTACGAAGTATTTTGAGTATGTTTTAAACTTAGTTTTTAAACAGTAAGATAGAATTGAAAGGAGTAAGCTAGTAACTATGAATTTGTCCTCGGCTTATTGCTAACGTATTCATGCGGCGTCGGAAGCGTGAAGCCTGGTTGACGTCAGTGGTATGTGCCTCCATAACGGTAATACTCGCCTCCACACACACACACCCACGGTTCAATGTGTGTAGTGTTATTGTAATTTGCGCGCCAGCGGACAAAGTGACAAATTCAATCTCGACCCAAATCTGCTAGCCATTGACGCCGCCGAGTTTTACCCATTCAGCCACTGTTGATTACTTCCTGCTTGGTCATATGATTTTAACGTGTCTACCGATTCTATCATCAATGTCAACCGTATCGCAAATATTTCCAACTTTAACTACAAAACTATAATCCGAAATGCGTATACATTATGCAATAATGTAGCAAGGATGAGTGCAGCATGAAATTAGATGAGGACGAAATTGTTTAAAAAAAAACCATTATAGCGAAATGTGCGTAGGTAGTCAGTGAAAGTCCCAAGGTTGGCCCAAACGAGTTCCTTTGCCCTTTCTCGGCTTTTGTTAGGAGCCCAAGGACGAGCCTGCATTGTTGGGGCGCTTTTTTGTCCGGTGTCCGTAATTGTATGCGTCTGCACGGCGGGCGTGACGGAGTGTGGACTCCAATTTTGAATCTCTTCGTCCATAGTGCACCGTTGATTTTTACAAAAAGTACCCCTGGACATATTTCCAACAATGTTTATAGCAGCACTTAAAGGCTCTTAAAACCCGTGCGTAAATATTGCATGTTTGCTTTTATGTTCATCGAGTTCTCGGAAACTTTTGGCGGACGAGTCTATTGACAGTGGCTTGGACCGGCTGAGTCAAGAAGTCATTAAAATTGTTAAACGAAGTTACATATTGGTATGTGTCTATGCAGAGAGAGTAAGCATTTGACTTAAAAAACATTGAGATATAAAAAATGATTTCATCGGATACAAAAATGGAGTAGAAATTTAAGTTTCAACAGCAACGCGATTTCATTGTTCATGCAATAACTAATTAGCATAACTTGATTAATATTTACAATAACACTGATCTTCCTGTCTGCGGAGGTTCATTGACAATCCTTGAACCAAAAGTTCAAGTGCAGAAAGGTGTAAATAGGAGTTTTTTCTGCAGTTAGGATAATATACATATCTATTCGGGTTTTACTGGTAGAATAATAGTAAAACCTATCGAGAAAGTACCTACGTTGGAGCTTGTTTTAAGTTTTATTAGTCGATTTGTAATTAAGTGGCTATGTTTAGTAAAAACATCCTATAAAGATTAGCTCGATTACGAACCGCCTCCCATTGTTTTCGCTAAAGGTCGCTAAGTGTCGGTAGAATTTTTATCCAATTAGCAATGTTTCAATATTGTATTAGAGAGTCATTCAATTTAGATTAAATAGTCATACGTACCCTCATATATCATTGAAAAGTAAAAATTTATTTGGACTTTATTTTTAAAAGAAAAATTATGTGATTAATCCTCATAATTACTCATTTCATCAAACAAACACAAAAGATCATTTTTAAGTAATTGTTATGCAGATAAAAAATATCATTGGTAAAGAGAATCAATATAACAATAGAAAGAAAACAAATATTTGAACAAGAATCAAATGCGTTACTTAATGAAGCTTAAAATTCTACAAAATGCGGTTTTGAATGACAGTTGCTAATATGTCGTACAATTAGGAGGTCTTAATTTTGTATTATTTTGTTACATTAATTTTATTGGTGCTTTATCTAAGTGATTGCTTATGGGCTGTGTAAATTGCCACAAAGATTTTTATTCTGGCGGTCGTGATAATAACGTGTGTCCGTGCCTGATATATGGAAAACAGACTTGGAGCTCTATTTTTGAATCACTCGTGTGAATATTTCGAGGGATCTATGTTCGAAAACGAGTTATTTTCGTTGATTTTGAATTCATCTTCGAACTAAAATCACACGCCATATCCAAGCAAGTGATTCAAAAATAGCGCTCTTGGACTCGCAATTAATATTCTTCGGAAGCATCAGCGTTTGACCGCACACTTTAAAGAATCATAATGAGAATTTCGTTCATGGACATAATGTAAAGGCATAATAAGACAATTCCTCAGAAATGACACCATCCAACAGTAAATAAAAATATATTAATATTAGATTACGAGTTTCACCGTTCTACTGGAAAAATGCAAGTGGAAAAATTAAGTAATTTTTCCATTTTTTATATCCACAAGTATAGAAAAAAAATACACGCATGGAATGAACGATTTTTTGTACAGTAATAGTCACCCAGGGGAAGCAAATACTCTTTTCTTTTTTAAAAAAAATCAATTGGTGACCTTTTTACGGATATAAACTGCACGAGAATTAGGATATTGCAACTTGATACTCAATTTTTCGCAAGAACAGTGAAAATCTAACATATTGTAATTATCATGGCTTTATTTACATTTTAAATAATCTGAGTAGTTTTTACATACTAACAATTCTATAAATCGCTTTTTACATAAACGAGAAATGTAATTTTTCAATGGAAAAAAAATCTAACCATCCTCAGCGTCGTTAAGTCGGTTCGTCCTCGTCACGTCTTTCAGTCATATTAGTTCGCTCAACACAAGCATAGCTTAAACCCATTCAGTCTTATTTAAATAGTGCGGTTTTTATTCTAAAACGGTAAGTCAAGGCCCCGTAATTATCAAGTCCATATCTATTCAGCCAGTTGCCGTTTCCTGCCAAGAAACAACCTTGAATGCGAACGCTCATTATTTGGTCATTAACGGCTGCCGTCTTCGCATCAGTTTTTGGCAATAATTAGTGAATCCAAAGCGGGGGTCGAGCGTCTTCAAAACAAAACAATGGTACTCCTGTTCTCGTAACGTTGATGATGAAGGATATTTATAAGCTTTTGAGTTGATTGAATCAATTTCTTTTAGTATTGATACGATATTCGCTGCTAAAAGAAACCAAATTTTCAACACCAATTTGTCTAACGTACTTTCTCGTTTAAATACCATCAAGCACGAATAATCGATTTAGTAACAACAAGGTAATTATTGAATAACAATTATCGAGTTGTTTTGTGGGACATTACATTAGAAACATTAGCACATTCTGCGGCGTGCAAGATAATGCCAAGTTCCTAGCAATTATCGACACATTAATCACTGGTAAAACGTTATTCTAATATGCCTAAATGATTAATTACATCTTGTCTGTCGGACAATGTTACAAATTGGTACGCACAATGCCATGCGCTAAGCCTCGCGGCTCTGACAAGTCACGTCACTCACTATGGCCGATTTGATTATGAACTACTATTTTTAGCTAGGAACAAAAAACCCTCAGGGAACAAACTAAACGGAACATTTGAAAAAGTGAAAAATGCTAGGAGCTCTAACGAAAATATATGATGGAGTACCATCGTCAAAATGGCTGCCTACATCTAATAGTGACAATGGTCATGAAACATAAAGAATATACTAGTACACTTGCTGGACATTTTAATTAAACTTTTTGTTCCCAAACCGATAGATAGCCAATAAATTTATAATGCATATTAAAGAGGCAGCTATAAAACTGGCCCGAGGCATTAAAAACTAGCGATCTCGAGCGGGCGAGCGAGTCCTTGCGGGGGTTATCGTACGCAGTTAGCATTTAACGCGGTATAAACGTAAGACAGCTATGAAGAACCGCTGCGGACGAGACCACATAAAATTCCGTTGAAACCTTTTTTCTGGTGCGAGTACCAACGGCTCTAGAGCTCGTGCGCACTCAAGAATCGGTTAAAAGGTCGATCCGAAGGACACCGTTTTTTTGTTTAGATTCATTTATCGGTGTCCGGTGCCATCTGTGAGCAATTCAGACCACATGTACAAATCTCATACGGTTTCCTGCTACAACTGACGTAAGCTAAAACTAAAAGCTTTTTCAATTAGCCTTTACCAAAAAGTTGCGTTATGTTCTGTAATGGGGCAATAGAGGTCACTAGATCGACGACGTCTATTGTTTAGACGAAAACCTTTGTTGTACTCCGCACATTCGTTATCTGGTCGCGAGGTTGAAGCCGATGCCTTCCTACGCCCGCTCCGCCTACCGAATATAATTGCTCAGCCTTCCGGATTTTCAACGCCCGTGGTGAACGGCAAAAAACGGTGATTCTAATACGTCTCTGAACGAACGGTCGCAAAAACTGTTCAATTTATTATTATTTTGATCACGACGTGAATCACAACCAGATTTGGCGAGGGTTAACGACCCAAATATGTTTAGCGAAGTGTTCAAGGCTAACACCGAATAATTTGGCAGTTGGTATAAAAAATCTGGTATCAAGAAGGCGATCGCATGACTGGTTTTCCTCAGTAACGAATTGAATGCGGAGTTACTTAAGTTTGAGGTGCTTATGGCTTATCCGTTAAAGGGTTACCGTTACTCGAATTTTTTCGAGGATCATCATTAAGAAGTCCGTTCGGACGTACAGTATCTCGTATAGGTACCCCACAAAATGTCCACAAAACATTAATGGGTTAACCTCTCTAATCTTTAGAAGAATGCGTTGTTTGGTAAAACAAGTTACAGTTGGGATTGGGACTGAATAATATTTCTACAACAAGTTTTTAATATGATTTAACTTTGAATTAGGAGTCTGCTTTTAAAAACATGTTTTAAAAACCTCGTTCTTAAACTGTTAAGACGTGCCAGTTCGTGGGCGGTCCATGGTAAATTGCTCCAAAATACACGAAATAATCTTTTATTGTGCATGGCATGACACAACAATGAAGGAGATGACCTTATGCTTGAGATAATATATAAGCCTTCGGTAACTATTCGTCATTTTATTTTATTTTTTGGATCATCACGACATCAGAGTTAATCTTACTTCTTCTTAAATATTTTTGGATGACTGGATTATCGCTCTACAAGTATTCTCAAGAAATATTATTTAGTCATTATTTTAAAAGCTCGCATTTACAGAAGATAAGGATTTCTCGTCCTAGGTGGTCCTAATGCGTTTCGATAACAGAATGTTCCCGTTAATGACGTATGCGGGTATTGTTGTAGTATTGTCTCTCAACCGTGACTTCACCTTCATGAACGACTTTAAACTTTAAATTCAGTAACTCAGTGATTATGTAAATATATGCGATACACAAACATTTTCTTATACTGCCATTTTGCCAACTAAAATTTTAACAGTTGTGATTAACAGTATTGTTTTCATCACGTTTGTAGGCAGGCATATGCAGAGACATTTGCTTTTATGAGCAAATATACCTACAATCATCTTATATATGCAGTTGTATGTAATTCACCTTAATTTATTTTTCTACGTTCTCAAAAAATCAATTTCATTTATGAGATAAGTATTTGTGATTAACGAAAATAATTTTCTAAATAAAACAGCGATATAAGGAAGGATAACAATCAAACTATTATTGTTTATTTCCTAGAATGTCTATGACTCATATATCATACATTCAGAAAATTACCATGGGAGTTGCAATTCAGGGTCATTCTGTATCGTAAGCGTTTTCTTTGAAAACATAATTGTTATAGCCTTTTTATTATTCGGCAATCCCTTGGGGCGAATTTAGTGGATTAGATCTAATCGCGTGCATTGGTTATCGTGTGGCTATTTGTTACAATTTCATGGACAATAGTAAATATTTAATATACTGTAACATACGCGTCGGAACTAAATTGAAATTTATTTTATGAGTATTTTATTTATTGTTTCAACTATGCGCAATGTGCAGCTATTCTCGTTATCACCATAATCGGTATGTGCAAAACTAAGTATTTAGAAAACTTCGTTGCTCGCTAGGATCATCGTTAGCAAATAAAAAGGCAGATGCATATGTAATTAAGGGCAGGCTGGACCCGCATACTCATATGATGGCAGAACCGGTGTTCTGTTGTTTTTTTTTTATTTTTAAGGACATGTGCGGACATATCGACCGTTCCTAGAACGAGTGCCAGCCATCACGTGCGTGGCATCTTGTTCTTGTGGGCTCGCAAAAAATATGCCAAGTGCGTAGCCGATGCTCACCAGGGTTCCTTAGATTCGTTCCGAATTGGGCAACATCAATTATTACGAGTTATATTGATTATTTCTGTGAGATTTATGGTTGTTATGATGATGTATTTTTAACTCATAACTTAGACTGTCAATAATGTTTGGTATAATTTAAAATGAAATACTACCTAATATAAATATCTATAAAAAATTTACAGATAGATGAAATAAGTTAAATGAATATCTCTAAATGATGTAATTGTACCTTCATAATTTACTGGGAGAATAAAGGGCTATTTATTTGACTTGGACTGATAAAATTCGTCTTTACACAAACATTTCAGTAATAGGAGCATTATTAAATGTTGCCAACACAAAATCCTTTTATCATTAAATTTGCATACAAAGATAATTTAAGGTACTAGGGTTTTCAGCAAGCACCAGCAGACCCCTAAACACAAATAGCTAAAAGGCAAGTTCCCAATAACCGTAACCATAGGTTAAGTGGCATAGGATGTTAACGCAAAGCCAATTTCCTTCACACTAATGTTCATGCAAATTGAGCAATGGTTTACTTTTCCGTACTTGAATTAAGTTATAAATAATGTTTAGTGAACGAAAACAAAGGTTGTAAACAAAGATAGTTAATTTACTGAGTAGGTTTAAAATCTTAACTAATCTTATGGCTAATCAATTACTGATCCTCAAAGATTAAAAATATACTGTAGTTAATTAAGGCTTTAATACCTATATAAAAAATGCTCAATGATTCAACTGTATCAAGGAAAACTGCGTCAAAATGATTTTCCGCAAATTTATAACGGCATTGAAGGCGTTTGTTGTTACGTATGCGCATATTATCGTCGTTGAATTTCAAAGTTTCAGATGTATTGTTAATATTCTAGGTCGCTGTGAAAATTCCATGCACGACTCCCAACGAAGGCCTGTCGTCAGACGCCATACATTTTAATCTGCATACAGTGAAGATAAACAAGTTTAGTCTGCATCTAAGCTTGATATTATTTAACTCAATCAATATCAAGTGCTATCGTTTCCATAATGTGTATAAATTGTTCAAGACATCAGCGTAAAAGATTGGCCGATAAATACCTATTATGCATTTGAAACAGTACGGCGATCAACCAAAGTCATTCCGAGAAAAGATTTACCGGAGCTATTTACATCGTAATCTGTTTTTTTATGATCGTCTTAAAAAGGTAGCTGGGCACAATGGCGAAAGAACACAATAGGCCACATGGTGGTACACATTCCTTCTTTTTGGGCTATTCATAAAGATGCAGATTTTTACTGTTCGCAATTAGAAACACGCGATAACGTTTGCCGGATCATTTCTTCATTCATGCACTTGACGATAATGCTACCTACTATTGAATACAGTTTGAGTATGAATGCAACATAAAGATTGCTAAGTATTTTTTACCGTAGAAATTGATAAATTCAACGACAGAAATTAACGTTCAAGACATGAAAACATATGATCCTGTCATACGTGTCATTGTTACGATTGTCAAAAGGTAAACTGTCAGGACCCTTGGCCTTAATGTGCGTGTCAACAGCACGCGGGCACTCATGTTAATTGATCAATTCGCCCACTCACAGCAGAGCTCGCTGTGATTTGTGCTAAGTATATCATCTATATATCTATAGCTACAAAACTGTGCCGTGTGACATATCTAATTACTAACTAACATCTTTTATTGCACTAAAATATAGAAGGAGACATCACTTTCAAATTACTGAATATCCCTGACTTTTAAATACTCGTACAATCGAAAGGAAGAACGATTACACAAAACTATATTGCCTTTGACTATATTCGGAAAGGTATGTTTTCCATTTGGGTTCAATGATTTGAGAATAATATAAATACGGTTAAATTTGCTCTACCTAAAAAGGTTACAGTTACTTCATGAAGTTAAAATTAATTGAAAATGATAAATGGCAGTAGTGAACTTTAATGCCACGAGTTAGACCTTCATTCATCACATATTATTTAATTCTCATACTGCTTTGTACTTAATTTAAAATGATCAACAATTTCATACCTTTTCGTTTATTTATCAAAATCTTTTCTTTGTTTTTCTTTAATATAAATAAAAGAGTGTTAATTAATTCGAGAAACAGTTTTAATGGCAAATGAAGGTCGATGTCTTTTATTTACGGTTTGCGGTATAATGGATTTATTAAATCGAATACCTACGGAATGAATACGTTATTTTTTATCAATATTTACCAGCATTTGAAAACATACACGTTATACAATCTAATATGGTTTATAATCGCAGAAGTACTACACGTATTGAGTTAGATAACCGAGGGCGTATCACATAAGCATCCCGTTGATGTCTTTTGTACGGGGAACAGAATTTCTCTTCTTTCCTAATATCATTATACATTAGACGTAATGCATGTTAAATCAAGAAATGATTTAAAAATATATTTATCCTTAACTTAATTCGCGAAGGAATATATTAATGAGGTTGCTATGGGTACATTTTTATATTTTTATTGTGAGATCCTAATGAAATGATTTCTTCAATTTCAACTTTAAGCCTTAAAAATTGCATCGCAAACATCGTGAATATATTATTTATTGGGGTGTGCGGTTTAAGAATTTCGACCCCACTTTTATATTCCCCTAAGTCCTTGCACATTGCGTTTATTATGGGATAATAGTACACAGGTCGTGTCCTTCACTGCGCCCTTTATCGCACAGGTGTAGTAGCACCTGTAATTGCTCACTTTATCTATTTTTGTGCCCTTTTGAAAACTAAAATAAGACGCACACCATATGTAGGACATTTGCGTCGGCAATAATTTTTAACGTACACAATTTGCAATAATGAAGGCCCTAATTTTAATTAAACGGGCCTTTTCATATTCTGATAATGTATGTTATAATTATTATCTTGTATTATGTATCTGCGATGTTCCAGTCAATGTTGACGTAACTTATATGTATAGACTACTTCCATCCTAATAGTTGTAGGCATTTAACTGTATCGTGCATAATATTACGTCCTCTACGTAGTAACGGTCATTCGAATTTTAAAAACAAATGAATGAAATCAACGTTGCGCGTTGGGTTACCGAAGTGACATGGAGAGCGAACTCTATGCAAATACGGGCCACGCATACAGTGAACATGTTAATTATATTGAAATGTCAGTGGAGATTGCGGTGACTAACCTAAATACAAAGCGGCGTCGATGGCAGCGCCGGAAGTCGTGCTATTGTGCCGCAACCATTGACACCTCGTGCCTATATCATCCGGTCAATTCCTGTCTCGTGGTCCGCTTATTAGCGCTTCTACCAATAGCAGTTCCAGATATGAACCATGAAGATGTACAAGCTCAAATGTCAAGAGGCTCGTTCTACGCATGTTCGAGCTGACAAGTTCACTGAGGTGATTGCGAATTGGTCCTTCGAACAAGATATATTCTAATACTTTAACACGTTCCGGGACAGTGCCCGCCTACAGGCGTGAAAACAATAAAACATCTATTGTGTCTGGAGTAGTGTCCCGGAACGTGTTAATAAGATGATTGAGTACATCCTTTACAAAGTCTCGATTTGAGGTATTTTAAGAAGATTTGTACAATGTTATTGACATTATGTAGAGTAGACAAAGATTTCTTCAATAAAGCACATTCAAAACGTAATAAGCCATTTATATTCGGATCACATATGTTTTTATTTACCATAGTATCAGTCACAGACAAAAACTTATCACCACTGATCACCAGCCGACTTGCCATTTTATCCTTCACGAAAAATAACGTGTATCTACTAGCTGAAATAACAACGAGTCACTATTTTAGCATGTTCATGAGAATAAACATTTCGTGGAAATATAAAAACGCGACAGTTATATTAGTGATTCACACTTAACTACCTACATGGAACCGTTAAAAAGAGTAGTGGTCATCTACGGTCAGCGATTGTTTACGTTGTTATAACAATTACGGATGTTGTTACCATATTTGATGCCATAGCACAGCTACCTTCGGTGAAAAAAAAAGTTATCTGAATCTCTCACGTTGGAAACTTTTTACATAATAATAAAGCACGTCTTCCTTAAATAGAAATAAATGTAGAGGTAGAAGAAGCAAAGGTTCCAACAAAAGCAACGAAGGATTAGGATCACGCAAGTCACACAAACGGTCGCAGGTAGGCGTGTGTGCACAGACCAAAACCAAGAACAGGATTTTATCCAAGTGCGATCAACTTTTTTTTGGAATAGCAAGTGGCCGTTATGGAGGTATTGACAAAAAACATAACTAGCGTTACTCAGATCGCCAATGTTGGAGCTATAAATAAAGAAATGCATGAATGATTCGCAGTAATGATATCGTATAAGGAAAGTGAAAAAGAGACAGGTGAAGACGCTTGAAATACAATGATGATTTCGATAATAACGATAAAATTATCTTATGAGATGAAGATAGATACAGACAAGAAGCCAAGAACGTATTCATTATTCATAAGTAATTGAAAATGACCAAGAACATGAACACAAAAAGTTGATTGTGGAGATGAATGGGTCGTTATGAGGGTACAGAGATGAAATCGAGATGACTTACCGGCGCATTCTTTATCCTTTTTGGAGAGGAGAGGTATGGGCCCATCGTCCAGAGGGGAGCCGGGGCACAGCGTGTCAGCCTTGCTCGCAAGCAACTCCTGACCCTCTTGAAGGCCCAACTGCTGCTCATGCAGCCGCTTCTTTATGAGGAAGATCTTCGGCATCTTGTTTCTTTAAATGTACACTGCACTCGATCCTGTTCTTATCTGTCACTGTCTTTCAAAATTCACAAGTCAGCATCGTATCATCACACTGCACGGTAGGATTCCTCGCGTTGTTTATTTTGTGCGGAGCAGCTAGCGGCACATGCGGTACCGTTGGCCGCTGCGAAAGGACTGCGAGCTAGTGTGCGGTGCCTCGACACCGTTGCCCGAACAGGTCCGCCCCCGCCCGCGCCGGCGCCGCCGCCCGCCCGCGAGCCTGCGCCCGCGCACACAACCGCGCGTCCCGGCCAAGACCACTTACACAACCACACATTCCTGTATTACCAGTAAAAGTGCTGCATCTCGCATGGATGTCCAGTTCACTTATTATTTTAACAATTAGTCTTTTATTGTACATTACCTTGAAGATGTCTTGCTAAGCTTCTGAGCTGGAAGATTCAACTTATGGTTTTATTTTATTTTACTACAACCTAAATAATTTTAACACATTTACCATTTTCTAATACGACATTTATCTTGCCATTTTGTTTCATAAACTAACAATATGTTTCAATTCATAATTACATATATACTATAGGACTTCTTTGCTATTTGATCGAATTGCTCTTGTTTATTTACATATCAAGAACTACCGTTATTTGAATTCAACAGTGTATTACCATATATAGCTCAGCAATTTTGACCACCTTTTCATTTCTGCGAATAATTAACATTGAAAATCTGAGTCACTTCAATCTCCAAGATGAATCATTGTATATTTAAGAATATACACTTACTAATGTCAATGATTATTCATGCAATTTCATCAATATGGTTTATATCATCATATTCCCTTCCCTAAGACGTAGGAGTAGGTTATGTATGTAATTTGTCCAATATTTTATTATGTTTTTTGTCCCAATATTTTTTTGCGATTGCCTACATCATAAAGGACACGATAAGTTACAGTCTTCCGAGAGTGATTACTGATTATCTGTTGTATATTCATAAGCTGATATTTTGTTGGCGTCAATGCTCTTTTCATATTTCTGTTGAAAAAATCCCCACGGGACTCTGTCGGCGTCAGCTCAATCAACGGGAAACTACATAATTATGGCAACAGACGCCCAGTAATCACTGTAAGGAAAATATTCCCTGTTTCTTCTCTCTTCACAAAGCAACGGGTATAAAGCAAAGCTAATAAAGTTTACAGTCCTTTTGTCTGCCGATAGTTTTGGTGCTAAAATTAAAATCTTATTGTTTGGCCCATTGCTCTGTATTGTCGGCGCCTTTGTTGTAACCGCCCGCGCCGCTCATATCATATGTTTCTGATTATGGTTTTGTGTATTAAAACCTTTTGTTTGTATTATCTCACATGTAAGAGCAGTCTATATTTTGTTGAACGTACTTACAATTAAATAACACGCATATACTTTTTGTTAAACCGAGTACCTACTATTAAGCAAGATTAAGTCTAGGCGAAAACATTTTGCGAGAAAAACAACTTTTCCTTGTAAATATTTCAATCGGATTCCTTTGATGGACTTCCTCCCTTATGAAGTGCGTCCGCATCCTGTGTTATAGATTCTCAACGGAAGTACTATAGTATGTAAAAACGTATTAAAATATTCCTCCAAAGAATTCTATATCCACGAGGATAGCATTTCACTCGTAAAGAAATGAGCTGTGAAATTTGTTTGCTGATCACAATGGAATCCGCAAAGCTATGCAAAGAGGAGATTACGTCGTGCAAATAACTTAAGCCGTAAGGCTCCATCCCAAGAAAACGGTTTTAAGTTTTTTCAAGCATGCGTAAGTCGAAGATCTAAGAATGCTTTTAAAAGCTGTGTTTTTGAGACTTCACTATTATTATTATGACAATACACGTACTTATTACTGTTTTGTTCATTTAATCTGGTTTTTGAAACAGTATACCTACAGGTTTTACCCTTGCTCAGGTGTATTTCCATTTCCAATCCGCAATTAATCAAATACAGACCCTGATGCGAAATGATGAGCTTTAGATATGTAAGGATTGGGTTTGCTGATTATATAAAAATAGAAGATTTAGGATTTGAGTTCATTTTCACGGTCGAATAAACCTTTATTTCAAAGATCATAAATCATTTTTTATTATAAACGCACCTAACGAGACCATAAAGTGGCAAGGAGTTGAGAATAAAAACAAAAGCGTAACTTGCTACCGAAATGGTTGTTTGCTTTTTAGGCTCCAAATAAAAAATAGAAGTGATTCTGCATACCAAGGTTTTTGTTGAAATGTGGTGCATAAAAATATACTTTGTAGCTACAGAAGCTTGCCTTTTTAACCATTGTTATACAGAGTTTGAGATTATTTCTTCGGAAAAACTGAAATCCTTCGTAAAAGGTCAACAACATTTAAAAAGCTAGTGATCCGTAAAATAGGTGTGAAAAGACAATTGAAATTGAAAAAACGGTAATATTTTTAATAAAGAGCATGTTAAAAATCGTGCACACGTTTGAGCGTTTCAGATTGTGCTCGCACGGAACTATAATGTAAGCTCTGTACGAGAATTTAATTAACTTCATGCTACATTAATTTTTAACTAAGAGAGATGGCAAGCAACATCTTTAAGATAATAAAACTGGACGCTTAAAAGCTTATTCTTTATTTGAGAAGCAACTTGACAGAACAATGTTTCTTTAACAACTTAAAAGATAACGACAACAACGACGATCTTGGATCTTGGTTGCAGCCGCAAGGTAGGTTTCATTGAATTCCGGTCGAATATTTAAATAAACTGTGAAAGCGAAGAGCGAGTCAAACTGAATGATGTGATACGAGGGACAGGAAAACCGACTTAAGATACTGTAAGCTCTTTTCTGGTACGCAAACACACTCTAATATCAATCTAAAAATTCAAATATCAATCAAAAAATGCCTCAAGAGGTAGGTTAATTTGGCGATCATTAACTTAGCATTAGGAGTTTAATCATAATTTTAAACAGCGAAGCAAATAAGCAATTGAAATTGAACATTTTAAAGTTTTAGTAACTGCCGACAATTTATTAAAAACAACCTTTTTTTTGTCAATCGATTCTTTTAAATACCAAATTGGATATGCGTACTTTTGAAGAATTTTTCATACCACACACAAAACATTAGTTTTAGTTAGTTTTACAATGAGTATGGATTTTATGAGCCCGAAATCAATTAAGTGAACGGCTTATGTAAATACTGAATCATTCTCATGTGAATTTAATTGAGATTTATGTGAAAAAATTGTAATCTGCAGGGCTATTACGAAAATTGCAAGCAGTTGCGATGCGCCCGTAGCTGGAGCCGAAGCTCTGTGGACTCCGAAGTAAAGGTTTAGCTAGCGTAATTTATAAGCGATGCAAAAAATGAATGTCATACTTAGTATTTACTTAAAAGCAAAATGCTTCCATGACGTTCATTGTTTAATGCAATACGAAAGCCTTCAAATTCTATATATTCTCCGCTGCATCAGTGGCTTTCCCCTGCTAGTCAAGTCCTACTTTCAAATCAAATCCTGCGAGCCCTGACTTTTGCACAGGAACAAAAAGGTGATGTCAATCATTCTGGATTTAACCTAATATATGGTTGGTTCTTAATATCATCTCGTTAAGTTCGTCCACCTGATTACGTCTGTAGCCGATATCAACGGCCATGTCGCTGGCACATTAACGGCATTACATGTTGACGGAAGTCGAAAGCCTGCTGCATAGCAAGACCTGTAAGAATAAGAAGATCTAAAAGCGATCGAGTTAGCTAATAGTTTCCTCTGTTCACCAGAGCGACAGCAAGCGCGGCGGGTGCGTGCGCGCATATTGCGCAACGCGGTGTTGCGCGCCGGTTCCGCGCCGGTGCGCGCCAAGTTCTCGGCAACGCTAACCTCCTTCAAGTTTACATCGCCAACCTTGGTTGCCGTCGAGCGTCGAGACATAACCACGGTACTTGTGGAGAAAGATGGAGGGGCTTACTCTACGCAGCTATCCGATGATAGTAATTCAATCAATGATTGTCGCTGTACCTTCTACATACCTTAAAATCATTTTACAGATTATTTTTTTATTATAATAGCATAGCAGCATAATACATAAATAGAGCTTGTCAGAGTCGCTCAACTCACTGTGATTCGTCCTTTTGTGGCTACGCTGTATTACCCCTACGACAATGTCATGTTCAGGATCCTACCAGAATGCAAGGGACAGTGAGTCATATCGCTATGAACGGCGTACGAGTATGATGATCCATTTCTCTGAAGGCCTATACGAAAAAGAAACTGTCAATAAGATTATTATTTTGTGGATCCGGTTGCAGATGTCATAGTTTAGGATTGCAAACTTAAAATGTTTCGGATCCGCAAAACGTTGACAGAATACCGGATTTCGTTTATTGTAGTACTTATGTCCTCTGTTCTTGCTGATGTTTATTGACTTTGTGGTAACCAGTGCACGATTTTTAACAACTATTTTTTGATACATAATATGAAATTCATTGGGCAA
The DNA here is from genome assembly GCA_963584085.1 of Pyrausta aurata. Lineage (NCBI taxonomy): Eukaryota > Metazoa > Arthropoda > Insecta > Lepidoptera > Crambidae > Pyrausta > Pyrausta aurata. Next base: position 9,277,785 of record OY757255.1, on the reverse strand, counting down.
ATGTTGTTAGGGTTGATCTTCATGTAGATCTTTAAGTGCAGTTGACTTGATCGATACCTATACTATATATTATGTGTGCCCATCATAATACGTTATTGCAATTTGGGGTGGACAATTGTTGACTCAGGTAACTTGTATTCGAAACAAGTTGATAAACATTCTGCTGCTCATTTTTTAAATAAATGGTAGATAATAGGTTTGAACAAGTATTTAAGTTCGAGTTTCTCAGGTTTAAAATTGCAATAGGTGAATTACTAATATAATTTAGCAATTGTAGTTCAATTAAATGCTAATTAGTTTAAAAGACAGATTCAAATAATTTCCACTTTTAACAAGATTATGAGATGGAAAAAGTCCCGTTCTCTACAAAATGATTCGTGTGACTGATGGCAATTCGTTTGGACCAGAATGGTATCAGTTGCGAGCACATCAAGTGTGTCGTCGATATAGATCGCTGCAACGGTACTCTACCATGTATTCTCGATGATTGCACCGGAGCACGCGCGACGCAACATAAACGCGAATAAAATGCAATAGTATTAATGTTTAGAACCGGTCCGATGATTACACCACAACTGGACAGTCATATTATTCAATTGGATGCACGGTCCACCACTTTATTAGAAAATAGCGTTACATTTCATACGATGTCCGATCTTATGTTATTCGGATAGCTGGGTGCTAACTGGCATGTCGTTTTTTAGGACAACATCTCATTTTTTTCCTTTATGAGTAGGATTTTAAAAGGATTTAACTTATCTTTGGTTTAGGCATTAAATGGAGATCTATACCACGAAGAAGTATCGTATACTGAAGCGTATCGAGAAATGATAATTCGTATGGACTAGTACTCCATAGCAAACAAAGTACTGGTCAGAATAAAAAGGTAATCGTGAGATAAATTTTGAAAAAAATTTAACAATGTATGCTATAAAGTAAATAATAGAAATCATAATTATTGTGTAGATACTTCGTCGTAGTAGCTAAATAAAACTGTTACTCAGTATAAAAGCTATAACTCAGTGGCATTTAAATTACTTTCTTAATTAATTAAGTACTTACCGGGTTTAAGTGCTTAATCAGATAACATATTACTAAGTTACTGCGAATAAAAACAAAACACGTCACGTTCCCAAAAGCATTAAAAGTTCAATTGTGAGGTTGCGGGAACGCTTCGTTACGTGAATTAAACGTCAGAAAATTCTCAAGCGCTTATGGTGCGTACTTACTACACCGGTTGTCAAAGGCTGCGCGGGCGCTGGTAGAAGGAGGGAGGGGTGGGGGGAGCGCGGTAGGGTACAGCGACCGCAATAGCGCTGGCAGCCACCATTGCCAAGATCACGGACTGCGCGCGCGGCGAATGTCAGCCACGTCACGATCAAGCTTTGTATCGCGATTGGATCGTTTGAATTTAGAACCCAGAATGCGATCACGACTTGAATCGGCGCTGAATAGGTTCGGCTTTTTTCGTGGCTCACTAAATTGAACACGCATCTATTACCAACCTACACGATACCTTTTGAGACGGTAGATTGGTAAAATGACGAAACTCATTAGCATCATTATAGGCTTACCTAAGTATGTACGAGCATAAGCTAGTTTTCCGAATTTCAGAAGCCGACTTTACATATTTTTTCTCTGAACTTTTTATTATTTTTAGCAACAAAAAATATCTTGGATCCCTTGATTAAAAGAATACAATAGTGCATGAAAAGTGCCAACTCATTCGCGGGCCAGTCACGTTCCCTTCCCGTTCCATATGGGGTTCGAGATTACGCAACCGAATCACACATCATTCCCTGCTTTTGCCGCATCCCCACGGTAAATTATGTCCCAAGACTCCCGAGCTTCGTCTCGCCGCGTATGTATAATAGCCCTTGCCCTATCTTTATATGGGCCGAGCCGTAGCCCGCCGCAATACCCATTCAATTCACGTAAGGTAGCGGCCCTAAGGACCGGGTTTTTGTTACAACGCGACAGGTAGAGGAAAGGATTGCGAGGAGAGCGAGACGGCGCGATATCATCGCTCTGTTGTCTCGCTCTGCGCCGGCGCAGGAATGCCGTACGATTTGTGCTTGCCATAATGCAGACGGCGCGCGGTTGTGTGTGTTATGTATGTGTTAGCGCATAAGCACACACTGCCCTAATGCGCGCGGGTCATGTAGCGGGATTTACAGAGTTTAGCCAGTGAAATTAAATTGAAAGGGAGTCTGATTATTTTTGATCATTTTCATATTGGTTATTGACAGTATATTAAGGAAAAAATAAGTTTACCTTTTTAATAAAAAAAATATTTATTTTGAGACCTGTAAAAATTCCTGAATATCTGTTTTATCTATTCAAAAGCTTTGTGTTACGATTCTTCATAATGCCTTTATCGTAAGTCGCGGGCACAGCTAGTGTATTAATAAAACAGCTTATAAAATCGGAAACTATTTTAGCTCTACCGCTATTTATACCTAGGCTTATATATATTCCTTTTACTAAATAAATAAATATTGATATACTTACACTATTGCATTACATTACCTATCTGCAGCTTATAAATCGTTCATAATAATCTTGAGAAGACAGCTAAAGTGGATATTTCAGGTAACATACGATAATAGCATTATCATGTGCATGTGCAATTAGCACAATGTGTTTGATTAATATGACGCGTCTAGACATTAGATCGCTCTGATGAAATGGATATTAATGTTTGTATGAGGAAATTAATACAATTTTAACAAGCTTTACGCTTATTTAACAGTCGATATTTATCTCTGAGCGTAAATTAAATTGTGATAGAAATCAAATTCGAATAGTTATAATTTTAAAAGCATTTTTTCCACAGTATTATGGCACGTAAAATTATCGTTGTAGATACGCTAGAGTCTCTTTGGCATTGGAATAGCTTTGTTACTTTGGATGTAGACATAATAATTCAAAGTAGGTTTGGTGCATTCAAGATAGATAATCAACTAGTTAATCTCAAACTTTTTATACAACTTAAAATATATGACTCTAGCATCTAGCTGGACCTCTAGACTCGTGGGCATTGTAGAGCAGCATATTAACGGCTTACAAACCGACAACTAGATGACATCCAAATGATACGTAAAGGTTACAAGAATTAACTATAAGTACTGTAAAATGAACCGGTGTGATATTTACCGACATAGAGCCGAACACCAAGGTGTTAGGCTTGTGGTGAGGTGTGTGACTTGTGTTAATTAGCGAAAACATGATATGTTCACCTGGCAAAGTGATACAACAAGTGCTAACGACGATTTTTTGTACAATTCTCTTTGTTTAGATAGTATCACGTGCGATTTTTCGCAGTACCGATATATTAACGAACAAGTGACTGAAATATTGTCAGCAGTTTTCATTCTTCAGTGGTAAATATTACTGAAAAATAGTCGTAATATTTCAGGTCAAAACTATGTACCAATTAAGTATCTACTAAAGCAGTACTACCAGCTGTAGAAGACCCACTTCTGTCAGAAAGTGTGAGGACTTTTGCTCTTTGTTTGGCATTAAAGGCATTTTATATGCAAGCTTATCGCGCTAAAATAAACACATTATGTACACCACTGGCACATTAAGCGATGTCTGTGTTCCTTGGGTAAACATATATCTGCCCAGTCGTTGGTCACATAAAAAGCTCCCAGAGCCGGTCCCACTGGTCTGTAAGATCGACGACCTCCGAGCTGTTTGACTTATGGAAATTACTCTCCGCCCCACCTGACTGATAGCTTTGGATGTTTTAAACATGATTATTGATTACCCATTTTTTTAACTATCGTGACTTGGCCGGACAAGCCAGCGTAGGGATTTAAGGGCTAAAATTGCGGCAAGGATAAATCTTTCCCTCTGGTTTCTCAATTCTGGAATAAGTTGTAATAACAACACTCTTCTGCACCCATCACAATCTCTCTGCATGACCTATAGGTATGACTGGGAGAGAATGCTTTTAGCATTAAGTCCACCTTTTGTACACTTTTATTTGTGCAATAAAATTTTTAAATAAATAAATAATAGAAATAGAAAATCATTTATTCATACATGTAGCAGGTTACATAAGTACAAATATCACAAAACATTAGGTACACTTTTTACTGATATGAACCTACTTAAACATGCATGAAAAGGAATCTACTCAGCAAATGCCGCAGAATCAAATGATCCGGCGACGCTGGTCTTCCGTAGAATCCTTTGAAGAAAAAGGAATAGAGAGCACTGCTGCACACACAAAAACAACAAAAACAAAAAACAGTTTAAATGACTGTGTACACTAAATTTAAACAAAAACTTGAGTAAGAATGTGATAAGCAACTCAAAACTACAAATATCAAAACATACAATAAGTTCCTATGTATACAATTAATTGGTTTTAGTATAATATATCAACCACATTTATGCTTGGTCATCATCATTTATTAGAACAAAATCTTGTTTTGCTGCGTAAATAAGTAAAATATTGAAATTGAAAATTCGTACATAAAACAATCTGAGTTCTCAAAATACAAAGTCAAAATCCAATTTAACACACTTCTAATTAATATTTATCAAGGAATCAAATAAAGAAGGCAAAGGGTTGATCGATGGATGGTTCGTCCGTGTTAACATAAAGGTGCAAACAAGTAAGGTGATGAATGACTGAGCACTTGAATTATTTTCAAAATATAGTACACATTTTAAACTAGTCATATTTTTATTTAAAAAGTACTTCTGAATCATAAATGCTATAAAAAGTTTCATTTCTAAAACTGGTACAGTATAATCGTATGATGTACCTTAAGGATTAACAAATAGATTTCTTTACAGCTTTGTTTGTCATAATTTTAGAAACAAAGGAGCAAATCATGATAATAAAGATTTCAACGATATCGCTGGTTTTCGATAACTTACTATTTATTTACAAGTTCAACTTATAATTATGCCATACCAAATCAAATACCTCCGATAATATCTCATATATTCCACTTACGTCAGCAGTGGTAGGTAACGTTATGCGACTTACGCGACTGGCTGCGCCGGCGCCGACGTCGCTGTCATCTATTGAGGTTGCTCTTTCTGCTACTATTTCTGACACACTTGTACGTACCTTGTACCTCTGAGACTGACCGTTAGGTACTTATTGCCTTGCACTTGCACTGTTTCGGTATCTACATGTAAGTTGAAAAAAACGAGGTCGCTTCTGTTAAATATTAAATGACGCATTGTGAGGGGTCATGGTTTGGAGTATTTGTTACCAAATCAATTATGTTTTAATAAAAATAAGGTGCATTATTTTGTGAAGAGTGTTTTAAGTTCGTCAGCATTGTTAAAGACAGTAAAATTTTAAGTTCATTCAACGAAGTCGTTAAAAAAATCGTTAGAGCATTTCTTGTTTAGTAAAACTTAAGAGTATGTCGAATTGCTTGAAATCATTTCCGCAAGACAAGGGGCATTGAACTATCTCGATCGAAAATACGTTTTAATTCTAACACCGAATGGTAACGTGCAAAATATGGTTGCACGCTTTTGAGGAGTGAGCTTTTTGTAAGAGAAAAAAGTCAGGCACACGGTGGGATAGAGAAGAAACATCTTAACCTATTACACAGCGAGCGATGTTGCAATGCAAGCCGTGGTTATTTAGCGGTCGCGCTCGACGGTGCATCACGATCTAGCGTTCCGCTCTGCGCTGCGCGGGCGCACGATGCCCCTCTCACACCCCCCTTGCCCGCCCGCCCCCGCGCTGGCCCTGACCGAGACACAGACCTCACGAAGGCAAAATGTTACGAAATTGCCTCAGACTTGCTGCGCCGCATGAAGATAGAACCCGTTTTTGTCACAGGCATCCGACAAAAAAGCCCTCAAAGCAATTTTACAACGTGATATTTTAGAGTTATTGATTCAAATGGAATAACCATTTGTTGGGTTAAAGTTTTAAACAAGGATAGGTACCTATCTATGCAAATTAGGCGAGGGAGCATGAGTTGATGGAGGAAAACGATAAGGTCTTTCGAAACGATCGTCATTTGTTTCGCTTTTACACGTCTCTGTTTAACTAACACACACATATACAATTGTGTAAACAAAGTAGGCGTAGGACTTATTTGAAGACTAGCTTTTGCCCGCGACTTCATCCGCGTGGAATCGTGAATTCTTTCTCCCGCTTTTTACACATTTACCACTATATCTTTGCTCCTAATTGTCGTAGCGTGATGTTATATAGCCTATAGCCTTCCTCGATAACTGGACTATCCAACACAAAAATAATTATTCAATTCGAACCAGTAGTTTCGGAGATTAGCGCGTTCAAACAAACAAACAAACAAACAAACTCTTCAGCTTTATAATATTAGTATAGATTCAGACAACAATTTTGAAGATTTAGAACAAGACTCGCAAATGGATCTACTAAGTTCCTCATCACCATTTATCGAGTTGCTAATTTAGGAAGCGGTGATTTTCCGGAGGCACAATGCGATCTTTATGATTCCGATTTGTAACTGGGTGTCATCATGTTCAAAACATCATCCGTCTATGTTGTTATACATGCATCTGAAAAAAAAGCTTTGCATTGGATTGATATCAATACTGTCTTTCAAACCGCTCCTATTTTTCTTTCTTATTAATTTCGATGCGGGTTCCACGACTTTTTAACTCCCTCCTGAGACTACTAGCAATCACTGGTTTGAATTTTCAATTAGGCCATGCTGTAGATCCTGGTTACACAAGAGTTGCAGAGAGCAGGAAGTTTATATATCTAAAAAAATGCGATGACATTCAGATCACATAAACACATAAGATGATGGACTCATAGATTTATCTATTAGCAAATTAAATACATTCACGAGACTAAGAAACTCGTCGTGATACAGTAAAGCTGCCAGACTCAAAAAAGTTCGATTGTATTAATTATGTTTCATCCAAATGATAAAGCATCATCAGACCAAATAATTGGCAACTGTCTATAGCTCTCGTAATGGCAGGTATAGCGCGACCGTGACGTCATTATAGTAATGAATAGCTGTCATTCATCACGTAGATCCCTTACCAGGTCGTTGGCACACCAGCCAATGGCCGAGAATGAGAGTATGACGAACATGGACAAATGGAAAATATTTGCCAATTTAATTGATATTTTTTTCTTCAGTTCAATGAGTCTTGCTTCCAAATTTAAACTTCGGCCAACTTAGACCCAGTTCTTACATCGATAGTAATGGTAAAGTTACGCTACCAGCGGTTGAATATTTACGATTGTGTGTGTTTTGAAGAAAAACTACCTTAACCAAATGTTAGAATGGCTATTTTAGTGACCATTGGTTAAGGTATTTTTTCTTAAAAACACACACAATCATAAATATTCAACCGCTGGTTACGTAACTTTACCATCATAAAACTAGCCCTTAGTTAACGTTTCGCCGCTTCATCGTTATAAATATCAAATTGAATCGATTACTACAATATATTTTTTACATTTATTTAAACCACTTTTAAATCTAATAGGCTTGACTTTTCACATTTACTATTTTAAAATTTTACTTCATGTTTTCAAGCAGTCTTTGTCTGAGGTTTAACCTAAATACAACGGAGTTACATTGTGCAACAGGTTGAAGTTTAGTTCTTTGTCTTTTTTCTATACAATTCGTTTATTTTAAAATAATGTCGAAATAGGATTGCTTAAGTCTGATCTTCACCTTGCCCTAAGGTTGTACTTTATTGTTCAAAGCAATTAATTTATTCTTAGGCATGTACCTCCTGATTCTTAACTTGGTGATTGGTGGTCCGAAAATCTGTGCTATAGTCAGTGAGTTGTCATTATTATGTATAGAGAATCTATTCCAAGCAAAATGTGTCGCAAACACGACGACAAGATCATTATGAATTCCTTAAAATTTTAATTTTGAATATGAAATGCATGAGTTGATGACAAGTGGCATCAATTCATGGCGCACAAGATTTGTTCGTGGTGTGAGTTCCATACGCCAGTAATAATAGTTCAATGGCTATAGTTCACCTTTTGAACTTTCAGCTAGGAAGCTTTAAACCAAAAGTCCAGCATGTAGCGGTTTTCCACATTTAAGGTTCTAACTTTACGTTTACGCTACTGTAAGTGCTTACCTGACACACCTATAACAAGTAGGTACCTACTAAATATCTTCAAGTAATGTTATACACGAGTAAAGTAACACACAGGCGTCTACGTAACCAACATTACCTGTGCATTGACAAATTAGCATCGCGAATGTTTTCGAAACAGTGTCAAGACGCAGACGAGCATTAGGCATTCGTAACGAGGACACGATCATGAATATGCATGGATCTCTTTGTCATAGTCAACTGTACTGGGCTCTCAGGACAGCACCCGCGTCCTAATCCTTATATTTTAGCCGTAGAGTCCAAATTAGCAAGCAATAAGATAAAGCGACGTCGCTCACATGAATTTGGCTCAAATATTTTTATTTGTTTGAATGGGTTGAACGTTTGGACCAATGTTTTTGTTGAGGATAAATACAGGTGATTGTTATTTAAAAGTAAATGTCAACGCCATTTTACCCAAATATTTAACTGTGCTGTGCTACAAGTTTTTTTCACTATCTTGAAAATTCAATAGCTTAAGTACCTAAACATTCTTCAGGAACTTAGAGACGAAGTAATACTGACAGTATTCAAGTTTTGTAGGCAGACTAGCGAATTTGTCCGCACTTTTTAGTTTTACATTAACAGGTTTTACATTTTTTTTCTCAAATTTAACTCGTCAAGGATGTGTAAATGAGACACAATAAAAATTCCATTGTTATGCGACTCTCGGCATTCGTTTGATACCTGACTGATTAATGTAATATTTTTTTATGCTCATTACTACTGAATTTACGAATTTTATAACGCATATGACATATTTTTGACGTTAAACGCGATAAAACATAGTCATGAAGCCTGCAAACAAATTCATCTTCCTGGCTCAAATTATTGAACAAGTACATAACTCTAACAGCAAAAGACGGGACCAAATAGGGTCATTCTGGTAATAGTAGCTGTAATGGGGTATTATCGCAGACATAACAAGCGGCAAGATTACTATAACTACACATTTATATGCTAGATGGCTGCAATCAAGCACCTTCCAACATACAGCAACCTGTAAAACACATTGTTCATAATAAAAATCCACCTATTGTTCTTCTAAACAAATTAACAGTCGCCATTAAGATATATGAAGAAGAAACAGCAACTTATAAAAATACAATACTAATTACGTTCTAAAAACTTGAATATTAGAGCAGGTGCTGCATTTAATGTCAGGTCTCAATTATTAAGTCGGCAATCTGCACGTTGCGTTGCCAAAATTTTCGACAAAATCATTTCGATCGACACACCTGCAGAGGGTTCTGTTTAGCTCCTATAAACACAGGCTACCAGACTAAAGTAACTAACAGCATACTAACTGACAAAATTGAAGTTTCATTTCAAGACTGCATGTAATCTGTGGCCCCCAAAGTTATGCCATCTTGATTAGCAGGTGCAGACTTATTGGCAATAACAATTAAATTCCGCTCATGTTTTTAAAGAAACCGAATGTTAATTTGAGCATTAATAAATAGGCCTGTTAGAGAGATATCTCTAATTGTTTAGTGCTTATTGCATGCCAAACCAAAGAGCCCAAAACAATTTAAAGCTCGAGGAGCTTTTTAATTAACTACAGCCACGCTATGTGTTCCTAAGAGAAGTATGTATTTCTCTACAAGGTTTGTTACATAGTTTTGTTGTTAAAGCACTGATAGGTACAACCTACAGGATATTACGATACCATTATTTATAGAAGCATATCTATGTTAACTATATATTATTGGTGTAGTTTTAATGAACGAACTTTAAATATTATCTCATTTATACTTAATTAATATTATGAAGCTAAAGAGTTTGTTTTATTGTTTTGACACGCTAATCTATGGAACTACTTAACTGATTTAATAAAATATCAGATAGAAAAGCTTTTATGTGTTGGATATCTTTTTATCGGGGAAGGCTTTAAGCCAGAAAAATCATGGTGCAAGATGACAAGAGGGGAGAAAACTCAAAACGTGCCGACGATAGATAATAGAGGTAGATCAAAATTTATAGATTTGGTATTTGTAATTGCGATGTACCTTATTTGTTTTATTTGATTACTATATTGTAATGTTTGTTTGACCATTTTTACTGTGTGACTAGCATACTGACGCTTTGGGCGACTGTAACTCAGTATGTTTACTGTTAAATAAATGAAATAAAATTACGTAAGCTACTTTTAAGGCATAAACTTTTTCAACTCTTTTATATTATAGCCATAAGAAAATCATCACTATTCACAAAGAGTAGAATGGTGTCTTTGAAAATTGATAAATAATGGTACATGAAGTAAAGAGTGTTTAATCTGTCATCAAGCGAAACTGGCTTGGTATTCTAGATGGTGCGCAGTTAGTTTTTTGTTTTTCGGCCGCTAAACGTTCGCGCCTAAACAATGGCATACGGAAGCGACGTCAGTGCACGTCCGGTGCCACCTGCGTCTGCGCATTTTCGGAGTACGTGTGCCCGAATTGGCATTTATATAAAGCTGCCTTTTACTATGGTATATTAGGATATATTTATATTCCAAGATAAATCTTTCCCCCGTTCACTCTATGGGTTAAATATTTTTCTATTACAGGGTAACGCAGGGGGCAGAAAAACGTGCAGGGGGTGCAATAATATCATTCTCAAATGGCTCGAAAACAAACTATAGCTATTATTATATTTCTCATTTATAAGGGTTCCATTCAAAACTATGTTAAGCGGTATCGATTTATATCTCTGGATTTAAGAAGAATATATTTTAAAGTGAAAAGGCAGCTTCATCAGATATTTGTCAATAAATCCAATTGGAAATATGGCCTGATGAACAGCTAGCGGCCCGTAGCCGTGGTTTAGTCTATACAAATGTCGGATTTCTTGTATTTATAAATGTCATAAATTAAAGCGTTAATTAATGATAAAATTGTTCAGCAATTTGAAAAGTTTTTATTGTAACTTTCTATGCAACTCATAAATAAACAAGTTCACCGCAGAGTGCAGACCTTGCCTTAAATGTCATTCTTAAATGGTCAATAGACATCAGTTTTCATATCAATTTTATTGTTACAAATAAACAGTTTTCTGTGTTATCAAAATTGTTGAAAACCACGCCATGAGGTAATTGTTTTCTATCGATTTTTAAAAATAGAACATCGTCAGCGAAAATGGAATCGCGATGCGGGCGCCCTCAGACATCGGCGGAAGTGCCATGTCCCTCGCAGATATACCTCGATACTAAAGTATTACCCACTTCTGCGACGCGACATGAATTCAAAATAATTTGTTCTTTGTCTCCTTTTGTTATTTAGTGCTGTTTTGACGTCATGCCTCAAGCGGCTTTGTAACTCGTTCACATGACTTATTTTTCCATTATGGTAAGTTGCTCAATAATTTTGCATTCGTCTCCTACCGTCTGACATCCGAATTCAGATTAACGATGAGATTAAGGAAATCTTGTCAGGCTGTTAATTAAGGACTGAAACGTTATTTAAAAAAATCAAAGCTATTTTTTCATGAAATTGCAGTCTGCAAAAAACAGATAAAGAGCGCATTATTGACCTACTCGTCTTAGCTGCACATTTATCGAGTAGAGATTATCTGATGAAATATTTGAAATGACTATATGGGACGGAATTCGCTTTTTTAATTAAAATGTTGCACAATGTTTAAAAGGTTTGTCAAAGATGAAACGGTAGTTTATAGGTTATAGGTACTGGGCTATGAATGAATGTGATGATAACGCAACACAAGAAAACAATTTCCACGAATGGTTTTATGTGGAAGGAGGGTCATTGCTATGTTTTAATTACTATGTTTTATCCATTTAACAATTTAGTAGTGACGCAATTACTTCATACAAATATAATTTATATAAGTTTGTCCTTTATAAATTTTTCAACGTCGATAAAAATACATTGAAATTATAATAAATTTTATGCAAATATTTTAATGTAATTGCTTAATTTTATTGCCTGTCAGGTACATTTACTAATTTTGCAAAGCCTTGGCTTTTCTTTTTGTTAGTTTCGTCTAATAATTTTACTTGTACTCATAGTATCTGAGAGTCAAAGTAAGTTCGGTGCGGAAAATTACTTTGAGCATGTCTAAATAGTTTTTATTTTCAAAATAAGCATTACATTTATGATTGAGTACAGATGATTATAAACATTGACTCATTACGTATAATCTTGCTGTGATTCGAGCAACCTTAATAATGTTGTATAATTCTATATCGCTCGCCATAACTCGGCATCGGAGCGAGAGGATTAACTGTAAACTTGGTTGTTGAAGACGATTGTAAAAACTTGATCGCTAATAACTGGAGCAAATCGGTCGAGCGCGCTAATTGTGGATCGGCAATTAAAAACAATATTGTGCAATAATCGATTCAGATATAGTCACGAATGTATCATTCGTAAACCCGATTCATACTCGTACGTTGGGCTTAGATTGAATGTGAGTTCTTATTCGTATAGACCATTTTGAACTTACTGCTTATTTTTGTGCCTCGATTTGCTTGCGTTATAGCACCTCCAATAAGTGTTTTCTAACCCAAATTTAATTTTTCAGTTGTTTATGGTTTTTAACTTAATAAGGACAAATGTAATTAGTGGTACTGGTATGTTTAAAAAGTACGCCATGGTTTCATGGTTTTCAAGACCTTGAATTTAGAATTAGGCCTTCTTACATTCTACTATTATGCATAACTTGATCTACATTCCAAATCTCGAATTGAAGTACGGATCGAAGGTTCTATGTCTTTGTATCTCTACATTATACAAGAAGTGTAGAATCGCAAAACGGTAGACGTACGGTAGCTGTAGAGTTTGCGAAGGCCGTTGATTAGTCTTCGAGAATTACAAATAGCCCGCTAGAACGAGGAAGGCCGAAAGAGGCCTGGCAACTGTTTCGTAGACCTGAAAGTATTTGAATTGCCTATACATAGGCTTTATCGGGTCAAGTGCTGCTACAGACAGCCTTGATCCTTTCGAAGTTTTCTATTCAGGGTTACCATAAGGATATTTTCAAGCATTAGTATTTATGACGTGTTTCAGTTCTTGGTAATGTCTACTAACTAATGTCTATGTGCTTATACCAAGAACTGAATTCTTGGTATAAGCACATAGACATTAGTTTCTGCTGATTGTGCAACCCGACGTCTATCTACCTGTTCATATTTGATGTGTTGTTTTAAGAAATTTGGAGTATTCAAAATTCGTTATGAAAGCTAAGCCGAAGGCGGAGGTTGAAAGAAGTCTATAAATAAAGAAGGAGTGAGCTGGTACCAATATTTCTATTACCAATTATCAAAATACAAATTGATAAAACTTTCAAAATACAAATTCAAAACTTTTTTTCCACTTATGATCTTTCTGCATGACCTAAAGGTATGACTGGTAGAGAATGCTTTTAGCATTAAGTCCACTTTTTGTACACTGTTACTTGTGCAATAAAGTTCTTAAATAAATAAATAAAAAACAAAATTATTTGATATACCAGTTCCCGTACTAGGCTATGACGCTTGTTTCAAGATTTAAGACAAGCCTTTAAGATTTTACAATTATAAAAAATTAAAAGTATTGCAATTCATATAAAATAAAAACAACATGAGTTCATTGCCTATTAAAAGTCATTACTAGATACCAGCGAATGATCGTCGCTTGATAGACCGAAAAAAATCGGAACGAGCGCAGCCACCATTCTTCCTACGTAATCCGGCGACTTTAGGAAGTCGCCGTCCATACTTGGCATGTTTGGTGGAAGTGGTCAGTATGAAGTTGTCAGGTTTGACGGAAAGAGGCCGCGGACGTACGGGGGGCCGTTGACCGCCAGCAACCTTATCATAGTAAGCATACATATCAGCAGGTTCGTGTTGTCACTTATCATTCATTATTATCCATTGATAAGATGTGAATGCACTTGACACATACTCTTAATAGATTACTGCATTTGTATGGAGTTTGGCCAGTGTATCTAAGAAATGAAAAATGTTCCCACTCATTATAATAAAAGTTAGCGTTTTTTCATGAAGTAAGATCACGGGCGTATAAATATCCCAAATTAGTATTTGTTTTACTTTGGCTAGATAGAGCATTAAATCAATTCATTTCTTTCTAATTACTTAGTAAGTATTGTAGTTAAGGTGTTATGTTACGGTTTGTTTATATTTATTTTTAATAAAAAACAGTGAACTTGTAATGAGTATTCATTAAGTGAAAAGTTCAGTTTGGTACCTACTCTATCTATTTTGAATTATATCAAAAAAAAAAAGCAATGGAGTTTATTAGAATTCCTTAAAAATATAAAACAATATAATATTGCTATGATATGCTGCAGCTTAGTAGATTTATAGCTGTGTGCATCAGAACCTCTCTGTCTGTCCATAGCGCCATGTGGTACAGAGTGTAGTTAGGAATCCACATATTTGGTGCTACGATTTACATAAATAGAGTTTACTACTCTTGCTATGCTTATATTTTTTATCTGTTCACTGTTTTAGCACAATCATAGAAAGTTCTAGCCCGCATGTTTTCGTTTGAGTTCGTTTTCAGCGCGCGCCAATGCCTAGGTTCTACGTTCTACCACGGAAAGTAGAATGGCGTCGACTCCGTGGGCGATGGCACGGTTTGAATTTGTTGACACCGCAAAAAAGAGGTTACATAATTTACATCCTCGCGTTTACAAGTCTAAAACTTCCATATTTTAGAAAATTTTTAAAATACGCTGATTTTTGGTAAACTGGAGTCATCTATGTCCTTAACTAAGCGCTAAAACTATAACACCTATTTATTTCTCAAAATCCGCGTGGATTTGGAGTTCATCTAGATTAAGGCTTTTTTACTGGCATATGATACGATATGATAAGGAGGGATGTGTGTACAAACAATCTCTATTATGGATGTATAAAGCTTTTTAGAATGAACACTCCCAATACGCAACTGATTAAAGATCCAGATTAAAATTTTGGAGGTACTTTTTAAAAGGTTATTTTAATAAGCGGGATCGGTGACTTTAATTAAAGAATCCTTTTAATTCGTTTATAATGCTCGGTGCCACACGGGCCTTTTGAAAAGAAAAATATGCAAAACCGGTTTGAATTATAACAATTTTTTGGTCGGAAAATTTCTGAATACTATTTATTTGCAATTTACGACACCAATTAGCTCCAAATTGCTTATTAAATTAAAGCAAAATTTGAACTTCAATTAGCAACTAGGTAGTAACAGTTGCGGTTTATGAATATGATATCATAATTTAATTGGTACAACTTATGATATTTATTATTGAATGAATATTTATCGACTTAAACAAGTCCTACATCATAGTGCTCAAAATTTTCGAAGTAGCTTAAGATGGTTATAAAATACCATAAAAGCTTACACGCGAAGTTTCTTTGTTATCTCTGAGAATAATTTCTACAATTTTAATTGTTAATTTAAAATAAAATTTGTTACAATGGGAGATGTTACGAATTTAATTATGGTTATCATTCGCTATCGTCCCAAATAAGTTGGTACCTATACCCACGAGCTTTTGCGTTGTGAGATAGTTTGGGCTTTGGCCATTCGCCTCTCCACTCGCTAGGTGTCTCAGCTCTCGGTTCGACGACCCCCGAGTTGTTTGCGGCAAAAAATGGGGACACTCAAACCAACTCACTTATTTTGGTCGGCTTATGATTCAGCGTGAGAAAAACAATAAAATTAGTGAGGTTTTTATAATTTGCTCAACTTGTCGTCTTGCGGTTGAAAACCCATGGAGGTACGATTAGAGGGAACGCTTTAAGTGCGCTAAACAGAGTGTCAGGTAATTGCTATTGATTCAGTATGCTGCCGTTTTATGGTTTTTATTGCCTCCTTTAATTAATGTTAAATTGGCCCATCGATATCAACACAAAAATGGACTTTATGGTTCGTAGTAGTAATAAATATCTTTGTTTTTAAGACCATAAACCTCATTTGAAGCCCTGGATTAAATAACGAATGATTCACGGCACACTTAATTTTACAAGGAAAGAATATCTGTGTCAGCAGAGCCTTTTACTTAGCCATCTCCAAATCGTAATGGATATTCCAAACTTTACATAAATAAATACCTGTCATAAAATCTATTCTATAAAATAATAGTCTCATTTAATTTAGGTGGTTGCATTATGGAATGATGTGATGGGTATGCATGATATCTACTGCAGTCAGTATCAGTGATTTTAAACGCTACGGACTTTTTAACTCTTGAATAAATTATTGTATTTTAAATTTATTTATGACGTGCGTAGGACGTCCACTGACAAGATGGACAGACGACCTTGTAAAGATCGCAGGATCGCACTGAATGCAGACCGCTCACAACCGGTCATTGTGGATAGTCATGGGGGAGGCCTATGTTCAGCAGTGGACGTCCTTTGGCTGATAATGATGATGATGATGATGAAATTTATTCATGGTCAATTTAATACCATGAACAATTTAATATTTACATGGCTTACAGCATCAGCATTGCTGATACAATCACCAAGCAACGCCTGTTTTGTTATTATGAGTAAATAATTGCATCTTATCATATCTTATCCTTAAATAGGAGTGAACTGTAACTGTTCACTAGAATCTGTGTCAATATTCAGAAGCTCTATTTTTGAAACACTCAATATTTCGAGTGATTTTGAAAGAAATCAATTGAAAGTCAACGAAAAGCACGTAAGTTAAGACGTAAATATAAAAAAAAAAACTTAATATCAATCACTGCAAAAAAATCGATAATTTATCAAAGAAAATCACACGCCATATTCAATCGAGTGATTATAAAATAAGGCCCATATATAAACAGAATCTATCAATACCTTAACTTCTAAGCTCAGAGTACACTCACCGACCTACTAGTCTTGACTCTGTTTATCCAGCGATAACGACCTCAAAATCGTATTCAGAATGCAAACAAACTCTGCTGTAAACATGAGTGTGTGACGAAAACCTTGATTTTGCTTCCAGGAAGTCAGGGGCAGAATGTTTCCGATTCCCCTGTTATTGTGAAAAGTCATGCTCTAAAACCATTCATTTTCATAATAAATAGTAATGTTGGTTTTACCGTATACACAAAAAACAGACGTAGTTTTACTTCTTTATAATGGAGGTGTTATTGTACATTTACGTTGTGACCGTCAAAATAAAATGTACATAAGGAAATGTAGTACCTAAAACTTATATCAGTATGAAAGTGTCATTGTCTATGCTGATTTCAGACTCTGAAAGCCTAATTTATTTTCCTTTTGTTTGCTGTAGTGCAAAGGATCAAGTCTGTATGTATTAGCTGACTTGATCAAATAGCGATTTTTCTAGTAATAATAAATAAATATATCACATAATATATGGTAATAATAGACGACTAATAAAGCGGAAGGAAGGCGATGTATGTCTTCCGACCAAAAGACATCAACGCGTACTTGAATTAAAGCTTGAAATTAAATTATGTAAGTAATAAATCTTACAAAAATACATATTTTTACCATGAATTGTATAGCAATGGACTCCTAATGTTTTCTTTGATTTATTTGTTTTTTTACAAGATATTTTTCGAAGCTAGATAAGTAAAACCATTTCTTATAATTACTCTTATCGTTATTGAGGCCATTAACAAATTAACATAATATGTAAAAATACACTGCGAATATCCAAAATGAAAAGTAGTTACTTACACAAACACGCAAGAGTTTGTTTAATTTAAACCTTAAAGGTTATGCATAACGTAGAATATGACTTGCCTTATTAAAATAAGATAGAAGTAGGGTTAGCAATACAAATATAAATTGAAAAACGTAATCTCAATGTTGGCCTTTATAAAACGTATGTATTGATTCTTACACCTTGTACTCAAGTGGTTAAACTAGTTTCATAACATTTATACTTTATATTTTTTTTAGTAAGTGATCAAATGATGGTCCAAAAAAATTACATTCTGTTTTAAATAAGGGAAATTCCTTCAAGATTTTGCTGCTTTAAAGCTCACATCTTGTCCATCAATTTACCTGAATTTCATAAAAAATAACAGTATTTTGTTAGTCTGAAAAGTTTTATTAAAGTAGATTTTTATTGAGCTGTGATATTTTTCATAAAACTCATGCCTTGTACTATATATGTCATCTAAGAGTTAGGCCTGCCAAATTCAGCCAGATAGTGATTCACTGTAGGTTTAGTACTTGTATTTTTCCGCACACCTTATTTGCTATCTGTACTGCCTCTGAGATTTTCCTTTCCATGTGTTGGAGGCCCCGGCGTGCAGGCTAACGGTACAAATCACGTGTCTCCAAGAAGCCATCGACCCTGGTCGGCCTCCGCTCAGTAGGTATTCTACGCGCAATACTTGCCGTCACAGCGAAAAAAGTAACATGCGACCACCAACCGTACTCAAAAATCAACCATCATAACCCCATCATACAGCGCAAAATGACTTAACTACCACATAACGTAACATACGCCGTTACGATACGAACGATTGAATCGCTTCAATCGATTGGTTGAACGTAATACCTTATGTAATCAATTCTAAATTGTATCCCATTGTTTTTACAGTTGGAAGTCGTGTGTAGCTTTTTGCAAAAAATTGCTGTAGAGCTCAAAATATTAACAAAAAATACCTTAGTTTAATATAAATAAATTGGGCTTGCAGGTATTATCTACCTGTAATGGTTTATTTTGGTGTGTCTCAATAAAATTACACAACACTTGGTATTTTTTGCTAAAAATATGATAAAAATACTCAACTATCTATCCGTACCTATGATATGTACTAGCTAGAGGACTATGAATGAAGTAGTCACACTCAGAAGGAATCAAATAGCTTTTAATGTTCTTTATATTGATGTTAGAAGATATCATTAAAAATTTAAATAAATAATATTTATAAATAACAGGTCTATATAATAAATTTATCGACATTTACTACATTTCACGATAGGTACTTCCCCTATCACCTGAAATAAAACGAGGCAGTACAAACGTTACTGAACTAATAAATATTGTACACTTTCTCGTAGCCTTAAGTGAGGTTATGTAAAAAGTGATTATTTGTTTAATATTTAAAAAAGAAAAGATATCAATTAATTTTGGCTTTAAAATAGATACGAAATTTAGGACAATGTGTGGTTCACAAATTCTCAATTGAAGTGTAAAACTAAGTCCTATTTGATGATTCTCTGAGTGAATCCGGAGTTTTGCGAAGAATATCGGACGATTTTGTTTGTGAATAAATTAGGTAGTTGAATTTTCACGTGGCGAGTCACGGGCTCCAATTCAAATCTCACGGGGTTCACAGTGTTATCGGATCACGAAAGTTGCCGCGTGCCCGTACGCAAGTTTAGCATACTGTCTATCCATAAATATTTATATGCAAATCTTTGCGTATCACACCTGAACCATGCAAGATTCAAGTTCAAATGTGCTCAGTTGTCAAGCAAATAGGGTTGATGACACCACCACACGCGTTGAAATTACTTTTTCTCACTTGTCATAACAATGCGACTTCGATTTTGATTGGGGGATAATTCGTGGCGTCATTTTTATCTAGCTGATGGAATTTGTTTAGCTAGTAAACTTTTTCTGCTTTTACTTTTGTTGCTAAATATATTTTAGTGATTTATATGACTAGGAGGAAGGGAGCACATCTTTTGACTCTGTTCTTTAAAAAATCTATAAAGTGTCTTATACAAACTATGGTGTTATTTATAATCACTGAACTTCTAAGCGCTATGGAGTTCCACCTCAGCTCATCTCCACCAAATGGTGACATTCAGACGTAAAGACATGTCCGCATTAAGATAATAGTACAAAAACAATATCCGTGGCTTGACAATTTTAGGGTTTTCCTCGATTACACAAATATCTCATCATCTGGAGGCCGATGCTCGCATGATCGAACTTATTTCGTGTGGTAATTCGATTACGAGTATCACTGTTGCACCGAAAAAAAAAGTAATATATCCACGTAAAAGTACTACCGCACGAAAGAAATCAAAATACATAAAAATCGTGACACGAATAAAGCAATAACTGTATTTTCTTTGAAAAAGAAAACTCGATCGGTGGACTTTTCTCGTATACGAACTGCACGAGTCTTTTCATTGGC
This sequence comes from Pyrausta aurata, assembly GCA_963584085.1. NCBI lineage: Eukaryota > Metazoa > Arthropoda > Insecta > Lepidoptera > Crambidae > Pyrausta > Pyrausta aurata. The sequence continues at coordinate 9,257,607 of OY757255.1, read as the reverse complement.
CTTCAGATCCCGACTTGGCAACAATGGGACTAACTAGAAGGGAACATCTCTAAGTAACTAAAAAAGAATTTGACCTCATATAATATATTCGTAACGTGTAAACTGTAACTGTAATACAGCCATGAAAAGAAATCAGTGTGTATCTTGCCTTTATTTGTAGAACTTTTTTGTTGCGTAGATATCTACGAGTATATCACGTGTTGAGTCGCAAGACCTCGTTTATATGAATTTCTTATTTGAAGTTTTTTACATGAAACTTTCTCGTGACGTCAATGTCACATAAAATATTACTTTTAAATGTAGACAAATAGTTAGCTTCATATATCTAAGGTAATTTGAAGGGGATTCATAGGAATGATAAGGATTTTATTAAATACTAGATGACCCGGTGAACTTCGTACCACTTACTTAGATTTATGTAAAATGTAGTTAAAACTTAAGCCGAACAAAACGAATGAATATGACAAAACTACAGAAAATTCAAGTAAAGCACAAATTAATTTAAAAACGGAAATTCGTCACTTCCAAAGGACACGGTCGACCCGCCATACATTGCTTGCCCCAAAAGTAAAAATCCATGCGTCACGACCAAAACTAATTTTATGGGTTCGTTTCTTCGCCTTTTAAAATAATATAATTACGGCTTATAGCGGGGTTTTCACATGAAACGAAATAAAATGTGTGGGGTCAATCTCTTGCACACTATTTAGAACAGGTCTTTCTAGATCATAGTGCCATCTGTGTCGAAAAACCGCCATCTAGGCCACCAAAACTAAAAAATAGAAAACTGCCCCGCTAGGGTGCGTAACGCGTGAAAATTACGATGACGCAAACAATAGCAAACGAAAAGAAGTTCCTTGTCACAGTTTTTTTTTTCAAGTTTTAGGAAGAGGTTAGTAGGTTTAAAGGTACCTATGGGAGGCAAACGTCATTTTCCTTCTTAAAATAGCGATTGCGAGCGCTTACTTATTTAACTAACTGCCAGTTCTATGACACAGTATGACACAATATGCCATTTTGTTAAGCGGTCGTCAGTTTGCTAATAAGTGCTCGAAACCGCTATTTTCTGCCAAACACAACAATTGTTGGGGACAGGAAATTGTATTCAATCGTTGTCCAATTTTTTTTTTTTTTGTAGATTTATATGCCGCTAGATAAAAGCAAAGTAAATTAACAATATTGTATTAAAAATTCAATATATTTTTTGAAAAATGATATAGTCAAGTCTCTTAATGCTTTTCTTTAATCAAACATAAAACGACTCTGGGGCACGATACGACCGTGTCCTTTAAGAAGTAAGTTTTTTAAATGATCGAATCTGAGCTGGTTCCTAACAGCACACCAGGTTCGCCTCCTCCGTCCGATTTCCATGATCCAAATGTCTATCTCTAAAATATCTATTTAATATAGATGACCCGGTGAACTTCGTATCACTTCGTGTTGGGGCGGCCTAATAGTAGTTAAGTAATCTGGCAATACTGTCAGTGTCACTGTCACCTAACTTTTGAAGAAAAGATTGTTCAAATGTAAAAACAGAACTTATAGTGAACTTATAGTTTAACTCCTTAAAATGCATTGTCCCTTTTGTAATAAGTGGATGGAACGGCAGAACAAAAATAATAACTGTCCAGGTTGTAATAAAATACTACTAAGATGTGACGAATGCTACATCATAATCGGTAACATTCTGTTGCCAGTACTAAAATATACTAAAAAAAAATATATACCAAAAATCTACTAAATTAAATCATTAATTTTATTGCATTTGATAATTATAACAAAAAAAAATAACAAATATTCAAATTCCACCATTAGCGACGACGACAAATAAAAAACAACATATTTAGAGCAAAAATATATGACTGAGTCGTGCCATATTTTATCCTAGGCTCTCAAAAAACAATAAAGTGTAAAAATATTGAAAAGAAAGTCCCCGTGGAACATATTTATTAATTTGAATTCATTATCTTTGGGCAATATTAGATATACTCTTACTAATCTGTGGGCAATATCGAGTCAATCTGTCATTGTGTCAAGTTGATCATTTTGAGCCAAATCTGACATTAAATTGAGTGAATGGTTAGAAATTGACATATCTCGTTATCGTTGTGGATAAATTTGTCCAATGTGGTTGGCATGTTAGGGAATATGATAAAATAGCATTGATCGATTAATTTTGTCATGTCGATCGAAAGTAATAGTGTGTCATGCATGTTAGGCCTACTGGAGTCTTATTACAATGTTGGCAGTATTTGCAGAACGTATACCTGCCTGTCATTAATTTGGTAAGATTGGCACCCGTCAAACATGTCAAACAACGTCAAACATAACCCATTCATTATTTTTATATTTTGAAATTTAAATACATGATGTTATGAGCAAAGTTGATATTATGTTGTCGATTCAAAAGTCTTGTTTTAATGCGTTCTTCAATTCGAGTGGAACCGAGACTACAAATACCGTCAAATGTTTGACAGAAAGTAAGCGGTCAACTTTTATAAGGGAAAATGGAATTGTCGTTTTACTCTATCTTTCTCGCAATTTTTCCTTATTTGCTCACCGTTTAGACCTACCCTGGCCTACGACAAACATTTTAAAACCAAAATCAGCTCAATCGGCCCAGCCGTTCTGGAGTTTTAATCAGACTAACGAACATCAATTCATTTTTATTTATATAGATAATATAATTATAACTTTAAAATACTTCACAGTTTAAATATGCTAAGTGCTGCCTAAGCATTTAATTTTGTACAAACATCCTGAGGTAAAAGGTTGCAACTTAAGCTACGTGCTTTAAAGATATTATAAATTCCTGACCAAGATGGAAAATTTTGAAACAATCAATTCAGTTATGAAATAAATAATTTCAATATTCCCATCTCTGATTTCCTTGACCGCTCGATCAAAACAACAAAATAATAATTTCCTATTTTGAATCATGTCTTAAGGCTGCCCGAGGGAGACGCGTTGTTTAAATACCAAGAGATTAGCAAAGTTAATGTTTGAAATGACGATGCCTCTCTCTCAGCGGAATAAAGAAAACGACCCTGCTTTACATTTAGTAGTATTTCTAGTATTTTATTGATGAAATTTGCCGTAGAATACGTGGGTGAAGTATCGGAGGTTCGATCCAAATCATACTGTATTTTATTTCCTTCTTACTCCATTTTGTACTTTAAGAACGTAAATAGCAACACATCAATACGCAGCTCCAATACTAAGAAAATGAGAAGCAGTACACGTAACATTATTCTAAAAGATTTTCAGCTTATTTATTTACTGTGCGTATTTTTTTAAACACCTTTTATATGTGGAAAGCAGGAAGCTTAAAATAGTGAACATTACCATGCAAGACTTAGGTGACTTCATTCAAATGACTTCGTGACAATATATTCAATGTAAAATCAATAAAAAAGAAAGTATACATTTAAATTTATTTATTGAAACGACGAAAATTATCATAAAGTCACGTGTAATGTTAGAATTAATAACCAGTATACAATAACCGAATTATTGCGTCCTTCTGCAAACTACCATACTTATGTTCTCTTATCTTATCTTAAATTCGTAATTTTTTATTACAAATCTAAGTTACCCTTGGGCACAAACACTATTATTTAGATTATCCATCATCATTAACAGCCAAAGGACGTCCACTGCTGAACATAGACCTCCCCCACGGTTTTCCACAGTAAGCGGTCTGCATCCAGTGTGATCCTGCGATCTTTACAAGGTCGTCTGTCCATCTTGTCGGTGGACGTCCCACGCTGCTTTGGTCGAAGGGTTTCCAATCTAAAACTTTTCTGCCCCAACGGCCATCAGTTCTTCGCGCTTTGTACCCTGCCCGCTGCGACTTGAGCTTACTGATTTGTACTAAACTAATGATATAAATGTGTTACCAGCGGTTGAATGTCTACAATTGTGCGTGTTTTGAAGAATAGTAGATTGTTATACAAGGGGAGAAAGCGACCCATTTCACTCGAGATGTTTCTGGCGCTCGAACGAAGTGAGAGCGCCAATAATTCGAGAGTGAAATGGTGCTTTCACCCGAGTTAAACATACTATTTTTCATTTCGACTGTGAGGAAAACATTAAATTTACAAAAATGGTTGTAGATGTCTTGGTGAGGTATTATGTAGTTCAGCGAGAAAGGAAAACTCAAGTTTTTAACAAAATATGACAGTTGATTTACAGTACTAACAACACCTAACACGAATAGAAAGAATAACGGCACGAATACATGAAAACAGAGTACAAGAAAGCAGAAAATATCAAATAATTAAAATCTTTGCTAAGAATATCCACAGATTAGTAAGAGTATGAGAATATCGATCGATTTTTTTCCACAGATAATAACAGAATTCAAAAATAATTTCTTTTTTTTATAAATGTTTAACGGCTTTGGACGAATCCTTCCTGAAATGACACTGACAATATAAAATAAAAAAAAAACATCTTGGCATTATGGCGGGCAGCCGAATATTTTAATTGTTAATTGAATTAAAATTAGAAATTGTATATTTTTTTTATCAACGATCATACATCATCTTTACACAATATGATTTTCAATTTATAGCTAAGCAAAAATGATTGTTATTTTAATAACATGATGTGACTCAATTATCTTTGGTCCAAGCTTTGACTGCAGGCCTTGACTCTATGCCATGTCAATTAAAACTAAATTACTTTCCACCCTAGGGATGGATAAGCTATTTTCCACCCGGCTATCTACACAGGAAAGTTATATTTTCCGAACAGGAGAGATGAAAAAAATACTTTAACCGAATGTCAGAATCGCTTTTTTAACTATTGGTTAGTGCACGCTTTCACTCTAGTTTTAGGGTCTTTTCATGATCTTTATTACCAAAAGATGGCCCATACCCTTTGGCTTCTCTTGTAGTTCTAAAACTAGACTGCTCATGATTTTTTATTTCAGTAATTATTAATATTATAATGTTGATACGTTTACATTAACGTCTATTTCAGAAATACAATCGAATAGATGCATGAGGTCATAAATTTTGTATTTTCATCAATAATTTGCAAAATCAAATAGGTGAAATTTTCAGTCACGTGTATCACGTGTTGGTCGGCCAAGGATAAAAACATGTTGTTGAATGTCTGTTGAGTTGCATAAATAATGCAAAATACAACTGTTTATAAATTTTACTTAACAAGTCTCCAGAAGCATTAAGTGGTGTAGGTACATATTATTTGCAAGAAATTATTCAAGCCACCAAATTATACATATCCGAGGCATATGGTAAAAGCTTGTTCGTGCCTTTTATTTCTTTCACGAGGTTCGCGAGTACGAGAATCTTCTCGTAGAACTACCTAGTTTTATTCAGTTGCCGAAAATACTTCCTTTGCCTATAACATTTGTACACTGTCGAGTCTTTCAGTGGTTCCAAAAACCTTAGAAATAAAGAAGAGGTCACGAGGTCAGATACATTTACGTCAAGTATACATTATTGAATTGAAAATAATAAATGAATGTATGATAAATTATGTCCTGTTGTCATAATGAACAGGCATAATTTAGTAGTAGCTAATGTCTTTATGAACATAAGGTCCTTTTTTCTGCAGTTTTGGTATGGTTTTTTTTTAAATAAAAATATAAAGAACACTAGCTTTATCTATTCTACAAAAATGGTAAATACCACTTCGCACCTAAGTAGAGTCACGGGTTATTAATAGTCAAGTACTGACAACAGCACGTCAAGGTAAACACTGCGGTATCTTATGCAGTTGTAATAAGGGCTAGTTTGCAACAAAAGTGGGTAACCTGATGTGCTGGCGACTGTACCAACTTCCATGTATTGCATACATAGTATGGTTAACTTTACATAATATCAATGCGGTGGTACGGCGTATTTGGACGCTAACATATCCTTCAACGCTGTTATAATTCAGTATGTTTTTCATCACGTTTGTTAGGTCACATTTTCGCGTATTGTGTAACCGTGCGCGCATAATATAAGATTTACAATTTTCATAGCCGCTCACGTGGCCATTATAGACGCGATTTGTATTAATTTTCAATTGGGGATAAGTCGAAAAGTTGGAGTGAAATTGTGTTGTACCTAAGTGTTCTATGATCCAATTTATGTTAGGATATAAATCATAGCCTAGACTAAACCAACAACATACTCTTAAAACAAATATTGCACAGTATTTAAAGTTAAACAAACGCTATGTGCCGACTTGAAAAAGCAGTTTAAAGTAGATATGTTTTATTACTACTATTACTATTGAAACTATGTTTTTTAAAAGACTACTTGATACAACTTTCTTGTTATCATTATCAGCCCAAGGACAAGAAAAACCTTCTTGTTAAATATATTAATATCAGAATATTGCGTATGCAATTGCATTATTGAAACACTTACGTTACGTTGTTTGCCATATTTAGATTTCGAGTAAAAACTACAAAGTCAAAGTTGCATAAAATACTTAACAGTAATAACAAAAATACATTCTGGACTCGAAAAAGCATAGTAACCATTGACGCCTTTTTGGAAATGTTAAGTTTTTATCGATCAAATGGTTCTACTCGTATGTTGCTCTTGTCAATGAACAATTTCGCTTACCATTATATTTAGTACCAACGCTAAACTAATTCAATAGCTGCCTTGATAAAAAAGTATCATGAAAATGGCTAAATAAAAAGAGACAGTGACAATAAAATAGTGACTGAGTTTGTCTGCATCTTCTCAGCACTATCTCAAAATCGTCCCGAAGCTGTGGTTGGGTTTATAATGGGAACGTAAAAAGTACCCGTGGTTCTATATGACGAAATAAATGATTTTATGACTTCATATTAAAACTTTATTTCAGGTATTTTTTCCTACAACATTGACTTGCATTATAGTGAATACGTGACATGTTTCTTATCGAGCCAAACCCGCTATCATGCTGGCTTTGAGTGTTACTTCACTTGCCATTTGTAACCCAAATCGAGTAAGCCAATTTGTGTATAGTGATTTCACTTTTTGTTAATATTACCCGGTTATAGAGCTTGATAGAACTAAAATAACGGTTAAAGGTTACATTGTTGTTACGTTACGTTAGGAAAGAAGCTCATTCTATTTATTTTATGTAAGGTTCTTACATCGTAGAACCCTAAAAGTTGCCTAATCTTAGATCATAACTGGATTTACACACCCCAAAGCGATTCTCAAAATACGTAGAAAGCACTAACGTCAACTTGATCTCATATCATCTACAAACAGTGAAATATAATTATGCAGGTTATTTTTTTTATACCGGTAGAACATCCAATGCAGGTAAAAAGTGAGGCCGCAAACGGACTTATTTTTTACCTAAAAGCGCTGTTACGTTTTTCGTATTCTTGTTGTGACAAACAAATACACATTGTTGAATAAAGCAAAAAAAAAAACATACTTTTCACATGCACACGTAGCGGTTGTAACATATATATCAATGGTTGTAACCATTGAGATAAAATGGTTGTAACACCTTTATTTACCTATTCAGTGATTGTAACTATATTCGTAGCTAGTTGTTCGTAGCACGATCTCGTAGTCGTAGCTTTGACAAAAACACAAAGAATCTCAATTGATTTTCTCAAGTAAATCAATTTTGTAAGATTCTGATACTTGCGACTTAAGTATTCGCTTAAAATGTTTAAAATAATATCAAATCATAATTAAAGTAATGATAAAGTTAGCGCACAATATAATAAATATACGGAACCGAACCATGAATAAGTAGTGTATTTCCTAAACATAACGAAACCGTTTTGATTTACAAAATATTGTTATTGATTCATATCATAGAACGAGGAGACAGTCAAGGTGACCCTTGCACGTGAAATAGATCTATTTTAAGATCGGACGTCGTAGTTACTCGTTTACTTTGTAACTGTCAATATGTTAAAATAATATAGAAACATAACCGATATAACAACAACACTGCAGAACCGTTTATTCCAAAAAAAGGATGTAAGTAAAATTACGTTTAATAAATTATTTCTAAAAACAAATGAACGGGGTTTTTTGAACATTTCTCTAGTTGTAGAGTAATAGCCAAACAAAATTTTTAAGGTAAGATTTTGAATTGTTTCCTATGTACTTACTCTACGGTTAGAAGTTAACTTATCAATCACTTCCACTATTGTTGCGATGTTTTCACACACTATACAATTATTGGCTCTTGGATTTTTATAAAATAACTGACAACGCCTTCGCATCCTCTCTTACAGGTGTGTTCATTCATAGATGTGTTCCCACGATCGAGTTGTACGTTGAGCTATTGTGTTTCACCCCCAAGGATCAAAAAGGCTTTTATTGAGGGAGAATACAGGTAGTTCGTAGGTGTAGAGAAATACGTTATAACCGTTGACGCTCACGTTATGATCACAATAAGTTGGGTCAAGGTGAAAACGGATTTGGTGAGGCGTCATTTCGGTCAGTCGTCAGAAAAGATTGAAAAAAATATTTATGAGCCCGCCGCCACAATATATCTTTTTGCGTTTACGTAACACGGTATAAAATACAAAAACATTCGTTATGTATAATACAGTAGGAGCAAGTAAATTTGTTTATATAAGACTTGGTATTGCGTTTTGCTAAAAGTCACTCATACTGTCAATACTTATGTGACATCGGTATATTTTATGTAGATACTAGCTGTGCCCGCGACTTCGTTCGCGTAGAATAGTGACTTTGGGTAGAGTTTTTAATTATTTAGGCTTATGATTTTACAAATAAGATACTTAAGTATGTACTTATAAGTACGCAAGATATAAAGTATTTATATAAGTTAATTAAAGTAAATATTAGTACTCACTTATCATTAAAATTGGCCATTGTTAGCAATGAATTGTAAAAGTTTAGGTTTTATATAAAAAAACATAATAAGTATTTAAGAAAATAGTGAGACTTCGTCTAAGACAACCACGGCTCAACTATACTACTTCCGCCTCCAAGCTTTGCACCCATCTTCAAGTCACCCTGTATTACTTAACTAAAACTAAAGGGCGATATAGAATGCTTAGTAAGCTTTATTAAACTTATTTTGAAACAAAATCAGTATATTTATTATTACAACAATAAGAAGCAAGTAGTACATCAATCAAAGGTGATCAATTATTATTACCATACCGATTATTTGGAGGTTCACAATCTGTATTTTGATTAAGAGTTCCTTTGTCTGATAGGATTATATGGTTACTTTACTTTTTAACTACTAAGTACTTTGCCACAATAAAAAACTACTAATTTACTAACATTTTACTTTGTTGTGTGGAAAGAATTGATCTAAATATATATTTTGGCAAGTACCATAAAGTAAAGTACCAAAATTTCATTTAATTTATACAAACCAATATGGAGGAAACACTACACATTGAATTAAAACACTTTACAGATTCATATCCCACACATTTATTTAAAATGAAATAGAGGGCCTGACGGTTCTAATTATTATCAGCATCCGTGGTCACAGGTAGACCAAGAAACTACCATCGCTCATTAATATCTATTGACGTTCCTAACCACCCAGAAAAAGCTTATTGTGTCTTGAGATCTTGCAGTATGAGATGTTGCTTGGGTTGGTCTAAACATAATTATAAAGTGGTTCTTTGTTACATAAATAAATATAAATAAATCAGCTATTTGTATTCTTTAATCTGCATGCCTATACTAATTGTTGATTCACTGATGTAGAAGATGCCACAGTCACATTCATGTCTGTACTCCCCTGCATCTTGGAGAGGTATGTGATGTGTGTGACACTTGAAAGGTGGTAAAAATTGGTTAATCTTATGCAACAACCTTCCTTACATGTTGACAATATTTTGGTTATCATTGCTGCCCCTTGTTCTCTGAAACAAAGTTTTTGTCGTGATAGCTATGTATTGGTGGCATTTCTAAAGACTGTGAGGCTAAGGATAAGAAATATTGTTTATTGTCTGCGTCAATTTCTGAATTATCTGAATATGAACTGTATGAGAGTAGATTTTCCAAATTCAACTGGAAGAAACTCTTCAATTCTTTCTCTGGAAGAAGAGCTTCACTTCTTATTAATTATTCTGCAATCCTACCAGTTGAATTTTTTGATGATTAGAGTTTAGATGAATAAGAAAAGCAGTAGGTAACATACTGGTGGGTAAAACTGTAAAAGTGATATCTACATACCGTTAATAAAACATTGGTGTTACATTATACAGGTGATAGTAAGCAACAACAGGTGATACTGGAGAGACCATTGCAACACATCAGTGTCTTATATCACTTGTGGCTTAATCCTTCACATGTGGCGTTGTTGCTCCTCCTATTATTTACACAGGCAATTTTCCATAATTTCCATGCTTTCAATCACAGATGAATACTTTGTTTCACTTTGTTTTATTTTGATAGATTGAATGACTTGACATTTGTTTGACAATGACTTTAGACATCAGTTATTTGTATCTGTCAGTATCTGTGTACAATGGTATAAGGTTATAAAAGTGACACTTGGCGCGTTTCGTTCTACTGAAGTTTGTTTTTAATATTTTTTTACATCGCACGGAAACTTTTATTTACAGGCATTGTAAGTATCCTAAATGTTGCTCGATGGTTTAAGCTACCACTGTTCAAAATTTCATTTAAATTGGTCCAGTCGTTTTGGAGTTTATCGCGAGCAAACAGACAGACAAACAGAGAAATAAGAAATTCGAAAAAAATCTAGATTAGTGCTATTGCTCTTCTTACATCCCCCTGACTCGGTTTTAAGCATTTTCTTTTATTGTACAGAAATTCGACCTCTACAATTTTATTATATGTATAGATGGTTCAGATAGATACGTAAGAACGTAAGTAGGTACAATATTAGGTATTAACCAATATAATATCATTGGTATCCACTCAATAGATGAGGTAACTGTTTGACGAAACTTCGATCTATAACAGGAAGTTGAAATTCATTAGTTTCTTCAAGTATTTCAATAAGTTTTATCAATAGATATAGTATGTATTCAAAGTAGGCACTTGAATATTCAAATTAAATTATAAAAGGACAAGGAAGTACAAACAATGGGAAAGGAAACGGAAGGGAACGATGGTAATAGCGGCATTTATAAAGACCCATAATGTAGGCCTCATTCTTTTAGCCTCAATATTAAGTGAAACAGTCATAATACACTAGAATCATCATTATTATCAATATTAAGACCATCTTCTGGCGATTTTAAATACAAACATCTTATTATGAAACAGGGAAGTGGGTACGTCTGATTAGTCCGTTTTTCACGATAAGCTCGATTTTTCGCGATCTTTGAGTATTGAATAAAAATACGACCTATTTTTTGCAAATCATATTTTGTAGAACTAGTAACTTTTCATTAGATAAATTCTTCTCCAAAAGATGATCAATTATTATTTCGAGATTCGCGTCTGAATCAACATCGTTTTTTTGTCATAAGATCACGTAATGTGGTAGTAGGTGCCGTATCCGAATCCTCTATCTCACCGTGTCATGTGGGCCAGCAATAAATCCGATTAACGAACACAAGGACTGCCTGTGTATTAAATTATGCCAACAATAATTGTTTGCGGCGCATAAATCTTATTATTCGCGGGGCTCCTCTGAATCGCTATAAATTCCCGTGTATCGTAAAGTTTAATGATTAAATTACGTGGCTCATGACGCGGAAACAACGAAGGCGATCGTGGTTGCGATAAATAAATGGGAATGGAACAATGGACCGGGTTATCGAACCCCGGTAACATTTCGGTGAAGGTCCCTAGATACGAGGCCGAATTTTTTCGCTACGTGAATGCAATCTAGCCAAGGTATGGAAATATCAGCGATATTAGAAAAAATATATGCCTACACTCGTAGCTGTATGAAAATACACACAGCAGGTGGTTAGCATGGATAATTAAATATTTAGTGAAAACTTTGATGTAACACAGTATTACACTTTGAAGAAACCTATTCTCGCCGTCTTTACATAGCTTTGCTGAAAAAAGATTTCTTGAAAAATGTAACTAGTACCTACAGGCAATTTAATAAAATGTCTTATTTCCTAAGTCAGTGTATTACCAGAATATCCTATTTCATTCGGAATGCACTAGAAGATGCACACTCTTGGGCCCAGATTCTCGCGTCAATTGAACTTATTTCGTGAGGTAATTCGATTACGAGTTTTACTGTTTTACCGAAAATATCAAGTTATATATCTACTATACTATATCTAGTAAATCAAAATGTATAGAAACTGACACTGATAAAAGGAAAATCTTGTTTTTTTTAAGAACATTCGATCGGTAATCTTTTTAGAAGGCGAACTGCACGAGAATTGGCACCCTGTAGTCGTATTTCATTATTTGGAATTTATTGTGTCGTTCGAAATATTACGATCAGTGTATCTGGGCTCCATATTTTACCTTTGGATATTCCCCATTCACTACAAAAGATATGGCTCTTATGATATTTTACTGGTTTCATGATTAAACCCTACTTATTTATTTACTCGTGTCACAAGCAATCGTGATCATAATACAAAGGATTCTTATTTCGTTACAGCAATAACGAGATTCGAGATGCATCAGTATTCACTGGTTTAAGTCAATGTACACTGTCGTATTTAAATAAAATGCTGGAATATTACCGTGTATTATTGTAATCTTGAATTTATATAACTATTTTGATCACAACAAGATATAAAAAAAACATAGAAAAGTGGAAATATATGTATAATATTAGTTTGACTGGTTGAGGTAACACTTTAATCTGTACTTGGTGCGTATTGCGATCTTGCTTTGACAGCTGTTCTGCTCTGCTTTTGAATGTATTAGCAAATTTCGTATTGCGATGGCTGAATTTCCATGTCTTAATTTTGACCATATTATTATGAGTGAGTGAGAAAGAGTTACTTTGAATTTTTCTTATGTTGGATCGCAATATGAATTTGAAGAGTCAGATAGCTGAGTGGGAGTTTAACTGCCTGGAACTTGGACGAATTTAAGCAAGATCGCATGCTTGCGCATGATTATGATTATGTATCATATGGAAAATCATATGACTATGATTTTCCAAACATGGAGGTGCTAAGTCGCTGATTCTTTCCGAAAATAAAAGCTTTACAGTTTTTTTGTAAACTTTGTTTTTACTCTATTTCTACGTTAACACCACTAGTTTTTTAATTTAGTCCACATAAAACTTACCTTAGGTAGGTAGGTATTTTTGAGATGGCTATGGCCGTTAAGTTGTGCGTACTATCTTAAATAAAATATCATCATACCGTATCTCTCTCAAATACAGGTAAATAAATTGTCATTGTACCTTTTTAATTAAAAACCATTACATTATATTCTTACTTTCAAGGACTATCTGAAAAGTAATATAGTTAGTATAGTACGTATACCTACATCCTAGAGGTACCTCTAGTGCCTACCTACCTCTAGTAGAGCGCTATTCGAGCGTGAACGAAGTGGTAAATGACATAATTAACAAAAAACTGCTTTGGGTGAGGTCACTAATGATCAAACATTACTAAAGTTGTTTAAAGAGTTCCACTTTGAGTAACTACCTTTGGAGTAGAAGGTTTATTTGTTAGATTAATACTTATTTTAGTATTCGTTACATACTAACCACAAATTTACTAATTAATTATATATATAAATCCTACTTATATTATATGCGAATCAGTAAGCTCAAGCGGCAGTGGGCAGGGCACATAGCGCGAAGAACTGGATGACCGTTGAGGCAGACAAGTTCTAGATTAGAGACCCTTCGACCAAAGGCGCAGCGTAGGACGTCCACTGACAAAATGGATAGACGACCATGATCGCAGGATCACACTGGGTGCACACCGCTCACAACCGGTCGCTGTGGAAAACCGTGGGGGAGGCATAGGCCTGCAATGTTCAGCAGTGGACGTCCTTTGGCTGATAATGATGATGATGATTATAAATGTCAGGGTTTGTGAGGATGTTTGGTACTCCTTTAAGCAAAAAAATACTGAATGGATTTTGACGAAACTGTACGATAATTTAGTTGATACATTCGATTAGCACAAAGGCTATACTCGTATTTCATAATGATATTTATGGAGATACAATATTTACTCTGGTAAAGCCGCTGGGAGCCGCTAGTTATAAATACAGTCATAACACTAACTTAAAATAGACAACTAGAAATCCAACTCTAGATCTTTACAACTTTACAGCTAAGCTAGGTAATCTTTACAAAGTATAATTTATTTGCCTGCAAGTTACATAAAAAAGTTTGTTAAGCTTTTAGCATCTGCTGACTCTAGAACAAGAACATGAATATTACATTCTAATAATAATGTAGTATGACTTAACAATATTAACAGCTTACTTTGTACGGGCCTAATGATCTAGCCTAGACTAGTCTCGCAGCACCATCTAGTGTAACGTTAAGAAAACTACGATCTAAAATTGCACACAGATGAAAAGTTACACAAGTGTGCTGGTAACTATTTGCGTCTAAACACGCACACAAATGTAATAGGCATTGAAAAACAAGCATTACCATTACCCACACTAACGCGTAGTTACAGCCTCTTACGTGAAGAACGTAAGCGACTGCGGAACTCAAGATGGCTGACATTGGCAATGGAGGGTCGATGACCTGCCGCGCGCAACCTTCGAAGCTTAGATCTGGCATTAGAGAGGTTGTTATTTTCCGTCATGTTTTTATTTTATTGTTCCTCTGTGTTATTCATCGCGCAATTTGGCGTTGGTAATTCGAAGTGAGTGCCCCTCTGGGTGATAATGTTACAGATACCAGAGATTTGCAAGACTAGAGAAGGTTTGATGCAGCGTTATTAACGAAATGATTTGTTATTGAAGCTATTCTTACTACGAGTTCTCTAACTAGACTATTAGACCTTTTATTTCTTAATTCTTACCAAGTTGAAATATAGTTACCATTTCTTTAATTGTTTAAGTAGATAGTTCACTTTGTATATAATTTATTTGTATTAACAGTGATTTTATGCGCGCGGTAGGTCATGCGGATTTGTACCTATAATCCCCATTCGGAATAACTAACGTAATAGGTGCAATAAAAATGTGCATTACTTGTTCCTAAGTCCTATTAAAGTTAATTAGGTAGACGCAGCCAGCGCAATAGAGCCCCTCTCAATCACGCAGAGCATTAGCAAGCCATTATGCAATCAATGCTTACTTATAAAGCTGTACGCACAAAAACGTCAGCAAGAGATCCGGATTCCTAACATTAGATTGCAGCAGCAAGAAAAGTAATTTTAAAAGCGCAAGAACGAGGCATTGCGGTGGTGGCTCCGCCGCGCGGCCGGTTGCGGCAACCGCGGAATGTAGCTCAAGCTAACGGTGCGCGCGCGCCGCTAAAAAACTCAAGTTCACTATCACGGAAGATTGCGCGCGGCATTACATCGCGGTTACGTTGTCGCCGGCTACCAGCCATTATGGCGCACTATGTAACTAA
The DNA here is from genome assembly GCA_963584085.1 of Pyrausta aurata. NCBI lineage: Eukaryota > Metazoa > Arthropoda > Insecta > Lepidoptera > Crambidae > Pyrausta > Pyrausta aurata. The sequence continues at coordinate 9,242,163 of OY757255.1, read as the reverse complement.
TGTAACACAAGTATATTGTACAGTTTTACTGTAATAAACTGCTCATTTTCCAAATGACTCGAGATTTTTGCTGTGGAATGATTGATGACAGCAGCGTGAAGAGGACAAATTGAATTGATAGTATGAGAGATATTCACCATCAATGTTGTACTCACTACATGTCACGTCATAAGATTCAGAGACACACCGCTGTCATATATGTAAAACTGTTTTTTGTAATGGTAATTTTACAAAGTTACATCCACACAAAACAATCAAGTTTAGTTCATAAATCGTGAAATCAGTTTTCCATGAGGTATTGAGCACCTAAATATTAAAATGCCACGCAGCGACATAAGTAGGCTAACAAAAATCGATTCAAAATGCAAGCACTATTGTATTCATGAATGTAACTTTGAATGCCGGGCACAAACTGTAACGTGTAAGATAAATGAACTTTAGCATTAGGTACTTCGACTTGTAACAAATAATGCAAGTAGGTACCTAAGTACGACGAGTGGAAAACTTCAAAGCGATCCTAGAATATTCGTCTGAAACAATATCTGCATGTGTAGGACACTTTGCTTATTTGTTAGACTATATTCTATTAGGTACCACAATTATGAATTATTAGGCCGTGATCTTTTAATTAATGAATCACTAAAGTTCAATATTTGTGCTTGAATCTTTATTTAAAAGCTGTAGTATTTTAACATATCAACCTGTTTGAATAATTAGCAAAAAACTATATTTGATTTGTGGTTTGGGGGCCGGGCAGGTTTTAATGACAGGAAGCGATACTAGTAACGGCATTTGCGAATAATGGTCTAAGGTAGTTTTTATTGTATGATTAAGGTCACTTTAATATTTGCTAATATATTTGAAAATAATTCATTATAGGTAACAGCGAGCGTATTCCAATAGACAGCTGTCAATATTCAATGATCAAGTATTTACTTAAGAAACACTCCTGACTGACTCGATAGTGTAGAGGTTAGTTTGCTGATCACTATCCAAGAGGCCTCAGGTCGAGCCGAAATTTGTATATGGGTGTATACTCAGAAACAGCTCGGAGCCAAGAAGTTGGTTGTGTTGACACCCCCGTGCCATGGTCATATCAGACTTTTCAGTCAGACATATCAGTTTCACGGAATTAATGAGAGTAAAGAAACAGAGAGTGCACTTGTGCAATTGCCCACACATCTGGACACAATAAAAAAAAAACAATAATATCTCCGGGCCTATCTTTTTAAGAGGTTAGGTTAGCCATTACCGAAAATAGGTAGTAGAATATTATTTACTTCAGTTTTTCACGATTCTGACAACGTTTATAACCTTTAACCGAAAAACCGTTAAAATTGAGAGTACATAAGTGATATTACTTACTGATCTGAGTGCACGTTCAAGAACAACATACGAGGAGAACCACACAGAACAGAACAGTAGTAAAAAAAACGAATGATTGAATCTTGAAAATGCTAATGCGCAAATCACAATGCGTTTTAATTTGCTTCACATTGACATTAGAGGTGCTCGCGACTGTTAGTTACGAGAAGTATCCGGTACCTTCCGCGCGAATAAAAATGATTGAGAAATATGTCAGGGTTCACTCGGCGAAATAAGATGAATACTTATATTCAGAATAGTTAACTTGGCTGGATGTAATTTTAGGAGTAGAACATTATTAAGAAGCAACACAATTATGATTGCAAACTAAATACGATCAAAGCGCTTGTAGTGTAGAATGACTGTGATTTGATTGTTTGAGATTTAGGGACATTGGACACCGTTATGGTTTCCTGCATTTAGGAGATATTTCGATATAATCGGAGAAATGGCGTCTCCCTTACCTTTTTCTCTATTGATTCAACATGTAACTCTTCGATGTATACTTATGAACTTCAGCAGCTCGTGAAAAGCTCTTTCACTGGACTAGTGGCGCATCTTGTAACGGTCTGAACAAAGTTAACTGAAAAATGCTACAAAAAAAGAACGTACGGAATCCAAGCTCGTATGAATGAGCTTAACTTGACTAGGTATCACGAGCAATATCAAGCAAAATCATCGTATTATGACTGTTATGACGTGGGAACCCAACCTCCAGCACTCACAATCGTGGGTACTCGTTCACTCTTAAAATGTTAATTGCCGACGACTACGAACCGTCTGTTTCTTATTTTCATGCGAATGGCTGAAGAAAGCCCGTCAACAGGTAATGAGTGATGAAGCCTCTCGTACATTATAAAGCAATTTACTCCCTAGCAAGGAATGGGATAGATTTAATAAGAAATTCCTAGGTACAGGCGTAATTACACCTGTACTATAACTTGGCTGCGTTGTCCGTTTGGTTTGACAGCTATATCATTAGCAAGTCACATTATATGTGTGAATTTTATCGCTTATCAATCTTTAAAATCACTTTAAACAAAAACAGAGACATAAGAAAAACAGCGGCATCAATAAATTGGAATCAAAACAAAAACAAACAAGCCCTCATATTGAAACGAAACAAAACACTTTCTAATGTTAAAATAATAACTCAATGTAGATCTAATCCTGTCTCTTTTAACAAATGATCACTCGCAAACATCTGCACCTGTCTTCAATTTCCTACCACAAATAATACTAATCAGATCCCTTGTTTCAAAAGATTCATTACAACTGTCCAATTTCGTGCTTGGCATTCCGTGGATTTGTTAAAAAAATACGATACAAAATAGTTCTAAAATGTAAGGCTTCAAAATCTCTAATCGCGCATTCGAACGTTCCATTGTAATTGACCTATATTTGTAACATATGGGTAAAGAAGAGCAGGTGACGGTAGGTCAGGGATGGGTTACTAAAGCCATAATTTAGGAACACTATTATCGAATATTGATTTGCTTTGTTTGGGACTGAGGAGATTGCTTCGGGGCAAGGATGCTAATAAGGTGTTCGGTTTCTTTTAGTTTTGCACCTTGTGCTATCAAATCTTATCGAAAAGTAAGGTTTATTGAAAAAGAAACAGGTGGGGAGGTTTCAGTTTTCTTTTTAGTAATTTAAATATTACGTGTGGGTTTTTATAACAAAGTTGCAAAGAGGAATGTAAGCCATCTTTATGACCAAGGTAGTCGGGGCTAAAAACAGAGATGTCCATTTATTTTATTTAAAGGCAACACCTATTACTTGAAGCGATCGCAATTCTAACGTTCATACTAGCAAAAAACCATCCGAGGCTCTTTACCCATAGAGATAGGAAAGTTTTAGAATTTACAGGAAGTTGAGAAATATTATCGCTCGAACTTAGAGCAGAAAAATAAACAAAAGTTGTCTAAATCATCGACGATTCAAATATTTTGCATTGCACCATATACCAAAACAAAAAGAGACGTCATTGCTAAATTAAATGCAGCAATGAAAGAAGTTGTTGATATAATTCTTCCTTTATTTTTCAGTTTTCTATCACTTTGTTCCACTTTTTTAAAGTTTAGTCTAAATTCAATGAAGTCCTATCTAGATTGTTCGCAACTCTATGGCTAACGCATCTGCGAGGTCCGTGGAAGGAAACGCCACACCTGCGGTGCTCTCCCACGGTTTGAGGTGTACCTCGTCAGTACCACCTCATCCATTGTTTGTTAATTCGAAGACAAATACCGTACTTAATTGCAGTGTTTGGTTTGATTTTTATTGTGAAAAGTACCGATGGATTATTATATTAGTTTGTTGATGAATGTATCATGTTGTGCCTATACTACTACTACGTAATGATTGTTTTTAATAGCAACTTGATGTATGGTAATGTATTGATTGAAAATGTTCCAGATTTATTAATTTCGTTTCATGGTATACTTACCATGAAGTCTAAACACGGCTCTACTTACAAGCAGAGCATGTCTACGTATCAAAATGGTTTTATGAATACAGTTTTCTTATTGCCTCTATTATCGATTTTGATACTACATACATAACATAGCTACTTATTTATGCAATTACAAACAAGATACAGAAAAACTTGACATAAAAAATATCAATATATATGTACAATACATTTTAATACAGAACTATTTACCTTCGTTGGGACAGCAGTTGTTATTACCAAAATTGTGCTTTTTATCGCCATTTTATAAAAAGGTACCCATAACATCAATTTACATGATTTTATTTCCCACGAGTGATCTGGCTTTCACTAGTTTTTTGACTCACTGTATGATCAAGTTTTTTGCTATTGACACGGTGGTAGATTGAGTAAAAAATCCCTTTCGATTTCCGTAAAGGCGCCATCTGCAGTCTTTTTTGCCCGTGGAGTGTTGTTTAAGATTAGTTTTTTCACGTTTTTAGGCCGAGATTTCACCGGAAGTTCATAAAGAGCATGAATGGTTGTGGTCTAACATTTAATTTTATGCGTTTTATCGATACAAGAGGATGTGGCCTTTTTAACATAAAATATGAAAGTGATTCTTATCTCATGACTTTCAATGAATGGCATTCTTCCTTCCTTCTATAAACTTAATGCAATTATGTGAAGTAGTAGCATTAAATTAACACTACAATGATTATTTTTTCCATTATTTTCTATTAGGTTAAGTTACGCTTATTGTATTGTAAATTACCGTTAGATATATTGCATGACAAGGTTGTAGATACTAAATGAATTGTTTTTATTATTATAAAGGTAAAAACACGGTTTAAATCAGAGCAAACAATTTTAACATTTAAGCTAACTCATCAGTATATACCAAAAACCATAAACCGGATAGTTCAAAATACAATAAAGTTTATTATCTACGGAGTTTAAAGTTTTATAGCACGTGAATGTGCGCTTGTGTGTGAAACAACTTTTAGAACAACAAGGCATGCTGTGCTTTATCTCCAGGGACTAATTCTAACCGGCCACAATGAACGACCCGTTCCCGAAGAAAGTTTTACGAGCAAACACAATAACCCCTCCTTTGCGAAACAAGTAAGTTTCCCGAAGGTTAACATCAAAAGAGCCCGCCTCCTTTTAACTTTCTCCGGGATATTGACCAGTAACTTTTATGATAGATAAGAAAAGTTATTGTGAGCGGAGAAATTGTAAAGGCTTTTAAAAATTGGGTGTTTATGCTGTAATTATTTTCTTATCGAACTCTTCGGTAACAGTCGTAATTGCCACGGGAAATTTACCGTTAGTACTGCAGCAGAAATTAGGTAGGTTTGGAATGGACTCAATTTCATTCTACGCTTGTAAGTCAAAAAAGTTCGTATTTCTAAGAAATACTATGCGAATTATGAGTTCGCAAAAATCTCACAAGTGTCGCTGTCGCATTTGCCGGATGCAATTTAACCCTTGATCAAAAAACTTCACTTAACTCTAAATCGATGTTTCCCAAAAATAAGTTACTACAATGGAGTCCTTGTTTCCTGTCCCAGTGAACATTTTTGGTACACATATCACACGGTGTCCATGTATTCTTTTTAGAATTTGAGACTAAGTACTACCTTTTTATGGAAACTGACGAAGTTGTAGTAAAATCTGCCTTTGCGTGGTGTTTGGTCGTTCTTTCTGAGGCGGACAAACAGTCAAATTTATTGCTGAAAAGAATCAAAAAAGCACATAAAATAAATAAAAAGTTTATACTAGCGAAACGTTTACAAATATGTAAGCATGTATGAGAAGATTTACAGAGTAAGTCTACACTTAACTTCTCTTACTTAATACTCTTATACTAAGCGAATATAGAGTTTGTAGATCAGTCATTTAAAGCACTACCTACAAATTGTACTAATTTGTATCCAGAAAGATGGTCACCCTACATATAAGGATTTAGAAAAAAGGCTCGATGCAGCTAGAACGCATCTGCCGTGGTTCCCACGCCGCGGAAGGATTGCGCGGGCGCCTCCGTCTGACCTGACTAGAGGCTGCATGTCGTGTCTATACACTTGTACATTTCTAAATCTAGATAAAACATAATATGGAACAAGACAATAAAAATAATCTCTAATCTCATCTCATCTCAGTTATACACAAATTGCAATGATTTATCAATATTGATGAAACACAATATGACTCAAGATAAACAAATAAAATAAATAAAGCTAGTTAACAATTTATATCTTTATACACAAATTTCGAAGCTGGGTCTTGTTTTTGAGCTCAAATACTGTCCCAATGTATTTGGCATTGGTCAGTTATACATTTTTATTTGGTTATTATATATTATTACTTCGAAAAAATAATCTTACTTAAGAGTAGTTGAAGTAGACTGCTGGTGGTGATCAATAAAATTACTACATGATTTTATGTATATGATACGCATGGCGTATACAAAAGACATCAACGCATCAGGAGGTCGATTCTCGCATGATCGAAATTATTTCGTGCACATTTCGTGTGGTAATTCGTTTACGAGTGTCACTGTTTTACCGAAAAAATCAAGTAATATACCCATGTAAACAAAAACTGATAGAAATCAAAATGCACAGAAATCGTGACACGGATAAAGCAAGAATTGTATTTTCTTTGAAAAGAAAATTTTATCGGTGAACTTTTTTCGTATACGAACTGCACGAGAATTGGCCTCGTCATTCCGCTACATCATAAATATTACTTTTCGAATTATTTTATACACTTACATGTATTACAAGATAATTTATTTAGATTGGCTCCAGTTAAGTACAAATATAAGGTTGATACCAGATTTTAATGACGTAAACATGCATATGCTTTTTGGAGCGCATGTCAAATTATTTGCATCTGTCTTTTAAATACCGGAAGGCACGAAAAAGTACATTAAAATTGCTCTTATTACGGCTAACCACGGTGCGTGGCCAATCTCTGGTGGTACTTATTTACTGAGCATTGTTAGGGCCTTACAGCAGAGAATCATGCTGCGTATTTGCCAAATGCTTGACTTGGTCTCGTAGGCTGTGATTTTGTTAGGGCTGACACATTTGGTGAATAAACCCTCAACTTAGCAAACATTTTGCTATGTAGTAACAGAAATATTAACTCCTAATTACAAGTAAGGCATTGCGTTAATAAACATGATATCATACAATTTTAACACTCAAATTGGATTTGGTTGAATTTTGGGCACGTTGTGGTTATAACCGACTAACATAAAATCTGATTTGGTCTTCGAAAATGAAATTTCTTACACTCACAATCATCACTATAAAAAAACGCATCTAATCCAATTAAAAAAAGATAAACAAATATAACATTTTAATATAATATAAATATTGGACACCAATCACATATATTGCTCTGATCCCAAAGTAAGTAGCTAATGCACTTGTGTTATGGAAATCAGACACAACGGTTGTACCACAATACCCAGACCCGGGACAGTATAGAAAATTATGATTTCTACATTGACCCGGCCGGGAATCGAACCCGGGACCTCGGAGCGGCGACGCCTTGAAACCCAGCGTGATTAGCCACTACACCACGGAGGTCGTCAAATCGAAGTGCTATTGACAGTTATCAAGTAGAAGTAGAGACACTGTCCCTATCTATGCTATCTACGCTTTCATTCAACCCTTTTTACGCCACGTATTATGCTCGAAACCTTGATTGAAAGCAAAATGCGTTTTCCCCTAATCGATTTGGGTATGCAACAATGTTAGACGACATCTGGAGTGTTTGCTCGTGCAAATGACGCGGCCGTTGCACGACAGACGCTTGCGCAGCCTGCACTGATTCCACAGAGCCGCCATTGCTTCAGGGTTCTGTAAGTAATTCAACCTGAGACTATTTTGTTAGTAAGTTTGGTAACTAATGTACATACGAGTAGCTGATTTGTTTAACTCATTATTATTGATCATATCAGCCTTTTAAACCCGCAGTCAAATATAAGGAGGCAAGAACTCTTTTTGAAAATTTAAGTGAATTTAAAAATCTACTCTGAAATACAAGTAAGCATTCTGTCAGATAAAATATTTAATATGAAGCAAATTTTTTATTACTTAAATCTGTTACAACATCTTGTTGACCCAAAATATTGACATCAGTAATACGTAATAATATTGTATAATCTACAGAACCCACACCAATGAAAATTAGAGTAAATTTAAAAATCTACTCGGAATTCAATTTAGCATTTTGTCGAATGTATATAAAACAAATTTTATAATACTTAAATCTGTAGTTGACCCAAAATATCGACATCAGCAACACTTAATGATACTCGTAAATAAAATCTACAGAACCCACACCAATATTTACAGCATTGCAAATTATTATAAGTATTAGTATAACGAATTCAAAGCAGTTTTTTTGCAAGACGCAAGTTGCGATTAAGAATAATCGGCAAATGTGTGACAGTCCCACTGACGCAAACACATTGCATGCTCGGCACAAGCACGGCTCAAGGTGCGTAAGATGATCAATCACATGAATAACTTTACGATAAAGTAAAAGTACCAATGACCACATTTACTTTGAACACACGTGCCTTGGTGTACGACTTTTACGTAAATCTAAATTAAGCTTTACATTGCCATATAAAGATACAACGATTCAGTAAAAATATTTCAAAACAGTTTTAACAGCTTCGAAACAACAGCACGTTGTATTTCAATTTGTCGGCGATTTAACAAACAACCTGTAATTTCAAAGTTAACATCTTGTGCATCCAAGTTATATAATTGACTAGATGCGTCAATAATGAAGATGGTTCTGTAAACACTGTGCTAAGCGGTCTGCAATCAATCACTCTGGAGTTGAAAGACCGCCGGAGTGTTTATGTGGCCTTAATAGTCAGACAAATAGGCGCTCGCAGAACTTAAAAGAAGATTGTGAACGAGTTTGTTTGATTCTGAGCTATGTTTGTTGTCTCTGTAACAACTAATTGTACTGTCTCTAATAGAGTAACCACTTGAATAAACGTTTTCTATCGTTCTAAGCTCAATGTAAATGTGTTCGTCTGAATGAGGTTTTAAACGGATTACTTACAATTGGCTATCCTTAGGTTATACTTTTTTTTAAGTCTCACCTAACTTTTTGCACACTATCCATGACTACCACACTTCTCTTTTGTTAATTTAACAATTCAACAATAAATGATAGTGATACACCGTTATTTGTTCAGAATTTGAACTATAGCTGGGGTCAAAGAGTGACTCGTTATCTTGTAATGAATGATTACAACAAAAAATAAAATTTAAAAACATGATGCTTACAAATTAATTGCTGACAATTTAATCTCTACCTCTTGTATCAGGAGTTGCATAGATCAACGAACTGCAAAATTTGTAAAAAATAGAGAACATAACAGTCGCCAAGACATCAGGTTGCACTTGTATCTTGAAAAATAAACCTTTTAACCATGGCATGAGATACCGCTGAGTTAGGCTTGACTTATTTTGTCAGAATTTTATTTTTGCAAGTTAGGTACAGTCTTTTTGAAGTTGATAATGGCGTTGGCGACACGAAATGATTGCCAGATCGATTGAGAGCGGCAGCTCGAACGATTTCAATGCTATTTTTTGTTACAGCTCTATTTGCGCGAGCTTGATCTGTCCCTGCTGGGTCTGCGGCAGTGATGTCTTAACGTGGATATGGCTTTCAGATATACATAACGATAGATAAATACTTCGTTGTAGATATGGACAGACGCACACCATAAAGATTTATTTATACAGTTCTTAAATATACTCTTACATTACAAGAAAGCATATACTTAAAGATAAACAAACAGTAATTATGGTAAAAAATGTTTTATTAATCGAAATGGGTTTGCTCTTGACTAAAGACTAGAGCTATATGCTATGTAAGTTATATACTTTACTCAGCAAGTGAAAAACTAAATGATAGTTGTGAGATTTTTATTTAGTTCAACATAACCTCTTGCTTGCTTGTTTCACAAATTCTATTTATTTAATATATGTATGTACGAGTATCTCATTTATTTTCACTACTTATTTAAATTGAGCGGATTACTATATCCACACTAAGCTAACGCATGCTAGAACGGGGTGAATGCCCTCTCTTGTCCTCTACAAGAGCTATGTCTAAGGCCTCTCGAAGCTCGCGGCTGTCACACTGCGCAGACGCAGCTTTCAGACTTACACGTCTTGTAAGATGTTTGTAGATCTACTTATTGTCGTATGTATTTAATAATTTAAAGTTTATTTCAGGCAACAGATAATGAAATACTTGTACCTTACAGACTAACATACATACAATATAATCAAAATTAAAAACAAAAAAAAAACTAATAATTGTGTTACTATGTGTTTTTTAGAACTTTCAAAGTTTTTTATATGTTTGTAAACAGTGACGCTGTTTTGATTATTTCTAGAACGAAACATCTGTTGCTTACAGAAAATTAGTTATTATTATATCAAAACAATATACCAAACTTCTCCTTTAGCCTTAAAAACACGGCAAATAAAAAAAAAAGATTTTTCATGTAAAAAAATATTCGTTTTCATTGAAACGCAATTGTTACAGTGTGGTATTTCCAACCCTAAATATTTTTTTTTAAACATTTTATATTTTCATTTTTTTGTTAGCGAATGTTAAAACGTGTACCTACTTGTAACGAAGTTCTATATAATTAGTAGTAATCAGTAGTTATTATGATTTCTGTCAATTAAAGCAAAAACATTTTGGCTGCATAATTTGTAGAGCCACTTGAGGATACAAAATGGATTTTTATGCAAAGTTTTGTATTTTAAGTAATGTTATGGAGCAACGACCGCAAAAGTAATTTGTATGATAATATCACGTCATTTAGTTCAAAATGCATTTATTATGTTTATCTGAGGAGATAATGTATGCCATTTATGTATCATGTCTATGTAATTCAAAATAAAATTAAAATCACAAGAAGTTATGTCAGTTTGGAACCATATACATAATGTACAATACTCTGCATGTGCTTTTAACATTAATCATAAGCAATGATTATATTAAATTAATTAATAAGTATGTCTATACACTTAAAACCTACTCAAAGATGTAGTGAACGTCTTAGATTTATGTCTTAGAGCTACAATCCCACACAATTTAATATAAGATTTTATCTAACGCCATATATTTTTTAGATGTTACAAGTTCTTAAGTAAGAACTGGAATAACACGAACTACATCCGTTTCACGTTGTTATAATGTAATGGAAGAGGAAATGCCGGTTCCACGAAGCTTGTGCGATAGCACATTAGCAGCAGCCACACAAGCATTTGTACCTTATCTATCAGGTACAAATAAAGTTATCTTAATAAAATGCTTGCAAAAAAGCCAACGTATTTTAAGTAAAACGGACCCAGAAAACAAAATACGTTCGGAAGTTAAAATCTTGGGAAGCAGTGTAATTTCACTCATACCTACCTACATAGCTTTGGTGAAGTTTTAGAAATATCTTCCTACTGAAGCGAACTTTATTTTCCTCGTATAGCTAACCTTAAAAGTTTTATAACTTGTTTAAGGATACCTTAAGTCAATTAATAAACTAAACTACCGCAATCTAGCTACAGTTAACCTCGTGACATCGTATGGCAAGATTTTTTTCTTTATGAATCATTTGATCTGTGTCCTGTCCTTGTAGCGTGCAAACATAGAACTTAAATTAAATCAGGGGGGCCAATTTTCGTGGCGTTCGTAAACAAAAAAAGTTCTCCAATCGAATTGTCTTCTTCGAAGAACGAGCAGTATTTCCTTTATCAGGGCACACCCCGGACACTCGGAAGAAACTTTTCATTTTGGCCATACATTGACAGACGGCGTGTTGCACAGACGCTGCGTTTGTGTGCGTGCTATAAGGGTTGACAAAGTCTGTTACACCGGTCATAGCTCTTTTCACTTAATTAAACATATACCTAAACAACGTAATTTACTTTAATTTAGTATACATCGCAACAAGCACTCATTTTCGTAATGTCATATTCACGTGGTATCGTAGAGAAATAAAAAGATAGTATCTACCATAGAAACACCTAATTTCACTGATCACATAAATATTACAATTATAATTTCTTAACTAGACATAATTCTAAGGAATGTTACCTTTACCTAACGTTTTTAAAGTTGTTCATTGTAACTGAATAGTTAAAATAGGTTATTTAAGGTAGCATATTTTGTATGAAGTTACTTACTGTCTCTCATCTTTTGGAAAACGAAAAAAGCTTGTATCGGAGTAATTTCTCGAGGATGAAAGACACCCGTACACTGCACAGTACGTAGGCATCTCTCGTACACAAAACTTTGTTCTTCCGTTAACGTCGCAAACATGCGCGTGCCATGCCCGCTAGGCGACCCCCTAATGAGATCCCTAATTCCGGCGCGATAGTGAGGTAAGTCAGACTAGGGAGGGGAGGTGAGTGGCCGTTCTGTATGTAGTACTATTATATATTCTGTGATCAGGGTTACGGATTCTATGCATTTCCATTTTTTCCATTCGGTTTTTACGGGATATATGACTTGATTTTTCCGGTAAAACGGTCAAACTCGTAATCGAACTACCACACGAAAAAAGTTCGAATGACGCGAGAATCGGACCCAGATAACACATTTTGCAGTACCTCGAGCACCATGAAATAAGAGGAAATCTGTCTTTTAAGGAGAATTAAGTCAAGATACTTGTTGATACTGCAACAGGTCATTCGTTTCGATAGGAAGAACAGAACCAATTTAGAAGCCATTTTATATCTTCAAATCACTTTAAATCTGAAGTCCTGCCATAAGCTACTCTTGTATTTCTTGAATGATTATTAATTCACAATTCAAAAAGTCTGTTTTTATTTCCAATAACCAATAGAAGCCAATTTTTCAACAACTAGTTAAGCAACTCCAATAAAAATCTAAGAAATAATTACCAACCCATATACATGCTATCTTCATACCTAAATATCTTGAAAAAGCTTTCAAGCACTCTAAATACTCTCGCGTTCGTAGGAGTAAATATTTTGTGAGTGTAAGTAGCTCAGAGGACCTGCCGGGTCTCTCCAATTTTTACTGGAATGAAATACCTTAACCAATGGTCATGAAAATAGACATTTGATTCAGGATTTTTTCCAAAACCTTTAGTTGAGTTGAATAATTTACCATTAGTTGAGTTAACTATCGATACTACCTAATTAGAAATAGACAAGAAAATGACAAAAGTTGATAAACAAAATATTAAGGCTTACAAGGTAGCCAATTGAAGAGTTATATCAATACCGAAGTACGGGGGTGTCATCGCCACCAACATCCTGACTCCAAGCTATTTTGAAGTATTTTCAACACAGAAAAACCCAGAGGCGAATATTTAGCGAGTGTAAGTAGCTCAGAGGACCTGCCGGGCCTCTCCAACTTATTGCTGACCCAGTCTCCGAGTATTGACCTTGCCTCCGTTCGTAATAACAACATTAACGCCGCTCTTTATTGCTTCTCGTGAAATCCTTCTGGAAAATTCGCAAGTGAGGCCCAATAAAAAGTGTGATTATTGTATACCCATAAAGGACCTCGTTTTATGAACTTATATACAGGTATACCACCCATACCCACCATACTTATGTGACCTGCTTTAATACCAAACTTTTGGTATTGTTTCAAAAACTGAGTCATCGATCATCGTGATTAATACTTGCATGAAAACCAAGAAGCGTCTAATGTTGCGTACCTATAAATCAATATATATTTGCTTGTTCCTTTTTTTGAAGATAAAGAAATAATGTACTTAATACACTGTTTTTTTAGGAATTTATTTCTATTTCAACTTTATGGCCGCGACTTTATATCAATAAAGGTCAAAACTTTCAGAGTATACAGCAACCTTTCCACAAACCGAATATTACTTACTTTGTTGACCTACTTAACAAACTATCAGAACAAGACTTAATAAGATGAGAATGCCTCAACAGAATTAAAGTTCTTTCTACGTGGTCATTGAGCATACCGCGGTGGGCCCTCGCGGCCTACATATCGCCGGAGTATTGACCTCTGAGTACATTGGAAACCATCACTTTGGATACCTATGTACTTTGGATTTCATTTATGTAAAGTAAGAGTATACCTACATTCTCAATTCTTAATTACTTAAATATTTTAAGAACATATTTACGACAAAAAAGCTGGTTACCTAGCATTAAATGATTGCGCGCCAGTAGAATTAAAATCAGTAGCGTAGGAAACGTTTAAGTTTATTTTATTGACTTAATCTTAACTTAATCTTACTTTCAAGCAAATAGATGAAGATTGCCGAATTAACCTGTCGATGACGCTAACAGAAAGTTGGTTAGTTGTTCAAAATTTTTCAAGGAACATTATTTGAATAATCTAGGATATGCCAACATGATTCATTTCTTTTACGGTTCCCTAAAGATTCTTCCTAGAACTCATCTCCCTCATCATATTCCAATGTTTGCGTAGTTACCTTTTTTCGCCAGCCAGTACAAATAACTCAATAGTGGCATGTCACGGTTGTCGCCCAACGAATTTAGCACATCTCCGTCGTGACGCGGGGTCGAAGACATTTGTCGCTTTGCTTTCTCATTAGAGCGTTACATTTTCCGTTCGCAGACTTAGGTGACAGGTGATGTATGATCTGAAAAGAGTGTCGATGCATCAACCTGGTTTGGGTGAGTATTGGTTGAGATCTACATCTTATTATTTATTTTATTTATTTAAGAACTTTATTGCACAAGTAACAGTGTACAAAAGGTGGACTTAATGCTAAAAGCATTCTCTCCCAGTCATACCTTTAGGTCATGCAGAAAGATTATAAGTGGGTGCAGGAGCTTAATGTTGTAAAAATTTAGGAAAACGCAACAAAAATATCATTATGAAGCATAACAATATTATATTATTACATACTATAATATAAATTTAATACATCTTGTATTTTTTTCAAAATTTTTACTTTCTTTTTTCAAAATTAAGAGGGGGGACGCCCATTTTACTACTTTGGAAGTGTGTAACTCTCAAATGTTAGACTTTTAGAAAAAAATGGTTGTAGAAACCTCCATGTCATTTTAAAAGTCTTATCCATAGATACCCCACACGCATAGGTTTTAGTTACATAAATGGGAGCTTAAATGTATTTTTTTTAATTTGTATATCTGAATCGGAAAGTGGTTAACATGATACACCTACCTACCAAGTTTCAGCTGTGAATAAAGTAGCTGTGACATACGGACGGACAGACAGACAGACTTGACGAAACTATAAGGGTTCCGTTTTTACCATTCGGCTACGGAACACTTAAAATAAGGATGACGGTGATGGTGATGAATGGCGGTGGAACGATGGCAGTGGAAAGGTGATGAAGGGATTTTCCCACATAAATAATGGTATTGTTTCGTGAATATCCTGTGAGTTAGTGATCTTAATTGTTTTTCAAAGTAGGTATCATAGACACGAGTTGATCATAAACATCATCACATTGTACCAGGCGTCGAAAATGCAGCTATCCAATTTGCTACACATGACATTTAGGCTGGATTACCGGTTCCCGCTAGTCTGGTCCAGCCTTTAGTGTAGGTACCAACAATGTGGTATTACCAGCGGGCACACCAGGACACCAACCGGTCCAGGCGCAGGCTTCGCGGCAAAAACTACATCCTACATTTACTGACTCCTTAAGGAGTTGTTGTGCCTGTAAAGCTACAATTACGACGGTTCTTAGAATTGTTTTTAGCATGCTTGAAATAATGAGAAGTGGAGAAGCAGCGTTTTTCCAATGTTTGAAATGTGGGCTCAGATACTTTCTTGAATCTTAATAGATAATTGTGCAACTTGCTCTGCTTAAATTAAACAATTCGATTGAAAATATCATTAATTTTTCAAAGATTTTAGTACTATTCAAAAGTATGTGTACCCTGTGAAAATTATACTACTTACGAGTATACAAAGTACAAAAATAACGGTACAGGTTTTCCATACTTTTAAATTCCTAAGACAATATGTCTTCTACGTCTCTTTCATTATTTCATTCTAAACATAAAGCCTGAATTAAACTTGAAGCAAATACAGCTACTGCATTATCAAGCAAGATGCACGTTGCATCATAATGCGCGGATGCAGAAGTGGCTGAGATGGGCAATGATAAGATCGTCATAAGCGCGAGTATTGCGCGGCATTACACAAGCGACCGTAATTTTGCGACGCGAATGCGACCAAGTGTGCCGCACACTAACTGCCAATGAATATGTGAGGACGCAGAGAGGTGACATAGAAATTAAATTTTTTTACCTACAAATGAAACGATTATCGATTACTTGATATTCCGTTTTGAATTGAGTTAAAAAAAGGCGCTGCGCTGCGTAGTCTGCAGCGGCGCTAAAAGTAGGCACATTTTCCTCTCGATCTACGACAAAAACTAACATCATCTATTATATTCTATACTCTTTACCCTCACACTTGAAAGGCGCTGCGATGGCGGGGTGCAAGAAGCAGAGCACAACGCTGCGCAGTCACGACCAAGGTCTGCAGCGGCTTGATGCTGTGAACGTCACAAAATTATACGTTAATACTGCATGTACCATAATTAAAAGTAAAAGAAGGCACATTTTCCTCTCGATAAACCACAATACAATCGATTCTGTTGCATACTCTTTGCCCTCAAACTCGGAAGGCGCTGCGAATGGTGGGGTGAGCCGGAGTGGCGCGCACTGCTGTACAGTCATGGTCAAGGTCTGCAGAGGCGCTGATGCTGTGAACGTCACGAAATCATACATTAGTACTACATCTATAATATAAAAATCAGAGATGTGCCGACTATGACTTTGGCCGACTAGCCGACTAGCCGACTAGTCGGCATCAAAATGGCCGACTAATCGGCCGACTAGTCGGCCAGGCCGATCATTACTTTCGGTAAAATCCGAGTGACGACGATTTTTTTTTATATTACAAGATTCACAGGTCTTGTTATTTATTAGTTATTATATTACCGTGTAACTAAACTTACAGCCAATAACGAATCTACATTTTAATTTTCAAATTGTATACATCGACAATCATAAGCAAATAAGTAAGTGGGTTCTCCTCACACTGTGCGTTTTATTGGTGTTTAATGAAATAAAGAATATATAACGTTCAATTACTAAGCTAACACAGTGCAAATAATTGAATTAATAGTGAAATTAACTAAATAAGATTGTTTGCGTCATGTCGAAAAAGAAATCACGCATTTGGATTTTTTTTTGACGAATTGGAGGGAGAAGATATCAGTAAAGTGAAGTGCAATCAGTGTCAAGCAGTTATTTCTCGTGGTGGTCAGGGGAAAAAGGCAAATACTACGAGCAAACATTCACAACTGATGCTTCAACTAGGTTCTTATTAATCCTTATTAATTTCGAGATTGAATAACTTTGGGATGTCAAAGGAAGAGTTCCTATTTTTTATGTTATAATTGAACCTACTTGTTACCAAGGATTATTTGCTTTAACCTATATTTTGTTATTTTATAAAAGACTAAAGGAAGAGTTCCTATTTAAATTTTCTACCAACTATTAAATTGTATTGTAAACTGAAACTGTTATTCTTATAATAACAAGAGTAAAGATACAATTTCATTTCAATCACTCAATTTTTTAAGCATATTAACATGAGTCAGAAGCGGGCCGACTAGTCGGCGTATTTAGCCGACTAATCGCCGACTAGTCGCCGACTACAAAAATGGCCGACTAGTCGGCTTTACCGACTAGTCGGCGACTAGTCGGTACATCTCTAATAAAAATGAATCGCAAAATGTGTTGGTAAGCGCATAACTCAACAACGCCTGAACCAATTCGGCCAATTTTTTTTTTAAATGTTTGTTGAAGTTCAAGGATGGTTTTTACGGCGAATAATTCAATTAATTTCCGGAAACACCCTAAAAACAGCCCTTTTATTTTTCCCATACAAACGTTCTCTAACTAAAACGTAGAGTCAAGGAAGATAATAGTTATCCATAAAACGGAGCCGGGGCGGGACAGGGCTGGGGGCGAAACAAAGCTCGCTGGGACCGCTAGTTTTCGATAAATAAAACTTAAATTAGGCACATTTTCCTATCGATCAACCACTAACACAATCTATTCCGTTGCATACTCTTTGCCCACACAATCGGAAGGCGCTGCGATGGTGGGGTGCGCCGGAGTGGAGCGCACCGCTGCGCAGTCACGGTCAAGGTCTGCAGCGGCGCTGATGCAAACGTCTGATTACGCACGTCACGAGATTATACATTAGTATTGCATCGACTTTAAAGCTTAGTCTTGATGATTGATTTGATCTTGAAAACTAATCAAATAGATACCTACATTATAGACATTCTGTGATTTACTGTCGGGTAGCTACTCCCTACTCTCTGATGGCTACCACGTAGGCTTATACTAGACATCGACGTAGACGGTTTTCAAATGATTGTGATACATGTTACATTAAAATATACAATTTATTTAGTGACGATCCTGTGCCATGGCGAGTTAACGCCGCCATCAAATAAGCGTTCCTCTGGTGTTGGGTAGCAGCAACATCAGTACTGGCAAAAGCCTGAAGATGTATACCTATATCTGGAAACTGGAGTGTGGAAGGCAAGAGCACATTCACACTTTCTTTCCTCATTTGGAGTTTTTATGGAAAAATCTCAACTGACAAGAGCCTAGCTCTTCAATTTGATGATGATGGAACTATACAAGCTATGCTAATATGTATAGCTAAAAAATGGACGAATTTACTTGGATACAACTAAGAAATGGTTTTTGGTATTTCAACAATTTGGCTTCTGCAATATAAGTCATATACGAATGAGATGCATTTTCAAGAATCTATGTAATGCATAAAATTTTTTGAAAATGCATCTCCGTTAGATTGTTCGAAATTAGCCAGACAGTTCAACTCAATTTCCTCACTATGTGCGGTGCTGTATGTGCGGCGTTTTGCTAAATCACGTTACTGCATTTACTGCTGTGATACATAACAATAAGCGTTACGTGTGTCCACATGGCTGCACTTACTATAAGTGTCATAAGTGTCCACTGCGGCATAATATGACGTCGGCTACCGTTATAGCCAATAAACACCACTGAACAGGAAAATGGTGTGAGCATTTGGCGTTCTCGTGATAACATAATACAGTCAAGGAGCCAGTAAAACTATTTTCTTATTATTTTTTGAGTGGGTATCTGATTCTTGGGTAGCAACACAAAGTCAAAGCAAGCTCGGTCCCTAAACCTTTGTATGCAGTTAATTTTCTTATTAAAAAACTAAGTACTAACTATTTGTGTTTTCTTAGCTAGAAAGTATATTTCTTCGCAGTAATTTCGGCAAAATAAACTTATTCCAAGAGCTGTAACACTATATTCAGTTTATTATATTTATTTATGAATTCCCCGCTTACTCCAGATGCAATTCAGATAATAAATGTTATAAGACGTTGCGGTAATTATGCTGCGTAATAAGAAAATGAGAGCTTCCACATGTCTTGCACACAAGTGCTTCCGGCTTACGTTTCGAGAAAAACTGACCACCTGCGCCGGTACTATGTGTATGACCAATTAAAATATGTAATAATCTCAATTACAGGTTGCGATGTCATCACTCATCACGATACAAAAAGTTGATGTTAAGAGAGATCGTTTTGTAACTTCTGAGCTCAAAAATACTTCAATGTTTTTTGGTATCGTGAACAAAGTGACGTCGCTTGATGAATGTATGTATGTATACCTTTGCTATTTTATTTGAAATCAAATCAGGAAAATAATTAATTGACCCGTGAGCATCTTATTTAATTGAATATTAATTAGACTCATAAATTAGTTCGAATATATTTATATCCACTCAAGAATGTGCAACTGTACAAGTAGGTATATCAGCTTGCTGCAAACCTTTGACATTTATTAGTGATCCACATATAAAAAAATATATTTTGAAATTTGCATTGTATCTTTTTATGCTTTGACATGGGTCCATTCTTCAAGATGACTAAAGCCTTCAATCGTTAATCTTTGCCTTAAAAAAATAAAAAATATGACTACTCGATCATTGAACTACTACTACTACGTATGGAACTGACATCCCGAACAAACTGCGTGCGCAGAAAGTTGATGGTCACAGACCATCAACACATGCGCGGCATCACAGTCACTCACCCCCGCTCGTAGCGTTAACTAATGCGACATTTGGTCAATTAATTTGTCAAAAATGCCGTCTTGCGTTATAAAAACATGCAAAAATAAAACCAACAGGAATCAAAAAGATACTAGAGTTACTTACCATCGATAAGAAATTTAAATGTTAGCTTAAACCAGCGTACAGATTTTTTCAAAATGTTATAAATTTTTGGTATGAAATTGCCGCCATTTTACATGAAAATCAAAGATTATAAAAAGTGACAAGCACAGAATGGAAAAGTAGGTAGGATATAAATAGAGGTTAGACAATGCGATGTTGTGATATTTCTTATAAGATGTTTTACATTGGTAGTTGTATTTTTCTCGAATTATTTCGTATGCAAAATTAAAATGAAAAAAAAATAGTAAAAAAATTATAAATATCATTCGAGTGTTTGACCTACAGATTTTTATTTATGAAACTTTTATTTCTTTAGCGTTTTTAAATAACTATTGATTGAAGTAAGTAACGATTAAAACATTTTGCTAAAATAATATTCATTCAATACAATGAAGTTAAGTAGGCACAAAAGCCTGTCACTTCTGCGGTTTCATATTCAACATTCAAAATTTATGGAACACGTCAGTCTGTTGACAGTTCTCGTCAAAAAAATGTGCACATTTTTTGCTTGGCATAGCGTCTCTATACGTAGTAGTAACAGCTCACTGTACTCGATGTAGAGGTTAAATTGACAGGCAAAGTCGTATCAATAAAACTTCAATGTAGACTAGATTGCAAGTCATGTTTTTTATGATTATTGTCTTTATACCCTATTATTATACCTTCTTAATCCACAAATCAGTGATAAATTACCTATTTTGCTGTCTAATTAACGAACTCTTCACTACATCCATATACATGTTACGTTATTTACAATACATAACATGTTTACGTTATCTAGTTATCCTCATCTCTTAGTTATTATCATAGATAGATTTTCTTTTCCTTCAGTCAGTTTTCGATAGACTTATTAATTTAGTTTGACTTAGTTAAAATTAAGAAAATTAAAGCAAGTATTGTTTGGATTAAAGATGCTAATATTAATTTGTTTGAGTACAGCATTTCTTTTTGGTCCTAAATTAAGGGCTGTGTTTTTTACAACACAACGCGCGATGACCAGCTTTTGTTTTTTTTACTGACAACATTCCAATAATTGAAAACGTAAAAAGATTAACTAATATTAAAAATAAATTTATAAGTATTACTTGTTCATGCCATATGAATGAGACGTAAAGCATTTGTTTTGAGATGATGTTAATTTCAAAAAGATTCAAAGTAATCGTCTGATCATTAGTGTAAGTCAAAGATCTGAATGATTTTCCGTATCTTTAAAACACATTTGTTTTGTGTCAATATGTAATGCGAACAGTGCCTTTTTTGAAAACTGAGTACATTAGGGCTGTCACATGGCAAACTGAAAATTTTATTGAGTAAGAATAGATCATTTTTATTTCAAAGAACATGAAGAGCGATATTTATTTTAAAACTGAAAAGAAAAGTATATTTTGGAATATTAGTAGAGCAAAATGATTTGATTATGGAGAGTATCTTATTGACCTCGTCAGTGCACACAATTGACAACCCTCGCTGTCCATGCAAGGGCTGTGATTTGTCAGTTTTTGTTCTCCACAATGGACAGCGTGTGGGCGTCGCAAAGCTCTCAACAAAGAAGTCGGCACAATGCACAACCTTGATTTGAGATACATTCGTTAAGTTTAAACATATTTTTTAAACAGAAAATTTTAACCGGATTTCATGGTTGGGATATTCTTGGCTGAGTCAGTTAATCTTTTTATGAGTAATGTCTTACATTCAGATTATGTGAATGCGGCCTAAATGGCTTATTCCAAACATCGTACCTACCTATTTTCAACTCATACCTAATTTATGTTTTATTGAGTGTGTTGATAATATCATAGAGAAACATAGTACTGAACTATTATTAATATGGGATCCTAACGGGACTAATCAAGCAACATAACCCGGGAATATAAATCGTTTAACGATTCAACCATAACCATTAAAGGAGTGGTTCACTTCTAATAAATACGTTAAGTACTTGTAAAGGGTCATAATTATATTTTCAGAGCTTTTAAAACCGTTCCTTCCTTCTGCATGACCTAAAGGTATGACTGGGAGAGAATGCTTTTAATATTAAGTCCACCTTTTGTACACTGTTACTTGTGCAATAAAGTTCTTAAATAAATAAAAAAATAAAGGCCACCAATATAAGTCGCTTTTCCATCGACACGATAAGAAGAAGAAAGCTAAATAGAGAAGGGTTTTTCCTAAAAAAAAATGTCTTTCATCAATGTTCTTTATTATCCCACTGTCTTTAATATCCATTTTTAACTTTTTTCTCTTCTTTTTCACGTTACACTTTAAATGTATTTACTCGTACGAGTATAAGTGCTTTCATAAGCTAAAATCCAAGGTTGCAAGCTCTTAGCAAAAACTTTATAATAGCCATCAATAAACCAATAAACCTAAAGCAACATAGTAGATCAATACGTACGTTACACTGATTACCATCGCAGTTATCTATTTTATATAGATCAAACACAGGCAATAAAGTTAGCCGCCCACATCCGTAATTTGCCTTTCCGTTACTTTGCATCCTTAATTGAGTTTCTTACTTAATTTCCATGGTCTGTTAGGACATGGTGGATTTGTACTAATGAATAAGACGTATTTATTTGGATTTAATTGGTCTTCCATTTACTCGACACTATTTGCCACAGCAACACATAGCTGTTCGCTACTTGCACATCACTTAATTCCTGGGCCCCTATTTTTGAATCACTCGCTTGGATTTGGCGAGTGATTTTCGTTCGAAAACGATTTTTTTTCTATGACTTTTGACACTACGTCGAACGAAAATCACTCGCCATCTTGAAGCGAATGAATCAAAAATAGGGGCCCTGGCAGCGCTGATAGATCTTCGTCTAAGTTCCGATGGATCCAGAGCAAAGCTTTCTAGAGAGCCACATAAGTCAATTTACGATGACAGCCATGTATCTAGTATAGATAGTGCCATCCACGAAGGCGCGCCCCACTCTTTTTTTGATTGAGGAACACGTGACACGTGACACGGTGACACGCGTGTCAGTTGCAAGCCGGCCGTCTTTCAAAAATTCAGGCTCGTCACGAAAGTGGCTCTACTTAAATTATTTTTAAAATGTCAAGGAAAGCCCAGTGTGTTGTACTAAAAAATAAACCTGGTATAATCTTCTGTCATTGTTAAATTTACTTAAATAATTATAATGGTAACTTAAACACCAAAATCAATTTTAAATAAAAAAAACCATGTGGTACTTATAATATTACCGGGATGTACTTTATCGGGGAAGGCTATTAAACATCACGCTAGGACTTACGTGTACGAAGAAAAACAATTCACGCGTATGAAGTCCCGGTGCACCTATATTTCTCTTATAAAGACACTTTTAAATATATTTTTTTTATGTTATAAAACGTTCTTATATATTTCGATTACGTCAATAATAAAAATGTTACTGGTGCAATTTTTAAAAAAATATTACTCGTCTAGTAGCACAGAATATATAATAGTACTACATACAGAACGGCCACTTACCTCCCCTCCCTAGTCTGACTTACTTCACTATCGCGCCGGAATTAGGGATCTCATTAGGGGGTCGCCTAGCGGGCATGGCACGCGCATGTTTGCGACGTTAACGGAAGAACAAAGTTTTGTGTACGAGAGATGCCTACGTACTGTGCAGTGTACGGGTGTCTTTCATCCTCGAGAAATTACTCCGATACAAGCTTTTTTCGTTTCCCAAAAGATGAGAGACAGTAAGTAACTTCATACAAAATATGCTACCTTAACTAACCTATTTTAACTATTCAGTTACAATGAACAACTTTAAAAACGTTAGGTAAAGGTAACATTCCTTAGAATTATGTGTAGTTAAGAAATTATAATTGTAATATTTATGTGATCAGTGAAATTAGGTGTTTCTATGGTTTTCTATCTATATATTCATCTTTCACGTGAATATGACATTACGAAAATGAGTGCTTGTTGCGATGTATACTAAATTAAAGTAAATTACGTTGTTTAGGTATATGTTTAATTAAGTGAAAAGAGCTATGACCGGTGTAACAGACTTTGTCAACCCTTATAGCACGCACACAAACGCAGCGTCTGTGCAACACGCCGTCTGTCAATGTATGGCCAAAATGAAAAGTTTCTTCCGAGTGTCCGGGGTGTGCTAGTAGCTAACCATACCATAGAGAAAGAAAAAAATCTTCGCTTTAAAAAGAGCGTGCGACTTAGTGAAATTCTATAGGATTTGACAGCGAAAGACCTTATGACAGCGAGACCGTTTTCTAAGAAATAATGGATTTAGTGGATACGTCAAGTTTCCGTCGTTGGAATTTTTGAAAAATTATGAATGGATATAATTATAATTTAAGTTTTGTATAACAATTTCAGATGAAATGACTTGTGCTTTCAGCAACTGTGAAGTGCGCCGAGGATACAATCCCGAAAATCATACTTTCCACCAGTAAATATGAATCATTGATAAAAATTTTAATTCCAAATTTTATAAAATTTGTGAGTGAAATCGACTCCGATGCCAAATTGTACAGTAAATTTAGGACTTCCTTTGTGATTTGCAGCCATATATCAAAGTTTCCAATAGATTAATTCAGGTATTTTCAGTAAAATAAGAAACCGTTTCTTTACACTAGGGCTTGACTAAATGATGACGTCATCAGTATCGATAAATTTATTGACTGATTTTTTTAGGTAACCGTAATTCTTGCACAGCTTCTTCTCAGCACTGGCCCACACAACTGGCCCGAAGCTGTGCTGTGGTAAGGTCTATGTTTGAACGTGTATAAGTGCTTCTAGCAAGTCTTCATACATAAATAAATAAATATGTAATTTAACAAAAATGAGGTTGTCTTGTTTATCAAATAAAAAGTATTATGTAATTAAAAGTGCATTAATTTAATTATTTTTGTTTCAATTTACATGATTTATCGTCACCTCGTCGATAAAACTTGGACCACCTTAGGATACACATCACTATTGAACGCACACATGTAAAGTAACTTTTTGGTTACGCTGAAAATCCGCGTTTGTCATTCTATACTATACTACTTTCTATGAACCATACCCACTTAAAACCATATCTAAGTTGAGCATCTTTCCCTTTGATTGTATTTTTTGCAGTGTGCTTGTCATTCATAAGTCATTATGATGTTCGAAATTCAATTCAAATGTTGGAAAAAGCTTGCACACATGTACTATAAACGATTTGGACGAGTGGAGGGGCGCGCCTTCGTGGATGGCACTATCTATATAATTTAGAAGCTTTGCGAAATGCTTGGCTAGTGTGCACAATTTTAAGTCCATACTGTTAAAAGCTGGTTGAAAGTGAATTTCTTTTAAACCGTTGTTGATAAGTTTTAATAAATCATCAATAACGATCTTGTAGCAAAATATCATATAAATATCTGTTTGTTATTTTTTTATATTATTTTAATTTTATCTATTCCCCGCGGTATTGAAACCTACTGTAAATTTTTGATTTAACTAATTGAGGATATCAATATCAATTCATTTAATACCTACAGACTGCCACTTTGACTTGCTAATACTGAGTCGATATCTCATAAAAGAATGTAAGTAGAGTTGAGGAATATCCTCTCAGTGTAAAAAAACATTGTTTTGAGGAAAAACTAGATTACTTCGCCAAAAGCTTTAACTGTAGGTAGTTAGCGAATACGAGTTCTTTCCGCCAGCTTGTTATGCGAAGATAAACGCATCTAATGGGCTAAGTATGCAGTTGTCAGTTAGCACAGGTGCATCAAATTGCACATAGCTCAAACATTATTTATGGTGCCTGGCTACCATCGTCAGTAATTGACTTTTACTTACTTGTTGTTCATTATCGTTATACCGTAATCTTCGAGTACATACATTGTGGTATTTTGTACTAGCAAATAAGAAACTATTTGCACCTTTAGAAAGACAAACGGTTTGATTTAACAAATAAAAAAAACGGCAGTAAAAACTTTGATGTTTAGCGTTTCGTGTAGGTATGTGAAGGTTTTTTCTTGTGGTGATTTTGATAAACAAACAAAGCATCCTAATTGTATGACCATTATGTGTGGGATATGTGGAGGACTTCTTGAATACTGTAATTTAGCTTTGAGCTTTGAGTCAAATACAAATATACAGTTTTGATTTGATTGGACAAAATACAACGTACCTATGTAGTTATAAAAATAGATGCTAAGCGTATGTTGCTTTAAAATAATAAATAAAGTTTAGGTTCTTAGTTACTTTACCTACAGTTATCTTAGTATTTGCTATGTTTCAGTACTTGTACATCAAAAAGGATAATAAAAAAATAAGGTGCGCCTCGTGTATGACTCTGTTTCTATTTTTGTACAATAGATGAGAGCCCATATTCTATGTGATAGATAAGTGCATTAGCTACTTACTTTGAGATTAGAGCAATGTATATGTTTAGTGTCCAATATTTATTTAAAGTTGATTGATAAACCTTTTATTATGTAAGCTATCCCCTCCTGCCATTCATAAGTATGCGTGGGTACATAAAGTAACTTAGGTACTTACTACTCAAACCACACTACTACACGGTGCTCAAGATTTGCAACTACTTACTCCATCTACGTATTGCACTGCGTTATCTAAACGCTGTAACTGGCGACAGCACGGGGCGGTCCGTTGGTTGCTCTTGTAACGCGAGTGCTGGGCCAAGGCCGCGTGACATAACGCTTGCCGTTAGCTGCGCGGGCGCCGAACGGTACGGCTCGCCGATGTCAAGGCTTTAGAGTGAGGTTTTGTTTGTTTTTTGAGGTAATTAATGAGTGTGTTATCATTTTGTCGTATTTTCTGCGGTTATGCTAATTTTGTTAATTGGCGGTAACGGAACTGTGTCTCAGTTTGGATTTACCTTACTACGGGATTTTCCATGACTAATTTTGATAGTGCAAAGTTCAAACTTTAATTTTATCAGAGTTTTGATATTTAAGACCTACTAGAACGTTTGTTTCAGCAATCAATCTTAATTTCCCACGGCAACCTCCATCACATTCCCTGCTGTTAATAAGTTATGGAACTTAGGAAACTACTCGTAATTGGTTAACCAGACAATAAGAAGAAAAACATCCCAGGCTTTTGGCTTATTAAACAGTAACAATACGCAAAGAAACTTGCACTTTGCAGACACCTAACGGTGCATAATTCCCCGACGATGACCTACAAACTATAATTGCATGTGAACTATTGTCGCGTAATACGTGTGTGTTATTGTGAGATTACATGATACAGAGGAAACATAACATCCAGCGTGTCGCCGTCTAGCTGCTGGCTGATAACGGTACTGCCAATCAGAGTTTACTTGGAAAACGACTTGCCATTCAAAGCCCTAAAACAAACGAACGTGCAAGGAATATGCACAGATCCCAGGCTCGTAAAAGGCAAACGCTTTCTAGGAGAGCTTAGTCATCTTATTAAGAATTCTAAAACCTCTTTGTTAGGTCAATCCAGTAGCACTTTGATGCTTACTTAGATAACATCGTGAATTGGATGTTTCGTATGAGTAAATTACTTAAGTTGTTTGTAAAAGATATCAACAGGTACAACACAATCAAATTTAATGAGTGTGAAGGTGAAGCTTATGTTGGAATGGAACGTAGAGTGATGAAGATAGCAACTGATGTCAAGGGGTTGATGGATGTGACAAAGCTGAGGAATCGTATGACGTATAGTAAATAATGCTTGTCATTCCACAGGGCCACAGAAGCGAAAAATAGCCCCGTATTAAGTATCCCTTGATCGATGAAGCACAGAATTTTAAAGACAGTGTCTGGTTTTGTCACAAACAAACTAAGGCAATGTTTAGGTTTTGTTTAGAAAGCGCAGGATTCAGAATATTTTGTGAGGTTTTTAAAAGTGAAGAAAATAATTTGCATCATTTTGTGTAGTCTTATGAAAAAACGTTTTCATAAGACTTGGTAACGACCAAGCTTTCAGTATGGTGGTTTGTATCGTAAATTTTATAGGGTTAATTCTGTTGAATTCAACAAGATTATTTGGTATGCAACAAGTTTGTTTTTCAAGATTTCGAGTACTCCAACGACCGTGTCCACATAGTCGTTAAGCCACGACCATATGAACCTCATTTGCAGTGGGTTGTATGAGTAATGACCACGGTATTGTTATAGCTAGCAGAGCTATTACTGGAGGCGTCAGACACAATACAATGAATGACACTGGCCTTGCCCTGATACGTGAATTCGAAAAAGGGAGGTTCAAGGGTAACTAAAACAAATAAACTTTAAGGTAGGTACTCCTTAAAGACATGGGACAAGAACAAAGATTGCGATAAAAATATAATGTTTCCTTTTTAAAAGAAGATCGAGTCAGTTGAATAGGCTTCTAAAATAAAACATCTTAGATTATTTTACTTTGCCAAATTATCCAACCTCGATAACAAGTCTCAAATAATACTATTTTTGAGAAGAGATAAACATTTACTGGATAATATGCATCGTCCTTTGAGTCATTTTGCCTCTATAAATATAAAGCTTGCGAGAGACATGAAATAAGATAAGTGCCTCATCTCGTCCCAGAGCCTTGTTCGAAGAACATATATACACTCCTATAGCTTGAGTATACTTAAGAAAACATGATATCACAAAACTTAGTTTTATTTTGAAGATTCGTTTACAAGGGTCTAAACCTACCTACTAAACCAACACTTAAATGCAGTTTTACTTCATAGAGAAAAAGGTGTGAAGAAAAAATGATAAAAAATATCGTAGTCTCATTTTATGAACTTAACTTCTTAATTTTCATTGTATAGTAATCTGCTTGCTAAACTTCGATAAAAAAATGGCGATGTTTATGTTTTCCGAGATCCGAGATTGGCATGGATTTCCTGGTAGCCCATAAAAGGATAAAAAACGCGCTAGATTTTCTTGGAGGCAACTAAATAAACGGCTTAGATTAACTGTGCTTGGCAAGAGCAGGCTAATAAAGACAAAACGGTAATGTTATGTGGACAGAGCAATCTGACTTCATCGGTAAACACGTCTCCTATCTGTTAGCTCATTTATAACTGGTTTCTTGTTACCTGAACAGTCAAACACTCAAAGACAGGTCGCGGTTGAATTCATGCATGCGATTATCATGCGTAATGAATTATATTTATTATCAACAAAGTTTGCATACCAAAACAGCACTACGAGTCCTAGATTGTAGCCAAGTGCTTAATTGAATAGATATCTATGACTTCAATCACGAGCCGACATTACCAATTCATTACTACTTATTGCATTATCAGCAATTTGTATTTGCTCCTTAGTAGTGCTTAGAGCTTTTGAATTGAATTCAGACGCCCTTGTCTAATAAAATAATAATACCTGTCTTCACTTATAAGTACTAAAACTTATCAAGGGTCCTGCAAGATTAGCATACGAACTAAATGGTTTATATAAATGACAAACTTACGTACTTACAATTCACGAAATAAAAATTTATTTAAGTTCGAATGAGTTACTTATAACTCGCAGTTATTAATATTAAATCAATTCTTTTTAGGCTTGCTTAGTGATGACAAACTTTATATATTACTAGCGGACCCAGCGAACTTGGTTTCGCCCTCGGCCCCGCTAAAAAAGTAAGTATTCTTACATTTTCTAATTTTCTGCGCAAGTAACTTAAACATTTCTTTCATAAGAACCTTCTCCTGACAATATCAAACACAACAACAAAAAGAATTG
Organism: Pyrausta aurata; assembly: GCA_963584085.1. Classification (NCBI taxonomy): domain Eukaryota; kingdom Metazoa; phylum Arthropoda; class Insecta; order Lepidoptera; family Crambidae; genus Pyrausta; species Pyrausta aurata. The sequence goes on along the minus strand of OY757255.1, from coordinate 9,212,360 downwards.
GCCAAATTGGTCCAGGCGTTATGAGTTAAGCGCTTACCAACAAATTTTGCGATTCATTTTTATATTATAGATTTAATATAACAAAATACTAACTTGATTCTAAATCAGGCAATCAGTATGAAAGATATTGATGATACAGCAAGCTCACAGTCGGCAATGTGTTCCGTGCTTAGTATGCAATCACTGCTGCAGTGCTGCCTGTCGGATAGAGGCTCGAAGACGCATGTAAGGAGATAACGCGTCCCATTTTCCTAACAAACCACAACCATTGTACGCAAGTGCAATATGTTTGTTTTAATTCGCTGTTGGTACGTGATTATTGCTTGTGGAGATAATTGAATTTACGAGGCATGTAAATGAAAGAATAAACTGCAAACATTTTAAAGCACATCTAAAAATGCTTGAGTACCTATCTACGGAAGGTATGTACATTTAAGAATTCGAGTCAGGCCCAATTGCGTGATTGATAGTAATGGTTAATGTCGTTACCAGCAGTTGAATATTTACGATTGTCTGGATTTGAAGAAAAAGACTTAACCAATGTTCATTTAATACATTTTAACATTTGGTTAAGGTATTTTTTCTTCAAAACACACACACACATACACGTATATATTCAACCACTGGTACCGACATTTTACGATTACTACCTATGAGGAAATTAGGCCTTAGGTAGGTTATTAGCCAGCTAATCTTTTCTAAGACAAACCATAATACAGCTTATCTACAACTTGTAGAGGCACTACGCAAGCTTGCAGTTCTCTGCACGCTTTGAGCAGAAAGAATAACTATCATACTTGTGTAGTGTAAGTATACTTATTATCCATTAAGTTAACATTTAGAATCAAATCTGACCATGCTAAGTTTTTCCTCATCAAAACGTTGATTGATCACGACGCAGTTTTAACCTTCAGCCTGTCCTCAACCTTCGAAACCAAAAAGTCACTGCTATCGTCCTTTTGGATCGGTGCTCGATCGATATATTTGACGTCAGGAACAGTTAGTTGTCATGTTGGTATTGTCTGTGGCATTCGGTGGTACAGGCGTGACTGGAATATATTTTATTGTCTCGAATATTTTCGACGTTTCGTGAGAACTGGTGATGAAGTAATGCCATGCAAACAGTAGCAAACTTCAAGTATAGTTTGGCACTTGATTCTGAAGATATTTTGAAATAAAAACTTGCCAAGCTAAGTATTGTCATCAAGCATCAAGCTCTTGATGGCTAAGTTTACATTAGTAATTTAAAAAAAATGAAATTAGTTTTCTTAGGGTCCAGACATCACTAAAACCAATTGGTACCTATTTTTAGGTGGTATCTTTTATTTAATTTTATGATTGTATTGAAATTAAATAACTATCAAATAGACAACAACAAAAATAGTAAGTTTTATTAATGAAAATTTGCTCAATGTTGCAAATTATCATGGTGGCGTCATAGCACAGGCTGAAAACATGATGGACTAAATTAGAATAACATGAATCTGGACAACTGATTATCCGAATCAGCTCAGGGTTTTAGGCATTGTTTTTTAGGGGTATCAATAATGGTTATTGTTATTTTTTTTTGTAGATAATTAAAAATTAATAAAATATTTAAGTATTTAAGGAATCTTGTCAAACGCCAATTAAGGCGTCGCGAGCATCTAAATAAATTACAATGGCAGACGAGCTCGCCATCACGTGACACTTGGCGTGATCACCCCAATCTGAAAAGAGCAAGTATTCAGTAGGTATGCGATATAAATCAGATCCTGGCATCCCTGGAAAATCACAGTGGCACATGCTTGAAACGCTGCTACCCACGTCGTGCGCGCTTCAACGTGAGATATGAGCTTGCCGCGTCCGCGCATCCAGTCACCAAACGCGCAGAGCCACGTGACCCCTATAACCTGGAGTACTGAGCAGTATGTTTTAATAAAAAATAGCAAACTATTAGCAAATCAAGGTCCCTGTGGCATAAAGAAAATGAAAATAACATCCATAGTGATGCTTTAGCGTCGCGCCTGATTCAACGTGAAAGATGAGTCCACCCCACTTGCGTCTTCAGATTACTATACTCGCTGCAGTGTGCAATGCCACGTGATCGTCGACCTGGAATACAGAATATAGCACGACCTTATTATGCTCTACAAATCAGATATAAAATATGCGACTCCTTAATGTATCAGCAAATTGGATTAACAAATTAAAGGCAACTACGGAGTTAGTAGTTGCGTGGTGTTTTTTGGATTCAGATTTAGTTCTGAAACTGTTTTGTAAAATGATGCTGCAAGGTTGTGATAATTTAACATACTTACTATAAGGTATTGTAAATGTTACTGTCATCTAAGAAATAATTTAGTGACTTAATTACTTTATTAATAAAGGTTTGGAAATAATTGAAATTGTTACTGGCAGGCCTTATTTTTGCTTTAGACTAGTTATTATAAGCACTTAGAAACAGTGAATTTTTTTATTAATTTCTAATCAAATTCTAAAAGCAGTCAGGCAGGATGTTATCATTAATTAGGTATACAAGTCCCATTTGTATTTCCGATAGAGTGGAAGCAACATTGATCGTTACTTTTACATGATTATGTATTCGTAGGGTGACAGAACTCTTGTTTCAAAACGTCTGAATAAGTTCCCAGTACTTAGCGTTATCTGTCTACTACTTCATTCGAAATGACGTTCTAAGTATATTGTGAATTATTATTTGTTGGTTAGAGCTTATTTGACAATGGTGAAACAGACGCAAATTAGAGCACTGAATAATATTCGTTGAAATTGGTTTATCCTATTGTCTCAATGGTTATGTAGCGTAACATTGGACCACAATATTTTATTGCATAAAACTGTGTTTGTTGAACAGAAGGCCTTTTGGTTTCACCAAATTGTCCTTTACAGTTCCGAAACAAAAAGAAAACACAAAAGGATTCTTTCGCTTTAACTCTACTTTCTATTTCTAAGGGCAATATAGTACATTGTCTCAACTGTATTGTCCCAAATGCACAAATGTAACGTATTCAGTTTACTCAATTGTATCGCAGCCCGTTTATTATTGAAAGTAAAACTGTAAACGTTTCAAAGGAAGAGGAAAGGTTTATTTTAGCATGAGTTACAAGAATACTGTCATAAATCGTGTGACATCAGTACATCACAACATTGGTAGCCTGTTTTTTATGTATATGTTTGTATAATTTGGTCAAATGTGTTACTTATTTAACTGGCTGGCATACTTATCAAACTTGAGCAAAAATTTATTTGAAAATCAATCCATTCATTTGGAAAATTTCAAATTTACTTTGCCTCACTTTAAAGTGGGTTGAGCAAAATTCTTTGATTAGGAACATAATAGTTATGTGATCATATATTGAACAAAAACCATTTAAAGTTATTAAAAACTCGATCTGGCACATTATATTATTACATTCTCTAAAGAGCAATCAAAATAAATTCTGGTTTCGAGGGGCCCACGGAAGGCTTGTATGCCACATTTTGAAAGGAAAGCTCTGATGTCTTTGCGTTTCTTTCTTTCACTTAATTTTGGAGGTGGGTAGAAAGGGATAAGTGATAGGCGTAAGTTGGCCAAAGTGAAATGACCGCCGCTGACCATTTTGGCGGTTGCGTCATTTGTTCGAGACTTGAATTTGAAGATCATTGAGACCCATCGGCGCGACTAGTGAATGCGTTTCAGTTCTAGTATGCGGTCTGCATAATAATATGTGTTCTGATATCTAAATATGTCGCAGCAATTTATAATGGGACGTTCGTGCTATCCTGTAAAAGGTTTTGGTGGTACCAGCTTTGGCGATACCAAGATAAAAGAAACTAGGAAAAGAAAGAATCGCCACCCCATTTAAATTTTTCGTACATAAACTGGTGTTGGTTTATAGTAGGCAATTATTGATTTAAAAGAGTAACTATTGCTAAGTTGTGCCGTCTACTATTTTGAATAAAACAATCCTTTATTAATTGCCGAACATTATAGAAAAAACCATCCATGAGTCACGGTTACCCTTATATAGTTATGGTGTAACTAAATTAATTAAAATTATTTTAAACCTACTAAAAACCTTGACTTATATATATTTTTGTCTTCTATAGGCACTCGAAATATACTTAACTATATCTACAAATTCTAGATCTAGACTAACGCTTGAAGCCAGGATTCTAGCTATACTTGGCCTAATTTCTTCATCGATAGTAATGGTAAAGATACGTTACCAGCGGTTGCATATTTACATTTGGTAATTAAAATAGCCATTATGACATTAGGTTAAATTAGTTTTTCTTAAAAAAACACACACAATCGTAAATATTCAACCGCTGGTAACGTAACTTTACCATTACTATCGATGAAGAAATTGGTCTTAGTTTTAAGATTAGAATAATGAGTGTCAAAAATATTCACACCCTAGTTCAGTTCTTTACTTGATGTCCTCATAAATGACGCAGAGCGACAGTCGGCGTTTGCGTATGTCATTAGTTGCCTCCAAAGAAATCCAAACTGCGTTCCATATTCGAAAACCGTGTTTCGTGCCCAAGTTCAACAACCACAGCGCTGCAATGGAGTCGCTAAGGCTCAGACTTGACCTAAAATTAAAAAAAAACAACGTCATTTTACAAAACCATTGGTAAAAAGCCATTACGAATTAAATTAAAAAATTAAAGACATATTTAGAGTAAATGTAGTTTTTTACTTTAATACCATACATGTATGAAAGTACCTACCAACGTAATTTTAAAAAAAAACAAGTTAAACCAAAATCTAAGTTTCCACTAGCCGGTATCAAAATCCTACGAGAAACGGTACATTGTTTATTAAGGACGGGCAACACAAGATGGCGAAAATACCTTGGAACTATTTGCACGCCTTGGACCGAGTCTTCTAGAGTACCAAGGTCACTCAACTGGGGCCTACTCTTGTGGAAGGCTGGAGCCGACCCACTTGTGGTTCCCTGACCTCTACCGCAACTTAAACCACAAAACAGATAGGCACAGAAGTCAAACTACATACAAAGTGCGCGCGAGCAACGTACACATGACACGATCTATCGGACCTGGATTGGGACCAGTAGGCCTAACATGCATGACACACTATTTCTTTCGATCGACATGACAAAATTAGTCGATCTATGCTATTTTATCATATTCCCTAACATGCCAACCACATTGGACAAATTTATCCACAACGATAACGAGATATGTCAATTTCTAACCATTCACTCAATTTAATGTCAGATTTGGCTCAAAATGATCAACTTGACACAATGACAGATTGACTCGATATTGCCCACAGATTAGTAAGAGTATATCTAATATTGCCCACAGATAATGAATTCAAATTAATAAATATGTTAGGGATAAAAAATGTTTCACGGGGACTTTCTTTTCAATATTTTTACACTTTATTGTTTTTTGAGAGCCTAGGATAAAATATGGCAGGACTCAGTCATATATTTATGCTCTAAATATGTTGTATTGTATTTGTCGTCGTCGCTAATGGTGGACGATAATGTTACACGGCGAAATGTCAAAATTCGATAAAAATATGTGTGGCATGTTAGGGTTCAATGATAATTTTGTCATATTTCGAATTTTGACAGTACGACATGACTTTCATGGCAGCCATGTTAGCAACTGTGGGTATGTCGATTTTTGACAAACAAACGCGCTAGGATGCCTCGATAAATTTTTACCACGGCGTGCATCTTAGGCCTGCTGGTAAAATATCTGCTCAAAGAGAATAACGCATTAGCTTTTTTAAGTCAATTATACAACTTTATTACTAGAAATCCCACGCCAATACGTCACGCGAGCCTGACGAATACGTTAAAGATATCTTTAAAATTGTACTGCATATTAATTTAGAATTTAGTTCAAAAACAGATAAATATTTAAGAGAGAAAAGAACAGGTATATATTAGTTTGTATTTCCATCCTACCTGTTAAATTCTCAACAATATATTAAATATCAAGATACGAATGCCACCATAGTTTCTTGCACACAAGTTAAAATTGAGAGCCCTAGAGCGACTGCCGAGGAGTGTAGATTACATAATATGATTTAAATGGTATGGGTTTGACTTCTGCACGTAATTGTTTTGTGGTACAATCGCCCATCTCTTTCAAGCTTGGGACACGACGCGCTCTCCCTCACTCCCGGAATATTTTCGCATCGCTCGGAAAATGGCGCAGGCTGCGCAAGCGGTGATGTTAAAACTTCAAAGAGCTATGTCGCTATAAAGTTCTTAAGAATACAGATCGTAATTGAGTAATTATTTTATATTGTTCGCGTTATTATGGATCATTTCGTTTGACATTCGATTTTGAGTGCAGTAGAGTTTGCAATAATGACTAAATTGCTTTATTCTTAAGTTACGAGCTTTTTTTATAATACGTTACTGCAATTTTTTTTAAAATTAGAATTGTAATTGTTTCAACTATTGTAAATATCCATACAATAAAATTTTTAATGTATCAATTATACTTTATTTAGGTAAAGTTAAAAGGCTCATAATAGGGTAATTACTTTTGCATTGCTATGTTGGATCACCGACTTAGTATTAAACTTTCTACAGTAGGTTTCTTTCTACTTTTCATCCTACTATCTGAAATACCTTTTTGTAGTCGTAGACCACCGTTAGCGAGTAACCTTGCATAAGTGTAAATATAAATAAGTAGGTACAACAGGTGGTCAGGCGGGACTTTTGACTGCGTTCTTTAGTAAGCTATGCAGTACCTAACAAAAGTTCAAGTGTTTTGTGTAAAATTACTAAATTCCCAAGCTTCAAGGGGTTAACTATCAGCACGGCTTTACAAAATAACAGGCGACTAACAGACGCAAAACATGACACAATTAAGGTAGACCGCGAAATTGAGACCTCGCCTGCGGTACAAAGGGGTGCGGGGGGAGACGAGAGCGCGGTTAGTGAGCGGCGCGGGCGGGTGTTTCCGCGCCGCCCGCACCTCTTGCGCGACCCGCTATCGCCTCCCCCCACGTCCCTGTACCCCGCAGGCGAAGTCTCAATGAAGCGGTTTACCTATAGTTTAAAAGCAAAATGCGCTCTATAATATTTGAGGGTTTTTCTCAATTACACTATGATCCCATCATTAGATCCCGACGTTCCTTTACCATTCGGTTCACCAGTGACCAAAAAGTAAAGAAAATACATACAGTCAAATAGAGAAATTAAGATGACTTGCAAAATATTCCTGAAAAACAATCGATGAAAATTGGGTCATATGACCCGGGCGGGTCATCGTCCTTGAAATTATTTTCACTTCATTGAAGCCGGGTTAAAGTCGGTTGAAAATCACAAGAACATTGCCTTTATTGTAAATAGTAATTGTTAGTGTTTGATCCTTAAAATTTGTAAATAAAATAGATGTCTCATTTTTTTGTCCAGAAAATTTTAAACTTTGCGTGCACACCAGTTAAGTGTCCGCATGGAATCATGGATAGCTTTTTCTCAGATATGTACCTACAACCCGTTCCCCAGTTATCTACTTTACGTATCGAATACAAGTTTACCCTCCATTTTGTTTTTGTGAGGGTTCAAAAAGTTATAAGTACTCGTAAGTATAAGTCACAAGAAGTTCCTTTTTGCAACAATAAAAATCTTTCTATTAAAATAAGCATCACAATTTGTGTACTAATGATAGGAGTTGAATGTATCCACTTAAAATGCAATATATTAACTGTGGTTTTCAGTATGCAAACATGGAGATAAAAATTAAAATAAAATCAAAAGATTACGTAATCTGGTGTTCAATATGCGATATCCATTTTATTAAAATAATTTGCTGGCTCAGTTCCGCAGAGCTTGAGCTTAAGCGCATCTGGTCATAAATAATTAAAATGATTGACGACATTCATCCGGTTTCTACAAGGTCAATGTTTTTAAAAATATTCGGGTGCTCAAGAAGAATGTTGAGTTACCAGTAGTAGAGGGGGTTCTGGCTTAGCAGTTGATGTCATAAGCGCGACCGCAAATGGTGATCAGAAGTTCATAGTATCCATATAAAGAAGTGCACGAGCGTGCTGAATTTCATTTTCTAAAACCCGATTACAGTAAGGTGACGCAAGAGTGAGGTCGGGCGACACAACACTCGAAATCGAAAGGCGTTCGAAACTGAAATCGGAGGGAGCGATCCCGTTACCCTGGCGGGCTGAGATGGAAAGCTCCCGTTAAAGCGGGCACCATTGTGCCATCATGCTGCGCCGGCGCACCGCAGCTCGCGGCGCCTGCGAGGGGAACACGGGGCATTAGCGTGACTCATGGCTGCCCGCTCATTTACAGGAATAACCTTCGTAAATTGCACTTTCACATTCTTTTACACCCCCCTAAATTATATTCCAAGAATTTAAATTACATTGGAGAAGAAAAATCAGTAGGTCATATTAAGTCAGTGTTTACTTCTAAGAACTGTGACTGAGTTATAAATTGTAAATTACTTTCATATTCTCAACTTCTTAACTAATGTGAAGACAAAGTTTTACCATCATTATCAATAATGTTAAAGTATAAAACTAAAGTGACATTAGGTATAACATAAATGGCGACGATGTTACTAACTCAAAATTTTTGTTTTACTTTTGAGTAAAACAAAAATGTACCGCTTTCATCGGAAAAGTCTGCAACAACTATATGGCGACAGGACGGTGATCCTAACAAATACATTATCGTTCTGTCTCTATTGTCAGTGCTCAGCCGTTTTCAATTTTTCCACCTAATATCATTGTCATTATCATTCCCATGAACGTTAAATGTGAATGGCAGTTAGTCACATCCGTATGCGTTGTGGCTATTTAAAAAGCTAACGCTCTTTTGAAAAATTAATAGCAAAACAGGATAAAACTAAAGATACACACTTATCGTCATCACCAATTCCATAAAGTGTGATGCAGTTAGGTACTTCATCACGCATTTTAAAATATGACATCTTATTAAAAAACGTTGTTAACGTATAAAATATAAAGTGTATGGAAAAAAGGGCACTACTCAAAAAACAGAGCAACAGCTCGTCGTTCAAAATAGAAAAAAAAAACTTTTTCAATACACATTATAAAACAAAATATTCAAGCCAAGTTTCCTACTACATATTTACCTTTAGATTTATTTGGCAAAATCGTTCACCACAAATTTTCACCAAAATTCATTATTTTGGTGTTTGTTTATTTCCTTAATTTCACGACGGTAAAAATGGCAGCATACTTTTACTGAATTGACGGGGCTATCGAATATCAAGGCTGTATTTGGCATTATGGCAAGATTATGATATGATGACTCATACCTACGCAACAAGTAAAAACGTTGTATTAACTGTTATTTTATCGATCGTAATCCAATCGTTAAATAATAACTAAGTAAGTGGATAACTCCATAGTGACATTCAACGTGGGTTGTAGACATGATCGTTAAAGGAAAACCCGAGCAGTTACTTTGGATAATACTTTTCGCCGTAACAGTTAAGAAGGTTTGTATAAAAGTTTTCTCGACGATCATCCATTGATTGGAGCGGTCAATCACAGACCAAAATATTAATTCTTGAGGCTGTTTCTAGTATCGATACCCATGATTGATAAAAGTCTATAGTGAAGAAGTAATCCAGATATCATTATTATAGGTAGACCGTGAAATTGAGACCTCGCCTGCAGGCACGTATCTGCACCGCCCGCACCCGTCGCCAGCTCCTGCGCCCTTTAGCCTCGCAAGCGAAGTCTCAATGAAGCGGTTTACCTATCTATACTAATAATCAGAAATTAGTTAGTTAGATCATTCTACCTTATGTATACACTTCCTACATAGTAGGAAGTCGCAAGTAAGTTTGTGTCGTCGCCATTGACACAGAAGCTTCACGACACGCACCAATACTGTACCATTATAACTGTACATTGTGTTGCGTTGCGTCATGCGTGTGTGTGAGGCGTCGTCAGAACCTTACCCAACGTGGTAGCTTGGCTGTTGAACGGGCATCTTTTAGATTCTTTTATAGGTTCTACGTCTGAGAAAAAGAAGTTAATTTTCTCTATTCGGATATTTACCTACGTGATCATCGTGAGTAAGAGGTTTGGTTATTATAGTATTAGAGTTTGGTAAATTTTTAGGCTTAATTTAGTAATGGAATTTATGAAAATAGCAAGTTATTAATGTCACAAGTAGATAAAAGTTTATTGAAAATATTTGTCAGGTAGTAGTGTGGTAGTAGGTAGTCTACATTTTTTGTTATCTGAAAACATGAAATAAGAAAACAATCTGAACCCAACAACAACAATCTCATAATTCACGCAACCTCTATCGGATACCCTTTCTCTACCAAAGTCATACTACCGACCGATTTAATTCATCTTTTTTTTCACATTTCATATTCATAGACCGGCTTCAAAAACGAGAAACCCCTGTCGATTGTTCTGGCACACGCTGATCCAAGCGATTAGATCTGCGAAATGTCCACGTAATTCTTTCGTGGCAATGGCATTGAGTCGCGTGGCCTACTTGGAGCTAACGGGAACTTGGGTCCTGGCTGCGGTCGGTACGCCGCATTCAATAACACGAAGAGAACAGCCATTTCATTCGAAACAATTACCTAAAAATTGTGTTGCAGTTGGATAAAGCTTTTCAACCGTCGCGTCGCCGGTAGAGATTGACTGCAAAGATCATTTCTGATCCTGCTGTTTCGTGATAACTAGTGTCGCTTAGCCACAACGCGTGACACGGTGATATCGTATCTGGTACACAACACCACACACAACATTATTAAACCAATGCATAGGGATATTTTGAAAGAAAGTTTTTTTTTAATCATGCACTAATACACATCAAATATCCAAATAAGACTTTTAAGATAATAGCACGTTTTAGTTTAATTTAATTTATTTAATAAGGTACATCAACAGTATATCGTACACAGCACTTAAATAGATTAAGACACAGTTTAGTTCTAGTACATTACACTAATTATAGACATACACAGCATTCGCCATAACATGAAAACAGTGAAAGGGGTTTTATGATCCATAGTAACTTTAAGTTCATCAAAAGCATTTTTTTTATTTAGGAAACAAACAGCTGTATAATATTACATTTGATACAATTTGCCAACGAGGTGACAAATATGCAAATAGTAGAACAATGACCTATATGATAGGTACTTTACCTATTTATAATGAGATGTTCCCGTTGATGTTGCCGATGGGAATTCGTGTCTGTAAAATGAACTGGCTCACTTATTTGAACTATGATATACTTGGAAATTGAAACAGCACACACAACAAAGTTAATAATAACCCTGTTACATTTTAGTCATTAGGTCTTTAGGCCTCACTTCATTAACATAATGATTGTATAACGACTGTTACACTTAATATTTTTTTTTCATAATGTGCAAGAAGGACATTCATGAAACATTTCAAAGCTGTCTAAAAGATTAATACTTACTAGACAATAAAAAGTAATTCGCTGAAGTACGAGTAGGAAGTTACTTTGTTGTAAGAAAAGTGTTTATTTGGTATCTTTTCTAATAAATATCAACTATAATAATAACCAACTGGTCAGTGCAAAAATTCCATCAACATTTATTGGAAAAGGGTCTTAGATAAAAAATCATAGAACGTAGCCGTACCTATGTACGGTACATAAATAATTATTATCCCTTTTGAAATAAATTACTATAAAATAAATATTATAGTAGAATTTTATTAATATTGTAGTAATATTATTATAGTAATTAAATAAATTACTATAATAAAATTGTATATGGTGTGCTATGAAAATTTTTCATAGACGTAGGTAATAGGTACAATACACGGAAATCGAATTAGTGCCATCTCTACCATGTTAATGTAAACGTTTTGTTTTCTACTTTTGTAGCAAACGCTAAAAGCATAACCTTCAGATGCGTACTACAGCGGGTACAGGCAACTTAGTTTTGGAAAACACGTATAGAGTGCGCTACAGTCAGCTGCAGATAGTGTTCGATGTAGTTGTAGGGTTGTCGACACTCTTCAAAGAAATTGCTTGCATCAACATTCATTAGTTGAATTATTACCTGCAAAATCTTCTAACCAAAGTCCATGGATTTTTTTAATATTCAAGAAAATTGAGAACCAACCGGGGTTTTAGTGATTACTTATTTGATGATAGGTTTATTAATATTTATACTTTTAATAGTTCTGAAACTTTTAGAAAGGCTTATGGTAATAGAGTATTGTTGTGTTTAATGTATTAAATTATTAATTTCCCATACACTCAAGCTAGATTCTCTTGACTTTGGAAGTATAAGCACCTATGAGATATGGTAACTTAAGGTTTTCTCGGCCTATGTAATAAATAATGAAGGTGGAAACGTAATAAATTGTATCATTGTACAGAATGTAACATTAACAAGCCGGTAGAGTACATTACCTGCTAATCATCATTATGCGTAATTTTCCAGAACCAACAATATTGAATATTGCATTGAAATGTTCCAACGCGTGCAGTTACTGGTTCTCCTTGCAGTCATATTTACGTAGTTGTTACAAGTTGATTATATTATTTTGCTGCTTAATTTTTAAATCTAGTAAGAGGTCAGTATTTCGAGCAAAGTCGAATCAATATCGAGCTAGTTTTGTTAGCATTCTTGAAACATAATTTTCGGTTAAAATATGTGGACTCTACTGTAGATAACTGTAGCACTCTAAATCATGGCTATGATCTAAAATCAAATAACATATAGGAGTCTAAAATATGTATACTCTAATTGAAAATATTTCCAATCAAAACAAAGGTCAGCTCAAATTCCGAAGTTTGCACTTGTAGAACTAAGTATTTCCTTAATAAAGTCAACTGAAAATAGATATGTAAAGTTCCGTTTACATGCTGTTTACTTGATTGAATATAATAATAACCGTGTTCAAACAAAAATAATTTAATTATATACCAGAACATTAGAATTTTGCTGATTAGATAGTAACCAGTCGTATCTTTTGGGGTTCGATTTGCAACTCAATCTCGCATATCTGGTAGCACGGCGTCGTCGTCTTCCGCGAAGCTACAAATATCATTTTCGCACCACACGACAGCTTCTCATTCACATCATCGTAAACGAATCCCAAGTTAAAGGATAGGCCAGGAGGAATCCTCTTGCATCTCGACAACGACAAGTTTATGTACTTGATCTGTTCCAAATCAGGTATCAATTTATAAAGCTTAAGGTACACAGGCTCTAATATGAGATTGCAAAACTTCATGTGCTGTGTCGTAACGCCGCCACGCTTGTATTCGATTCTATACGGATTCGGATATGAAATGAGCCTATTCTCGCATATGTACGACGCCGTTTTTCGAAGAGGGCTCGAAAAATATTTTGAAATTTCGATGAAACGCTCGACCTCAGATTTGAAAGCCTCGTTCCGCTCATATTGCTCCTGGCTCTCCTCGGCAAGCTCTGGCTTAGTTTCTTCCTTGATCGCCTGCGATTCTAAACTTACGTTAGATTTCTCAATTTGAGACAACTGTGAAATGTAATTTACTGGTCCTGGAATGGGTCGTCGCTTTCTGTTCTGTGGAGCTGATGGTTTTACTACTTTGTGCTTTTGATACATATTTTAGATTGAGAAATAATAAACACACCTGTAATTTTGATTGTGACACTAATGACATGACTCAATTTATTTTTCACTTGGCTATGATATAAGTGCGAAAAAGTTTTATGTTAGGTTTTTACTACTCGGATTATCAGATTTTCAAAAATACTTGCATGTAGTTAATTTTTGTATAAAAAATATGAGTATACTAAACTTTTATTCAAAGTTCCTACTTCCTCTTGAGCAATTAACCACCGTATCTTATGTCCCCATAGAGTAAAGCCTTCCTCATATTATACCATCCACAATCCACATCAATATTTAAAAAAAACGCATTCAAAAACTAACAAAAAAGCTTTAAAAAAAGAAATAGCGCATTCGTCTTCTATTTAGGAGAAATTAATTCTTTTGGAGTCGGTGCATGATGTGTTAAGTTTAAAAGTTAGACTGGTTGGTGTAAGCTTGACATCATGCACCGACTCCAAAAGAATTTGTCTCTCCTAATTAAGAACGATACGTTATTTAAAGCTTTTTTGTCCTTTTTTTGGAGTCGGTTTAATTTTTAATTATTTAATCACATCTCAAAAACTACTTGACTGATTTTGATGAATCTTACACTGTGCCCTAAGTTGAACTAAACCTAATTCAACTAAAAAATAATCATCTCGCTATGATTTCTCATTTTCGAGCAATCCTGAGACAAACATACAAACATAATACACTAACGAAATTTTGCACACGTGTTTGGAAGCCTGTATAGATCAACATACCTACTAAAATTTTATCCAATTCAAACGATATCATATACATACAGGCCGAATTGATTACCTTCCTTTTTTTGAAATCCGTAAAAAGTAGTAATTTAGGTAAACAGCGAAATCTTTACTAATTATTTTTGCGTTTTTTTTAATGAATAAAGAGTATAATGTCGAAGGCCACGGCATTACTTTAAACAATTTCAGATCCTATGTATTATTAATAAGTTATTAAAACTTAATGTTTTCTGTGCGCATCTCAAAATGAAGTAGTAGATTTGTATTGTACTTACCAAAAAAAGATGAGTAGGGAATATAGTATTACACCAGTCATTTTACTCAATTCACTTCTTACATAGGTATTAAAATAACTCGTTAGACAGGTAGATACAAGGAATATTATAATATTTTAATGTGGAACTTATGTGCAATAAAGTCTGTACTATACACGTGCCAATAGAGGCTCCGAGGTGCATGTCCTATTAAGAATGTTAAATGATTACTCTACCCTTTTGATCGTGACAGATCATACAAGAATTATGCAAGTTAGATAGGTAAGTCAGTAGTCGGACGTATCCTAAAGGTGGGTACTGACCAACGTTACGAGGTGTAACGCATCGAGCATGTTACGCTGTGTACTAAAATCGGCGTAACATGCTCGTCAAAATTATATACAAAACCGCGTAACAGTCTAAGGATTCGACAAACAACCGACGAGCAACGAGCGGCTCGTCGCTTGCTGGTTTCTTCGTAATACGACGTACTGACTGCACAAATGCTCGCTGTGTAACATGTTACATTATAACTCGTAACGTTGGTCAGTACCCACTATTAGGTACAAAAATGACACCGAGAGTCCCAGTACTTAATATTAACAAAAAATCAGAACTTAAGAAGTGTCATAATAAATGAGGAGCACATCGTTGGAAAACTAACAACAGTTCTCGGGGACATTCGTTATATTTAAAGAAAACTTAAATAAAAACATATGTGTGATGTGATTGCTTAATTGAAATGTGACGATGACGCACGAACAGCATTCTATTGAAGTTGTGAATTAGTGGCAATAAATAAGATATTGACTTATCAAGTATATTTAATGACACTTCTCACCCTTATTTATTAGGGTTCCTTTAAAAAAACATCGTTGCATGGTCAAAAACCTGCTTTAATTAACAATTAATTAAATATATTTTAATAAAAAATATTTAAAACAAGTTTTAATAATATTTACTAGCTTTTAGCTATTTACAAAAATGAATTCTACTAAGTTTGTTTATTTTAACTGAATCCAAAAAAGGAGGACGATGGAAATATATTGCAACTGAACCAGCATACAGAATTTAATTTATATTTTATAAAGTATTTGGTAAGATGATTCAGACTGTAGTTCCCTTGCCTACTCAAATATCGTCTACGTAAATATGTACATCGTGAAACAGGTACTTAGGTATAGCTGTGGATTTATGTTAATCTAAGTGCTTGATAAGTGAACATTAAGTTTTCAATCTTACCGAAAATTGGATGTAAAGTGTAAACTGTTGAGTTGAAATAGCAAAACTAAACTCTTTAAAATATGAATTGTGTTTATGGAGAATCATTTCAGTTCGCTCGAACTCCATCTAAAGTATAGGAAACATGATTATATTTTTTATATGAAAATTGTAAAACGGTTACCAGGAAACACTTACCTGCCAAGTTACAATAAATGCGTTTTTTTTGCGTATTTTGGTTGTTACAATAAAGGTCTTAGTTTATAAATTGAAGAGTCGTATCAAGTGTCCCGACATTTGCCATCTTCTACTATAATATTTTTCAATTTGTTTTTCATTTACTTTACCATATTCGTGACTTTTTCATTTGTTTTTTCTCCGTCCAGCTGATTAGCTTCTTCCACCTCCAGCACGACATCTCAAAAGTTTCCAGTGTCTCTATGTCAAGGTCCACATTTCTTAACTATAGAGTGTTATACCTTCTGATTCTGAAATAGTTGATAAGAGTTCGAAATTAAAAAAGGACGAATTTTATTTAGGTTTATTTTTTAGGAATGTACAAAGATTAAAAAATATTTAATCTGTGTCAATAATAAAATAAAAATGAACATAACTCATTTTTATAAAAGTTAAAATTAAATATGATATTCGAATAACAAATGTGTTTGTATGCCTATTTATACTTTAAAATCCTGAGCAGGTTTATCGAACGGTCATTGGCACGGTTATGTATGTCCAAAACTTTCCAAATGGTTATTTTATATACTTATACTAGAAGTATTGCAAAACATGGCACGTGTATCTTGCATATCATAAAACACGCGAAAATGAAAAAATAAATGAGTTACATAAATTATTTAAATGCACTAGAAAAACTTTGTAGAGTGCAATTCAAAACAATTGCAACATTTTTATTTGTTAAGAAACGTATGTAATTGAACATGACTTCTTTAAAACTCTTATATTCCTGAGCAATTATGTGGTAAGTTTATTCGCTAAAAAAGTATATTTTCATTTGACAGTAAGTTTTTTGTGGAAAAAGAGACCCTACAAATTATTAAACTTCAAACAGACTTGGCGATTACTATTTATAACATAACATTAATTTAATACAAATTTTGCGTGTCTTATTTTTAGCACATGGAAGGTCATTCAATTGAAGGAAGTAACAGCTAAATATATTCTGACACTATAAATATGGTGGTGCTATAAATAAATCAAGTTCTTGTTAAAGTTTCCACAGCTTAATTTTTTTTATGACGTCAATCATACATGTAAAAAAAAACCGGTTAAGTGCGTTTCGGACCCGCGCACTGAGGGTTCCGTGCCACCCTTAACTGAATTCAGGGTCCACTTACTTTCACTTAACGAAAACATCACAATATATTGCGACAGCAAAAATAACTTTGTTTTTCATAATGATTGTATGAAAGACAAAGTTATATTTGCGGTTGATAAAAATGTGCAATATCTCAAAAACTACTTGTTCGATCTCCTTCAAACCAATTTTCGTTGCAAGTTTTTGTTGAGATCTACATCATATATTTTTTTCAAAATTTTCACTTTCTTAGTTCAAAAGTTAGAGGGGGGGGGGGGGACGCCCATTTTACCACTTTGGAAGCGTCTATATCTCAAACCTTACACTTTTAGAAAAAAATGGTTTTAGAAACCTCAACATCATTTTAAAAGACCTATCCATAGACACCCCACACGCAAAGGTTTGAGTAAAAAAAAAATTTTAGGTTTTAGTTTCATGTATGAGAGCCCCCCCTTAAATATTATTTTTCTTACTTTTTGTATCTGAATCGGAAAGCGGTGAACAAAATACACCTACCTACCAAGTTTCAGCTATGTGATGCTTATAGTTTCAGAATAAAGTGGCTGTGACATACGGACGGACAGACAGACAGACAGACAGACAGACAGACAGACAGACAGACAGACAGACAGACAGACAGACAGACAGACAGACAGACAGACAGACTTGACGAAACTATAAGGGTTCCGTTTTTTGCCATTCGGCTACGGAACCCTAAAAAACAAGGGAAAGGGTGCAAATGCCAAACAGTGTAACTTTACTTTACTTAAGATCGTAATGATTTTTTGATTCGGTTTCTTCAACATTTTAATAAAAAATATTAGCTTGGTATTTCTCTGTAAGGGTCAGGCGAAAAATCAAGTTACTTTTAAACCGACTTCAAAAAAGGACGGTTATCAGTATTTGCTTAGGGTTAAAATAAAATATTACGTAATAGCCATGGGAATGAATTAGTGTTTTACACCATGGCACAGAATATAATATTTCTTTATTTTATATATATATTTTTTGTGTTATTATTGTAAATATTTATGTTAGTCTTTAAGGTATATATTGTATGGGCCTTTGTTGCCTGAAACAAATGATTAAATAAATAAATAAATAATATAATAGTACTACCACGGGCTCCATCTTGAATGAAGAGAAGGAGTAAAATTAAGAATCTTGAATGCAGTGTGGGATTTAAGCCCTTTGTACCGTAATATTAAAGTTTCATTACTGCCTCTAGGGATGTAACGGAATTTCATATACTATTAAATCATTATAGTTTCAGTAGTTTTTTTTTTTACTTTTAGCGAGACTAACGAACAGATTTTATTTTTTATAAAGAAAAGATCTAACACAACACCGATGAAGTTTGTGACGTCAAGGCGTAACGATTCAAGATTATTAATTTAGCTGGTATGTTGAAGCGCCTAGTTTATTTTTAGAATCACAAACATTCGAAAAAACTTGATTAACATTTCTAGACAAATATATACTATGTACCGGTAATATGATTTCCAGATTATTCCAACAATGTATCAGCCTTCTAGCTATAAAGTTATATCGGAACTACTTGGACAACGTGTTGGTTTTATTTGAGCGGTAATAATAAGGCAGGGAGAATAATAATAAGGAAGCTATTTTGTTGAGGTCCCCGGATTATGTAACTTTTTTTTTAAACTATCGGATAACTTAATTACTTATATTGAACACACGAAATAAAAGCAATCGCTTTTTGAAATGACCGTGAACGGTTTTTGTGAAAGATCTCGTTTAAAAACCGATTGCCATATTTGTAAATACTTTGATACCTTTAAGTAGGTTACTCGGTAAATTATCTGTATTTATTTAAAAAATATTTAATTTAGGTCTACATTGCTGATATAGGCACTTCCCCTTCTTACAAGGCGTTCCCCTACTTACAAGGCGTTTTTGGTACATCTTGGCCATGAATAATATTGTATGTCAATAGTTCACTATTTGATTACATTTTATGTGCTGATTGGCGAAAAAAAATTACGACTTAAACGAACTCTGCAATTAACTTTGTTTTCCCTCACTATACTCCAGTTTAATTAAACATTAGGGCTGCGTCCAAACTGTAGTTCTGATTTTTTGCAGGCTTTTGTTTATGTAGTGCGCTTAATAATTAATACAAGATTGCGACCTCGAGCTCCGATCGGAACGTCGCCAAAAACTTTAAAAAATAATATAGGTTAATTTTTTTTATTCAGGTTCTGGCGATTATTAGTCGTTTCTGAAAAATTAAGCTGCAATATGAGATGTAAATTGTTATTACGGATCCAATAGTTTCCGAGGTAAACCCTGTCAAAATGTATCATACTTTTCGATCTAACTGTGCCAAAAACTACCCCTATTGGATTAAATTAGCCAAAATCTGAAAAAGCATCAAAATTTTCACGGATTTATCGATATCCAACAAAGTTTTGGTTGAAGCTCAGGGTCACAAACTTGCATTTAATCAGCATGAACAATTAATGTACAAAAAATATGATCTACTGGATTTAACGCAAGGCTCTTACATACCCCCGACAAATTTACTGGACTACTAGCAAAGAGGTATTGTTTAATCGGTATCGTTTGTCGCAAAAATAATACCATTGTTTGATTTCGAACACAGCATTTGGGGAAACCCCTTTTAAGGCAATTATTTACACGGCTTCAATATACGTAATATCATCCTCGTCAATGCCAGTAAACTGCCTCCAAATAATTCATTTTGAAGAATTTTGGAAAAAAAACTAGAGGAATTAATATAAAAATAGCCAGATGTTGGGCTACATAGTGTTGCCCTGTTGAATCTGGCGTCGTCACATCAACTATTATATAAAAGGACACTAGAAAGATGTTGATTAAGCAACGTGCTGCAAAATCAAGGTTAATGAAACTGTTGTAAGTATAGGCAAAGAGAATTGCGGAAAGCAAAGAAGAAGTGGAAAGATTCCACTATCAAGATCCAAGCTTTCATAAATGAACATGGTTGCAATAAGATAATTGTTTGTATTTATTAAAAATACGCATAAACAAAATCCACGGTGAAATTGTCAAAATATATTTTTTTGGAGCAAAGGTATAGATGGAATATGAAAAGTGTTTTCTCACTGAATCCTAAGATTTTTGGGCTATCCATCAAAAATAATGTAACTAGTGATGAAAGCAATCGTGACATCTATTTCCACAAGTGCTTACTTGATAAGAAAGGCCGTTACGTGAACTGTTTATATCGATATCACGTATTTATGATAAATGGTTATAAAACAGCATTATATAATTTGATAAACTAAAGCTATGCTATATCTTGTTACTACGTTAAGCCTTTACACGTCACTGTGTGTCGCAAAAAGCTTACCAACACTAAGTACATTTTCTAGTCTTTATCACTAGTGCTCTAGCTAGACTCGACTGTCTATAGCGGATCGCTGAAGTAATCTGAGTTATATAGATTTTTGTATGGTTATCATCATTATACTAAAGATTAATTAGAGCTAGACGTTATTTCAAATGCTTTACGAAATCCAAAATATATGATAAATATTTTTAAAAGTATAATTATTTTGTAATGAATGTATTTTTGGTTTAGTATTTTTGAAAATGATGTCCCCTTTAGCATTGCTACCACTGAAAAACTTGTAATTAAAAATCAGAATAATTCTCACCACCATAATTCGAAATACATAGTAAAATGTCGGCTCGTTTTGTATTTCATTCCTTTTCTCCCCATTATTGGAAGGAAATCTTTAACAATATCCACGAAGGTAATTCGAAAAAACCAACTGGAGACCACTACAAAAGCAAATAAATCGTTCCAAAAAAAGTTTATCTATTTTTTTCTTTCATACCTTTCCTTTGATGAAAATTAAAATCAAAACTTGATATTATGCCCTCTTATAAATCCAAATTAAGGTTTAATTGCAATATTTAATTCAGTGTAATATTTTCTTCGATCTAGATTTTAACTTTGTTTTTTTGCATCAATAAATTTGAGTTAGCATAAAAAAATATTTTGCAAAAACACCATCGGAAGCCGCGAGCGATGTCCGCAGCGCGTCGCATGATACTACGATGACGTATACGCCGTGTATATAGCCGCACGCGCAGGAGTCTATTCAATAGTCGAGATCGCGACACGCTTCAACTCCTTTTGGGATAAGTTCGATTCAAAAGGAAGTACCGAGTGAGGCCTGACAAGTCTTGTTGTTTAAGGTAGGGGAGTGATAACGGACGTGTGTTTGGTAGAAATAAGCAAATAATAAAGTATTTATCGAGTGCATTTTGAGGATATTTCACACTCGCATTGCATATTTATCGAGCAGTTTTGAGGTAAGTAATTATTACGAAAAATTTACACTATTCTATTCCTAATTTAAAATTGATTTAGTTCATAAATATTAATAATAATTGCAATTAATTAATAAAATAAAATTAAACAAGTAATAAGAAAGTACGATAATATTTGCGCTACACCAAAGAGTATATAAATAGTACCTACTACTACACATAAATATAATCAGCAGTCCTAATGCTTATACAGCGTGTGGCCTGTAATAGGAGCAAAAATTTTAACCAATGATTCTACAGTGCATACTTAGTTACCTTGAGAACTATGACTAGTTCTCTAAAATGTTTTAACTCAGAGTTATAGTAATCCAAAGTTCCCTAATCAATGTTTATCGAAATCACTAACTCGTTGTAGTAAATGACAATGTAAAGTTCTATTACTGGACTTATTTGTTTGCAAGACATTGCTGGTTCGATTTATTTTGTTAGAAAATAACAATAAATTAATTTTTCATTATAACAAATTAAATCCCTCTAGAATTGATTAATGGTTACTTACAGAGCATATATTTAAAATTTTTGCTTCTATTACAGGCCACACCCTGTATATCTTTAAAAGTTTCATAGCCAGTTCTATAAAAAAAATAACAAAAAAAATACTTACATCATTCCTGGAAAACTAAGTAAAAATAATCTAATTTCCTTAGCTAATAATTTACCTTACACGCGCTTATGAACTCAATAATTTGTGATGAGGGCAATATTTGTGAGCTGTGGTTGTGTAATATTTTGCGATGACTATTCATTGACGGGGCCCTATTTTTGAATCACTCGAATCAATATGGCGTGTGATTTTCGTTCATGAATAATTAAAAGTCAACAAAAATAACTCGTTTTAAACGAATATCTATCGGAATATTGACACGAGTAATTCAAAAATAGAGCTCCTGACCCTATTGAGATGTGCGAAATGTTAATTTGGAGAAAATACACAATTTATTCCAATAACTGTTTCGTTAGAACAAGTTCTACATATGCAAAATTATGCAATAAAAATACAAGGACCTGTTATTTTATGATATTTATTATAATTGATTAATAATAAACGACACACAATATTTTGTTATAACTTCGATATTTAAGATACTTGAATATTCATTCAGGCCAAGCTTGAACTAGCTTAACCCAGTATCATGGGCTAACGTAGTCTGACCTTAAATGGGTTAGCTATTTCTGTACAATACTTTATTGTTACGAGAATATTGTCAGCTAATTAGACGTACAGAATGTGTTAGGATTGAGTACCTACTCTTCTTTTAGCAAAGATGACATAATTAAACGAATTATAATGCTGTAAACGATTTGTTTGTTCTTTGGATTTTTTTATTACAGACAGCATGTAGAACTCGTCAAAAAATTCATTAGATTTCGATCCTAAGTCAATGGGATAAAGTTAGAAATATGGTAGCACTACCGGTCAAAGGGTTAACTAGTACTTTTTTGAACTTTGTTAGTTTTGTCTATTGTGTACCTGGCTGTATGTGGCGTCTTTAAATGTTAAGTTTTATAATATTAAAGTACTTAATGAGATGACAATCCTTGACATTACTTTTACTATTATTTTGGATATCATGATTCGCACAAACACTGGAAATTCATATTTTACCTATGCTCCAATGTGATGTGTAAAAATGTAATGAAAATGCTTGTATGAATAACTTGAATACTTAAGACCTACATTGATCGCTTTTTAGTTCCTTAGCAGTTGCTGAAAGCTTAGTTACAAGATAAGTGCAATACTTACAAAACGACTTGGTGAAAGGTAAATACGGCAGCTATAAACAGATATATAATTTATCGGACTCATAATAGCCTCCACCGCATATTACTTTATTGTCAATGCTCTTTATACAAAGTTATGAATATCTTATAACTACTTTGAAATCGTAGGTATTTCAAAAGATAGGCAGTTCGATGTGTAATAATGTGCAAATATTGTTCTGATATGGTGATTGGCACGCAAACTTCCTTAGCAATATTGTCAAAATTATTTTCTGACTGTCTCAGGTCAAAGATTTTTTGAATATCAATTTAGTAAATATTGTTTGGTTTGTGTAGTTATTTGTTTTTTAACTTGTTGATTTGTATCAAGAATTTAAAAGACAAAACACAAATACTAATTTCTCTTGTTGTGGTGTCCACTAATTAAAAGAATACTAAATAGGTATGAGTATCTTTACAATTTGTAGCAGACTCTTAATGTATGTAACCATATTTTTGTTTTTAAAGGCTGATAGATGATAATTTGTATAATATCCTTTCAAATTAGTACCATCTCTGGTTAGCACTTTTGAATTCGAATAACAAAGCATAACTCTATCATATCTTTCTTGCTTAGTACATATATAAGTGTATATGATTAACCTATAACTTTGTTAAGTGCTGTTGGTATAGATATTGAAAAGATGACAACATCTTTTCAATATATTCTAATATGCCTATAACCTTTAGTGCAAACATTAATTTATTTACAATTTATGCACTTGTTACTTATGAATAAATTATAACAAATACGATTAGTTCCACATTATCATTAGTTGCTTATTTGTATAAAGGAATTATTAATAGGTACTAACACACAGGTATTAGGCATTAGTACTTCATGAATATGTACATTTTAGCCGGTCAACGCGTCATTAAAACATGCCGATTCATTACAATCAAGTTGCCTCACATTGCAAGGGACTGGTCAGCATTTGTTAGTGCATAATTTGATGACGAGTAATATCTATACGCTGTTGCAATTCTAATCGCAGGGAATTTAATCTTTCGTCAATATTGTTCGCAGGATTAGGTTAAGATTTCAAGATGAGTTACTCGGCGGAGAACGTGGTGCAATCCAGCACCTGGGCTGCTACCAATTTCTTCTACATGCTGCTGGTTCCAGCGCTGGTGCTATGGTATACCTACTGGAGAGTGTCCAGGAGACGTATGTACGAGCTCGCTGCAAAGCTTGAGGGCCCCCCTGGGTTGCCTCTAATAGGAAACGCTTTGGAGTTCACTGGAGGATCAGCTGGTAAGGACGCATTTCTAGTTTAAAATTAGCCCCGAAGAAATTAACGATGATCTTACCTACTTTAAATGCGGACCTTTAATTCACTGATAATTAATTACGTCCATACGTGACGACGCGTTTGGTGTAGTGGTTAGCGCTCCTGACTATTACGCCGGCCGTCGCGGGTTCGAATCCCGCAAGGGGCAAATGTTTGTGTGATGAGCATGAACATTTGTACCTAAGTTATGGATGTTATATGTATTTAAGTATTTATGGGAGACGCCCCCATCGTTGTCTGGTACTTCGTAACACGAGGAAGAAAATTCCTTACCACGAAACCAGACAATTGGTGTGTTGTCTGGCGCATAAAAAAAATCAAAATCAAATAATTTATTTCCAAGAAAGTGGTACATACAAGATCATAAAAACATAGTTAGTTCAGCACATTCTGCCACTAGTGGCGTAGAAATATTCACAATTTAACACATATATTATTATTTATTATATTTATTAATTGACTAATTATTAAGTAAACATTTAATACTTAAAGGAGATTTAAGAGCAAGGCATACTTTCATCCAACAACCTCGTCACATGAAAGTTTAAGTGTGTGTTTGCTCTGAATCTTGAATAACCTTGACCTCAAATGTTGTTTTTGATTGCACAAATCCCGTTTTTGCGAGCAGTGAATGTCTCAATGGATTATCTATTTTGTCAACAGATATATTTAAGAACCTAGTGAACAAGAGTGCTCCGTTTGACAATGAAGCTGTCGTGAAGATCTGGATTGGTCCTAGGCTGCTGGTGTTCTTATACGACCCACGTGATGTGGAGCTGATCCTCAGCAGTCATGTTCATATTGACAAGGCTGATGAATACAGATTCTTCAAGCCCTGGCTCGGCAATGGTCTTCTCATTAGCACAGGTAAGGCCATTTTTAAGGTTCAGTAGTACAACAAGGAACCATTATAGTTTTGCTATCTTCGTCTGTCCGAAGTTAAGCTTAGAAACCTTAGGCACTAGGAAACTGTAATTTGGCATAAGTATTCTAATCTCCCGGCAAAAGTTATATTGACCGTCTCTTTTAGCTGTAATGAAAACAAAATTGTGAGCCAACGCCAACAGGTACCAACAGGTTTCGTCTCATAATTTCTGTAATTTCAAGGAAATCAAAACCTTATAAGGCAATTTTTCATTGATCTTAATAATGTTACATGACATCAAAAGGCAAAAAAAAATGCTTACATACTTTATTAGGTAGGTACGGGACCTTTTGTGCGCGAGTCCGACTCACACTTGGCCGGTTTTTCAGTTTTTAAATCCAGTCGTTAATGAAGTTAGAGATCTTTTAAGTGCTGACTGGTTACTTCGGTTAAAAGTTTTGCGATATAAGGAAACTGACTTGTTATTCACTTAATTCTAGATCACGGCCATACCAGCCTCGAAGTTAGCAATTTTTACGAAGAAGAAAACGTGTTTGTTTAATATGGCTCTTGCTTAAACTTTTGAAATATTTGAATAAGCGAACGACACTAAAGTTAAGACTTACTTCGTGACAAAACATAAGTAAATATTGTGACCAAATACACTAGGTATTCTTTTAATATACCTAGCTACGACATAAAACACACTACATATTTACAATGATGAGGTTATCGTGTACAAACAATCATTGAGTTATAGATTCAATTTAAATTACTATTGCTGAATTGAACATATTGTCATGGTACATCCTACTTGTCAAAATGTTGTTTGTCGCAAGGAGATATTGTTCAAAATCAAATTTGAACTTTTCTCTAACGTCCCGATAAACTATTAACCAACTATACCAATAGCTTTTGTCTTACCAATTTATTAACTACTAGTCGTTAGGCTGCAAAGTTTAAACGACGCAATATGAGCTAGGCCTCACGTGAGGAGGCATAATGAGACTTTAGAGTCACTCACCTTAATTAGGCAAAAGGACAACTCCTGATGAGCTTTTGATTTTATATATTTTTTTGTTGTTTCAGGACAAAAATGGCGCTCTCACCGCAAACTTATTGCGCCCACCTTCCACTTAAACGTTCTGAAGAGCTTCATTGATTTATTTAATGCTAACTCAAGGGCTGTGGTGGATAAACTCAAAAAGGAGAGCGGCTCCTTTGACTGCCACGACTACATGAGCGAATGTACTGTCGAAATCTTACTCGGTAAGTTATTTTGAACACTTCATAATAAAATCAATTGTGTTTTAAATTGTGATGAAGCCGTTTTCAGACAATACTTAAATCATAATTAGTTAGTGACTTAATGGGATGCTTACCATACTACTTATAACATACATTGTACAGTCATAAGACGTCCAAATAAAGATATGTTTAATTCAACATTGATCTTCCTCTGAACGAATTTATAGTCCAGTAAAGCTAATCTGAATTATCGTCAGGCCTACCTACGGATTTATGGGCTAAAGGGTGGTATGAGTATCGTCTATGAGTTATTCGCTAGGCACGCATAATGATTTGATAACGCGAACGGAATACTAAGTTGGCATCACCGTCAAAGCGAATAAACGAAGTGTTTTCTGTATAGATTTCCGTCCCTCAGCCGTGATGTTGTTTTCGACTCTCGATTTTAAGAGATGGCACGTGAGATGTATCACAGACGGTATCCTTGCCATTGTATTCTTTTGTTCTAAGAAATAAGCTTTTACGACGAACATCTAGGTTGACATGAAATTCCAAGTAAACAAGTTTCAAGGATATACTATTTCATTTTTAAAGAGCAGTCTAGTTTCGATTTGCAATAAAACTTGCTGCAAAATATTACAGATTTTCTGATGATTATTTATTATGATTATTAGGTAATACAAATTATTATCTATTAAGTAATAAGTTGCTGACAGCACTATAAGGAAAATAAATAACTACAAAAGTTACGCAACGTTCTATATCTATCGTCACAGCGGAAGAATGTGGTCAGTGAAAAAAAACAAATAAGCATAAATCGCGTATTAAAAATCGTCCCAAATCTCAAGGTTTCCATGCGAAAATAATATAGGATAATGTGCGATTTGTCAGTGAAGTCACGTCTCGGAGTAAGTGACAACACAGGTCACGACGCCGGCTCGCCGGAACACTGGGGCCCTATTTTTGAATCATTCGCTTCAAGATGGCGAGTGATTTTCGTTCGACGTAGAGTCAAAAGTCATAGAAAAAAAATCGTTTTCGAACGAAAATCACTCGCCATATCCAAGCGAGTGATTCAAAAATAGAGGCCCTGGGCAGCTTGCTGTTCTTGAGCGAGTGCGATTTAGTTTGCGAAACAAACCGCGAATTGCACACCAATCTAACATAATTAAATACAGCGCATAAATCTGTTGACGATTACGATATTTACAACACAGAACTAGTTGATGCTGAGCCGTTTAAAACAAGTGCTAGCAATAGTTACATTGGTATCATAAATGGATCTAGGTATTTGCGGAACAACGCAATAGCGAAGATTTTCGCCTAACACAACACTATTGATGGACGTAATAACAGTGTTTATTTTAATGGCTATATTAAATACAACTCTAAATACGCTTTACAGCTTGAGGTACTAATTATGTTGTTTTCTTGAAATAGTTCACGAGCCTTACCTTACTTGTTCTATTCAACTAGAAGCGTCAGATATTGAATCATTTGTAGATGACACGTAGTATTGAAATGAGTTTGGCGACCTCCCACCGCACACGTATTGATAATGGCCAATATTCGCCATCAACGGTCACTGAATATTACGAGTAGCTGTCACGATCTACGTTACCCAACCTGTTTTGAATACTATGGAGGTTAATAGCTCTTTCTTTTTTAATGTGAGCCATGTAACTAATGAATATGACTAAATAGTTCCTAATATTACAGAGACGGCTATGGGTGTTAGCAAGAGCACACAGGATCAGAGCGGATTCGAGTATGCGATGGCTGTTATGAAGATGTGCGACATTCTTCACTTGAGGCACACAAAGATCTGGCTGAGACCAGAGATTCTGTTCAACTTTACTCAATACGCTAAGAACCAAACGCAGCTTCTTGACGTCATTCATGGGTTGACTAAGAAGGTGAGCTCCACGTATAAAACTTACAATTAATCTAGTCACACACAAATCAGTGGACATAACTTATCACGCCAGATTTTAAGGAACGTAATGGCACTTTTTAAATGTAAAATACGAAATTCTCATTCACAGGTCATCAAAAGAAAGAAGGAAGAATTCCAAGCTGGAAAGAAGCCATCACTGTTAGTTGAGAATGAGCCTACTACTGACATTCCATCAAGCAAATCTACTTCGGTGGAAGGTCTATCTTTCGGTCAGTCAGCCGGGCTGAAGGACGATTTGGACGTCGACGACAACGACGTCGGGCAGAAGAAACGTCTCGCATTCCTTGACCTGCTTTTAGAGAGTTCGCAGAGCGGTGTCGTCATCACCGATGAGGAAATTAAGGAGCAAGTCGACACTATCATGTTTGAGGTGCGTTTATGATTATGATTTTGCAATAGCATTTACATATTTAGTACCGACATCCTTCCATTGAGTGCCAAGCTATTCGCAAAATTGGTAATATATTTTATTTATGCAGGGCCATGACACCACAGCGGCAGGCAGCAGCTTCTTCTTGTCTATGATGGGAATCCATCAACACATTCAAGACAAAGTGATCGAAGAACTCGACCAGATCTTTGGAGATTCAGACCGTCCAGCCACGTTCCAAGATACGCTTGAAATGAAATATTTGGAAAGATGTTTGATGGAAACTTTGAGAATGTATCCTCCAGTGCCAATCATCGCGCGTCATCTCAAGCAAGATGTTACTCTACGTAAGTTTGCCTTCATCTATTTACATTTATTTTGGTTTGTTTTTGTCCTTTATAGCCCATATCTCGTGACACGAATAACTAAAAGATATGTATCTTGCAGCGTCAAACGGCAAGCAAGTCCCAGCCGGAACTACTGTGATCATCACGACATACAAGCTCCACCGCCGGCCTGACGTGTACCCCAACCCTGAAATGTTCAACCCTGACAACTTCCTGCCTGAGCAGTCGGCTAACAGACACTACTACGCTTTTATACCTTTCTCGGCTGGACCAAGGAGTTGCGTTGGTGAGTACCCAATCCATAATAAAGTACACATAATAATCTTATAATTATTAGTTATTTCCATACATGTCTTCTTAGCTAAACATGTTTGTTTGGTTAAGAAGACCCGTTTTTAATCGGCGTAAAAAAGTAAACTATCTGAGTCTGTAGATATAAAACCTTAGCCACTAGTTAGGGAAAATACTTTTGACAGCAGAAAGGTGTTTTCAATTGTTTAAAAAAAAATACATTACTACTCGTATTTTTCATACAGGTCGCAAATACGCTATGCTGAAGCTGAAGATCATTCTATCAACCATTCTAAGGAACTTCAGGGTACATTCCGACTTGAAGGAGTCAGACTTCAACCTTCAGGCTGACATAATTCTGAAGCGGGCGGAAGGTTTCAAAGTACGTCTAGAGCCGAGGAAACGGGCACCAAAGGTCGTGTCGTAGGCGTTAGCAAATCAACTATAATTTTAAGCAACAGTTAACTAAATTCACTATTTATAACATTGATAGTAGTTGTCATGTCAAGACTCCAAACCGATATTTAGGCTGTAACTTAAATCAGTGTTATTTTGTTATTTTAATTGCTTCCGACTTAAAACATAATTAAGAAGTACTTATGTAATAGGTACACAGTTTTTTTTAAATATATCGTTTGACCATTTATTTCCAATATGACCATATATTTATAGGTACCTACTGGATCTAAATGATGTTCCTGCCAAAATAATCGGCATTGATGTAGGTTTATATGCAAACTTAATTATGAATTAATAGTAACAATTATTAGAACATATGTATGTAATAACGTCCGCTTAATTCATTGATATCTAGAAACATAACTACATATTTTATTAGGTAGTAGCAGCATTATAATTGTGATACGTACTGAATAAATTATAAAATGGAAAAAGCTTTTAAAATAGGAAATTTAAATTAAAGGTGGCAGCTAAACATGGGAGTGATGATGGTGAAAGTTAGCATTTCAGTCAAAATTGACTCGTACATGACATTGTAAATATTAAGTTTAAGTTCTTGTGATTTTCAATTATTTTGGTTAAAATAAAATACAATCAAAATATTTTGCGTTTCCTTTTCACTGTAATATTGTGAAATACTTACATAAAAACAAGAAATATTCAAAAGAATATTATGTCTTTATGGTGAATAAAAGACATTTGATAATCTTTAGTAATTAATACTCAAACGCCACTTAAAAGAGGCCCCGGTTACCCTTGTCACCACCACTTAACATCAATAAAATTGGATAGTGGCACAATACGAAATATGAGGTTGCTGGCTTCAGAAAATTGTAATTTATAGATAGGGAGTTAGGTAATCAACCAAAATAATGAACTGATACTTTATACCTCCTAATTGTTGGGCATCAGATACCAGCAGCCATCATTCATTATACAAAATGTAATATTAGTGTTATACAACTACCTCATATCATACAGCGTGTGGCCTGTAATAGGAGCAAAAAAAAAATTCTACAGAGTATTCGTAGTTACCTTGACCTGGTCATAGTGCTCCAAAATACTTTAACTAAAAGATATAGTAATCCAAAGTTAAATCTCTAGTCAATGTATTTCAAAATCGCTAACTCGTTGTAGTAAATGACAATGTCAAGTTCTATGACTGGACTCATTTGTTTACAATACATTGCTGGTTCGATTTATTTTGATAGAAAATAACAATAAAATTATTTTTCAATTTAAAAATTAAAACCATTTAATATGGATAACTCGTCACTTAGAGGGCCTACATTTTAATTTTTTGCTCCTATTACAGGTCACAGCCTGTATATGAAATCAGGTGGACTTTGAATATACGGTATACCGTTTTCCCACGTTTAGGTATAATAAATGCAATCATTCATCAATTGATCATGTGCAAAAAATTTAAGACACGGTGTTTGTGGTCACATTAATCCAAAAGGGCTCAAAACTGATTTCAATATTTTTATTATTATTTGAAAAGCATGAGAATATGTCGTTTGAGTGTTTGTTCTTCTTTCCCCATTTCAATGTGCAAGCGACACTAAGCTCATAGTTTCATCAAAACACGAACCTGACCTTAAGGTGTGACTGGCAGGGAATGCTTATAGCATTAGGAACTCTTCCACTTTAAAAAAATGTATATATACTTCAATTCTATAACTTAAAGATCTCACATTAACGATCGCAATAATAAATGTTGAAATAAACAGTACCTAAATAATGTCCATTGTTTTTGAAATGTAGGACAATTAAATACGATCTATTTGAGCTCAGCAATAGAATATACACAATCTGTGACATGACATCACATTGAACAAAAACATAAACTCTTGAAAATAACAAAATAACTAGCTAGGAAAAAACTTAAATTCATAAGAAACCATAAGTGCATATCTAGTCAGAAAATCTCTTGAGCAATATCCATAAAACAGACATTAGGCTTTTAGGTCTAGCATACAGCCTTCACCTGCAGGTCAATACCCTATTAAATTTATATTTGCTACCATTAGCAATGTAGTGGAGTACCTAAATTTCGGTGATTTTAACACTAAGTAAGTATTATTATATTGTCATAATAATTAAGTTTAATATAATAATCCTGTGTAATTACGAGCACCTAATCAAAGTGTACAAAAGAGCGCAATTTGATCAAAAAGCATTTATTGAAAGCATTATATCAACAAATTAAAGCTTCTAAGTAAGCGTCGTCTTTAGCAAAAGCAAAATGTTTATGCTGCAGCACAGATAATAATACTACTGCAGTAAAAATATAGTAAGTAGTTAGTTACTATTCGGTCGATTCATCTTTTAAATCTTTCTCTCTATGGTAATAGCTGCTCCTCAACTTCCTGATATCCTCGACTGTGTCTGTCCTGCCCAGTAATAAAACTGAGTCTTCGGAATCTGTCCGGACGCTCACGTTCGATTTTTTTGCATTCAAATGCATCCTATGAAATAAATAAAGGTTGTATCCAATAGCCTGAAGTGCATTTTTGAGACTCGGTAACACCATTTTACTTTTCCCTCACTATAACTGTGACCGGTATTATTCTAAACCTCGAGTTTGTCAGTTGATTCAAGTTTGATTTCTTTGAAGAAATTTACTATATAAAAATAAGTCGGGTTTTCCTTCCTGACGCTATAACTCCAGAACGCATGAACCGATTTCCACGGTTTTGCATTCGTTGGAAAGGTCTCTGGCTTTGTGAGGTTTATAGCAAAAAAAGAAACCATAAAACGGGGCCAGGGTGGGACGGGGCTGGGGGCGAAACGAAGTTCGCTGGGACTGTTAGTATAGTATAAAGAAGCTTATTTATGTTTATGTAAGGCGTAGTTAGTTACACTCTATTGTTTTAAGTCCAACAAGCGTTAAAAACTGGCAAATTTCAAACAATAAAACATGGCTGCCGGTTATAGTTAGGTAAAAGTTAGATGGTGTTACCGAGCCTAAATTCGAATTTTTTACCTTAGAATATCAAGTGGCGTTCGATTATGCTTCGGACATAAACAAGGCACATAGTCATGTTTCTTCTTTTTAACCCACCAGCCCACGTTTGACTGCTTCCACTCTATGATCTTTGTTTGGGCCACTACGCATGCGCCGGCTTCTCGCAATAGGGCAAAGTACGTCGCCATTAACTCTTGCCCTAGAATCATACAACAATTCAACGACTCTAAATCTACACTATAACGTGACAAGAACTGAAATATGTCCCAAGTAAAATATTAAGTACAATGTGCTTACGACGGAACACGAGAAACTTCAAGGGTGTTTTCTTCATTTTAAAAAAAGATGTACTTTTTTCAACACAAAAAAAAATATCATCACAACATAAACCCCAAGATTGTACGTAGAAAACGCACTTGCCGTTTGCCGAGTCGCGTCACCAACACAGAAACTTCAAGGGTGTTTTCTTAATTTAAAAAAAAGATGTACTTTTTTTAACACAAGAAAAATATCATCACAACATAAACTCCAAGATTGTACGTAGAAAACGCACTATTGCCGTTTGCCGAGTCGCGTCACCAACACATTGTATATTTACCCGCAGAAATCGCCATCATAAGTCGCGACTGCTCTGCTTCTTCTTCGTATATTACTTTCGTTTCCCGTTGGTAGAGAAATCCTTCATTTTCCCCTGCAAGCTCACTAACATCGCATACGCTCTAAAATTATGAACAACAATCAGAATTACAAGATCCTTAACTTATAAACACTTTTGTTGTAATGGATTAAGCTACTATATTACAGAGTTAGGCGTGTGTGTCATTCATCAGACTTATATCTGGTCACCCTTTTCTCAGAGGTCTGACTAGTGATGGAAATAAAAACACCATTGTCCATTCTCTTTCTACGTTAGGTACTCTGTTTACTATTCTAACACTCCTAGACCGTGTATAGTTAAATACTCTGATGAGCGGCACTTGACAGCTGTTGCTGTGACATGTCGATGACGCCTTAGCGCTAGCTCGGGTCTCTGGCGCCTGACCACTTTCAAACTAAAATCGCTTGCACACACGACACAAAAATGAGCGTAACTTCAAACACATTATATATACGCGCGGGGCAAGCGATTTAACCTTAGGTGGTAAGGCGGTGGTGACCTTAATAATAAATCATCGGCATTCTATGGCATGTCGACAGCGCTTTGACGACACAGTCGCTTACATATCACCGGATAGCAGTCCGTGCAAAGCTCGCTCCACTTGCCTCCGCAACTTTCGCAAGCATAGCAGCTCCGAAACAAGAGCACCCATCCCAATTTGAAGTAGTATGGTTTTTTTTTTTTTTTTTTTTTACTATTTACGATCAGCCAGACAGCTTTAATTAAATGTGATGGATTTTTTTATTTTTATTTTTGGAGATAAATCACGTCCTATGATGCGACATCTCATATAATAATGTAGCTTCAATCTCAGATTGAACCTAGTCTTGATCTTTTCAGACGGAATACATTTTTGTGCGTATTCATGAGAGACCTTGCCAAGCAATTTCTATGGAGTTCCAATCTTTGTTTGTAGGTTTTACAAGACTTTTCTATCTGTTCTTTGACAGTAGGCATTTCCAGATATTCGTGAACTTCAGTATTTTTTGTGAACCATGGAGCGCAAGTGATGGTTTTCAGTAGTATGGTTAAAGATCTTTATTTCTCACAAGAATTACAAAGTATTAATCATATCTATGTCATTAACAGGCCTATAAAGTCCCTAAGGCTTCGTTTTAGTCACTGTCATCTCATCTCTGCTCAACTCCACTCCACTCAGCTTTCGTGAAAACGTAGCCTCAGATATCCTTGTGGAACGTGGTGCCCATTATGCAAGAGAAGGCCTCTAATAGATGCAGTGTGCCCGCACACCTTAGCTGACGCCATATGCTGTGCTCTATAGCTACCACCCATTACAATTCTATCCGTACATTTAGTAACATAATGTAAATTACTATTTGTCATCATCATCTTAAATATGCGATGCGCTTTCCCAATAACAGGCGGAATCTTTACAAGTAAAGATAGACATCCTAGCTTTGCATCCCATAGAGCCATGCGGCTACCATGGAACTACGGGAGTTTATGAAGCGAGCCATATGCGGCCATGTCGCAACGCTCGGAAAGGGTGTCAGACACTCCTATAGTTACACAATAGCCGAACGGCTCCGAGGGCCGCATGCGGTTGCAGTTGCCCATCTTGAAACTATTCAAGCCCAATCTGATCGATGTGCTCTAGCCGTATCTAAAGTTACCTTTTGGAAGGTGGTGCCCATGAAGCAGGCGAAGGCCTCTGATAGATGTTGCGTGCCCAGCTCAGGCCGCTCGCGCCGCAGGTGCAGCTCGCCCAAGAGATGTAAAGCCCGCCCCAGCTGCCGCCGCAAACAATGCTCCATGGCGAGAGCACCCATTTCCGTGAGCAACTTGGCTGCCATTTCGTGATCTCCTAATCTGTAGGCAACGGCAATTATTCATGGTGCAGTTTTTTTCGAATCTATATAGTATAGCTTTTAATGGAAGTCTATGTTTAGCATTCTGTAGACCTGCAGATGAAAAAAAAAATCTTGATAGCGATGACGAGACATACTTTCATTGATTTATGTATGAGATAGATTGACAAGTCATTTATATTTAGCAAAACAAAAAAAAACATTAAAGCCAAGGATACACTAGGGGACAAATGTCCTACGACAAGTATCGGCGACATGTCAAGCGAAGCTGGCCGATTTCCACTGACATATCTGGCGACATCGCACGACTTATGTCCGTAGCGACGTCATGCAACGGCAACGTCCGCGTTACTTCACCCGACATCCCTGGCGACCCGTGTTGCAGAACATTGTCCACTAATGTATCCTTGGCTTGATATTGGTTTTATCGGTTCAAAAGTCAAGACATTCAATTTTGCATAGAAAGTACCTAATCTATGCAAAATCTAATGTGTGTATATAAGACTTATTTTTCTATACTTTCAATTAGCAAACCTAATTAATGTTATGATACTGTCACGTAAACAAATTAATATTGATGCAGTTGCAAATTGCGCATCAGGTAACTTAACGCGTGTTAGCATAAAAGCGCATCGGCATAAGTTAATGTAATTATGCCGTAAATCAGAAATACCGAATGATAATTTATGACATCATGGTTCGTTTGTTACAAGAAAATTCACATGTATTTATGATGACAAATTGAATGGTGATGATAATAGATTTCAGTGATTTGAACGTCATTAACCACAATCATAAAAATCTGAGTGTCAGTTGCATTGAAACAGAAATATCAAATTCGCAACTCACATAACACATGGGGCTGAATACACGTGTAAATAGAACGTACTAGTGGTCCCAGCAAACTTTGCTGCGCCCCCGCCCGACCCGTACTGACCCGGCCGGGCCCGGTATTATTATTTATTCGGGGCGGTGACGAGTCCAATAAAGTAAAAATCATGAAAATCGGTCCACCCGCCTAATTTTTCAATCTTTTTCTAACAGTAACAAACATAACAAAAAAAGGATTAGTGAAATCGGTCCAGCCGTTCACGCGTGATAACATGACCAAGGAAAATAAGTTTCTAATTAAATTAATATGTACCTTTGCATAACAGCAGCAAGGTGCATTCTCGTCTCACACAAGCCTTCTATGTTATTGCTTTGCGTGTGAATCTTGAAGGCTCTCTCGAAAGTCTTCTGAGCATTGTTTAAATTATTCATCATTAGCTGACAGACGCCAATTTCAATTATCGCTTCTGCGGTTTTGTCAGTAGCTTCAGCTGGAAAAAAAATGGGAAATTGATTTGTTATGCAGTACTAATTGATGAAATATATTCAAAAGATTTATAAGCACATTCATATTCGCGTCGGTTTTGGATAATGAGTAGGGTAATAATACCTTCAGTTTAGTTCGACTTGACACATTAATCTGCCAAATACTGTTTTTGCAGACACAATAGGTAATCAATTGAAACTTGCATATTTTCCGAATCAAAGCTGATGGTGGGTGCCACAGAGGCAAAGCTGAGTGGAGCTAAGCAAAGCTTAGTAAACCAATGACGTTGCTTACCATCATCATCATTATCAGCCGAAGAACTTCCACTGCTGAATATAGGCCTCCCCCACGGTTTTCCATAGCTACGAGCTGTGAGCGGTCTGCATATCCAGTGTGATCCTGCGATCTTTACAAGATCCTCTGTCCATCTTGTCGATGGACAGAGTCTGACGTCTGACGCTGCGCCTTTGGTCGTAGGGTCTCAAATCTAGAACTTTTCGTTGACGTTGCTCAAAAATATTTTTTCTCATTTTGAGCAAAATCTCTGATCAGATCCACTACTACAAAAGCGCAGCCTATCAACATACCATCTTTAGCTCTCCTCTCCGCCAACCGTGACAGCCTCTCAGCTTTTGCAGGATCTGCTTTCCTAACCTTCCTTGCTTTGGCCAGCAGCACCCGGTGCAGTTGCAGCGCTGCCATCGCGAACACCGTGTCTGGTGGCACCTCTTCGCCTTCCTTCTCTGGCTCGTAGAGGTGCCAGTCCTACACATACATATTATACGAGTATTTAGAGTTATAGAAATTGCGCCAACATGAAGAAGTTCATTGTATTTGTATGTACTAGTAAATTACACATATTATACAGCATCACGCCACTCAATCATAGAAAGACAGTAAAGGGGGTAATTAGAATAGAAACAGTTCATCTTCTTAATTCATTCGCCTTTATGAGTATTGAACAAACACCGTAGTGGCCTTATCGTAAAATAAATAAATAAAAACCGGCCAAGTGCGAGTCGGAATCGCGCACTGATGGTTCCGTGCCAACTTTAACTGAATTAGGGATTCTTACTTCCACTTAGCCAAAATACCACAATATTTTGTTGACCGCAAATATAACTTTGTTTTTCATAGTGTTTGTATGAAAGACAAAGTTATTATTGCGGTAGGTAAAAATGTGGTATATCTCAAAAACTACTTGTTCGATTTCGCTCAAACCAATTTTCGTTGAAAGTTTTTGTTAAGATCTACATCATATATTTTTTTTTTAAATTTTACTTCCTTAGTTCAAAAGTTAGATGGGGGGACGCTTATTTTACCACTTTGGAAGCGTCTATATCTCAAACGTTAGACTTTTAGAAAAAATAGTTTTAAAAACCTCAATGTCATTTTGAAAGACCTATCCATAGACACCCCACACGTATAGGTTTGGGTAAAAAAAAATTTTTAGGTTTTAGTTTCATGTATGGGAGCCCCCCCTTAAATATATGTTTTTAATTTTTAGTACATGAATCGGAAAGCGGTGAACAAGATACATCTACTTACCAAGTTTCAGCTGTGTGATGCTTATAGTTTCAGAATAAAGTGGCTGTGACCTACGGACGGACAGACAGACAGACAGACAGACTTGACGAAACTATAAGGGTTCCGTTTTTTGCCATTCGGCTACGGAACCCTAAAAAGAGGCTACCTCTACACTGTTGCACTAATCACACATAAAATCAGGAATCCAATCAGGACTGCAGGGTGATGAAAAGCCTACTAAAACTGGCAGCCTCTGGACAAAGGATATTTAACTATAGTTTTCACCATTACAAATGTTTATAAGCAAATCGAAGCTTTATCTTACTTACCTTATAAAGCTAGACACTTTGCTAGACGAATATAAAAATTAACAAATGGAAATATACTACTAAATTACAGTTTAAAAAATCTCGTTTCACATGTTCAAATTACCTGCCATAAATATGAACGCGACAGAGACGAAAAAAAGGACGTACAAGGCTATTTACCATGAGTAAATGCGTCATGACAATATTTATTACGAAGTGGATGTGATCAGACTTTCATAGTTAAATAGTTATTTATAGACGTCAGTGTGAACAAATTTTCAGAAAGTTGGCTTATATAATCACAAATTACCTAGTGGTCGATAACTTTTTTTGGTGAATACATAGATGTTGTTTATTCCAGTGATCATCAGAAAGGTTAGTTGCTTCATGCTGTAGCGTGAACTTACAAATGGTGAAATTGAAGTTGTATTAAATAAATAATATTAATTGCCGGATTATTAATTTCGGACTCGCTTTACGGCCCTAAAGTAAACTAAAGTCTACGAATTATTGCGCTATCTGAATATAAAAGGCACATAATTTTACGTACCTTCCCAATAGAATTGTCCCTAACCTCTGTGAGTATTACAGAAGGCTCTTCTGGGTCCGCTCCTGGAACTGAGATATTGCCCGAAGTAGTATGAATACATACTGGACTCATGGCCTGTTTCTCAATCAAAGACCGACTAATTCAACAATAGAACGTCATTTTGTATAAAATATCTGGCAGATTGTCTCCTGGCAAGATATTGGCTTGAAAAATTAGCTAACTAACGAGATCTTATTTAGACATTGTGGAACTAGTCGTAAGTAAGTTTTGGTTAGCGTTATCTGCCAGATTCATAAAACGAAATGACATAATTCGTCCGTTAGTGAAGTATTTGTTAATTGCAGAACAGGTCCTTAGCAAATTATAACAAAGTATGAATTAAGATAAGATAACTCTTGATTACACATCATAAAGGTCAGTTACAAATTAGATGAAAAAAAAATATAGTTATCTTCGTAACTAAAGGTAGGTAAGGTGGAGTTGGCAAATAAATAAAATACTTGACACATTAAATGAGGCTCTGCTTAATTTATGCTAGCACTACTTTAATAATCTGTTTTGGTTTAATTTAAAATATAAGACAAGATTACACACCCCGGAAGAAATCAATGTTTTATAACATAAATAGACTAGGTATTCTAGTTTTACTTTTGTAAAGGAGATCATGTACGTAATGATTTCCTCATAACGAAGGATAGCTTACCACATTGCTTCCTCTTCGCCGCCTATTATTTACCTATATGTATATCCTTTAAGGATTTGATATGCAAATAATAACTACGACCTTTGCGGGAGGTAGTTATTTTCTTGTTTAGATCTACAAATTATACCAGTTCAAAGGTATCTGGATTCTGATTCAATGGTATAGGTTGCTGATTGACATCAATGGGCATAAGCAAATATAGATTACTGAATACATAGTAATGATTAATGAAAAGTGGTTCTTACATTTGTCCAGCAAAAATTTGGCATAGTGGTATTTGCAGCATGCTTTCTGACGGCCTCCATCTACAAGATATTGGCTTGACACAGCAATTGCCGCTAAAAAGAACTTCTCCGCCAGCCACAATATACCCTTCCCTTGCTCAGCATAAAACATTGCCAACTTTAGAAGGATAAGGCTTTCCTTTTTCGTATTACCTAAAAATCAAACAGTCTTCAAAAGTAAGTACCGGCGAGACCAATAGCGCTTAACCACCATGAGAGCAAAAATCTCTTGCACCTAGAAAGTTGTATTGTTTGAATTGACGTCCGTTTTTGTGCCGTGTGTGCAATTATTTTTTGTTGAAAAGTGGTTAGGCGCGAGAGACCTCGAGCTTACTTGAGATTTAATAGACGGTGGCCTATTAAATTGTGTCAAGTCAACAAACCAGTTACATAACTTGATCAAAAAAAATTTTGGTAACCGTATGTAATGCAAATATGTATAAGGTAATTTATGTATTTAAGTAATACGCGTTTTGAATCCAAATGAGGGGCCGCACTCAATTATCTCATTCATAAACTTAATATACCTAGTTGTCGTCAAGTCACTATGTCCTTAAAATAATTAGCTGCCTACACAGAATTCAATCAAATAATGTAGTCAAGTCGCGAGGACGCTCGTCCGTAAATGTTTTTTTCATATAATGCTTACGTAACTATAGTTCGAACTGTGACAGGAATTTATGGGCCATTAAGGACCCAGTGGCGAAAATCATGGCAATAATAGAAAACAAGAGCGGGGGACGCCTGCGGGATATCTATTAACTAGGTTCTGTTTGTTATACGATTGAATCGAATTCATTTATAAAACTACGTTTAGGTACGCAATATAATCTTTCGCGGTAAAGACAAAATGAGAAAACTTGCGTTAGTGATTTACCTACCATTGGTTCTATTATATGTATTAATGATGTTACGTAGTATTCATACAATTTGAATCCCTATTTTTGCACCTATTCAATTCATGCGTCCATGCATATACATATACGTCAATCCGCATCGTAATTTTAATAGCAAAGGCGTCACAATTGACATCGACTACATAAATTAAATGTTGAATGTAGAAACTACATATTTTTTCATCATGCTATTTGAAACCCATTATGAGAAATGAAGGTCTTCTTTAAAAAAAAATGGTTCAAGCAGAAGTGGAAAAATACCTTTATCCCTTTCTTTCTCAGCTTTCTGCAGGCTCGCGGAAATGTGCTCCAAATAATCAACTCTCTTTCTCAAATCGACTACGATACCGATGTCGTCCTCCGCTACGAGTTGAATGTTGTCGTAAATAAGGTCCTGCAGATAAGTCGCGGACTCCGTATAACCTCCTTCTTTTAACTCTAAAATGAGACATTCGTGTAAAGGAAATTTCCTCCTGAAATTAAGAGGAAATGTTAAGTTAGAGTCTGCGGTCTACTCTACACTGTTATATTTGTAGAATTTGAATAAGTAAGGTTTTGACCAAATGTCCTTGCAGCTTGCAAACAGCTAATAATACTGTTGAATAAATCTTCTTGGGGTTAAAGGATACTTGAAACTTCTAGGGATTGTATGTTGGTCGTAATTAGGTACTTGTAGGTAGGATGATTGATTGTTTGATTTGTTGCCCGAAACAGGTAGTTATGAGTTAGTCAAACAAAGATGATTAGCTTAGGGCTTAGGGTGATGATGGAGAAATATTAAGTTGCACCAATAGGTATGCCTTATTTTCTCTTTACTTCGCAAAAGTCTTGGCAGAATTCTGGTCATCACAAACCTTCGTATTCCTTTCGCATCGAGCGTGTCCAAACTAAACAAAGCCTTATTCCTTAGGTTTTCCAAACTATTTTTGGTCATACAAGCCATAAGCTTCGGCAGCTGGCGTCTCTTCAGCGCTCCTTGGGACGCCAGCATTGTGATTCTATTACGACACCCTCGTCAAAACTTTTTACGTATAAACATACTATGAACGAAGGCAGTTGAAATTATAATTTAGCGAAACTTTGTTTACGAGCGGTGTTATTGTGATGTTGATGATTTGACACTGTCAACACTATCAATGTCATAGGTGGATTTTTTGCAGGTCTGTGTCACTGTCCTTGTCACAACAATGGCCACAAAATATCATAAATTGAGGTTTTATTAGTGTAACATGTTATTGTGCGAATCAAGTAGGTTTCGTTTCGGTTATAATTAATTTCTTTGCTGCTAACAAAACGTAACCACAATTAGACCACCATATTTTTCTCTACATTGTCCATCAATGTATGTGTCCATATGATTAGGAGACTCTTACTCAATGAATTCTCGTTACATCAAACTTATTCACAGAGCAGATATCAGATTACGAAGTAGTGCCGAAACAAAATATTCAGGCGTTTGTTTTTGTTGTATATTTTTGCCATAAAATACAAAGCAGCGGTTTATTAATGGCGGCGTTTTTTTTGGGCTGTTCTGCTTGTTATTTTTTATGTGTAATCTTGTTAAGGTTTATAGGTTTGCCATTTGACAAAAGGGAAGCAAAATTATTCCCTTGGTTCCTTATTTGCCAAAAAATAGCGAGGTTTGGAGACAAAGGTTATTTATGCTGAATTCCTGATATCATGAATGTTCATACTGTATAAGCAGACCGAAACATGAACCGCCATGAGAAGATATTTACACGTAAATAAAATAAAATAACAGCAATATGCTCTCCATTTTTAAAGATGATACATGTGACATCTATATTTTTTAAATCTTTTTAAACTTTACCAACAATTTACGGAGGGCTTATTGTTTTTTTTGTACATACAATAAAAGAAATTACAGCCAAGCTTTAAACTGCTCAGGTGGTGCCTAAGAAGGCTCGTATTACTTCTGAAAATACTTTTTATTTTTCACTTAACCTTGTTTCCTGAAATCTGCCGAAATAAAGTGGAATGTAAAATTATAACATAGACTTATTGATTCAAGTATTATAATAACACATTAAAACTCACTTAAGTACCTTTTGTGACACACATACGATAACGAACCAATAATAAAATTTGGCGGCAACATAACTCATCCTAACTATTAACTAAATTTTAATTCAACTGCCATTGTAAAATAATGTGCGTAATTTATTTGTCTATTTTAATTTCCTTAGCAGTGAATTCTAATGTTCGGCGTCAACTCAAATGGGCCACGATCGTGACCCAACACGCCTCCTGTAGAATTTCAGGTAAGTTTGAGAGAACTTATTACTTTCAACGTCTTGAAGGTTTCCTTTGGGAATGCATTTAAGTAAGCCTTTGTAAATAAGTTCACTGTTATTCGCAAGTGTCGTCCTACAAACGTAAATTAAATAGGTACTTGAAACTAAGAGAGCGTCAAACAAACAAACGAACTCTTCAGCTTTATAATATTGGTAGAAAGAAGACACGGAATAGACATGAAACACGGAATAAATATTTTTTTTTTTACTAAATGCACATTTACTTAAACAAAAACATAATAAAGAATAAATTATAATTATTTAATTAGATGTCAACTCCCGTAAACATCCCTTGAGAGAAATAAAAGGGCAAGTTAGCCCAACAGCACAATGTAATGACCGCATTTAAATGCCCTCTGATGAGAAGGTATAACATTAACTTTCATAACGTGTCTCCTCTTTTCATAACCGACTACGCCCTTACTAATTTAGCTAGAATTCATGCGCACAAAAGGACAATATTTGAATTTAACCCCTTTTCCTAAATTTCAACTCATTTGGATTGATGAAGGTTAAAAGTACAAAGGATACAAGTTTGTATTAAGAAATTTTTTATATTACAGGCCTGTAAACATTTTCGGCAACATTCACATGGTACAAGCTAATTTCAAAAGTTATCTAGAAAGTTAGCCTTTGCAATCACAAACCCTTCCCAAAGGGATCACTATTGACACAGTATCAATTGATTCAATGGCCTTCACAGAAACGTTAGGACGCTAACCAACCGTCTCGATGTAAAGTCGATAAGTAAGTAATTTTGTAGTCTGTAATCTTTCATCACAGTGTCTTCTTCTTTGCCGTCTACGCTGAAATACGCACTGAAAAAAGATCAAACCTGAGTTTTATCTATATTCTTGTCTATATTGATTTTCTTTAGTACCTACATGAACTGTCGACCTGAACAATTTGTGTACGAGTTAAATGATAGTGAAAGGTTTCTACATTGTAGTGCAGCCACATAAAACAGTTATCTTACTATTGCTATACTATAAGCTCGTTGTGAAAAAAAACTTTGAGCGGACGAGTGGAACTTTGCAAAATGTAAAAGCTTTCTAAAATAGCAGCAACTACCATAGTAGCAGCAAAATTATACAGAGCATTGAGCACGTACAGTTTGTAGACTCGGAAATCGTTTACAGTACAGTCCATTTTCTAATGGCACTAATATCCTTTTAATAGCTACAGCTAGGGCGCCGTTCCAGGATATCTGGGGCAGCATT
This sequence comes from Pyrausta aurata, assembly GCA_963584085.1. Lineage (NCBI taxonomy): Eukaryota > Metazoa > Arthropoda > Insecta > Lepidoptera > Crambidae > Pyrausta > Pyrausta aurata. The sequence goes on along the minus strand of OY757255.1, from coordinate 9,167,726 downwards.
TAATTTTGTACTGCTACTGCAGATACATGTCGAAATAGCTTAGAAGAGGGCACAAAATCTGTCATTAATTAAACAAAGACATATATAGAACAAAGGTTCACCGTAAGTTATACCTCTCGAGTGTCATTCATGAAAGCGCGCGCCACTCATTTTTGATTGAAGAAAATGCGGGGTGCGGAGGTGTCGAATACTAAATAATAAATATTTAATAAGTACATTCACCATTAATTGCTATTAAATGCTATTATTAAACGGCTAATGCATTACTTCTAGAAGGCTTGTCACGGTATTAAGCCTCGCATGCACTGAAAATCAACTTGAAGGTTTTCGGTGTGTTTTAGCTTAGAGAAAAGCTGGCTTGGCGCCAAACCGTCGTGTCGGCGCGATCAATTCCACCCCAGAGTAACTATTGGGTAATACGTGCCTGCGACTAATCGGCGGTATTCGAGATTTTGTCGGAGATTAGCTGGCGACCTAACTCTTGTAATTGGTGTTCATAGAGAAATTAAACGTTTTTATAATAATATAAATTTATTTAAATAAATAGAGTAAATAGTCGTGTTTTCGTTGGATAAATTATCATCCAGTTACAATTCACCAAACAAGTAATATCTATCAAGTAATATCTCACACTTCAATATTTCTTATATCTGATTAATTTGCTAGACGTAGTATCTGATAACTAACTTTTATTTCTGCACATTATCTAATTCCTTTGCTTTAACTTCGCTTTCCGCTGCCGCGTCCGAGTTAACTGTTCCGCTCAAAGCCACCACGTTGTTGGAACCTTCGTTATTGTCCACATTTTCGACTTCCTCTGATTCTGGATGCTTGTCTTTATTCTTCTTAGCTTTTTTCATTGCCACTAACATTTCTGTAACAAACGCCAAATGATGCTTAATTCAAAGGACATGGTTACGTTTATTGGGGAATAGTGCCAACCCTTTGTACACGATCTTTTTAAATATCATATGTAAATCTTATGCTTTTTCGTAATGTTTATCTTTACATAAATGTACAAACAGATAATAAGTATTCGGAATAATAACAATATTCCATTATTTCCGAAAATTAAGTATTTGTCAGTCAATCAGCTCATTCCCCGAGGGCCTAGTACGAACTTTTTCTTCTCACGTTAGATACATTTGTGTGGAAAAGATAAGTTGAGGTAGGTCCGTGTTGTTATTTTTAATGAAAAATTTAGTTTTATTTGCAGGTTCCTGGCCTTGGACACTTTATTTCGGAACTAGAAAAGACAACTCGAGCTGTCTAGCTATGAAAAGTATATTATTTAGAATTACTTAAGGCCGTCTTATTCCGTCAAATTATCTCATAAGCCCCGCCCCCTTGTTAAAAGTGCGGGGCGCTTCCCCCACCAGCACCCCCGCACAAAACTTTTTCTGTCAACTTTGTCTTACAAATTTCGTGTATAATTAAGCCATCTAGTGTTTATTTAAGGAACAAAATTTTCTTGAATAATATACTTCATGCGCTTTTGTAAGTAACATACCCACGCCATCTAGCAGAACCCCTAAGAACTTTTACAAAATGGTTTCTTTAGTACACCATACATGCTTTTTAGTCTAAACGTTTATCGAAAGAACAAGGAACGCAAAGAGTGGCATTTCATTCTCACACGACTGGTCAGCACTTTATGCCAGCAACCTGTAACCATTATAAAAACAAGAAAGAATATCCGATAACATTTATTTTATTCTTTATTGCACTTATAAGATGTACAGAAAATAGGTACAAGAAGTCACAATGTGAACAAAGGTGGGCTTATCCCTAAAAGATACCTCTACCAGCCAACCCATAGGTGTAGGAAATGTAATGTAATAACATTTAGGTGGTTTATATTAAGATCCTTTTTGTCGACACAGTTATAGTCTCACTACTATCTTCCATCAGTCTTCCAATTGATGATGACTGAAGACCATTACAGATATGGCACTTCAAATTTAGGGTTCCGTACAAACCAGTAGGTATATAAGTCAAAGTTCACCCATCACGAGAATTTTGTCATGGTTTTTTTTTACACACTGAAATTCATAACATTTCAAATCATCATCATCATTCTCTTGCCCTGTTCCCAGTTTATCTAGGGTCTGCGCAGTATGTTTCACGCTTCCGTTTAACATTACAAATATGGAAAGCTAAATTAAAGACAAAGGTTTCTTTATCGTTTCAGTAATCCTTTAATAATATCAAAGTTTTTTATTTACTAGTCGTCTCCCGCGACGTCGCCCGCGTATATTTTGGATGTCCCGTGAAATGGTTCAAGTAAATTAATGGTTTAAAGTAATTACTATCGAGGTCACCCACACCACGCTTAAAATACTCGCTTAATATCAGCCTGAACTATAAAAATGACTTGACTATCATGTGTTAGAAAGTAAGAAAATAGTAAGGCAAAAGTAGTTAGTAGTAATCTCTCATTTAGATGCAATACTTTTTTCGGCGAAGTTCACTATCAAATATACTGAGCATTGAACTTGGCTATCATTTTTCACATTGATGTTTTTGTTGGGATATCATAACTTTTTATAGAAATATTTATTTGCTTATTCATAAATCATTAATACATATTTTGTGCAAGCTTCCATCCACTTAATTATAACGGTTTCAGACCCTACAATTAAAAAACTTTCTTTTGTTTTCAGATATTTTCCTTCGCTTACACATTATTACCTAGCTAGATGCCATATTTCAACTGTCTAGGTTTGTTAATTAGAGCACCGCACCCACACAATTACTTTGATAAACCATATATGGTTTTGCCATGTTTGACTTTTTGTAGTCTAGCTTATAGACCTTTTTTACTATAAAACTGTAATTTGGCATGGGTTTCTTTATATCCTAATCACACCGCCTAAAATATGTATTTTAAAATATTTTTGGGACACCTCCCTACCTACAAGGAATGAATTATGATGAGCATGAGTTCCTACACCGAAAGGGCAACACCAGGGTTTATCTCATGAATCGTGATAGTAAGACAGTTGAAATTTTCAGGCAGGATGTATTCATGTTGCCGTTGAAAAAACAAAAACTTAAAAAACAGTTTTTTTTTTCAGGTTGCTCTCATACAACTTATCTACTCTGATAATGATAATAATGAGGGGCTGCCCCATTATTAGGACTTCATATCTATTGTATGGGACTCCCTGACAACAGATATGATGTTTATGCCATTTTCATAGATAATGGTACGGAACCCTTCGTGACCCCGAAGCGCCATTTGGCGCTAACTACAAGATTAATAGAATTATTATGTGTCACAAACACCAAAGTTGTTTTGGATATTCAGTAACAGCAATTTGAGGAACGGTTATAAAAATAAAATTAAGACAGTCTCCACACATTTTCGACAGAACAAAATTGAAAAAATTATTCAGATTTGACATTTCTGAATGCAAATATAATTGGATTATACTGAGTAATCTCCATGTTCGTCGCTCAAGTCCATGTCACCAAATAAGAGATAGATAGTCAATGTATTATTATTACACGATTCAGAAAATGTGTACGTACGTACGTAAATAACATGGAAACCTGAGTTCCATACACGAAGAGAGCTAGACCGACCTTAACTTAACCTCCAATGTTTGTATTTTGTCACAGGAGTCTAGATGTAAATAAATAAATAAAATTAATATAGATCTATCACCTAATAATTTTCTCCCTCGCTCAAATTCATATAATATTTTCTCGTCTCCAATATACTAGAGTCACCAGGGCACAGCTTTAGCATTTGAGATTACTGCTAAACCTACAGTTATGGTTTAGCTCTGATTTTTCCAAATAGAGAAAATGTTCAAAACTACAATAATTTGACATGAGTGTTTTATGCTTTTTGTTTATATTGTTACTATAGAAACGGATTCATCTCTACGATTGGTACAAAAATATAGTTCATTTATTCACAACAATTATATATGTCGCTACAGCCTTTCTCTTTTTATTTTGCTTAACACGTAGAGGTTGGGGGTTCCATCCTCATGGCATTGAGGAGATTTATACGCATGGTGATGATGTTTTTGATACTAATTTTCTTTTTGAAATTTATTTTCATTGTTATGTAGTTTTTTTAATAGGATTTGCTACTTTAAAAAAAAACCTAAAAATTTAATTAGTTTTTATTTTTAATTTTTTTTATTTTAAATGTTAAAATGTCCAAAAATTAAAATAAATACTTATTTCGTTTTCTAAAAAAATATTGTGACTATGTAGAAAAATATTCATGATACCCCCGATTTGAACTCGCGACCTTTGATTAGTATAAGACTGGTGCTGATCCAACTGAGCGTGACGCGGCGCGGCGAAATTAGCTATTATTTCGCCGCGCCGCGTCTTGGGTTCCGTGGGTGAACTTATATTACGTAATTAAGTACGCAAATAAAATTGCAAAAATTGACATAGGTCCAGCGTTCGCAGTGGCGTCAAGGGGAATGAGGAAATGGTATCTCGTGCTTGTCATTTGAATAAAAAGATAGCGCTATTTCTGCTTGCATGTATAGAACAGAGATGACACGACGATCAACTGTTGCGTCAAAGTCGTTGCGCGAATCACCATCGTCACAAGTGTGAGAATCACTAAATCAGTGTTTTATGAATGAAAATGTTAATAAAACTGGAAAAAAACGATTGGACGCCCTAAACATCTTTGGTGTCTAAAGTAATCTTAAAAAGACAATTGGAAGAATTTGCTGCTTGTAAGAAAGAATACAGACTAATGAAAAAAATGGACCTTTCTTTGCCTGAACATAACACCGATAAAAACTAAAAAAAAACATTTGATTCATAGCTGAGATCTCACTTATGTGGTCAAAATGTATATTCTTATAATCCCCTGTTCCTCACATCTGTGTAGCTTGAGCAAATCAAGATCAAAAAAGTCGAAATAGGTCAAATAAAGTGTTTTTAGATATTTCGTTATTCTGATCTAAATAACAAACATTTTGAAATCATTTTAACATGTATATGTGTAGAATGGAATTACCTACTAAAATATGTGATTTTCATAAATATAAGTCCAATAATTTGATAACTACATAGAAAATACGAAAAAAAAGGGGCCCACTTCTGAGGCAATTATTATCGAGCAAAGTAATTACAATCGTGTTTCCAACCACAATCCAGCTTTCTAGTAATCTTCTTCTATAACATATATAGATTCGAGATTTAAATAATTAGTGTTTCCATGTTTAAACTCAATCGAAACATCGTAAAAATGGAATATCTGGGCCTTAAAATATTATTATTAAATCGACGTTAAATTACATGTGCCTAATACAACCATTTTTACAAAAACTGTACGTGGCCTTGACATTTTTGTAAACAGCTCTTTTATACGAATTCTCTGGTAGTGAGTACCTATTATGGTAAAGTGTGATTGGGTGATGCAATATAGACTAATGTTGGCAATATTTTAAGGATTCGCTAGAACCTAAGTTTTCTTAATGAAAAATTCCTTCAACATTTATCCAGACAATTCTGAATAAAATTAGAGAATGTAAAGTGATATTGCAAGGTGAATTTTGTAATAAATCTCATCTTACCACGTCTGAATTTTGCAGAGAGCGGCATGAGGGTAGCGTTTAGTTCTAATTAATCGCTTAGTTATTTTCCATGGCATATTTTTTTGCCAATTTTAACTATTATGGTGTAATATTATTGAAATTACATTGAAATGTTGCATGCAATGTTGTAGATAAATATGTCAATTGTGTCCCGATTGTGTCATGCTACTGCGTCATGCATACAAAATGTCATGTATTTATGTCATCCCCAAAAGAGTTTAATTTTATGTTAAGGCTGCTGTCACCTACCTTCTAACAAAGTTCAAGTGCAGTTTTCTTCCCAAAAATGACTTAACTGACAACTTTTTTTGACTGATTTGTGTAGAAATAAGCTATCTACATAAGATGTAAGCTCTGAATTTTTGATTCAATCTTTAAAATGCCTGTAATTTGCAATCATAGAAGCCAAATTGACGGTTTTTCTGGTGCACTTTTCTAGATCAGTTGTTGACGTCAGCTATCGAAATAACATAAACTTGAAGGGAATTACGTTCGTCTACAAGGTGTAGACTCTGTTTTTTTTATTTATTGCTCTGGTTATTCCAAATGAAGACAAAATTGATACCATGTTTTGGCATAAAATACGCACCTAAAGACAGGCGATTATCTCTGAGATACATTGCACTTATTCTGTGTTGTTTGATAAAACAATGTTATAGAGGTTCCTATCTTTGTCTTAGCATCTAAATTCTTGATTTTATCGTGTACAATATATTCAAAATATCTTACTAAAGTAACCTATAAATTTGAGATTTGGAGCTGTCACGGACGTTCATCTTCGATCGAAATTTGACAGACAGCGCCGAGCGCTCGGAGGGGAAGGGTGTGTCGCTCGTTGTCTTCGCTGCTACTCTTTTATTTCGTGTATGATACTAATTCCAAATTTGAAAATATCACGCTTTGCACAATTTTTATACGGCGACCAATTCGCTTTGAGGCTTTATGCAACAGGCATAAAGCCATAGTGCAATTGGATCGTCGATGGTCTCTAATTATAACAAAAAATTATTCGTTCTTTTGTATCGATTAGTAGTTGTATTTAAATGATTAATCAATGTTATGTAAACTTGCATAGAAAGGAATCCTTATTAATACTATAAACAAGAAAGATTTATATGTATGGCGACTATTTCAAAAGGTTCATGAGTTATAACGAAGATCTTTTATCATATACAATTTGTATTTTCGAAACTTGATCAAACAAAATGTGCAGATACTAGGACCAAAATTATCGTCAAAAATAATAATAATAAAAAATTGTCTACAAAATAAAATTGTGGTATATGATGAGCAAACTGTTTCTATCACCAAACAGTTAAATGTCAATTTTAGACAACTACTGAATTAATAAGGCCAAGAATAGGCAATAGTACCAATTCTATTGCATATGTATGGGGTTGCAAATAATAACCTTATTTATATAAAATAAAGTAATATCAGTAACACTACTTTATAGTTCAACAACGGTAGACCGATTTTCATGATATTTACTTTGTTGAATTGGTATTTACCTCTTACCCCTTAAGTTATTATAAAACAGGGCTGGGGCGCGTCGAGGCTGGATATGAAGCAAAGTTTTCTGTGGTCGAAGTTTTTTTTTTCACTAAAAAGTCTAAAACTCTTCAAAGGACTCCAATTTAGGCAAACCATTTCTTTTTGAAGTCAGTGCCATCGCATGGGCTCTCTCAAGTTCCATCTTAAGCCACATCTATCTGGGCATCGACTCCAAAAAGAAATGGTTTGCCTAAAATGGAGTCCTTTCAAGAGTTTATTTAAGACTTTTTAATGTGTTTTGTTTTTGAAGTCGGTTTTATTGAAATAGTATGGTGGTGAAGTGACCATTAACCCAAAAAAATTGAAGACAAATAAGGGCTTTTGTTTTAAGTATTTGACTTTGAGTAGTAAACAAGTAAGTTATATAAATTTTCTTACATCATTCGTGCTTTGGATTTTGAATAAGAATAAACGGACGACAAAAAGTAAAAGGTCGGTTTTTCTTAATATAGACCGTATATAGGCGTTATTTAGTTTCACAACCTTTGATACGCACTTGTACGTACATACCATTGGCCATTGGCGTCAATTCCATACTGTGTGGGACTTGTTCATGGCATTAATTCCGTACGCTAGTAACAGTGTTTCAATGGTTTAAACCTATATAAATAGGGCAATATTTAGCTTATTTAACATTACTTTTCTTTCTACCACAATCTACAACCACAACCTAACTATAAACTTGTATAGTAAAACGCTTGTTTAAATAGAAGCGTTTCAAGTGATGTGTATGTAGTTAATATGAACCTGTATTCAAATTGTACGCAAATGCCATGAAGTTCAATGGTTCTATTCAAGTCCATATTCATATAATATTTCATTATTGAAAAATGTATATGGACAAAATGATATAATACCGGAGTAAACCAAATAATAAAATAAAAATTATCTTGTTTATCATCTGTTATACATGAAATACTTGAAATCTTGATCGAAATTTTCCTAACTACATTTTCTGAATGTCAGCTATAATAACTTGTGACATATTTCATATATCAAAATACAAATCATATCAAAGAACAGCGTTACACTAAAAAGCATTTATGTGTAAATAAATCCTCATAGCATCCAGCTGGTATGACACGTGGTAGATCAAGCGCAGAACCAATGGCATCATTCACCAATAACCCTTAGTCCCCGTTTCTCGTGGAGTTTACATTCGTAAAAAAATACCTACTCTGAGAAGTCACGATTTGGGTGAAGACATAAAGAGGCAGATAACCGGTACCAACTTGTACCGACTGACTAGTGATGTGCCAAGTCATCTATTTTTAATCTCGAAATATTTAAGAAATTCGTTACAACAATCCAAATAAGGACCGACTGATACTAGAAAATTGTTTTAAAACAAGATTCAAATCAAGACTTGAGTCGGAAAAGTCTCTATAAAGCATTTCAATTCCATGAAATAGCCAACACGGCACAACACTGGTTAGTCGTTGCAGGTTAGTGCGGGTTACCCGCCTCTATATGTCTTCACCCTTTGGATGCATTTCGTTTTTTCTATGCTGTAAGTTTTTTACGTTATTATAACTGTACGTTTGTGTTTAAATCTGTGAATTTAGTTATATAATTATCAAAAGGAAAATGTTTGCGAACGGAATTGACGCGAGCCCTGATTCCGAACTGTATTCACTGTATCTGTAATAGGTATTTTAAATACAAAAAACTGGTATAACATTAATTTATCACATCGACTTTTATAAGACCATCATTTTCTGTGTTCATCATACGCATAGCCTACTACCTAGAGATAAAGTATCAAAATTGTTTAATTACAGTTAACATTTTTTTGTGTCCCGGACATATAAAATCGCACACACACATTGATAAATTCGGTAAAATCTGAGAATCTCCAGACTGTCATATGGCTCTTAAGGACAACAGAACATCAAGATGCAAGGTAAACACTGTGGTTTATGCAGTTGTATTAAGGGTTAGTTTTCAGCAAAAATGTTTAACCTAATTTGCTGGCGACTGTAGGTTTGTAGTAATTACACTGTGCTTTAGCTTTTTTTGCAGAGATGCATTATTTACTTGTAATAACAACTTTACATTACTATAAAACTTAATAAAAACATAGGGAATTACGCTTTATATGTAACAAATCAGCAATGTTTAAACCATATTTGTTTTACTGTACTGTAGCTGTAGTCATAAAAACCGTGCGATATAATGAGCCAAAGCGTATTAGACTACGTTTTTCGCAAAAGAAATAAAGAGTATTAAAACTTTGACATTTCTAATGCAAATGAAGTATTTCGTGTGAACTGGCAAAGTTTACTGACTGTCGTACCAATGGAGGCAAAAAGGAAATTTCAGAGCATATCGTCCCCTGTTAAATTTTTATGCGAATACTTAGCACAACACATTTTCAAATAAAGTTTTCCTTATGTTCCGTAACAGTGAATAGGCTGAAAAATTACAATATCAAATATTAAATTCTTCCTCATCATCTCATCATCATCATCATACATAGTAATTAATAAATTACACACATGAACTACAATAATTGAATTATACGATATATATCAATTATAAATTCATGAGATTTTGGATTGAATCGCAGCTCCTACATTATCCCTGCACTAACGTTAGATACTATATTTAGTTAGGTACGTAATTTTAATAAATTATAATGCTTGTTTTAATATCCCTCATATATTTACCGTCGAAATTGCTCCAAATAACGCAAATCCCGCATTTACGCCACAAATTGAGCAACGGAAATTCCATCTGTAATCGAATAGAATTTTATCTTAGGAATTTATCTTTCAGCCTCGTGTTGAGATGGATCTCATTTGAAGCTGTCAGCATTGGCGAAGCTTGAAACTTGCCTGATCTTTATAAATAATTACAATGATATAAAACTGTGGCGGCAATACATTTCGAAGCGCTGAATAGTAGTTCAATGCAGACTTTTACTAATATATCATGTATATGCCTTGGCTCAAACTGATAACGTTATAATATTCAAGTATTAATTGTAAATATACGTAAAATAATTAAGTATTTGTAGCAATCTTAGGACTTATTTCAGTACAGATTGAGGTTTCATTATCCGCGGATTTTCTGAGACAATTACATAGTTATAATTTTGTGATAACGATGCACATAAGTTTTTGACAACTTACGTATGTATCTTGGTCCATGATTCGAATTCTAAGGTTCTTACGAAATTCGAAAGTTCTAACTCCAACTTACCACCGATAACACCGATGACAAATGCAACGATATCTGGTACCTACTAGTAGGTTTCTCTCATATGCTGCACACAGCCTGATTAATATTTTTTATTCGCAAGGACTCGGATAATAGTGCAATGTCACATTCTAAATGTATCAGAATGGGGTGGACATGGGCATTGCTTCACAAGTCGGTAGTCACGCCTTACCGACTGCAATGCGACCGCGTCCGCCACCCTTCCGTCCGCGCCGACTTTATGATCTACAAACATGAGATATTTAACTATGAAACCTACAAATATGAAAAGTTTACGGTCTGTGCTTTTTCACAATGCAGGCAGACTATAGTAGCGAAAAAAAATAGTTTCTTTACTGCTGCTGCTATAAAATATGATGAATCAACGATCCTATATGAAACAAAGCCTTCCATAAATAATTGTGAAAAGTCGTTTTTAAAAATAAATTAATCTGTGACTATAAACCTTCAGGATTCTTTTTTGTACCAGTTTCATTAAAAATCTTAGTACATACTCATAGCAGAATAATACCTACGTACTACTCGTATAATATCTAAGTGCTGCAGGTTTACGACAACTTAATAATAAGGGAAGAGACCGTTAAATCGAAAACTGTCCGAAGCGTCAACTCAACTAGCTATCCTAAAGAAAATTGAGTGGTGTTCGCTGAACTAGAGAAATTGCTCGTTCCCAATTCTACAGAACGTTTCAGGACTTTGAAAATACTGGTATTTGTGTAGTAATTTAACGGTAAATTTATTTTTGACAACAAAAGCTAGATATAATTAAAATAGAGACGATATTCCTTGTCTGAAAATTACATTGGCTTATGAATATGCTAATGCAAGAATAATGCGGGAATCGTTATTCACGTGGCTTAAAAAAACAAGTTTTGGAGCTTTGCTCCTGACAAACTACTGGAAAGAGCGCTTACGGGCACCGCAATAAAGCTGAGCTCCGGGTTAGATTCAAATTTATTTCACAACTTCTAAGCCCATATGAGTCCACGGATTTTACAGCAGAAAAGTCACTACGAGTAGGTAGGTATACCTACTTGACTCTTAAGCTTTAGTTCGTGATAAGTAGCGGGTATTGTGCACATAACATCAACTTTTATACCAATACTCCCATCATCATTATCAGCTAAAGGACCAGAGAGTTTCTACGAGATCGAGTCAGAAATGAGGAGATATATAGAAGAACTAGATATAGACATAGCCCTGAGAATTGGTAAGCTCAAGTGGCAATGGGCAGGGCACATAGTGCGAAGAACTGATGGCCGTTGGGGCAGAAAAGTTCTAGATTGGAGACCTTTTGACCAAAGACGCAGCGTAGGCCATTCAACGACAAAATGGACAGACGACCTTGTAAAGATCGCATGATCACATTGGAGGCAGACCGCTTGTGACCAGTCGATGTGGAAAACCGGGGGCCAATACCAATAGTGATAACGTATAAAATGCATAATTTGAGACTCTAATTATGACTAGGCTATCACTGAAGAAGACTGATTCTCTTACTCATCTGTGACTGAAGATGAGAGATGGAAGTTCCATCATGGAACTGATGAAGGGTAAAGGTGATTGAAGTAAATAAAGTAAAACTTTCTGTGATACGTCTGTCGAAATTCAATTTAGGTTAATTAATATCAATAAGAACCAAATAGATTTAACAACCGGCTGTTATTTTCAGGAACACAAACACCCTTTTTCGCCAGCTTCGCTAATTCCATGTGTATTGTTATTCTTATGAAATAGGTCACGCAACTGTCGTAAATTAGGTTAGGCGTAAATAAATTGTTATTTTTGCTAAGAGATGGATGGTCACCTATCTATTAGTGGGCGAGGGGACGAAGATTAATAGTTGTGTGTCACGAGATGTGGAATATCGCGCGTGTTCATACGTGGACGAGGTGCATTAGCATACCGTAAAGCTTATCTAACATTTGCATTTAAGTTATCGGCTAAGCCATTCCTCAGGCGCAAAGGCTTAACTTACGTACTAGAAGACATAAAAAATATAATAATGAACCTAAAATGCGAAACATTTTACCGTCAAACTAAAAGTAAACACTACATTTTCTGCCGCGTTAGTACTTTGGTAAGCTAGGCTTTCATGGGAGTTAAACTATCCTTATAACATTATACACCGAAAAATGTGTAGTTAATTTGGGTAAATAAAAGTAATGGCTACAACATTTTAAAAATAATATTTAGACAAGAAGATAAAAGTATCAATATAAGAAGCATTACCGTTTAGACAAACTATTATAATACTCTTGCTTTTTGCCATTATTCTGTTTAAAAATATTCCCTATAAAGTTTTCAAATTACCTAGTTAAAAACACCAACACTTTTTTATCTCTACGAGACACACGGGGAAGTAATTTGTATAACAAATGTCAAAATCAGTTCTAGGGTGGAAACGGAGCCAGTTGTAATGAGTGTGACACACTCTACAGTGTGTGATTTTTCGTCTGCATATATCATATTTGTTCTCATTTTCTTTTATTATGGCAATTACATTAGATAAAAATAATCCCTTTTTTAAGTCACATTGTTTGTGGAGTCGAGGAAAAAATGATACGTGTTCATCATATTTTTTAGGGAAAATTCATAGGAAAGAAATGCTGATGCAACGAAACCTATAAAGCTGAAGCTCTACTCAGTAGAACGGATGTCCCTAGGGTTAAGGATCCTGGCATTACAAACCTGGTTTACTGCTACACATTTTTAAACTTTTACCGGTAATAACCGAAATCTGGGTCAAGCCGTGTTGCTTATTAACTACACTAAAGCACCAAAAATGCGCAACGTAATGCACGCGGCAGGCCTTAAAAAATCATTGCCTGCCTGTTGTTATTAAAGATATTGTACACGGTGAACATGCAGTTTTTCCACATCCTAAGGGTACATTTATCAAAGTGCAGTAAACAGGAACACTTATTTCCTTGAATGGTTCCGTGCCCCGAATATTAACCGCGCTAAATTCAAACGTATTTTCATAGTGGAGGAAATGATGCCTTTTAAAATCGAATGGAAGCGCTTCGTATGCAAAATATGAAATTTAATTCACTGCAGTAGAATACTTTTGTCTCAGTTTGGAACAACGTTTGCATTATTCATATCACTGAGCTGACTGAAAAAAGAACAAATAGTTACGCTGACTTTTTGCCCGGGGCAACGATAACGTTACCCTAGCAAAACACAAATCTACTCGTTTTTTCCTTATCTACTATTACCTTTACCGATAAGTCAGTTATGATGAATTATGATGATAGAGAAGTTGAGGATAAATGTGTTACTTTTGTTTCGTATTATTGAACATACATCAATTGGATTCTGCAAAGCGGATTGACAGGCGAAGAAACTAAAGTCTTAGCATGGAAGTTTTATGTTTCAATCGCAAATAACATTCTGAATGGAATTTTTATTTGTTTTGATAGTTGCTTTGCAAAATACTTAATTACCATTACGTAATGCTGAGATTGGTGACAGGCTACTCTAGTACTTACGGTCAGTTGTTTACCGCGTGAATGCGTGACGTCAGATTCGTAGTAAATGGCAGGAACCTTGTATTTTGCGTAGAACTCCATGTAAACAAGTATTACCTATCCATTAATTAAAAACTGGCTTACTTACTTGCTTTAGAACAAAACAAATTGTCGGTAATGTGGCGTGATTTCTAGCATTAAAAAGTAGTATTAAATAGAGTAATAATTAAAATGTGTATGACAAGGAATAAAGTAATTTAAAAAATAAATTAAAAGGTCCATTTTTTCAAACATTTGTATATAAGTCTTACTACGTGTAAAGTGCGATTACTAACTTCGATAGGTAATGGAGTGTGTAGTTCTCATACATGATCACCATTTATAAGGATGTTATTGATAAAAACATCATGTCACGTCTCGTGTGTGACCCAAATATTAACGTTAGTGTCATTTTCTTTATTGAGACCTTTGCGCAACACGAAAGTACAAAATAAACCTCCAAAAACAATGTTCATTAAATCTTCTGAAACCAAGCAATTCATTTCCCGGGTTGGTCGCATTAAAACGGGAGATACTAATGATTAATTAATGAAATATTGTACCATTAACATAAAGTAAGCGTAATAAATGTTTTAAAATCGTACACGCTCATTCCTACACAAAACTTCTATGGTTACTCAAATAATTTCTGCCTTATGCAAAGAGTTTTTACTGGTAACAGATCTATCGTGTGATAAGTTAAATGGTTTTTAAAATAATAAATAAATACACGCAAACTATAATTAAAGTCAGTCAACCTCATAACGATTTCAGCCCTATAAAAATGAAACGAGTTTTTTTGTATTAGCCAGCTTACATGGTTTAATTATTATGTTAAACAGTCAAAGGTTTAATAATAAAATGCTTTTCAGTTTACATGAAATAGTAAACCTTGGGCTTATTTACCTTATACATTTTTACTCTATCGAAATTTTACTTTCTTTTAATATTTACGTGGAAACATTATCAAAATAACAGTTTAATTTAATAAACAATTTACGTCACGAATGTGTTTCCTATGTTTGCTACAAGTAGACAAGTTACGTGATTTGTAGTAGTAAGATGTAAGATATGGTTTGTAGTAGGAAGTAAATGAGTTGTAATACCATTAAATAAAAAGGATCGAATTAATCAGAACATCTATAACAATGAACGTCACTAACAAACAACGAGTTTTACTGTCACAAAAGAGATTTCGTATCATCCTGAACACGTATAAAATTGCACGTCCTTGATCTTATCAGGAATTTCCCCCTTATTCCCTAACCTTAGGAGCCAAAGTAATTTATCACCGACGTGAAGGCAACTAGCCATATTTCATTGCTATCATGTAAAGAGCTCAATAAATGTGTCGCAATGAAAAGCCATTCAATCCAGCGGTGAGCATAGATAGTGACATTATTATGTTTATGGTAAGTAGCTCAAAAAATATACTAGACTTTGTAATTTCGGAATAATGTTTATTGGACATTGGTATTTCTAGGCTTAATTATTTCCTACCTAATTCGTCTTTAATATTAATAATAACAGATGCAGTTTATCTTTAAAAAGTTTTTCGCGATAATCAAAACAATTTAGTGGTATCTGGTTTTCCTCTTAAACTTCGCACAACAAATGGACTCGTTTCGAGTATCTAATTACACTTTATAAAAGTTTTAACGAAGGCTATACTTAAAGAGTTTTTCTTTTGAACTCTATCTAGGAATTCCCAAACTAACTATCTGTAATCTACCAAACAACTTTTCCGTATTCGAATATTTACTCCATATTTTACTAGGCTAAGCTAAGCTAAGCTTGGTATCAAGTATTTTCAAAAATATGAACCATAAAGTCCATTTCCTTCACGTAAAAGACATGACTCTGAATAACTTATCCTGTATGCCTCGTTCATATGAAGAATTATAATAGTACAAGTATTCTATTATATTGTAGTATGCATTACATACAGTAGTATGCATAGTAGCAGTATGTTGTTCCTAATAAAGTTCATGACTGTTACATAAATCACGCAAGAGGGTCTTAAGGTGTCATACATATTTCATGACTTTCATTATAACATTGTGTCTGCTATATAAAATGATATTTTATTGTTTTTTCCAGTTTAATAAATGCTCACATGTGATGTCAATGAAACCATTTATTCAATTCAATTCTGATTAAATTCTGCTCTGACAAGAGTCAATTTTACGCTATCAACCAACTGACTGCAGTAATACTCCAAACTGTTTTTGTTTAAGCAGCATGAAGAGTAAATTAAATACATATCATTCAAAAATACATAATATATCCCATTCCTTATAACAGTCGTTAAGCCACCATAGCAACCACCATAATGTTCGACGGGAGTTTCGGATCATTAATACGTACAAACATCAAGAAACGTTCATCGCAGCTGAAATGGCGCAAAATACCCATTCCGAAGAGTAATATCATATTGCGGTATATTCCAGTCCATTGAAATAAAATAAAGTTCACGACATTTGTAACGATCGAGTATAAATGTCGTCTCTTCCTTACTGGAAATGTACAGCTTGCAAACAAAAATATTTTTGTAAGACTCGTAAGATTTTCTCGGTCGCGAAACTCAGGACATTTGCACTCTGAGACTTCGGTAATTTATCCCTCCTCTTCAACAATAAATATCATGACTTTTTCGGTGAAGTCGTTTGGCTTGAAACTCACATAAGAGTATATAAATAGAGTTATTGAATCTGCCAGTCATAGTGTCAACTTATTTTTGTTTAACTTGGCCATTTTCTATGCCAGGCTGTAAATGAGTGCGTTTCTATTAAATTTTCGACTATCGTAAAGCATACGTATCCCAACACATGAATAACGCAACCTATTGTAGAAATACAATAAATAGTCAGTCAGAAATGAATCATACATGCAATTGTACTACATACGAGTACAAATTAGTAGCCTGGACGGAGTCTGACTATGAGCGCACTCCAACTAGTTGACCATCATTACATAGATTTAGCAAACAGAAATAACTAATTTCACATATAACCCAACAAGAAAATGGGTCTTATGTAGCTTTAGAAAACTTTTTTAATAAGTTTCGGCTTACAGAGTATTATGTCTGCTAATAATAAAGAAATCATCTCTTTGATAATTATGTGCAAAATACGATGAGCTAAGTAGCGAATGTACAAATCTTAGTATAGGTAACATAGGATATACGCGTTTCAATCAAATTTTTGGTAACTACTTTGGGTTATCTAATATACTTAACTTATTTACTAATTCCTTATAAATCCAAAACATCAATGCTGCGTTAAAACTACTTGTTGCCTTTACATGCCCACAGGCAGAAGGCAGATTTCGCATCTGCTATAACATAATATGTTTGTTTCGAATAGAATAAATAGGTAAATAGGTAGGTATATAAATAAATAGATAGGTAGAATAATATATAAAAAGAAAGAAAAGTAATTTATTTGGTTCACTATAAAAGTACAAAAATAAAAGTAAAAATTAAAACATTTAGGTAAACTTAAGTAGTGAAACCAAATTGTTTTCCACTCAGATTTATTGCCATGGCAAGCCATGATCATCTGTCATCCCAAGGTTTTCTGGAAAATTTACAGACAAAAACTATACAATACCCTAACAATGTAATAATCACAAAAGTTCTACCTATTCATTACAGCCTTCGATATTTAACGTGGCTTGGATAGAGTAAGTACCTGTGCCTAATAGCGCCCGGTACCACTTTCCCCTATGTACACATGAGTTACACCAATTTGGGCACTCCCCACTTAATTACATGCGACACACCTACACACAACTGAGATTGGATTTTGTGGTTTTCCAATCCCGCGACCGACCGTTGCCAGTTCTAATTCACTTCTACCTATCCCAATATATCGGACTCCATCCTAATTTTATTTTTATTTTTTAATGTGAAGTAGCGAGCTCACCTAGAAGAATGCAGATTTGGTTTTGATATGTAAATAATAAGTCCTTAAACAAGCTGTATTAAATTCCTTTTGATCTACAATTATTTATATCTAAACTAAATTCTGTATCAACTTGGCTATGCAATGTTATGTGCATGGAATCTAGCTTCAAAGATTTACTCGATCTAATTTACGTACTGTAAAATATTAAAAAAATAAACAACGAATAAGTACCTACTTGTACAACTTTCTTTTATATCAATTATACTAGCGGTCTCCCGCGACTGCGTCCGCTCGTTTTGAGTTTGCTCCCTCCCCTCCCGTCGCAGCGTGATGTTTTATAGGCTAACTAAACCCTTCCCCGATAAATAAGCTATCCATCCAACACAACAATATTTGAATATGTTCCTGAGATTAGCGCGTTCAAACAAACAAACTCTTTAGCTTTATAATATAAAAAAAGTAGAGATTTAATACTGTCGCGTGTGGGTTGGGTTGTGATCAACAATCAAATCACACTTTTCTCATACGTATCAGTTTCAAAGCTATGATGGTAACTTGGTCAAGCATACTTATCCTTGTAGGTTACCTAGACATAAATTCTGCATTTGGCCAGATAAAAATAAATGTTACCTTTGGCTTTGCCGTCATCCATCAGTTCGCTCCAAGAATAATATTTTGACATATTTATTCGCCTCTTCCTAGAAGAAGTGCGCTATAAAATATTCATTTGTTCAGTTTATCAGCAAGTGGGCGAGTGATCTATGGCCGAAAAGAAATGTTTTGCACATTATCGTCAGGTTTCATTGATTATGTGCGAAGGCCTTTTGTTGTCCATATATATTCATAAACATATTTAATTATCTTTATTTATTTATTTTATTCTTAATTGCTCAGACAAAAATAAGTAAAGTTAGTAGTACATACAAATGATCTACCAGTAAACCATTGGGTGAAACAGAAAAGATTGATATTCTTCTTTTAATAACAATCAGGTCTACGTAACAATTTGTTTAGAAAGGAAATATAGTTTTGTACCTATCAAACGTGCCAATGCAGCGTAGGTACTTCCTTGAGTAGTAAATAGAAACACATCAATTGATATTCTTACAGTAAAACATATGCAATGTCTTCCTCCAGTGAGTTGCTAAGTAATAAAATAAACTTCTAAATACTTACTTATTATGTACTCAAAGGTAGTGGAATGTAACAAATATTATTAGGATAGTAGACACAACTAATTTACAGACTGTTTACAGTGGACGCGAGACGGAACATCTGTTGTGGAACATAAATCAGCTGGTTTATTGCAAGCTCAATAATGAGAGTGTATAAATACTTGCATTATACCTGACTACATTGTGTGTAGAATTCAGCGAGCATTTAGTGTATAGGACGAAATGTTCCAGGCAGTTTTCAAAGTAAAGATGCGATTAGTCGCTAGAATACAGTTTTTATCATAGCATTTAGTTCGTTGTAAAAGTTTTAATTACTTGAATATATTCTGTTTGATAGCCTTAATGCCTCTAAACCATGAACTTAAGTGTCTTAGTAGATAACCATTGATTCAAAACCAAATCATACAATGTGGGTATAAATCGAGGCCACCCCAAACAAAGATCTTCCAACATTTTACGTGCCCACCTGGCCTAAAATATTATTGCAAGACTATCCCAAGAGCTCACTCCAGGATTTTCTGCTAAATCCGTGTGACAAGGATCGTACGGCCATTCCTGATATCCCGATTCACTAAATATCTATTAGAGACATAAATTACGATAAAGCGCCGCCTCCACCGACCACGCAAACTGATTTATGTGTGGTTGTTGCAATGGCGATAATAACTTTATCATCACAGCTTACATGGCCACATATGTATAATGCCGAAGCCAAAACAATATAATATCTTACTATAACAAGAAAGCTGATTGGATTGCTGGAGGGCTCGTAGAAATTCGATTTTGTAAGAAAAAGTTTACAGCAAAACCGAAACAAAGCAACGCTGCTATATTTTTATAACTGTAAAGTTTTTGAGATAGACTATTATTTTCTTTTTCTGAAAGAGGCAATACAGAATCCGACTCTCAGGTATTCATTTGATTTGCCATCTTAGAATACCTATCCAATATTATAATTCTGTGGAAAATGAATTACAACCTTTTCAGTTAATTTCACTATTTCAAACTGTTATGAAATTTCAGAAGGGCGTAATTATACGTTGATTGGCGCCTTAATAAGACGTTTTAGTATTATTCCGTAATTAGGGAGCTTGAACCACCATAAAACATTGAAAGGTTTAATTAAGCAATAAGTGGTGGGTGGTACTTAAAGCAAGATAAATTAAACATATTTTTGCGAGGATTGTTACGTTTTTACTCAAAAAAAATCCTACTACTATTATAAAGGCGAAAGTTTGTAAGTATGGATGTATGGATGTATGGATGTATGGATGTATGGATGTATGGATGTATGGATGTATGGATGTTTGTTACTCTTTCACGTAAAAACTACTGAATGGATTTGAATGAAACTTTACCACAATATAGTTTATACATCAGAATAACATATAGGCTACAATTTTTGAGGTTTCTAATGTGAGGTCGTAAAAAAACGCATTTTTTGCGCTACTAGACGGGACGAACCTGAAGTCCACGCGAACGAAGTCGCGGGCAAAAGCTAGTAGTAAATAACTGTACCCACGAAAAGATTGACAGTCATGACGTGAAAAATTATAATACATAGTTGTTCACAGTACCTACTAACTGAAGAAATATAATTATGAAATAATATGATTTTGTTTAAAAATGAGCCTTAGTAGGTCAACAGTGTCTCTCTTTAATATGGGAAAATATATCCAACATTCTCTTTTTTCATTTATAAGAAATTGTGGAAACCAAGAAAATAAACTAAGCCTGCTCCCCCGACTAGTTTCAGCGTATTCAGAACCGATTCTTGTTTTTGTTGGACTACCCCGTGGTCGTAAATTTCCATTTTATTCATGTCTCTATCGTGCTCGACCAATGATACTAGTCCGTTGTTTTTATTAACAGAATGATTCAAACAAATAGTGCCAGTTATTTTTGGCTAATAAAATGTTACAAACCCTGAATTTTGCCAACAAAAGCCGATGAGGGATCTTGCGTCAATAACGTGTAAACCAATGAAATCGCTTATCGATTTCGACATATCATGTAGTTACGTGTCACATAAAAAAAGTATCTTACTTAGAGCTGATTTTTCAATAGTCGGATATGAAAAATTCGTCAAACAAAATACAATATGGTTAATTTCGAAACGTCACCTAATTGTTAGCAATCATACGTAACTGTATTTTTTTTAATCTGTCGCTTTATAATTTATCAGTCTGATATGTTTTATCTGACCATTGAAAAATCGGCCCTTACAAAAGTTAGGACCTATTAGTACAACACGATTTCAGTTGTCTAAACACGAAAATGCAAATTACTAAAAATAAAGGCAATAAAACGAGACGTATACCCAATTGAGTAGGACCATTTTAATGAATTTTCTAAACCTAATCTAATACTAACTTTTTTATTACAGTCACGTAACTCATTTAGGTAATAAAAGCTCTTCAGATTTTAGATCAGCAACACTTATTTTAATATCAGCCAGTTTGAACACTTTCCTAGATGTTTTCGTGATGAACGTAGTCGTCATTTTCATGACTGTATTGGCTACTACTGTGTTCAATAGATCTCTTTGAAAACATGCGTTTATAGTGGCTAATAGTAATAAATCATCCAGTTTATAGTCGGCTCAGTGATTACTAGGCAAGGAACATTGCGTATACAGGAGGCGTGGCGAATAGCGTATGATCCGTCCATAGTAGCTAAATCTAAAGTAAATTAATAAAACACCGATCACCTAAAACTTTCCTTTTTTTTTTCATTTTAATTTTTTCTAAAACCTATTAGTGGTATTTGCCTATCAGCATTCATTGACTTGTGTAAAACTTCAGTAGTGCCCATTGATTTAATAGTGTGTGTTTAATTTGATAAGTAGGTACTAGTTTAGTGTAAGTATAAATTTACGATCAGGGCCCCTATTTTTGAATCACTCGCTTGGATATGGCGCGTGATTTTCGTTCGAAAACACATTAAAAATCAACGGAAATCACTCAAAATCTAGATGTGAGTACTCACAAAAATGAGCAATGATTTTTCAAATCCTTCCTGTGTAGATAACAACTGGTTTTCATTCCAAAATTCGACTTTAATCAATGAATATAACACGTCATCATGACGCGAGTGATTCAAAAATAGGCCGAGGTCCAGGAGTCCTATTTTTTCCGAAAATCAAGTAAAAGTACTTAAATTAAAATGGTAGTTAAAAAATTGAGTTATATTTTTTTTTCATCACTTCCGTGTGGATTTCAACATTCGAAATCAGCAAACACCATTCGCCATAATATTTGCGAAAATGATTTAAAAATAGAGCCCCTGAGTGCGTTTAAATAAGTGCTGTTATGGTGCTTAATAATGTTTTTGATTAACTTTCTCGATTTGCAGGTACATACATACATAGATGCATATTATTGCTGCATCTTTTTGTTATAAACTGAGTGTAGTATAGCAAAGTACGACCACGCTGAACTCATACTCTGAAAACAAAATGGAAAAACATTACTATTATCTGTTGATACAATGTGTACCTTCCTAGATAGACCACATAAAGAAAAACACACCTTATTGAAAAGTTTTAGATTTAAATCTGTGAATCCAGCTGCAGTTAGTTTACATGGTTTCTGCGACCTGAAAAAGCAGATAATTACAGTTAAACCCCGATAGTACGATTATGTCGGGACCCAGCCAATAACGCGTTATAAGCGGGAACAGAGAAAATTCAAGTTTCTGTTCAAAATTCGATCAATTTTCGTCATTTATCATGGTCAGCGTGATTTCGAGTCAATAAAACTGTATCATAATAGAGTCCGAAAACACGACCTTTGTGCATTAGAATTGCCATATTTATTTATTTTTAAGTAATTGCTAAATAATAGTTACCATTTCACAATCGGCATTAACTAAACAAGTTTTTAAAGCAATTGGCACTTTCCTCTTGGTACATTTTTTTTTACACCACAGGCTATGAAAGTCTGATGTTTGAATTAGATTTTAAAAACATATTGCAAAACAATGGCTTTTTTGAAACCCTAAAATATTATTGTCAAAAAGGTCATTTATTTAGATATCTCAATCATTTGTGAGCTTAAATAATTTTACAGGTCTTGAAAAAGTTGTAATTTCAGGAATTGGCATGATATTTAATGAGTGAAGACGAAATTTTCAAAAAAATATTAAAAGTGTGGGTATCTTGAATCTTGAAAAGTTTTTTGGCATATAAAAGGCCATAACGTCGCCTATTTGCAGTTACAGGATTATTCTTCGCTTTTGGGACACCCTGTATTAAGGTCAAATCATTTTAAGTGATAATATTTTAACAGTGGCTTTGTATACATCATAGAAACAGGACACTATCATTATTTTTTGGAAAATCGAGATTTTAATTTTAATTATTTTTCTGTAACATAGACAATATTATTTTCAAAAACAGCACCCTGACAATTTAAAAAGTTATCTACGTCATCGGCTTCGCCTCTCTCAATTCAATGCCCAAACCTTCTTTTTCTTTAATCTCAGCCTTAATTAATAAAAAAATAAAATTCTGAAAAAAAAATACTTTAGTCTTTAGTCCAATTTACTCAAAAACTAGCAGATAAAAAACCCAGTGTTTTCTACAAAAAAATATGAATTTATTGTGCTGAATCGGCCCTTAAAATATTATAATGAGGGAAATCGTACTAGGCGGGGACGTACTATCAGAGTTTACTGTACTTTATGAACCTGTGGTGACTACTGGCTCAACCGTCACCAAAACGAGTGGCAAAGTAAAGACGGCCAGTAGAACAGTAACTTTCTGAATAAAATACCTGGTAAGGACAAACAGTAAATCCTTCATGACACTGGCATTCGCACCATACCATTTACTTTTATAAACGGCATTACTAACTTCGGTACTCTGCAAGTAAAATTATTTGATTGTAAAGTAGGTTTTTGTATTAAAATCTGTACAACAACAATAACACATAATTTCTCCCAAACAATCAACTTACTGATTCTATAAGAAGATCGCTGTAGTAGCACAGTGCGAATACTTGGATGGACCACATGAAGCAGAACGCTATAAACACGGACATATAAAAGAGGTCGTTTATAGTCTGGAAAAAAATACAATAATTTTTTAACACAAATATTGCACTTTCAGTTCTGCAAAAAAATACCAAAGATCCAAAATTTTCGTAGTGAAGACTCATGTGAATTGTAGGCCGATAGGCGTAACAATTAACGTAATGAGCAATGTAAGTAATCGTTTGCCAGTCTTCTATACCAATAAAATGCTTTGTCCTGAACGACTGACTTATTGATTGACTGACTGACTGACTGACTGACTGACTGACTGATGGATCAACGCACAGCCTAAACCGCTGATTGTAGAGACCTGAAACTGGGAGGGTGTGTTCTTTGTATGACGAAGGGATCCGATAAGAAAGGATTTTCAGAAATTCCACCCCTAAGGGGGTCAAAAAGGGGTGCAAAGTTTGTATGGGACAACCAGATCCCTTGGTCCAATCTACTTCAAATTTTGCATACACATTCTTTTACAAAATTGACGGAATACTTATTTTGTATTTTATTGAAATTCATCTCCTAAGGGGGTTAAAAAGGGGTGCAAAGTTATTATGGGGGTGATTTGCTTCGAATTTGATATCAATACTCTTTAGTACTTACGATTAAAATATTTTTTATTTTATTTTTGACAGTCATTTGACATATCTAAGACAGAATATTTGACACATGTTTGTTATTGATGTTGCTCTCGAGAAGAGATTTTATTCCTTAGAATAGTAAATAATATTTTTTTGTGTTTAAACAGCGTAGGTATCAATCGGTCTGTGTCCAGTGTAGATTGCAGATCGTATGTTCATATTGTCGGTGGACATTCTACGCTGCTCCTGTGGTCGAATGGTGTCCAATCTGGAACTTTTCTGCAAACTTTTCGTGGTCTATGTTTACTTGGACGGCTTTTGGGTGTTGATGATGATGATGATGGGATAGATCCCTACATAGAATTGTCGGTCAGAGTGTATCCTTAGGGTCTCTTTGAATTCAAGATTTGAATTCAAGAAAGTAGAGTATTCGCTATGACCATAACCTAAGCTCAAGTTTAAACTCTTAAGGTAGCGGGAGAAGACTTGAGGGAGGTCGTTTCTCCCACAGCCTGTATGTGGCATGATGCTGTGTAAGCGCACAGGGTATAGCTTGGTCTTTTTATTAGCACCTGAAAGAAATATTCGATTGACGATACGCGTAGCAAGTATTTCCATTTTGTTGTAAAATAAAAAGATATTATCCCCGTGTAAGTTTGACCAAATTAAAGACCGAGCTACGTGTTGTGTGTTCATAGATTATAACATTTATTTCTACGCATTTCTACGTATATATTTAAAAACTGGATGTTTGTTTGTTTGTTTGAAGCGCTAATCACAGGAACTGTTATAAAATATGTTAGATACATTGTTAGATAGCTAATTTATCGGAGAAGTCTATAGAAGTATGAGTAGTTTAATGTGTATAGGCTTTGAAATATTTTCGCTACGATCTATGGGAACGGGGTAAAACTATTACACGCGTACGAAGTCGCTGGCGGGCCGCTAGTATCAAATATAATTAAAGGTAGAAAATATGAAAATCTAATAATAAATATCATATAATTACCGTGATATTGAATGCAGACACGCATATAACAATTGAGCTGACTGAGACGTTGCAAAGGCTCGAACTTGAATATATCGTCTCTATGATATCAACGCATCTGAAAGGGAAACTCCAAGATAAACGATTAAGTTGTCAATTCAACATGAACAATAACGATTTCACAATCATTTTTGTGAATTAAAGGTCGATGTTATTTTACCTGATGCGTCTTATGCATATTAGGAAGCCATTAACACGTTGCGGGACACTGTTCCAGACACAATAGATGTTTTATTGTTGTCCCGGAACGTGTTAAGCTAATAAAAAAACATCACCACACATTATTCACAGTCACCATAGAAATATGACCTGGATAATTGTGTTGTGTTCTTTGAACCAAACGCTATGTTAGTTTATTCTGTCAACTAAACTTATGTATTACACTCGCAACTTACCTTATAAGCTTAAGATGGCGTCTAATAATATTGTTCAATCTCGCTCTAAATTCATTTTCCGTCTCTACTAGAGCGAAATCTATATTTTCGGGAATAATCCTCTGTATATCGTATTGAAGTGTTTTGAACTGTATTACAAGGAAAGTACATGCCAGTATGTAGAAACAATCTGTTCCGTGCATTTTGGTTACTGCAATGATGCCTGGAAATTAAAAATAAATCTACAACGATTCTTAAAGATGAAATAAAAAATTAAAAATTGCGCACGGGCGGGACTTGAACCAGCATCTTTCTGGCTTACCGGGCCAACTGCTCTTCCAATTGAGCTACCGTGCTGTCGGTAATAACTACTTGGAGAGCAGTTGGCCCGGTAAGCCAGAAAGATGCTGGTTCAAGTCTCGCCCGTGCGCAATTTTTGGTTTCTTATTTCATCTTTAAGAATTCAAATATGACACTTTGAGTGTTAAGAAACATTGTAAACCCTACAACGATATTTCATAAAAACACCAGTGTCGCTTGTGTTTTTTGTACTGGAGATTGGCATAAACACCATAGTCAAATTAGATCTAATTAAGCCTTAGAATTTATGCTTACCTGCCCAAAGCTGATGCACATAAGCAAATGGCCATAGAACCGGATCCGTCTCATCGAACGGAAACTTAGCTGGAAAGGGTACATGCATTACCAAATTCCCCGTCGACTTATATATGAGCCACGTTAGCAGGAGCGGGCCCACCGTGAACACCAAAAACCCAAACATATCGAGCAAACTATTCGCGGTTATTACAGTGGTAAGAATTACCATTCGCTTGTTCAACTCAGTCTCAATTTCTGGCTTTATGCCCGTTTTAGCACTATCAGACTGAAGCAACCTAATCGTCGTTATCAATTCAATGACAAGGTTGCTATTCTTAATCAGGAAAAACGATTTCAAACATCCCAGTAGGCTCAAAGTGGTACATGGGAGAAGGCACGTCAATTTCACAAAATCTCTGTCTGCGGAACTCATTTCATCCACGATCCATAATATTTCTCCTAAAATATGACTCAATAGCCAGATGAAGTTGAAACAGTATAACTTTCTAGAAATAAAACGCTGGACGACATTCCTATTTGTGTCTTCTTCTTCAAAGTATATGTCTGACACCTTTAAGAAAAGTTTTACTCTTTTTAAAGCTTTCGCAAATTGAGCTTCTTCTTTACTCATTTTTAAAAATAATGTTATGAGTACTTGCAGTGTTAATAGTGCTTGTTCAACTAATAAAAACAAAATGAAAGTTATACCCAGTGGTTAACTTCCAGTACTTCCATATAATAATTTGTTTTTATGGTTTGTTGGTATTGAATGTAATTGCTTTGTAATTAAGGGATGTTACCGCTTATTACCTACATAATTATTACAGAAGGGTCCAAATTAACGGCAACACTTAAAGTGAAATAAGTAATTATTTCCAAAACAAGAATATTTGCCTCCAAGGTTATATTACCCCTTATAGTTATAACTACCTATACTCACATCATTCTATACAGTGAAACTAATGTAATGTAATAGTCCCCCTAGCCGACTTCGACTACGGTGGCCAGTCACAACGACTAACCGACTGTGCGGAACATATTATAGTGCACAAGTGTGTGCGCAAACACAGGTGCACTCTCTATTCCTTTCACTCTCATAGCCCGATGGGACAGCAATCTGACACGACCGGAGAGAGATCAGGCGCAGGACCAACGGCTTAACGTGCTTTCCGAGACACGGGGGTGAAACACCGCCAACTTCCAAACACCGGGCTACCCGGAGAATTTCTGAACAAAAAAACTCCGGTACATATTTTTGGCCCGACCCGGGAATTGAACCTGGGACCTCTGGCGCAGCCGTCGCTTTAAAATGCGACCCTCACACCGCTGCGCCACTGAGGCAGTGTGAAACTAATACAATGAAGAGAATGGACACATTTGCCAAATGTTTACCGGGGAAAGGGGCAAGTTCCTCAGTCACACCCAAACCTTTCAAATCACAATACCATATTTGTGACTCCCCCATAATGTAGGTCTGACTTCTGATTTATGAACGGAGTGATATTAGTTTTTTAGCAATTTGATACAGTACAAATGAAAACTTAGGGTAAGTGGGTTACTATAGCTCCTAGGTACGAGTATACAAAGTGACATAGAAATACATTAAAACAAATCAGACTAAAATTACTTATTTTCATTAAAACGTCGGGCAATGATTAATGAAACTTTTCTTGGAACCATAAGATTCCGTTTTGTACAGTGACATGCACTGCCTTCCCATGGCAAATAAACCTTTCCACATAGATACCTTTTAAGTACAATAAAGTTAGCCTTTAAAGATCCCACCGCTGAACCTTACCTCAAGTATGAGCCATTACTCCACCACGCAGGCTTAGTGCGGACTGCGGATTGGCGGAGGGCTCTGACTAGGCTGAACGACGGAGGGACCAACGGCTTAACGTGCCTTCTGAAGCACGGAGATGCTCGTGATGAACGTCATTTATATTGTCGGAATGGTCACCCATCTAAACACGACCGCGCCATAAGTTGCTTAACATCGGAATCACAACAAAAACACTGCCACTACTGCGCTACGAGCACCACTAATCTCTTATGAAATATTATATTATCTAGACACTATACCAGAGGTGCATCAGAACGGGCCCTTACCGCCTGCTCCCTTTCCTCCTTCCAAACATCCCCCTCTAGGACACAAACTGCTATGGCCCAGTTGGAAGTCCCTTAACAGACTCCGGTCCCAAGTGGGTAGATGCAAGGATACCATGTTCAGGTGGGGATTCTCTGATAGTGGAACCGATCTGTCCTGTGTCTGCGGGTTCACTCCGCAAAACATGTCCCATCTCTTGTTTTGTCCAGTATGCACTAATTCTTGCTTGCTAGAAAACCTTATGTATGCAAACGACAAGGAAATCCGCTTCGCCAATTAATGTGCACAACAAATTTAAGTTGCTTTAACATCGACACGATAAGACGAAGAGGAGCATCGTAATCTGAGTCACTAGCACAACAGACAACCTGCTCATTGGTCGCATTCATCCGAAATAGAACATCTGAAGAATGCATCTAAAAATAAAAAGTTCTACTTACTTAAGAGCTGTCTGGAAGTATTACCTGCTAAAAATAAAACAGTAATACGCATGTAATACCTGCAACTGTTTAATGTTAGCGAGCAGTGAGCTACTGACGCTCTTCAAACACTTCAGCGGATACCACATTTCGGCTGCACGACTATTTCTAAAGACGTTTCATAATAAATTGTTTAAACTAAATCGATATATTCCAAGATAAATAGCATTTTATCGTTCAGGGCTGGCACTTAAGGCAATTCAAACAAAAACCTGATTATTATCTTGTTTTGTCCTCAGGCGACTAAATAACTAGAAGAGATAAATGATTGGAACATATCTTTGACACAAAGCCAAAAGGTAAGTAGGTTTATCACAGATTAACTAAAAGTATTTATAAACACATTTTCTTGTTCCGATTAGCGGTAATCGCGGCATCGTGAATTGTGTAAACCTTTTAAAACCCCATCATAATATCTTCACCAGTAAGCGCTCATTATACGGTTGAATTATGAACAACACAGCGCTTTTCATCGCTCGCTGAATACATTGCAGTTGGTCAACCATACGTACGCTCCGTAGAATCAGTGTGTTTACGCGATAAATTATGAATTACACAA
Organism: Pyrausta aurata; assembly: GCA_963584085.1. NCBI lineage: Eukaryota > Metazoa > Arthropoda > Insecta > Lepidoptera > Crambidae > Pyrausta > Pyrausta aurata. The sequence continues at coordinate 9,137,997 of OY757255.1, read as the reverse complement.
ACAGTAGAATATATTTTATTACGCTATAAAATCGAAGACGAAGAGAAGGTACATGGGATCGCACAACGCGCTGAACGTAGGAAGTAACGAAATGGACCAAGGTTAATATACCTATATAACTAATTCGGAAAACGGCGATTGTTTAGTCTTACATTTTATATTACGCCTTACGAAAATATTTTCATGCACTTTATCTTTTCGACCTCAAACAATACTGTTGCTTATGTTTGGAAACTTTAATGCTGCAGTATTACGCAAGCAGAAATAGTTTTAGGTACCTATTCAATACCAAGCAAATTAAGTAGGTATGTAGTTAGATAATATTTATAAGAGAATCACATATTTACCTTTTCACATTAAATGAGGACTGAGTTTATTAAGTAGTTAGAGTTTCTGGTATTTGAATAACTTCGTGCCTTCGTGGAATATAGTTGTAAAGTATAAAATATTATTGAGTAACTTCATTACATTGAACGTACTAGATTCCTACTGCTAACAAGAGTTGAAATTATTAGATGAAAGCAGAATATCTGGGGGTCATCTAAATACTAATGAAAGAACACCTTCATTATTTTTTGCATTATACTTTATTGAAATACTTGATAATTATTAAATCTTCGTGAAAATCCAAATGAATAGGTACATACAAAATTTTATTCCAAATGAATAATACATAAAAAGTTTAAGGATAACGTAAATGCATGTCTTTTAATGCGTACGAAAGTGGCCTTCTCTTTATTTCACAGCGAGCAAACAGCATTAGCTTAATAATTCTCAATAAACAATATCAAATATAAGTATCATTTTATTCTTACTTTTATTTATCAATTTCAAAGACATTTAATCAAGTTATTGTAGTAAAATGAAAGTGCACTGCATGCAGTATCAAAATCAACCATCAAAGAAATTACTCATCAAAAAAATTTACATAACACATGCATATTTTACATAATATCTGTACAGAAGTATAATTAATTATACGCTGAATTATCGACGAGAATATCCTAAAAATCCTAAATGAATACATTAGGTTTATCACATGCTATGTCTAGACAATAGGCCGCCAAAAACATCTTCACAGATCGTCAAACATAAAGTTCAACGTACACAAACAGCAAGTCACATCTTTTTCTGAAGTTGGCACGCGAACGCTTCCACATGCCATTGTTAAACTCAACGTCTGTCACTGGCCGAATTTTCACGTTACATTTTTTTTTAAGAAAAATGTTAATCACCTTACTTTATTAGTGCTCCATAATAAAAGCAGGTGATAAAAAACTTCTTTACAAAATACATAACATTTTTGATGGCATTAATCATGATCTGATTAACTTTGTGTTTTGATTAATTTTAAGAGAATAACAAAAATAATTATCTGATGATTCGATTAAAACTCTGAATAAAACCGAGCCAAATAAAATACAGCGCTTATCCTGTCACCATTTCGAGTGTTATGCATCAGTTGCAGGGCCACTCGCAAGGGCCTTGAACTTTTACGTGTAAGTTCCGTAATGTCAAAATATCACGCGGAACTGACGCGTCGTTCGTGATCCACCCTCGTTACTGACCATAATAGAGAGCTCACCGAAAAGATAATCTTCATTACCTCCAACAACGACATAATCAGCTCAAAGCTTTTGTAATAAGACTGAACAATCGAAGCTAGACTATTTACACGGTATCGTCATACCGACGCCTGCCGGACGTGTGCGGTTATTTGCTATGTGGATATTGAATCTATGAAAATATTGGAAATTTTAAATCTTTTACATCCTGTTAACAATGAATAATATTTCTGTACCTATACAAAATTCAGATCACGTAAGCGTCGAATTTATCTGTACAGAAATTTCACACGCTCCGCCAGCCGTCCGCGTCGAATTTTCATGCACTATACTATACAGAGGACTCGTATATGACTATTTGAACTATAGGCGGCTTCGCTTGCGGTGTGGTGGGTGATGTGATGTCCCTTATGACAGCCTCGACTGCGGCCTCCCATTCCAGCTGGCTCTTGTCTGTCAAGCCATCTTTGCCGCCGCTGAGCCGGGGCATCGTCACCTGCGAAAGATGCAACTGTGAACACATTAAAATAACGTGTAAAACAACATAAAAATCAAAAACTTAGCATATCGAGTCTACATTTTACGCAATTACTTGAATTCTGCTCTCTACAATGTGAAAGCAGCTTTTGGAAGGCATCAAAATTTAATAAAGGGATAGAACTTTAAAATCCACGACCGATTCTGCATAAAGCTGAATTAGGTTTGAAATTAAAAAAGTTTGCCGATAGCATTTTGACTGCAGTGCAATAGTTATGAGTTCGCGTAACGCTTGAACTAAAAGGTTCTGGCAACAGAGCTGAAAATATGGCCCAGCGTCTTGGCGCCGAAACTACTAAGCCGATTTGAACAGAGTTATCACTTTAACGACTTTAATCTGCAATCGTTGTAACGTGAGCGCATTATTTATTAACAGTAGCGAAGCTGTGTTTAGAAGGCTTAAAATGGATGGCGCAAATTACAAAATAAACAATAGGCTTCATTACGATATTATCTCCCCAGTGTATGAGCGGCAGTCAAGCGAGGTAATTATATCGTTAAAAAGTTTATGCCTAAACTACTCGTCGGAATGATAGATCTTTCATGTTTATAATCAACGCGTGAAGATCTATAAACAAACTGAAGCATTGTATACGTTTAAGTACCTTCTTTTGAGTCTCTGTGCCCTGGAAAATCAACATAATGTTTAGTTTCGTAGCAAGTGTTTGCGTTACTTTGTAATTTATTGTTTTAGTTAATTGCATAAAGAGCAGCAGCGGAGTTTGCAGACACAGAATAAATACTACTGCAGACGAAATACGTTTCTAGGGAAATAATTTGGATGTTGCTAATGTAGCAAGCTCTTTCACTGCCGAGTTACGCATAGCTTAAGTTCGTCTGTTAACGCTTAGCGCCGTACTAAACGAGGTGAATATTAGCTATCGCTCGAGTTCACCGACTCACTCTGAAAGTCCCTGGCGCGTAGTTTTTAAGATATGTTTCATGCTAAAGCTTCGAAGCTCGTTCGCGGTCGCGGTATCGGCCGCGCGACTAATGCGGTTTTTATATGTCTGCGGGGAGTGCACTCCATTTTTATTAAAATTACATTTTGTTTGCCGTATCAAGCTGGATTCTTGAGTTGATTAATATAGAGCACATTTTGTTAAATGTTTTGCATTTAATATTTATAGAAGTATAAATATGACTGAAACGAGTTTCACTTTGCTGCCAAACCTAAGATAAGCTAAATTACTCGACTGCTCATTCTTAACTACCCAGTATATGTGCATTTTGCACTATTTAAGGTAGCTACTAACTTGTTAAAAGTTAAATCAAAAGAGACATTCTGGTCTCAGGTGGCGTTCTAGAGGGTCAACATTATCAAATTGTATTTGACTCTAAAAGGCAGGAGTGCAGTGCAGGACACCCCTTTAGCAAAACCCTTCTTGTTGCCTGCCCCATTTGCTTAACTGCTGTTCGCGATAGAACTTGTGCATCGTTAATGATGACGATGTTTAACCCATCTATCAGTAATGAGTTGAGGGTCTGAGCTGAACACATGGTGTCTTTGACAAAGATCAATAGAATCCATTCATGAAGGTAACTATCAGATTTTGAATACAAGAGTCACGGCAATGATCTTGCTACTACATAAATATTTCGCATCAACAAGTTCGTTCGTTCTTAAAAGCTTCCTTTCCAAGAAATTTGTACATTTGAGACAAAATAAACGTTCTTCGCTGTGAATCACAACACTCGAAAGTATTTCAGTCCCTGCGAGTAACTGACGCATAGCTCTTCCGTGTAATATTTTCCTTGCGCTTAAACTTCAAATACCTACCACGTAAGAAACATGTGCTATGCGTAACATCACGAATACAGTTCTTGTATCTTTTAGGACATTTGACTGCCTAGCCTAGAAACATATATATATAGATTGTTTATGTATTTTGAATTTATATATAATCTAAATACTTATTAATAATTAAATACATTTCTTTGTCGCACCGCCCACAATCATTTCTGCTTAGCCCAAAGGTATGACTGGTAGAGAATGCCATACGGCATTAAGTCCACCTTTTGTACAGTTTTTGGTTGTGCAATAAAGTATAAATAAATAAATAAACACAACGATCGTTTTTTTCAGCAATACGTAGTCGATTAACTTACAAACAAGAATCGATACAGGTAACTTTATTTTATCTACTTCTACAGAGATCCTGAGCTGATCAAATTACTTTGGGTAGCACAAATAAGAGACAGTGTATCATGAACCTTCCATCAGTCGTTCGTAAGGGAATGTAAGTCGTAACTCCGTGAACTTCTGTAATCTTTCCCCGAAGGTCAGGACATATCTGACGCAACCCGCAGTCGCTTTACGACTGACGAATCGAAAACTTATAAAAATCCACACAAACATCCGTCTTATTGATTGTAAAATTCGAAACAGCAGTAAATATATCATCCATTCCGGATCGATATATCTTATTTACCGCAAACAATCTCTAATTCCGCAGTGAACTGTTTACGGCGGATAATAAAACTCATGTGTAAAACAACAAAGATTGGACTTCTGTACTACTGTACAGTCAAAACTACTGTTTTAACGACAAGAAACAAGGAACCGCACAAAACTGAAAATACTGAATAGTGTTTCATTTAAGTTGTAACTTACAAAGCATAAAATGTTTTACATAAATGATTTCAAATAGCTAACACAGTTAAAAATAAAACCTTAATTGAAAAATAAAAATCTCCAACCAATTACTTTTTATTGCCGTTCTGTTATTTTAGTGTCACCATCCATCCCTACACTGGACCGCTTCGCAGATTTATTATTAGTCGCGACAGTCGGCCTCATAAAGTTGATCGTTCAATTAAAAAGCGGCCGCCTGTACTTCCCGAAAGTTTAAGCATTAGGAAATAAAGTACCTAAGTATTACTGAGCCGTGCGCCGAATTTTATTGGCCACTAAAACTAAAAGGGTGGCCGTTGCGACATTGAAACACGCGGCCTCGATCGGCACGGCTGTGTGTTTAGGCGTTACCGGTGCAATAGACGAACATCAAATTACATTTGAGCCTAAGTGCTTCTCCGGAAACGCTTACAAGATCCCTATAAGGGGTACTTAGTTTGATACATATTGAATGTAGCACGGCAAAAGGGACGATTCGAGCTATGGGTAACAAATCGTCTGTCTATAATTCAGATAGATTTGACTCTATGACAAAAAGACAAATATCTCCTAAAGGAGACAAATCTACTGATTTGTCTCGTTGCACCGAAATCTGGCGAAAATCCGTTGAACGATATTCACACTCGTCCAAAGCATTATTTCTCCGAACGAACTATTAATCTTTAGTGGATACATCGTTGCACTCAGGTTGCGCTACTGGGAAAGTAATGTGTTTTCTCTACGACCTACGTGAACAAAATCTTAAACTGAGGGATAATAAACGACCTTACTAGATATTAATGTTGGGTTTTATAAAGTCAACTCACTTTTATATTTAACGACATAAATGCTTCCATGACTACATGTACTAATAGCACACCAATTCCAAAGCCCTATAACCAGCCGAGATTATTTCAGTCCAAAATGTAAATTCAAATGTCGCTTGAACAAAAACAACAAAAAGGCCGAGCCAAATATATTCTTTTCGACGGAAATAAACCCACATGCCTAAGTTCTTAGCGAGTTATTCAGTTGCAAATAAATTAAAGCCCGCTCTGTTTCACAAACAAATGAAGCCAAAGGATCGCGCTCTGGCCCGAATAAACTCTCGTAACGAATACAGTTGTCACATTTTTAAACGAAAATTAGGAAAATACGTTGAATCAAATTATTTTGTAAAGGAAATAAACGCAGCATTTTGTTAGTTCTGCCTTAGACTTTCGAAAATAATAAATATAAGGTCACCTCGTTTTAAGTGATAATATTTAAAGGGCTGATTCAGCACAATAAATTAATCATTTTTTGTAGAAAACACTTTGGGGTTTTATCCGCTAGTTTTTGAGAAAATTGGAGACTAAGGTAATATTTTTTTTTCAGTTTTTTTTTATTTTATTAATTAATGTTGAGCTTAGAGAAAAAGAAAGTTTGGGCATTGAATTGAGAGAGGCGAAGCCGATGAAGTAGATAACTTTTTAAATTGTCAGGGTGCTGTTTTGAAAAAATGATATTGTCTAAGCTAAAGAAAATGATAAAATTAAAATCTCGATTTTCCAAAAAATAATAATAGTGTCCTGTTTCTATGATGTATACAAAGCCACTGTAAAAATATTATCACTTAAAATGATTTGACCTTATATATATGAGCCAGACAACTATGGAGACAACACACCAATTGTCTTGTTTTCTATTAACTAAGGAATTGTCTTCCTTGTAATACCAAACAACGATAATGACGGTGGCATCTTCCATAAATACTTAAATACATAAAACCTCCATGACTTAGGTACAAATGTTCGTGCTCAAACATTTGCCACTCGTAGGATTCGAACTCGCGACCGCCGGCATATAAGTCAGGAGCGCTTACCACTACACCAACCACGTCGTCATATATGTATTCTACATTTGGTCTTAAAGCTGCATAATAAACCTATCACGTCACGAGGTGACATGGCGAATCGCTTAGTCAAAATTTCGAATAGCTAAACGAGTGCAATGAAAGAAGTAACACTCGAAATAGAGGTGAGCCTCTTGATAAAAAGTGAATTATTCACTTTCAGCATTTTTCTTTTGAAATCATATCAAGAATAATCCTAATCATGATATGCAAATCAACATAGAAAAAATATGCTTACACTGCAAAGGAGTGAGCATCCATAAATCTTAGTCACTCTGCGTACAACAGATGAGTTGAATTTCCACGCCCTTAAAAGACAAAGACAGGTATTGTATTGTATTTATTTATTTTGAAATGCCAGTGCATAATAAATTAACCTTTTATTCAGATAAGCATAAATATCTGATGTTAAGTAATGTTATAGTATGTTAAACGTGTAGATATTTATCCGATTCATTTAAAAAAATCAAAAATTCTTGCTACGCATTGTAATATATCTTATATATTGACATAAGTATTTAAGATTTTCAAGGCTCTGGTGCTATGCAAAGGCAAAGATTTTTGCGACAAATCCTTTAAATAGTCTAGACAAACTTTCAGGGCATGCTGCCCTGCCCTTTCTTTAAAAAATAGAAAAAGAACTCCATTACTGTAAAATATCAATCAAACCACGTCCATAAAACCATTCCATTATGATATTTTTTGTACCAATCATATATTTCGTGTTTTCTAAGTATTCATTGGAAATCCATTTTATGGGAGGAGCGCACAAAGCGTCAGTCATCTAAACGGGATTTCTGTTTACGGAACAGACGAGGCCTGTCGACACAGCGCATTGATCTCTGACGATCTGTGGATCTGCCAACGTACCTACTTACTTCTATCAGCGGCGCCAAATGCATAATCCTATTTTTAGAAATACGTCATTACGATACACCTTCTACTACACAACCATATTTTGTGATCATAATCTGCGATTTGAGTAAAAGTATTCTTCACATAGGTACTTGTTATATGCTCGTAAAATTGTCCCTATGAAAATATTTTAGACACATTTTGCGGCTGAATTTTCAGTGGCAGTCGTGTTCCGATTTCTTCGTGACTATTCCACTACCTACCATTCTATATTTTGTTTACGGGAGAAATTGTAAATTCCGTTTACATTCAGTATCAGGCAAAAGCGAGTTCTACGAGCAATTTCCAATTTTGGTACTTTATTCCGCATGTTATTACACGCCAATTTCCGTCATACATCCCACATGTCCTATTATGCGATGTATTGTGTGAGAGAAATGCAAATTGGGTAACGTATCACTCAGCTAGCAGATGTGTTAGCAATTATCTTTCAATCCCTCGCATTTACGACCACCCAGTTTCTCGTTTCTCGTTAACCCAGCGACCTTGCCCTAAAAATCGAAACGTCACTTACCACAGTGAGAACTTTCCGAAGGTCAGACACGTCGACTCCACGGCCGGCGTCGCCGAGTCTTCGCAGCGTGTCTGCGAGCGGGCCAGAGAGCGCCCTCAACTGTTGCCAGGACCTGGCGTACTGCCGCCTGACCAGCTCGATGATCGTCGAAGTCAGAGCCAGGCCGATGAGGATGTATAGCGTGCACAGAAGCATGTATTTCGGCCTTTCTGATGAACAAAAAACAATCGACGATCAATTAACGCTATATTTGCTCCGTTATCCTAAAGACTCAAAAAGAAAGAATTTGTTCTATTTAACTTTTTATTTTTATTTTTTGGCAGTTTACATGCTTACGAATCCGCTAGTAAATGAATAATGTTATTTTAAGGGTGATAAATGACCGTGACATGAAAAGGTCATGGTTTGCACTCAAAGCTCTACATTACAAGAACTGACACTATTTTACCGGTGATTAATGTGCTGTTGACTTCAGAATACATTTGGCGCAGTTCTCTTGACATCCAGCGATGAGAAACAACTCGTAGTTCGTAGTGTTATCGATTAAGCCACTATCTACTTCACATACTGCACATAAGCAATGAAAGTAAGTAAGTACATACCCCAATGATCGAGACTCGAAAAGAAAATAACCAAAATACCGACGTCTACGTAAAGCAAAAATGGAAAAGCTTTACACGACGTTTTCAGATGAGGCAATATGTAAATGTATGTCTGACCCAGTGGTTGGTTACGCGTCGAGGCGAGGACAAATTACTGAGGATGAAATAGATATTTGTCTCGAGCCCGAGGTGTTTGCTTTGCGATCGCTGTTTATGGTTGCCATGGATACGAAAACATCCCACCCTTATTTATCGCGTCTGGTGTTACATGGGGGTAGGAGTTCTATTTATAGGTAGAAGGTTTGTGTAATAAGCCAGATTGCTTAATGTATGGTATGGTCAGGATCATTCGTAAGTCGGTGATTCGTATACGATATGGTACATAAGCGTCCAATGAGTTATAAAGTTATGCTCATGCTGACCATACAGTTAAAAAATGATGGTTAGAGTTACTATCATGTCTTATGACACATCACAAAATATGTCAGTTACAAAGTTAAAATAACGTATACTATTTCGGCAATTCATAGATGTAAGCTCTTTCAGACAACCTTTCGGCAAATAAATAATTTGTTTATAGAAATTTAGTGCAAATACATCTGTGCTTGTACTTACTAGGCACGAGATCTCCGAAGCCAATAGTGGTCATGGTGATGAAGCAGAAGTAAAAGCCGTCGTAGAAGGTCCAGTCGTCCTCCCACATCTTGAAGAGACCAGCGCCAGCAGATAAGTACACGAACAGGAACCCAACAGCACCAAAGGCGTATAAAGACCTCTGGCTAGCGGGATTCGCTTCACTGACTCGTTTGCAGCACTCTGAAAACAACCATAGGTGATAAAGTGTTGAAGTTGGTAACATTTTAAAATGATATCAAAATACTTGGTCAGCCTTCTGCTTAACTTTTTTAATATTAAAAATATTACTGAGTTAATTTAAAACCTAAACTATGTCAAATCTGAATTTAAGTATCAGTACTTTGAAAAATTAATAAGCACCGAAGGCTTTAGTTAGGCATATCAAATACAAGCTTTCATTCACCCAACATTTTTGTCATTTTTAGCGATGGCCGTGTACTATAACACGTAGGAAAAAATAATGGTGCGGCATCATCAGAACTTTGGTTGTGTTGTATGCGCAACCCCCGCACTAATGCTGTAATATTCGCCAGGGGCCCGAGCCCGATAACTTAGTACAGGCTTAAACCCAGTCCCTTGACCCTTATTTACTAGACTCACGTGGCATAGCGGGCAACCGTTTAGCGATAAAGGAAACGCAAGTCGCAAACACCCGACCCAGGTCGGCGATAACTGTCAGCGTCAATGGGATTCCAATAAGCGCGTATGCAATGCAAAATAATCTCCCCCAGAAAGTTTCTGGCACGATGTTCCCGTACCCTGAAAATTAAGGTTTCATGAGAAGATATAAGGGTAGGTTAGTAACTATGTATACTTTTATAAACTGGGAATATGAAATTACGTACCTACTCGTTTTAAGCGTAAATAATGAACAAACTGATACATAAAATTATGCTAGACTCATTATAATTACCTCCAAGAAAATTTTGTTAAAACTTCAGTAAGACATTAGAATAATTTAATCGAAAGGCGATGAGGATGACTCAATTTTCATTTACGATTGAACTCGGCACGCAATATCACTATAATGATTGCTATCTGCAATTCAATACGGCTCTTTATATTTGTCCCCGATTGCAGCAGGTTAGAATTAAAGTAAGTATCTGTAATATAAGCTGTAATGCTTACATGGTCTTACACACCTATTGTGGTGAGCACAGTAGAGGAAAAGAAAACGGCTTGTAGTATACTCCATTTTTCTTCGGCTGGCGGGAAATTCCTTTCTACTTCTAATGATAAACCACTCGAGGATGCTTCTTCTAACACCTGCAAAAAATAATATTGATTATAGTTACTGACATCAGAGGTGCTCGTAGCGCAGTGGTGGCAGCGCTGCAGCGCTTTGGTAGTAATACCGAAGTTAAGCAACTTACGGCGCGGTCGGTGTTTGGATGGGTGACCATTCCGACCATATAAGTGACGTATACCATGAGCATCTCCGTGCTTCGGAAGGCACGTTAAGCCGTTGGTCCCGGCTAATATCGATTTCGATTGGTATTAGTCTTTAAGCCTAGTCAGAGGCCGTATGGGCGGCTTAATAAAATCTGACAGCAATTATATTCGTCGCTTGCCTTGCAAACACCCCTCCGCCAATCCGCACTGAGCCCACGTGGTGGAGTATGGCTCATACTTCCTCACATTTGAGGTAAGGCCTTTGCCCAGCAGTGGTATGCTTACAGGCTAACTTAACTTTTTTATAGTTACATCATTTAGTGCACACAAGAAAAAAATAAAAAATACTATTGAGTAGTACAGTAGCTATTCGAACCCTAAAATGTCGTTGTATCACTTACTCTTAGACATCTATAATATTTAATGGTTTTTGACTGAAAATATTTTATTTATTTACATTTAATGATAGCAGAGGTATCATGAAATGGTTTCGGTATTGATAATTATTGTAGAAAAACAATATGGATAAGTGGGGTAAAAGTACGTGTAACCCAATCTAGTGCTCTATACGTCTTCAGCTTGACACTTAAGTTTTAAACATTGTGTGTAGGTTAGATTAGGTTAGGATTTTGGACAGAATAGTGAATACCTTGCCTATACTAAGGAAAAATTACCAAACCTTTTCATAAAGTGCTAGTTGGTCGCTGAGTATCTTCTCAACACCAGCATCGATGGTTATATTCCCGTTGCGTTCCGACACGAATCGAATGAGGTTCCATCGTTCTGTCAGCAGTCTCTCCCGGTGGAACTCTTGTTTGGCCAGCTCAGCTGGATATTCTAATGCCCGGAATACCTGTAACAATAAATCAGATATTAAATAAATTTATAAGTTAACATAAACATAGATTTAGATAGATAATCGACAATGACTATAAGAGACATGATATTGCCCCGACGATTACCCTGTAGCGCCAGCTTCAGAGAAAAATATTGGGAGAACTGACCCAAATTAAAAATGGGAAGAAGACCGGTATAAGGAGATGAAATTAATGCAAAATTATATGTGTGAAATAAGACTTTTTATAACTTGTTTTTCTTAAAATAATCTTATATCTATTATTTTGGGCACAGTGAGATTCTGGTAAACATCATAGTAAGCAATGAATATTGGTTCGATTAGGCCGTCCGAAGACACACAAACATGATAAACGTAATGTAAATATGTGTAAGAAATTAAAACAATGTGTTTGTCTTTCATATGTTTACGTTCATGTCCACTTGTGTTTGTCTTTTACATCAAAATCGTTATGCACTCACCTTTGATAAGTAGTCTCGTAAAAATAATATATTTCAATGATTAGGTCATACTTTCTATACAAATATTATAAAGCTGAAGAGTTTATTTGTTTCCTTGTAACTCTATGTATGATAGCATGTTTAAACAAACAAGCTTTTCAGATTTATAACATTATATCGTATCGATAGATTATAAACAAGACAATGATTATGAAATAAACTTCATAATATAATTATTTATATCAATAAATTACAAGATTCGTACATAAATATCTATCTATATATATCTAAAAATCCTCAAATTCTTCCGCATAAAGACATTTAGGAGATCTTAGAAGAATATTGTCGTCGAAATCCGGAAAGTTTGCAGTATCGCCTGAATTTTTACAGACTGGTACATAAGGCGGAATTATTTTTCGGTTCAATATCAAACTCCAATCAGTTTCGTCAAACCACTTATGACTTTTTATATCATATACGCCAGCTTTGAGAGACCCGTATCGCTTCGTGGGTTCCACTTCTAGTAAACTCTTGACCAGGGCCTTACAAACGGGAGACATTACGTCTGGCGTCTTAAATTGTCCAGCAAGTATTTTTTCAAACAACTTCATCGGAACAGAACTGTAGAAAGGGGGAAACCCAGCAACCATTTCAAAAATCAGGACACCGAACGACCACCAATCGACAGAATAAGTATAACCTTTTGATGTTATTATTTCTGGGGCTAAATACTCTGGCGTTCCGCACAGCGTCCATGTTCGCTTTTTTAGAACCTTGCAAAATCCGAAATCGGCCAACTTTATGAAGCCTGACTCACTTAGCAAAATGTTTTCTGGTTTGACGTCTCTATGAATAATATTACAGTGGTGAAGATACTCTAACGCTAAAACCATCTGAGCTGCATAGAACTGTGCTAGCGGTTCTGATAGTAAGCCCAGTTTCCTGATCAGACTGTACATTTCTCCGCCAGGCTGATAAGGCAGCAACAGATAAACGTATACGTTGTCTTTACAACAGAAATCTAAAGAAATTACGAATGGAAAATTAACAGCTTGCAGAATGTTTTTCTCGAAAAGTAACTGTTTTACACCTCTTTTCTTTACCACTATAGATTTTTCGATTGCTTTCATAGCATGATACATACAGGAAATCTTATCTCTTACTAAAAATACTGTACCGAAGGCGCCTGTGCCAATCGTTTTAATTTTGTCAAAATCTTCTGGTGATTTAGATTTTAAATCAAAGTTACTGTTGTATCTTTGTACAAATGATTGCTTTAAGATATCCAAATAGCGGGTATGTTTGACTTGTAAATCATGTGAGTATTGTAATTTTGGTTCGATTTTATAGTATACAATATTCATAAATTTTATGAAAAACTATGACTAGCTGTAAAATAATACTATAAATCATATAAATATAATTGTTTTCTTAGTTAAAACTTGCTAAGGACAATAATATTTTATTTTTCGCAGTTTCATTTGATTGCTGCCAGATTTCTGTCAATTTCTGATTTATAATTTGTCATTAATACTAAAGATCAAAAATGACATACTAGCCATAGACGCACGCATCTATTGCCACCTTTATTGCCACTAAAATAATTCAATCTGGCTGAAGCCACTGATCATGTAAACTTTTTTGCTGAAGCTTGCATTTATAAGAAAAATATGTAAATCAATAAAACCTGTGTGTAACTTTATTTTACGACTAGAAATAAGGATCAGCCGAGGCCTACTAAAATTAATTAGGACGCCTTTATTGGTCTACTTTTTTTTAAATAAATGTATAACAATATGTATGACATAGAACCATTTATTTTTAATGTAACGGGGTACACAGAAGTTTTACAATCAATTTGATGTTCGGTATAGGTATCATGCAAATATCTTTGACAAATTTAATTCACAATTAACCATATAATTATTATCCCTTTAATATTAATTTTATGATTACATGCCAGATCTTTCAATTATTGACAGTAAAATTTATTATGGCGTATCCACACCGCTCGGCGGCGTGTCGACATTTTCCATAGTATCTGACAGATCTTGACGTAATCCGTCGGGCAGTGTGGATACACCATTACTTTTCAGAATGTTCTTCTTCTCGCACCCAAAGAGGATAGAACCACTACGTTTCGCACCCAAATAAAATACCTAAGCTCAAAACTTTTCAAAACTCCCAGAAAACTTGGCAGGCAAAACTATGTCATATTACTATACTATGTCAATATTTTTCAGTCGTTCGTAATGTTCGCAATATTAAAGAATTTGTCACGCTGGTGGCGGTCTGCGGTACGGTCCATACGAAATTGCCCGCATCCGGTCTATTTTGTATGGACCGGATTGTAGACCGCAACCAGTAGTGTGACAAATCTTTTAGCCTTTACTAGAGAATCTGACAAAATCTTGATATAAAATGAAGATTCATAATTTATATTAATGAGGAGGAGAAAGTATTGCGCAGATTACTGTGAATCCTTTAACGCGTAGTTAAAAAATGATAATTTATGAACTAATAATCGATCGATGCTTTAATAAACAGAAGTTGTATGAAGAAGTTTAAATTCACTTACACATTCCTTCTATAATTTATAAAATAAAACTTTTAAACTATACAATAAAATATAAACTAGTGACAATATAACCCAATTTGTGCCCAAACAACTTTTGGTATATAAGCGTGAGACGTAAGTTATGTAAGAAAATATTTCTTAAAAATCCGCAAATTCTTTTTCGTAATAACATCTCGACGCCCGCCGCAGCTTAATTTGTTCTATTTCTGGAAAATTACTCGTATCTCCTGGAGATGGACAAATGGGTACAAAAGGCGGCTCTACGCGCTGGTGTAAAATTGATTGCCATACAATATCCTTGAACCAATTGTGACTTTTTATGTCATAAACTCCGCCTTTCGTTGAACCTAAGCGTTTCGTTGGATCTACTTGAAGTAGCCCTCTGATAAGATTCCTGGCTTCAGGGTCTATTGTATCCGGACATTTATAGGAGGCTTCAAGTATCTTTTCATACAACTTGCATGGATCAGAAGAAAAAAATGGAGGATGTCCGGCTTCCATTTCAAAAATCAACACACCTACCGCCCACCAGTCCACCGGGAATGAATAGCCCATGGACTTTATCACTTCTGGCGCCAAATACTCTGGAGTTCCGCATAGCGTCCACGTCTTTTTTTTCAGCACTTTCCCAAATCCAAAATCACAAATCTTAATATAGCCGGTTGTGTCCACCAGTATATTTTCTGGTTTGAGATCTCTATATACGATTTGACAATAATGCAAATATTCTAACGCTAAAACTACTTGGCTAGCGTAAAATTTTGACAAACTATCTGAAAAGTTACCGTACTTTTGTATGTACGTAAACATTTCTCCTCCTGATATATATGGAAGTATAAAATATAGATACAAGTTATCTTTAAAAGCTACGTCTAGGGATACAATGAAAGGAAATTGTAAACACTGTAGAATTTTCTTCTCTAATATTAAATGTTTCACATGTTTTCTTTCCACGACAACCTCTTTTGACACTACTTTCATTGCATGATATGTGAAAGTACTTCTATCTCTCACTAAAAACACTTCTCCATATGCACCATTACCGATTGCTTTAATTGCATCGTAATTGTCCGGCGATTGGTTAAAATTCGGGGGATTTTCATACTTCTTTTGGAATTCTGCCTTTAGCATCTCCAAATACCTGGTGTGATCTTGGTGGTTCTGCTGTGTATAATATGAAGACTTTGACATGCCCTATTAATAGGTACCAGCCCATTTAAAATTTCTCTCAATCACAAAATTGTCTTAGAAAAATAAATTTGTATAAAAACATTTTATAAACAGGTACCAAATCACAATAATCAAAATGAAGTTTGTCGTCAAAGACAAAGAGGATAGAACCACTACGTTATAAGAGAAGAGTTGGCACCTCCCTTTTACCCGTTGTTAGGGTTATGAACGTACTTATTACCAACCTAACAACAAATACAGTGCTACCAACTTAAACAATAAACGTCAAAATAATAGTGCTGCACCAACCTGAACCCTAAACATGCTATCGATATCGATAAAAATACTGCTTAGGATTTACTTTCAAAATCTCAAATATTTTACTTTTAAAAATAAAAGCAAGCGGTAAGTTCCACCATAGCACGCCTTCATAGTGCATATACACAGAATATTTGTAAGAATATTGACATGCTGTGAAATGGCTGACTTTTTTCTAATAAAAAAAGAGTAAGAATCAAGTCGTTTATTTAGAATAATTGAGGTTCATCATCACAATCACGTCAGCCGTTGGACGTCTTTGGCTGGATTTTCTTCACAATAATCGGTCCAGATCTATCCCCATCCGGAGATTTTCGGTCGGCAGTCCGTCTTTTGGGGCCTCTGCCTACGCTTCAATACTCAATACTTTATTGCTCCATAATGTACAAAATTAGGTGTCGTCATTCATCTTCATTAGAACCTATAAATATAAATATGTAAATATAAATATGCGCCAGACAACACACCAATTGACGTGGTTTCGAACTAAGGAATTTTCTTTCCTTTTTCTTCTTGCATTCAATTTTCAAAAATAGCACGTACAATAGAAATCACTCGTCAAAAATATCGACATAATTTTATGTATGAGCACCGCACTATTTACAAACGTTAATATTATTTTTAAATTTTTTATGCGATTATTGTAACAAATATAGTTAGTAGGCAGCCGAATTCAGTCATTAAACATCATAATTTGCATGCACATAATGAGAAAAAACGTAAACTTGCTGATCATCTACCTGTTAAAATCTGGCTAAAAATATGTCAGAAGTACATTTTCTGACTCGCCTCACACCACAAACATCACATTTTCTTAGTGCTTTACCCCCCATAACTCGCGAATTTACACGATTCTTCTGTTATATTCAATGAAAACAAAATTGCAAAACGTGATTTACGAAATTACACAGAAAGAATCGCCATTTTGACAATAATACCAACATTCAATTTGACGTATAACCCGACTAAAATTAGAATGCTGACATGATAACGTGATACTATGCGGCGTCAAACATTTTTAATTTGGTAGAATAGTGATTGTTGGCACAAAGTACGTTCATAATTTTGATTGTTCGTAGTGGCGACCCGCTGGTCAAAGATCAAGACATAGAGAATAAAAAAAGCTTCGATCAAGAGTCAAAGATGATTATTGTTTTTTGTTTCATGTTATGACCTTTTTACCATATAGACCTATATAGACAGATGCACTGGACAGATGTCTAGAGGTGGTCTAGAAGCTTTGTGTTGAAGGATTTACTCCTTGGCTTAAGAGCGATATGACAGTCTGGAGATTCTCAGATTTTACCGAATTTATCAATGTGTGTGCGATTTTATATGTCCGGGACACAAAAAAAATATTTACTGTAATCAAACAATTTTGATACTTTATCTCTAGGTAATAGGCTATGCGTATGATGAACACAGAAAATAATGGTCATGTAAAAGTCGATGTAATAAATTAATGTTATACC
The DNA here is from genome assembly GCA_963584085.1 of Pyrausta aurata. NCBI lineage: Eukaryota > Metazoa > Arthropoda > Insecta > Lepidoptera > Crambidae > Pyrausta > Pyrausta aurata. The sequence goes on along the minus strand of OY757255.1, from coordinate 9,120,494 downwards.
AGTTTTTTTGTATTTAAAATACCTATTGCGAATACAGTGAATACAGTTCGGAATCAGGGCTCGCGTCAATTCCGTTCGCGAATATTTTCCTTTTGATAATTATGTAACTAAATTCACAGATTTAAACACAAACGTACAGTTATAATAACGTAAAAAACTTACAGCATAGAAAAAACGAAATGCATCCAAAGGGTGAAGACATTAGAGGCGGGTAACACGTACCGACCTGCACCGACTAACTAATGTGGTGTGTTGGCTATTTCATGAAATTGAAATGCTTTATAGAGACTCTTCCGACTCAAGACTTGATTTGAATCTTGTTTTAAAACAATATTCTAGTGTTAGTCGGCCCTTATTTGGATTTTTGTAACGAATTTCTAAAATATTTCAAGATTAAAAATAGATGAAATGGCACATCACTAGTCAGTCGGTACAGGTTGGTACCGGTTATCTGCCTCTTTATGTCTTCACCCAAATCGTGACTCTGAGAATAGATATTTTTTCACGAATGTAAACTCCACGAGAAACGGGGACTAAGGGTTATTGGTGGATGATGCCGTTGGTTCTGCGCTTGATCTACCACGTGTCATACCAGCTGGATGCTATGAGGATTTATTAACACATAAATGCTTTTTAGTGTAATGCTGTTCTTTGATATGATTTGTATTTTGATATATGAAATATGTCACAAGTTATTATAGCTGTCATTCAGAAAATGTAGTCATGAAGATTTCGATCAAGATTTCAAGTATTTCATGCACCCCAGCCCTTTTTTATAATAACTTAAGGGGTAAGAGGTAAATACCAATTCAACAAAGTAAATATCATGAAAATCTGTCTACCGTTGTTGAACTATAAAGTAGTGTTACTGATACTACTTTATTTTATATAAATAAGGTTATTATTTGCAACCCAAAACATATGCAATAGAATTGGTACTATTGCCTATTCTTGGCCTTATTAATTCAGTATTTGTCTAAAATTGACATTTAACTGTTTGGAGATAGAAACAGTTTGCTCATCATATACCACAATTTTATTTTGTAGTCAATTTTTTATTATTATTATTTTTGTCGATAATTTTGGTCCTAGTATCTGCACATTTTGTTTGATCAACTTTCGAAAATACACATTGTATATGATAAAAGATCTTCGTTATAACTCATGAACTTCTTGAAATAGTCGCCATACATACAAATCTTTCTTGTTTATAGCATTAATAAGGATTACTTTATATGCACGTTTACATAATATTTATTAATCGTTTAAATACAACTACAAATCGATACAAAAGAACGAATACTTTTTGTTATAATTAGAGACCATCGACGATCCAAATGCACTATGTGGCTTTATGCCTGTTGCATAAAGCCTCAAAGCGAATTGGTCGCCGTATAAAAATTGTGCAAAGCGTGATATTTTAAAATTTGGAATGAGTATCATACACGAAATAAAAGACTAGCAGCGAAGACAACGAGCGACACACCCTTCCCCTCCGAGCGCGCGCTGTCTGTCAAATTTCGATCGAAGATGAATGTTCGTGACAGCTCCAAATCTCAAATTTATAGGTTAGTTTAGTAAGATATTTTGAATATATTGCACAAAATAAAATAAAGAATTTAGATGCTAAGTCAAAGATAGGTAAGTCAAAGGTAGACCTCTATAACATTGTTTTATCAAATAACACAGAATAAGTGCAATGTATCTCAGAGATAATCGCCTGTCTTTAGGTGCGTATTTTATACCAAAACATGGTTTAAATTTTGTCTTCATTTGGAATAACCAGAGCAATAAATAAAAAAAACAGAGTCGACACCTTGTAGACGAACGTAATTCCCTTAAAGTTTATGTTATTTCGATAGCTGATGTCAACAACTGATCTGGAAAAGTGCACCAGAAAAACCATCAATTTGGCTTCCATGATAGCAAATTACAGGCATTTTAAAGATTGAATCAAAAATTCAGAGTCGACATCTTATGAAGATAGTTCATTTCTACACAATTCATTCAAAAAAGTAGTCAGTTTAGTCATTTTTGGGGAGAAAACTGAACTTGAACTTTGTTAGAAGGTAGGTGACAGCAGCCTTAATTTATAAATACTTTTTCGAATGCATATCTTTTCGTGTGTAGTGCTTGTTAACGAGTTTTCTTTAGTATTATTCTTTCTTCTTTCTTTCCTACTTACATACTTTACTTAAATATACAAAACCTTTTGCAATAGACAAAACTTTAGTATTTTTATCCAGGCTACGTTATAGGCCAGACTTCTTGGTATGAAAAAGTAGAAACAAGAATAATTAACTTAGAAATATTATCGTCTTTGATAAGTTAGCAGACTTCTGTCATCTGACTTTTTTGTTTCGTAAATTTCATATTATTACCGTGGAATATCATAAAAATTGTAACATAAATTAGTTATACTTATTGAAAATGAATTATGGGAATTTTATTCCCAGAAGATAATTATACAGATTTAAGCTAATTACAAACAAAACAATTCAAGCTGATTTCGTACGGAGATCTCTTTAACATGGCAGATGAAACCAAGCGTCATGTTTATTCACCACACTCTGGAGCAGGAGGGGGTTATTCGCACGCTAAGCAAGAACAATATTCACAGTACTTAAAGAAACTACACCAAGAATTTTTAGAAGTTTGGAATGAAAAACAAGAAAGCACTACCAAATTGAGTGACTTCGAATTACAGAAGATCTTAGGCACAGGTGCGTTTGGAGTGGTATACTTAGTTAAACACAAATTGACTTCAAAGTACTATGCCATGAAAATGCTTGAAAAGGAAAAAATAGTGAAATTGAAGCAAATTGAGCACAGTTACAACGAAAAGAAGATTTTATGTGGTCTCAACTTCCCGTTTGTAATTTATATGAAACATTTTTTCAAGGATAACGTATATCTGTACTACGTTTTACCTTTCATTCCTGGCGGTGAGATGTTTTCTCATCTCCGAAAAATGGGAAAGTTTGAAGAAATGTCAGCCAAATTCTATGGCGCTCAGGTTATTCTTGCCTTGGAATATCTCCATTCTTGTGAATTGGTATATCGTGATCTTAAACCGGAAAATATTCTCATAGATAGGACTGGGTACATTAAAATCACTGATTTCGGATTTTGTAAACTGATTCGCGGCCGGACCTGGACACTTTGCGGCACTCCAGAGTATTTGGCCCCTGAAATAATTTTAAGTAAAGGCTATGGAATGTCAGTAGATTGGTGGTCGCTGGGAATTCTTATTTTCGAAATGAGCGCCGGTCATCCACCCTTTTATGCCTCCGATCCGATGAGGATTTATGAGAAAATAGTAGCTGGAAAATATAGATGCCCGTCACATTTCTCACCCGAGTTAAAGGATTTGATAAATCACGTACTTCAATTAGATATATCCAGGCGTTATGGGAATTTGAAGGATGGTGTCTTAGATTTCAAGAATCATAAGTGGTTTAGAGACATCGATTGGGATGCGATTTTAAACAGTCGGGTGAATCCACCGTTCATTCCCAAAATTCGTTCACCAGGTGATACCACATACTTTGATGCTTTCGATGAAGAAAAGATAAAGGAAAGCCCAGTATGCATGTTCGAAGATGAGTTCATTGACTTTTAACCCTCAAGTACTAACATCAAACACCGAGCAAACTGACAAATTATGCACTTTAAGGATATTTTTAGTTTAAGCTGTTTCTTTTTAATGTTTATTTTTGTTTTAAGATGGAAACTAAAAGTTAGTTTCAGTAATATTTAGTGTTAGCATTATGTCACGTGTGATGTGTTTAATGGGCGTTAATATTAAATGACCTTTATTGTAACTTACCAGGTATTTTTTTATTCAGGTTTGCCATAAAAGCCTTATTGACTTTGACCTATAGTTAATTGTTGAATGTAGGTAATGAATGAGAGCTAACGCGTATGAATTCGCCACTAGAGGCGCTTGTGTAGCGTTATTTATAGGTCTCCAAAATATCAAATGTCACTGTTGTGGGTTAGCTGTGCGGGATTTTATCTATTTAGAATAATGATTCGAATATTTAGCAATAATTTCCATTAATTATGGCAAATACTAGTAACGGATCAATGAATGAGAGTGTTTTAAAAGAGGGACTAAGAAAATAAATATAAAATCTTTAATAACTTGTGTACTTACTCTTCTTTTCCTAACAAAGCTAGACTGCGGCATGTATTGTAATATTAAGATTTAATGGCAAACTTGTTTTTTTATCTCTCCATCAGGACAATTTACACACCATAAAGCTATATTAAATGACCTCACGCGACAGTGGCGCCAACTAGTGAGCACGAAAAACGGTAGCCCTCATTGAGTGTTGGGTAGGTAATTATCCGTTACACCAACTAATGGGACGTGACTAGGATTGGATGTACTGAACGGGAGCTCTATATTTGAATCACTCGCGTCAATATACCAAATGAATATCGTTCGATAATAAATTATAATTAACAAAAATTATGTGAAATTATGAATGAGTACTTAAAAAAACAAATTATCTTTTCCTAATCACCGTTGTAATTTTATCCGGTTTTCATAAGAAAATTATGATCATGGAAAATCACACGTCATATTGAGAATCGCGTTCGAAAATCATTAAAAGTAAACGGAACTAAACATAGACGCGAGTAAACACAAAATTGTGAACTCAATTTTGTTTATAATTATATTATCATTTTTTTATCACTGCTGCTTCATCAATTTTAACTGCTTTTCATTAGAAAATCGTAACAATAATCAGGGAAAATTACAAACCATATTTAGGCGAGTGATTCAAAATTAGGGCCTCAGAACCACAGAATATATAATATTACTACAGTCAAAACCAGTCAGAACCACAATTTGCGAACGAGACCAATGTATTATTGTTTCACGCGGAGAGAGGAATTCCAGAAAGTCATTCATGGCCCAGATAAAATAAAAGCTGGGCATTTTGTCGTATTAGCAGATGGCAAGGAATAGAGAAGAATATGGAGAAAACTCGACCGACAAGAGCACAGCTCCAAAATTAATAAGATTTAGAAGAACGTGTACATCTTGGGTAAAAGGAAAAATATCTGCGGAGTTTTTACCCAACAAGTATTACGATTTATTCCCCCAACTGTACAGTCAGTACAATCGGTTCAGCTTCTAAATAAAAATAAATACGGCCAAACGCACAAATGAGAATTACACATAATAATATTTACGTACCAATCTTCCTCTGGCAGTGTATAGTTTCCCCATCTCGACTTGGGCGGCCCGCCCATCAGAGTCTCTATCTCTCTTATGATACTGTTGTGCCCTTCTTCCGATTATTATCTTATTCATATTATAATCAGCTCCAGGACGTCCACTGCTGAACATATGCCTCCCATTGTTTATCTGTAGCGATCAGTTGCAAGTGGCCTGCATCCACTGTGATTCTGCAACCTTTACGTCGTCTATCCATCTTGGCGATAGAGGTTCACGCTCTTTTGTTCAAAGGATCACCAATGCAGAACTTGCCTCTGCCCCAAAGGCAACAGTTCTTAACACTATTTGCCCTGGCAATTCTATTGAAGCAACGATTTTCAACTACCAGCGTATACAAAAATAATAATGAAAAGAATAAATAGGTAAAGATATACCTACCAATCCTCCCCCAGCGGTGTAGAGCATGAGTGCCACTAGCAGCCCAACGTGTGACAGCGCCGCCCTGGGACAAAACTCGCCCCATCTCGACTTGGGCGGCCCGCCCATCAGAGTCTCTGTCTCCCATGTCACACTCTTCACGTTCTTGCACATTGTGTCACGCGGTCCTTCTCATGTACACCAGCATTTTTATCCACACTTCAACATTTTGGACACGTTCCAGTTATAGTCATTGTCCCATATTAGCACACAATAGTACGAAAAATGGGTACTGCGGAAGATATAATGAAGGTAGCATGCCGGTCTGAATAACGATCAAAGGTCTAGAAAAGATTTAAGGCATAAAGTATGGGGAGCATGTAAGTACTTTAAAGTTGTTTAAACACCCATACATAGTAAGCTAAGTAAGAGATGACTATGTAAAATAATAAATCCTATCAAAAACATTAAACTGATACAGTACACAGTAAATTGATAAAAAATGCTATGTTCGGTAAGTTTGTAGTCTATTCTCATGAACTTCACAGTATTGTTCATCATAAGCTTCATTAGTCACTGTCAGGAGCTGACTGTAATTACTTCTGAACGTCTAAGAGAAACAAATACACCGGTACTTTTAGTTTACGTAAGTTCTAATTACTCGTACTCTTGGGAGGCGATTTTAGTGCCCAATTTTTTTTATGACTCTAGTCCAAAACCTCTGAAGATAGGTTCTTTGAATTCGGAGTTATTATATAAAAAACTGTCAAATATAATGAATATTCCTGTTTTTGTTCATTCATTAGTTAACTTTGAACAATACAAGTGATACAATGAGCACTTGGGTACATAATACAGCGTGTGGCCTGTAATAGGAGCAAAAATTTAAATCAGTGATTCTACAGAGTATACGTAGTAACCTTGACCTGGTCATAGTGCTCTCTAATGCTTTAACTCAGAGATATAGTAATCCAAAGTTTTAATCCCTAATCAATGTACATCAAAATCACTAACTCGTTGTAGTGAATGACAATGTCATGTTCTATGGCTGGACGCATTTGTTTGCAATACATTGCTGGTTCGATTTATTTTGTTAGAAAATAACTAGTTTTTTTCTTGCAATAAATTAAAACCATTAAGAATAGATGACTGGTTATTTAAAAAGGGCCTATATTTTAAATTTTTGCTCCTATTATAGGTCACACTCTGTATATGCACAGTCTCTCACCAAAGCTGTGACAGAAGTTTCTAAGAATCGTTAGGCGTAATCAGTGTATTCATAGGTTTTTACTCAGTTTCCGAACTCCAACAACAGTTACGAGAGGGCAGACTTTCTTTAATACCTCTGGGAATACAATCTGCTGTAGTTACTGATCTTTAGACGGACTTTTCTATACTACTGGACCGTGGACCGGCCAGCTTGTATTTGCAATGATAATAAACAACAAGTTGGCCTGATTTGATCACGGTCGCCGAGACTGTATCCATCTAAGTTATTTTATTTCGTCTGGTGGTCACGTACGGTCGTAAAATACTTTCTCGTAGGCACTGATCCTTTGTGGTTTGTCAACACAAGGGAATTGTTTTTATTTGTTCAAAATGTCACGCCCAGCACTGAATATAAGCAAAAGGCTGATGAATTTTCACAACCACTTTAAGCTAACAGAAGTTGTCCAATATCAGTTATGAAATGAAAGGTTCTTTCTCCAGAGAGAAATGCTGAAGGGAATTGTTTGTATATTTTATTAGTCCCCTTCACCAAATTGGTTTGTTCAAAATATCGTCGATTCAATGTTCACAGGCTGTGCCGAGGACCGACCTCGATCAAACTTTAACAATATGTAGTATCTCTAGCACCTAGCAGTTCATTTAGAATTCCTAAAGCTGAGACAAACCTTCACTATATTGACTAAGTTAAAATGTCTTTCGATTTTAAATGAAGTTGGAATGTGGAGTGAAAAGAAGATTGAAACTGTTGCAAAAGTTAGTCTTTAAATGTATATGTAACTTTTGATATTTTTTTCAAATACGCTTTCTGACGTCGCAGGCTATTAGGGTAGGTATAAGAACTACACAGGATAAAGTATCTAGTAGTAGACAATATTAGGTACAAGTTACATGAATCTAAAGTCATTTTAATATTTTTTCCGCTGCCAGACTAAAGCATTTTTGTATTTAATCCTTGAAAACATAACCTTAGAAATAAATTATCATATCGCTAGGAAAAATAAACGCATCATCGATTTTATGGCGAAAAGCACTCTGAAAACTTTGAAGTTTCGATTTAGTAAAATCTTCTATATCGCTATGTTATCCAACAATCATTATTTATTATCTTCGAGCTGTATCTAACTGTTTAAATAAGAGGAAGAGTGTAGATGAAAATAGATTTCACATAAACCATGGCTCGTTTAAAATAACGATTTGTAAATACGTAGTTTTGTAGAATAAGTACCTATTAATAACTCCACACTACGTTGTGTAGTTACATTTCATACAACTTCACGAGTACTATTAATTGTATTGAACAGAGCTCTTCCAAAGTTATAAACTTGTAGCAATTACCTCTATGCATCTTATTATCATCGTCCAACCAATAAGATTGAAATGGGAAAAGCTTTCACAGCGTCAAATCCTGAAGTAAATAGCCTGCAATGCCGTATTTCGTTATATAATTCGAACAGGACTAAGAACAGAATAAAGCTTAAGCCTAAGCAGAAAAAGTCTTATCTCTGATGGAAGTCTAATATACAATTAAGAAGACTAATTGCCTTGACCTAACAACATTAACAGAGTTGACAGAAAAGCAATAAGTTAATGCCTTCAGTGATTAATTTAGCAACCTACAATTAAGTAATAAGAATTTCGAAGTCAAATACTGCAAATAAATTAATATTCGTCTAACTTTACAAAACTAAAAGCTTCCTCCGCCTGTTTAATTTTATTCAATATCGACCCTTAATTTAAGTAAAAACTAAAGTGTATTACTTACTATCTATGATTGTACTTAGTGTGTTTGTATAGCTTCATTTGCGATCAAAGTAAACCTTTCTATGTCCTTAGATTCTTATCCCGGGCCTAAATAATATCAAAGTTGGAAAACGCGAATATCTTACTACTTGCCAACTATCTACGGTGCATACCAAAGCCACCAAAATTAATTGACAACAATAGCACAGCACTATAACAATTTCTAAAACTCGATTAGAACCCAAAACTCAATTTTCTCTAATAACTCAACACTAACAAGATCGAACTTCAGACCATTTACATAAGTTGATAATGTTGATTAGTGTCAACAGATAACGATCTTCGCGTAACTAATACCATTAAAAACACGGGATCAAAGTTCCGAAGTTTCGTTCGCGAAATGTTCCAAGGGCCGAAACACGGACATCCTCTCCCGTGTGCGGTGCGCGAATAACTGAACTCTGAAGCAGTTTCAGCTAAGCTCGGAGCAACACAATGGGTTCACTACAGGCCAGCTTTTAGCTCCGCAATATGATGCTGCCAAATTGTAAGACGAAGTTCAAAGGGGAAAGTTCGTAATACACAGCTTAGGATCCGTTTATCAGTCTTCAGAACCTTGGCTAAAAGGTTTTGGGAGTATATATCTACATAATCATAACTAAGTATAAGTATATTGTTTTAATTTCATCAAATATATAATATATATATCGTTTACTAAGTGTATACTTAGTTTTTCACATAAGAGCAGAGGATAATAAAGTACATATAGCATGACTTTTTTCTAACTGATCAAATGTAAAGTCTTTGGAAATTCCCGACATATGCCGCCCTTATGTTTATCAACAATATTTACAGCTCAACACCACATACTTAATTGAATAACCAGATACGTTTTGAGTAATCAAACAATGATTAAAGTTACTAGAAGTAGTCCGAGCAAGCACTTGTATTTACTTGTGGTCTGTGGTAAGGACTTTTGATTCCCACCGACAATTTAAACAAGTTGGTGTTTCTAGATTGATACAAGGGTAGTAATTTCAACAATGTCTACGGTAACCCTTGTACCATTACACAGATTACAGGCTAGCCCAACAGCAATTAGTAGTAATGTTCGCATTTGAGTCACATTACAAGCTCGATTAACATGATTTAATTGGAGGCAGCCTGAAACTGCGGACTGCGGAGGTTCATTATGAACATTAACAGACACGCGACGCCTGAACGCAGCAGCGGCAAAAGCGTTATGTGCCATTGTGTAAGCAGCTGACGCAAAATACTAGGCGTTCGGTTTATAATTAATTTCAACAAAACCGAACTGAAACAGAGAAATACGAGTAGTAACTGTCGTTTCCTGTTTTTTGCACGTCTGCTGCCGCAAATGTAGGCGTATGGCGTGTTTTGCCGGTGTCGTAAATTGACATTGATGCATACCAAACCAATACCAATAAACCAGATTTAGAATGCAGATGAGGCTGTTGCTGGAGACGTCATGAAGGCTTATGCCATGACCTACCCAGTAAGGGTGACTACTGGTCAAACACTTCAGCTAAAGTACTTCCACATTAACAGTTCCATTTACCAACAACTCTCAAAATTACGTTTACAATAGCACCAAACTTGAGATTCCGGATTTTCCAGACCCTTAACATAAAAAGTAAAGTAAAGTAAATTTAGCCTGTAATCATCATCCCACTGCTGGGCAAAGGCCTTACCTCAAGTATGAGGTAGTATGAGCCATAGGCTTAACGACTAATATCAACCGATATTAACCGGGACCAACTGCTTAATGTGCCTTCCGAAGCACGGAGATGCTCGTGATAAACGTCACTTATATACTTATTTCTGAAGTTTACGCGAATATTACACATTTAATAAAACACAATTTACGGATAATTTCGCGTGAAATTATCCGTAAATTGTGTTTTATTAAACGTCACTTATATGTTCAGAATGGTCACCCATCCAAACACGACCACGCCGTAAGTTGCTCAACTTCGGTATCACAAACAAAACGCTGCCACCATAACGCTACGAGCACCTCTTTTTAACACATTTTTTTTATAAACAAAATATAAACGATTTTTCCTTGGCAATGCGCCAATATAGAACTTAATTGCATTTGGTTAGTACATCCAAATAGTCGAAACCTTCCTGGTACTCTCAGTGCGGTGTTAATGGACATTTTTATAGACAGAGTGACCGCTTAAGCACTACCTTACGGTCACCATTGCTTGGACCACTGGCCGCAATTACCTCGTTCTGCCACGTTTTTGTGTCGTAAACACAACACTAACAATAGTATTATACGAGAGCCCTTGTTACATTCGCACGAATCACCTTATCACTTGCGTAAAGGGAAGAATAAAAGAACCGGATTGTTCCTTAATAAGACTGCTTTTTTTGTTGTAGAGGACTTACTATTTGTTTGTTCTTTTTAGGCACGTAAGTATTTATGAGTTTTAAAATCTTAAAGCACAGTTTTAATTAATTTAACAAGGCTAACAACTCCATGGCAATTGGCCATCGCCAACAATAAAACTAGTACACGAAGCTAGCTACACACTGCCTACAGAAATATGTTCGAGTATATGCAGTAGTAAAATAGTAATAATAATCTATTCTCTGAACTAATTGTACGTTTTATTGATTGTTGCACTCTGTTGTGCATAGATTAATGCGATTGATAGGTTTTAGCGTAACATGCATATTAATTGCCGCTACCACTACAAAGCAATGAGTAGACAGATAAACATCTTCCTATAACGGCACTACGATTGAGTCAACAATAAGTGCTCATCTCATGACGAGATGTCATGACATGAATCATGGCTTCTTACCCACTAAATATACAATATTCATTTATTTGCAGAAAATACATAGTAGTGTTTCACAATATACATATACTTTGCTTAAATTAAATTAAATGTTGTTTAGTTTGAAAGTGAGTCTGCATAATAGACCGTCAAGAAGAAACCATTATTTCTTCCTACATATCCTCGTAATTAAAACTCTTGTCGCAACAGTGTACCAATCTTTGCATTACTTGCCAAAAAACTGTAGGCTATTTGCCTATAAATTTAAATACGTCTGATTTAGTACCTTACCTAACTACAGATGTTAAAACGTCCATCGACAAGATGGAAAGACAAAGACAACCTTTTATAGATCGCAAGATCACACTGGAAGCAGACCGCTTGCTTGGACCGCTTGCTATCGGTCGCTGTGGAAACCCGTAGGGGAGGCTTATATTCAGCAGTGGACGTCTTTCGGCTAATAATGATGATGACGACGATGATAGTTTAAACTGATTTACTCCCAAGATCAAGTAGATAGAGCGTAATCAGTAGGCTCTACATTTGAAAATATCTACTTAGATTTTTATTTGCAGAACAACTTAAAACAAAGCATTTAAGTCCTTACTTTAGTAAAGCCATTAGCCAAGAAAAACCATTTACCTTATTATTTATCATTCCCTAGAGCGTAATTAGGAGGAAAGGGCTTTAGCTCAAATCCTCAGTTTCACATTTCACTAAATTTGATATTAAGTTTCAGGGTTACCTACTTAACAGGATCCTTTATAGGTCCTATCGACCAGAATTGTACTCAATCTCTATTAACAAAGGATGTTAAATCTATCAATGATGAAACTGTTATACTTTTTTTATTTAAGCACATATTGATGGTTTAATTGTTGAAGTTATTATTTTTTAAACCTTACTAATAACTTACTTTACTGTGAACCAATGTTTTTCTTACTTGAGGTGATAAAATATTTGAAATTATAATTTAATAAGGTACTTACCTCCTGTAATCTTTAAAAGTGCTCTTAATAACTTATTTCCATGCCTTGCCTTTCCTCATATTGTATATTTAAAAAAAATGAGTTACACTATACTAGATAATCTGATTGATTTAATTAAAGCTAATAACTAAGAAGAGCTTAAACTTTCTTATTTCCTTTAATAATACGATGTCAGCTCACAAACTAAGATAAATATAAATATATATGCGCCAGACAACACACCAATTGTCTGGTTTCGTGGCAAGGAATCTTCTTCCTTGTATTACTAAGTACCAGACAACGATTATGGCGGGGGCGTCTCCCTTATATACTTAAATACATATAACATCCATGACTTAGGTACAAATGTTCGTTCTCATCACACAAACATTTGCACCTTGCGGGATTCGAACCCGCGATGGGCCAGCGTAATAGTCAGGAGCGCTAACCACCACACCAAACGCGTCGTCAAAGATGTAATATACTGTACAAAGTAAATAAACTTGCCTCTTTTGAATTCATACACGACGAGACTACAAGCGTGATACAGGGTGTCATTAAAATGTTTTTCAAGCAGCAAGCAGTGGCAGAGCAAGCTACTCGTACTTTATCCATAAAGCCTTCACTCCCAATCAGTTAAAAAATGTAAGTAAATATTTTGTGACGTCTGCGTCATGAATACTTCGGTATAACCGGCTTTGATCTTCACCGAATTTAACTCTTTATGGCAAAAAATTAAAAAAAAAACCGGTTAAGTGCGTGTCGGACCCGCGCACTAAGGGTTCCGTGCCACCCTTAACTAAATTCAGGGTCCACTTACTTTCACTTAACGAAAACATCACAATATATTGCGACGGCAAAAATAACTTTGTTTTTCATAGTGTTTGTATGAAAGACAAAGTTATATTTGCGGTTGATAAAAATGTGCAATATCTCAAAAACTACTGGTTCGATCTCCTTCAAACCAATTTTCGTTGCAAGTTTTTGTTGAGATCTACATCATATATTTTTTTCAAAATTTTCACTTTCTTACTTCAAAAGTTAGATGGGGGGGGGACGCCCATTTTACCACTTTGGAAGCGTCTATATCTCAAACCTTACACTTTTAGAAAAAATTGTTTTAGAAACCTCAACATCATTTTAAAAGACCTATCCATAAACACCCCACACGCATAGGTTTGAGTAAAAAAAAAAAATTAGGTTTTAGTTTCATGTATGTGAGCCCCCCCTTAAATATTATTTTTTCTTACTTTTTGTATCTGAATCGGAAAGCGGTGAACAAAATACACCTACCTACCAAGTTTCAGCTATCATATGTGACGCTTATAGTTTCAGAATAAAGTGGCTGTGACATACGGACGGACAGACAGACAGACAGACAGACAGACAGACAGACTTGACGAAACTATAAGGGTTCCGTTTTTTGCCATTCGGCTACGGAACCCTAAAAAGTGTTAAATGCAAGCAAGGATAACTTTAATTTTATTGAGTGCCGAGATGAGAGATAGCATTTACACACCGGAAACGGAAGGAGGGCCTACTTAAAGTGTCAAATGTCAATGCCACAACAGAACAATTTATGGCATCACTTCATTTCATGTATTTTCCATTGCGTTTTTGGTCGAAGTTTACCAATGTTTAACTTTAGGCGTTGGACCTTAAAAACAATAGTAATTAAGTACAATAGTTTGTAACATATATTGTTTTCTATTAGGAACTAGGTACTTCTAGTTTTTTAAGTTTTATATTTTAAAAAAATACTTTCACCATCCCTTTACCATTTTTCGTATTTCATAATATGGATCTAAAATTCGTCTTGTCTCAAGAATTTACAACAAGACGCTTATTTATCATTAATCGGCATAATCACATGAATACAAGCCTTCGTCATTATTTACCAAAGATGTCATACCAACCTAGTAGTACCTAAATGTTAATATCTTTTATGATAACAGGGTTCTAATTATAGTCAAGGACTTTGTTAGCTGATTGTACAACATCCAAGGTGTGCAGGACAGGTAGTTTATAAAATTAACACAGTAGATAATACTTATATTGAAAATAAACAAAGTAACCTTGGACAATTAATATTCGAGCTTATAATGAGAAATAATGCCAAGTCAAAATGGTGAAGCTAGATAGCTTCTAACCATAGACTTATTCCATTACCATAGATAAGTCTTTGTGGCTACATTCGCGTCCAGCGTAAGACAGTACCCCAAATTAGGGATGTCGATTCTTTCCAAAAAAGATCGATTTTTAAATCGATTCGAATCGTGACCTAATGAATCGATCCACAAAAAAATCGAGGCCAATAAGATCGATTTTTGAAAAATCGATCTTTTTCTTAAGTTTTTGTTTATAATGTAATATCAATCTATTTATATTAAATGACACCCTAATTATCACACCTATTACTAGTAGTTAGGGAGGGATGAATTAATTTTTAAGATTTTGTACATAATTAAATAATATTTTTTTTAGTAACGCAGCAGAATAACGTTATGTTATCATTAAGTCAAAGAACGCAACCTTTTACCTTGCCACGAAATCTACCACAGATTATGTGAAATCGCAGATTCGATTAGGGCCCGACAGGTCATACATAGGGTGACAACAGCTAAATGTGGGACAATCAGCTAAATCTGGGAATGAGACAGAAGATTTTATAATGAACACATGCGTCCCAGGTGAGTCGCCTACACTACACCTGCAAAAAGTCAAAGATAACAAACGTAACTTTTTGAAAGAGAAGCAAAGAAATCCAAACATACAGCCATCTCGCGAGTTTTGAATAATTAACCGTTTTTAACCGGCAGCCGGCAGCACTTTTATAATATGGGTACATTCAATTCATTGTAAATACTTTTTTGGTTTATACCAAAAAATAAATAAAAAATCGGATGTCGATTTTCAAGGGTGAAATATCGATTCACTGAATCGATTCAGTCCTACATATCGATTTAAAAAATCGATCTTTTTGGCTCCAAAAATCGATTCTTCGATTAATCGATCTCAGATCGACATCCCTACCCCAAATATACAGGGCGTTTCCTGTAAGGTGTTAAGCCGAGGCACTGCTATACGAGTAGATGACTACCATACCTCTCGAAATAACCCTTCAGAGATATTCGCAGTTACCAAAATATTTGAAAATAAAGTTTGTATGGAAAATAATTGTAAAGGCTACCAAGATCGGTTGCCTTATTCTTACATAGCACGCTATTCAATTCAACTTGATATCTTATTTAAAATAGGTATATTCATCGATAAACATTTGTGTTTTCATAAATTTATTGAACTAAGCCCTTATATTTTGTAAGGAACTTTATTAAGAAAACAATTCGATAACTAACAAAAATTACTAAACATACGTAGGGGTTCATTTGATAGGTATGGTGGTCACCTACCACCACGCATCGGCTTGACACGATACACGAAACAGCCTGTTATAGTTTGGATTAATCAATGCTCTATACATTATATCTGCATTTCCTGAAAGTGGTCTAGAAGAAATTTCTATAAGCATAAAGCCGCTTCAAATGTACTACCCGATAAGATTTAATCCGGTATCATTCATTGTTATGTACTGTACAATAAAGTATTTCTATCTATCGATGTATCTACATTGTACTAAGAAACACCTGAAAGTGTTAGGTAGGTAGGTACGTAACAATATTACGTCAGGGGTTACTGATGCAGCTGTAAATCCTAGTCTTGGCACGTGTAAATAACTCATTGTATAATTGATTTCACAGCATTGATGATCTTTAAGTACCAACCTAATCTCAAATGATTACAATGTAATTACACTGCATAAAACTGATCATTTTATAACTGTAATTATAATAAACTCGTGGTGTTTTATAAACTAAAAAAATACATAGCGACTTAAGTACCTATTTAGATCTCAATGTAGAATATTATTAGGTTATTACACAGGGCTTTTATTTAAAACTTTCTATCTTGTGTCTATATTTTAATTAAGTGAACTTTAGTTTTGTTTGCTTAATTATTTAAAGAGTCATCAAAGGGCAGCTGGTTCCATCCAAAAATATACGAAATTATCAATCCTGAAAGTTTGATAAGTTCAGAGATTTGTGTTATGTTTGTGCTTTTTTTTAAATTGCTGATCCACCGGTTAAAATGAAAGCGTTAAGGCCTAAAATACAAATGAATAATTGTTAGAAAAAAGAAAAAGTTATCATTAGTTATAGTTAGTTCTACGATGTATCTAAGAATATTATTATCAACTGATGTTAGTACTACTAAAAGGGATTGAGTGACACGTAAAAAGTATTCACCTGTAAGTCTGATCTGCGGTAAAAAGCGCTGTAAGCACCAAAACACAAAATGTATTACCGCACGTAGACAATGCTCACGAGACGTAAACTTCTTCGAATCATATATAGGCCGGCCAATGCCGAAGGCTTCACAGTTGGTGCCGGGCTCTTGAACTAAAAACTTATTGGCGGATAATTGGTTTAATTTATATTTAAATTCAAAGAGCAGCGGCACCATGCAGTCGGTATTAAGTTTCGTGCTACTCAGCTTATTCTACGTGACTCTTGGAGAAGAAAAAGTGTTTTTACGTACGTACCTAGATTAATTACTGTTAAATAAAAATAAAAAACGACTGTATAAGTTGAGATGTGACAAGTGACTAAGTACGTTAATTATCAAGCTGAACATCACATGGAAAAGTAATTGGTCTACTATTATTGGTATGGTAATATGGGAAAAATTACGAAATCTTTGTGATATTGTTACAATTGTTTAGCAGAAGCTAAAGCATATAATATTTGCTTTTAAATTATCCTTATTTATGTAAACCGGTTTTCACTATGCTAATTTAGTAGTACCAAATAAAACACAATAAAGCGGCATGGTGTCCGAATAACTGGTTATTAAGTTTCTTGGTAATTAAAATTATTTAAAGCCCAACTTTTTATTACAACGATATGTATGTATTTCTACATGTAGAGTACTATTGTACTCTAGGTGGCCGTTTAAATATACCTACATATTAATGAATGAAAATAACAATTATATTCGTATGAAACAATTTATTCTCATCAACAGATTTAAATACTAAATTTCTACAGTTTATTATAAACCTTAAGTATGATAAACTCTGTAAAAGAGTAGCGATTAACTTTAATTCATGGCAAATTATCTTGTAACTCGTCAAACAAAAGCAAAAACTCCATGAGATCTTTATTTTTATAGCAAAAAGTAAACAATCGATAGGTTTATTTCTCCAATTAAACTGATTGTAGCACAGCATTGATACCGATTGTAGCAAGCACCTACTTACTTGCCTAGCTAGAGTATCTAAGCTCACAGTTATTGTTATTATAGTAAAGCTATGCCAAATGCCAAGCAAAACATGTGTCGCAAATTCGACGACAAGTTTGAAACCTTTGTTTGAAACGTATTCCTCGAAATTGAATTTCGAATATGGAATCGTTTGTATAAGTTGATGACCAGTGGCGTCAATTGATGTGGCACGAGATTTCTTCGTAGTGTCAGTTCCATACGCTTGTAATAGTAGTTCAATGAATACAAGTTCTCATTTAACTGGTCTTACCTTACCTATATGTTGTTTTCCCACAACAATACGTTGTTATTATTAAAAAAGATAACCACTCATAAAAAATGACAGAGCTAATTATACAGAATTTTTATCACTTAAGAAATAAGTATTAGCAGGTGGAGTTGCCTCTTAAGAACAATAAATAACATTCTTTATACCTCAGCTACTTGTCAGTCGAATCCGGATGCGTAAACAAAATATCGGTCAATAAACCAATATCTTTTATTATTTTTAAGTTAATTACAAATCCGAATTAAATCTAATTTTACTATTTCAATGACCGGGCAATTAATATTAAGTAAATTATCTGTTTATTTAATTACAATTGTTTAAAATATCTTGAGAATAGGGATGGGATCCATAAACGTTGAATTGTAGAGTCTCTTTTATATTTTAATAGCTACTCATATAATAAATAAAACTTATAATTTTGATTTTGTTGAATAAAAATATTTTCAATTATTAAAGTATTGTAAAGCGCCGGTAGGTACTGCCGTGATATGAGTCACACCATGTCGCGTGTCTTAAAGCAGTGCAATGTATCGGCAAATTTCAAGAAGGAAGATCGATAAAAGTGTAGAGTTTCTGTCACACTGTCACACATCACACCTCAGGGTATTAAATGCTCGTCATTGGCTAACAAGATTGTATCATCGTTACGCACATTGATTGTTGTGATGCGCATCTTAACACACCGGCAAAACAAACCAGGTGCAGGCTGCGGCATTGTACACCGCACGTGTTCTGACTAAAGTATGGAACAGCGATCGTGTATTTCCTCTTATTATGAACCATTCGGAGCAATCAACGTAGGCTCAGTCACTCACTGACTACTTACTGAACGTCAATAGTTATGTAGAGCGTTTGCAGGATATGGATAACCTGCAACGGATATATTTTTTACGCAGGTTTGGCTCCTTATCTAGACTAAGCAAAGTTTTATAACCTTATGATATGATTCACTTGTAAAAATCAACTTGTCCGAGGAAGGGAAGCAAAGGACACCGTGTGGCTAGTGCGTGTGATATTTAAATAAAAGCTATTCCCGTTTCTGAAAAAAAAAGGGATTGATAAGTCTAAATGGCGAAAGCATAATTTGTCAAACGCCGTTAGGGTTGCACAATCTGGTTAATTTTGGTTTAAAGAAAAATGATCGGTTCATACAATCGTTAATGTGTAAAAACTTTTGATCTGAAGCCGCTATTGTAGAGTAGTATAAATTGATCACAATGATCACTTATCCACTCATTTTCTCAAGAGCTCGTTCTTACTACAATAACTCTTACACGTGGAACAGCATCATGTGCAATTATTAGCTTACCTTTTAATATCATCATAAACTCATTTAACATAGGTTGCTCGTGGTTAGAGTAAGAAATTACACATAAGTAGGACTTACTTTAATGAACATGGGGTCTTGTTTCCTCAAAATTAAGGCACTCTTCATCATCTTCAAGCTTCTACAAAAGCAAAAAATGGGAAAAACTTATTTGATTTATGAAAGCTCAAATTATCACAAAGTAGTAGAAATTAGAGGTAACTCGATATTTCATGCAGAAATGTAGAATAAGGGTAGGTATACCAACGAACTCCCAGAGTTCCCTATTATTTCCTCCTTTCTAATTTTTCGATATGTTTCCTAAGTGCCTTCAGTACAACCTTACCAACTTACAATACATTTGTACTGAAAATATTGAAGAACTGCAAACTTATACTAAAACTAATAGCGCAAGTAGGTATTTAGGATCGAAACAATTACATCCTTAAAATAAATGACGTTAATATCCGCTGGAAAAGTACATTATGCTACATTATGCTCCTGCACCCACTTATAATCTTTCTGCATGACCTAAAGGTATGACTGGGAGAGAATGCTTTTAGCATTAAGTCCACCTTTTGTACACTGTTACTTGTGCAATAAAGTTCTTAAATTAAATATTAAAAAAAAGTACGTAGGTTGGTACGCAGTCTCGCGATGTTATCTTAAAAGAAATCGCGATAATTAAAACGCAATTCCATCTGAGATATATTAATGTTGGCCAAAAATCGATAAGATTATCGCGGAGTAAGGAAAACGCACGTCCACGACTGCTAAGGTCACATTCCGGGAGGTCAAAGAACAAGGTCACGGCTCCCAAGGCAGGTTGGAATTGGAGGTTCGCCATTACTTACACCCAGTTTCCTTACTAATATTCATCGCTCCAATAAAGATATACGCTCGTCTCGGTGTGAAAAGGCTGATAAATGGCCCTTCATCATGAGAATATTATCATTTAATTAATAACTTGCGGTTGAACAAACTTAATAAGTTACGAGATAATTTCCGCATAAATCGGTTTACGATGTCTACCTATTAAAAGTAAACTTATAGTCAAGTATGTAAGTAATAGTTACAAGTTTGATAGTAGGTATAACAATTAGTTAGGTACTAGCAACATAACTGATTGAACTTAGCACCTACCCACAGATCGTTTTTTATATTCTGTGCACCTACCTAAAAGTCTATAGTAAGTAGGCGCCTAATTACATTCGAAGACGAAGACTTAAAGGAGACGTTCGTATCGTGCCCCAGAGTCGTTTTATGTTTGAGTAAAGAAAAGCATTAAGAGACTTGACTATATCATTTTTACGGCTTATATTACTTTATATTATTTTAAAACGCGAAGAAAGGAACCCATAAAATTAGTTTTGGTCGTGACGCATGGATTTTTTTACTTTTGGGGCAAGCAATGTATGGCGGGTCGTCCGTGTCCTTTCATTTAAGTATTTTTTTTCTGACAAATTAAAACTGAAATAATGCAGTTAAAGATATCTCTTAGTTTAATGTATACGTAAACCAAAAAACTATTTATCTCGTCCTCCTTACTTCATGTACTTAATTTTCTGTGCTAATGTTTGCTTTCAGCGCCATACATCCAAAGATGTGACATAGACGAAGAAAACTTGTCAGAATGCATCAAAGAGCAGATAGTGGCGAGTCTTCCTCACTTCACAAAGGGCGTCCCAGAGTTGAAGGTTCCTTCGTTGGACCCTGTCAAACTGGACGACATCAAAATCGACGGGAACGGACTGCTCCTGCAGTTTACTGAAGCAGCTATGCATGGGCTGAGCGGAGCTGAACTTACAGACCTGAAGTAAGTGGTTAGCCGATGTATACTGGAAGTCGGGAAGGCACGGTTCATAAATTATTGATTATTTCAATTGAACTACTATTACTAGCGTATGGAACTGACATCACGAACAAATTTTTTGCTCCATGAATTGATGACACGGTCATCAACTCATAATTCGAAATTCAAATTTCAAAGAAAACATGGCATAGCTTCTCTATACGTAGTAGTAACAACTCACTGTTTATTCCGCATACAGCCTTTCAAATTTCTGTGTACCAAGAGTAAGAAGTTTTAAGTACTATTAAAAACATTTGTGCACCTCCTGGCTTTAACTATTGCATATTTACAGATAATAACATGGACATGGTCCATCAATGCGATCGGTTAATTAGGTACCGGTCGACATTAAAATTATACCCTCCTTTTTGCTTCGTCTTAGTCGGGTGAAAAGCGAATCGATGGAAAAAAGACTTCGACTGGTTAGGACCACTGAATAGATAAATAAGGTTAGGACAACAACATTTCTCATATTGGTACCAATAAGATCTTGAAAGTAATATTTTTGGAATTACCACTTCAAACTTAAATTAAACACGCTAAATTCACCAGATTAAAGTTAAAACATTGCCAAGTACGTACCTTTTTAAAAACTGCCCTCTAGCTGGATTACAAAACACTAACGGCAGTTTTTCCAATGTTTATAATTAATTGCACTTATAACACAATCTTAACTTGCAATTATTTTGTATGACGTGCCAATAAAGGGAAGAAACGGTCTGAATAGAGGGCAGTACCCACTTGAAGCATGGCCAATCGATTATTAATTAATTACAATGATTATGATGCGACGCACAGACAAACAAACTTGCGCAAAGCCATGTAAACGGTGCACATTGTATGTAAATCACGCTTATCCTTATTTCAACACATAATATGTCTCCTCAACTGAGAACTGCCAAGTTTAACATCAACTAGTTCCTGTGACATGGACACGTTTTGTTTTTTAATGACTTAGACAGACTCTGCACAAAAATGGTAGATACTACCTATATAAATGTCAATTTTGTTCAGTAATCACAATTTTTTTTCCAGATTGAATCTTGGAGAGGTAGATGAAGAATTTTCCTTGTCATTCAAGTGCAATCTTAGTTTAACTGCTCAATACGAAGTAGATGGTCGTATCTTGATTCTGCCAATCAAGGGAAAAGGAGACGCTTTTGTATTCGCACGTAAGTTATAACCACCCTTCTAAAATAACTTGGACAATTGAAGCGATATGAATGATTGCTAGAAATATTCATGAAAATCTTGCACAGTGATTGAATGAATGAATGGGTGAATGAATGGTTATTTTATTGACACACAAAGAAATAAAGTTCATCAACTGACTATTATAAAAAATAGCAAGAATAAAAAAATAAATTAAAAATATATAAAAAAACATAAAGCATTATAAAAAATATAAAAAGAACAACAAGCGGGGACCCTCAGTATTAGTCGTGACACCTAGTTTGTTACCTATGAATTGACATTCATAAATAAGTTGCTATATTGCGACATACAGATCAGCCTCAAAATATGAAAATAAAACCTTGTATTAACGAGGTCACTGTCCGGGCTACATTTTTGCCGAATACTTAGGCCTCTTTAGACAGACTAAGGATGATTTGCAAACTTACGGCCTGTTTCACAATGTTTCAATAATTCTGGTTAGCGCTATTTCTCGATTGTGAAACAGGCCTTATATATAATAAAATGCAATTGTGAACAAAACAACTCGTGTTGAATTTTCAAAATTAAGTTTGAAAAGCAAACAACATTTAAAAAATAAAGAAACATAATTTGCATTTAAAATTAGCATGACCCATGACATTAGGTATCGAGCATAGAAGTTCGTGGGCAAGGTTAATCATGACAACCCAGCAATAAAGAGATAATCCTTGTATCAATAGGTCGATCTGCGGTGTTAATTATCCGATAATTGACATCAGCTTGTCGATTCTCAATACTTTACATAAATATATAGGAAAACAATTGATTGACGTTAGTCAATACATCATTATGATTCATAAAAGTTAATAATGCCAATACGCCTAGGTAGTTCGACGAAGTAAAGAAGAAACAGTCGAGGTCCCACGCCTTTCCGCTTTAATCAGTCAGGTATCATACGACTGCCGGGAGTCGCATAATAATGGAATTTCTATTGTGTCTCGTTCACACATACTTGACGAGTTAAGAGCCAAAATCGCTTGAACCTCGCGTAGTCTTTTGTTTGAAGTTAATCCCGTTTTGAGTCGTGTGTGCATGTGCTTTTCGTTTTGTTAGGCGCGAGAGACGACCTCGACTTCACGCGCATAATAGGCTAGTTGACAAAATTTCAAAAACTAGATAATACCCTACCATAGTAAATATATTGATAAAATACAACAATATTTTAAAAAATATTCAACATTTACATCATTTCATTATGATTTTATAAATTAAATTTGAATGGGTCTTAAAAACGCTCGAACTGTCTTGCGTACTAAATGACGTCACAGCGGAAGTTCAAAAGTTTTTTAGACAGCAAAATGTAGAGTTGCCAATGACAGCAAAAAAAAAAGACCGCCATCGCGCAAGGCCTGATGTCACATCCCCTGATAGGCGTTTGCGGTTACGTGACCTGTGTTTTGGACAAACTAAATTATTTAAAATATTAATAATCCTAATTTAGATTCATAAATTAATTCTTTTCATGATATTTCCTAGTTCTTAGTGGAAACTATAGCCAATTATATCAGAAAGAGAGAGTCAGTATTCAGCGGCTGCTACTGATATCTTACTCGTATGTCTATTTGACGATACACATTTCTTTTGTCTTTTCAGAGGGAGTCGAAGTACGCATTGACAGCAAACTGATCCACGCTAAAAACAAAATAGGCGAACACTTGAAACTGATCACCCCCACCTACAAGTATGACATCGAGAAAACAACTTTCAATCTGAAGAACCTTTTCAATGGAAACAAACAATTAGGTAAGCCACGCAGTAAATATTACAGCTTTAATATTACCGCCATGACGTTATCAGTCAATTCTCAAGATTAACTACTTTTAGAGTTGTTGTATTTAATCGTCAAAAAACAGCTGAGATGCCGTAAAAGCGGTTAAATGGTATATATTATTCCAACGATGATGAATATAAGATTAAAAAATAACGAAGTGAATATAAAAGCAACTACCTGAGAAGTACTAAGAAACCTATAAGTAAACCGCTTCATTGAGACTGCCTACGGGGCACAGGAGCACGGGTGATGACGAGAGAGGAGTGCGTGAGGGGTGCGGGAGGGTGTCTCCTTCCTCGCACCCCCAGGCGAGGACTCAATTTCGCGGTCTACCTATAACTCGTATAATTTGTATAAAGTTTGTCTGAGCTAACCAACGATAAACCTGGTAGGTTGATAATGAAAAAGTACCAACTGTACATGCGTTTCCGACATCATTATCTAATGATTATCGTTCATCAATATTATCTAACAAACCTAGATAGCGTTAAATATTACATACATAGATTACTTTAATTAAGGTTGGATTTTTTTAATCAAAATTATGCTAAAATGAAGGTTCTTTGTTGACCTTAAACTCTAGAATATTATTCATGCCTCTACTAATTACCAACATTAAACTTGTATCCGCATTGGCGTCATCTTTCTGTACAAAAGAATTATTATTTTTATGGTAGCGGTCTATCAAATTACAATGACAGTAAAATTTGCATATTATGACATATTCACATATACATTTAAATCCCGAGATATAAATCTATATCGCTCACTATAGTTTTCAATAGAACCTATACACAGATAGTTTAATATTCTATATAGTTTTAAGCACTGGTATTTAGCGATCCCCCCTCCAAGTTGCCCTGCGGCGGTAAACGATCCGATACAAAATTAAGAAAATATATATCCCATATTGTGAACGGGAAAAGATATATCTCAGGATATAAATATGTCTAAATATATTATATCCCATATTCAAAAGGTACCTACAATAATTATATTTTTTGCAGCGGACACCACCATCAAGTTTGCGAATGACAACTGGCGACAGCTCATGGACGAATTGGCGCCGCCGGCCATCAAACAGATTGTGGTCACTTGTGTAAAAGCCATCAACAAATTCTTCTCGAATATTCCTATAGGAAAACTTGTCATCGGATACAAAGAGCGGCTATAAATTTTGTGATAGTTTGTAATTAGACATTTTGTTTTCACGGGTAGTACGCACCGCGATATGAGTATTATTGTATACAAGATAGCATTTTTCATGATAGCTACCGATTGTCAGACGGATTCTATCTTTTGAATATTACAGGATGTCCTATCAATTGGTTGTTTGCAAACGGAAATCTACTCGTATTTGACTTTTGCCAAAAAAAATATTATGAATCGATGACCTGAGGCCTTACTCTGGACACAAAACCCGATCCAATGAATATATCTATCCCTGTCACACGCATACACGGCCTGGTATGAGTGACAGGGATGGCTATAATCATTGGATCGGGTTTTGTGTCCAGAGTAAGGCCACTGGTTACTGAGAAAGTGAAAACAGTGCATCAAATATATATTTTCACAATGTGTTATGCTCAAAGACAGGACAAACAGAACACTGTAAAATGATAACATTCATATTAATAAAAGGGATCCGCTAACACTCATATTTAGCGGTGAAAATGTCTTAATTTATTAAATTGATTTACGAAAACCAATAAAAAATTACTCACTTTTTGTATATTGACGTAGCTGATAAAAAAAATAGAATTCGCAAGAAATCATTTAAATACTTGTTTTAATGTTGTTCAAATACTTGTTTAAATAAGTATACTATTAAATTTAGTTTATGCTGTGATATAAATAAAAAGTATCAATCGCAAGATTTGCGAAAGCATATTTCCATGTTTAATGTATTTTTAGTGAGACTTTGTTGTACTTATGTATAGCGTAAGAATAAACATTTTTTTATATAAATCACTTTTTTTTATTCGTCCCATTATTTGCATTGTGTAATCAATACTAAAAGAACTATCTGCAATGGAAACGTTGAAGCATTTTTCTAAGCCAGCTCAAAGAATCAAAGGTGCGTCATAAAATCAGGTGTGGTCACTTATATATCATCTGCACGCAAATATCGCCTATCACCAGAAGACTTCAATTTGCGAGGTGCCCCTAAATCCATCTACGTGAATGAGCACTTGACTGTTACCAATAAATTATTACTACAGAGATGCAAACAGCTGGCTAAAATGAAAGATTATCAGTATACTTGGACCAAATATGGAAAAATCTATGTACGTAAAAACGACACAAGTCCAGCGATCTTGATAACTGCGGAAGAAGACTTCGAAAAAATTTTTTAGGACTGGCTGAAACTATTGGTTTAGTGATTATAATATGTTTGATAATACGTTGCGTAGTTGAGCAAATGTATTTATTTAAAAATGTGATGTTACGTTTTGCCCTTTCTACTAGTTTACTTACGTCTATGGCGGCCCGAGTAAACAACAATCTTCCAACATTATGCACTCGACCAAAACATGTGAGTCCTTTCTTACGCTGCATTCCCTATACACACAATGACTTACTTATAACTATGTTTCCTTCGTGCTATGATAATTTAAAGTTATTAATGCTTATGTCAATTGTTTATTATTTGCGCGTTTCCATTGTATTAGTTTCGCATATTATGCACAAACAACTAACTTTATTACGAGCATATTATAACTCTGTTTTCATGTTTTTACCTTTAATAAAACAGAACATAAATCGCAGTGTTACCGTAAACTACCTTATGCATTTTAACACTACAATACGTTATAAACCAAAATGCTTTTGCTGCGGTACCGATATCGCGCACCTGTTTTTAACGCGTACGCTGTACAACAGTGGTCTTAGCTGTAGCCAGTGCTACACGATTCCTACGAAGATAGTTGCAACTTACCCTCACGAATACAACACAAACAATTATTATTTTGAGCCACCGCTTTTTACCATTATTTTGATAGCCGAAGTAATGTATGTTTTGATATTATCATTATTAAGTAAAGTAAACAATACCTACGGAGTCTCGCGCGAAGTGTCAAGCAAATATGTATTACATACTACAAAGAATATTATTTTCTTAAATATATTTAGGGTCATTGCAAAATCGAGTGAACTATATTATTGGAGTTTCGTAAATCTCGATGGCTCCTAGTTTAACCGTCTTCTATCAGAACGTACGTGGTTTAAGAACAAAATGTTCGCAGTTCAGACAAAGTTTATACTCTAGTACTTACGATGTCGTGGTTATAACTGAGTCGTGGTTACTGGATAGTTTTTTTGATGGGGAGATATCTGTTGGTGGGTATGACGTTTTTCGACGGGACCGTGATCTTGGTTCAAGCGGTAAGACAAAGGGGGGTGGAGTAATGGTTTTAGTTAAAAGTAGTCTCGGGGCGCGTCGTTATGATGATCATGAACCGCTGCCGCCCGTTGAAATGTTGACGGTCTCGATACCTGCGCAAGCACTTAGTTCGTCTGCTGCCTTGCATATAAGCGCTGTTTATGTTCCACCAGATAGCAGCCGCATTCCACAAGATATTTACTCTGTAATAAACTCAATAAACAGTAACTTCAATTGCAATCCAAAAGACAATTATTTAATACTGGGTGATTTTAATTTGCCATGTATTGAATGGAACAATAATAATCCAACTTTTCTTAAAAACGGACCCGTATTGGTACAGAACGCGGCCATTCAACTTATAAACGATTTGTCCCTCTTAGGATTTTCTCAGTTTAACAATTTACTTAACCATGCAGGGAACACCCTAGATCTAGCGTTCTGTAACTTACCGCTTATAATAGAAAAGTGTTCTCCGTTTGTCAGTGAGGACTGTGCTCACCCTTCATTTCATGCGGAAGTGATGGATTTAGCGATTAAGCCTCTGATCGAGTCAAATACTTTAAGGCGCAATTATAAGCGAGGAGACTACGATAGTTTGAACAAACATTTCTCAGAAATCGACTGGCAGTGTCTTGTGGGATCAAGCACAGTAAATGACGCTACAGATTTGTTTTACAGCATTGTTAATGACGCTATATCAAATTTTGTCCCATTTGCACGACAGCGTAGCTCGGCTCATAAATATCCAGTTTGGTTCAGTAAATCTCTGATTAAAATAATAAAAGAAAAAGCCAAAGCGCATTCCAGGTGGAAAAAATATAATAATCTCCTCGATTACGATGAGTTTTCTTTGTTGCGTAAAAGACAACGCCGTGTCCAAGAAGCTTGCTATAAAAAATATATCAGTAGTGTCGAAAACTCGGTAAAAAACTGTCCTAAGATGTTTTGGTCGTATATCAAGTCACTGCGTGGGGGATCGAACTACCCAAGGACCCTTACGCTAGGCTCCAGCACCTACACAGACGGATTATCAATGTGTGAAGCGTTTAGCGAGTTCTTTAAAAGTGTTTTTGGTGATTCTAGCATCACATCACGACCTATTTCGCAAATTTCTATGAGCGCCGACTCAATCTCAACATTCAACATTACTGTTGAGACTGTACATAATTCACTAACCAGCCTGGACTGCTCAAAGGGTGCCGGCTGTGACGGCATTCCCCCCTTCTTCTGGAAACATTGCGCTAAATCATTAGCATTGCCGCTATTCATTATCTTTAACCGATCTTTAGGTGAGAGCACTTTTCCCACTGCATGGAAAAGTGCCCATATCATACCTCTGCATAAGAAGGGCTCAAAAACATGTGTGGAGAACTACAGAGGCATATCAATACTAAATACATTAGGTAAAGTTTTTGAAAAACTTGTTTATGATGCTTTATATCCCGTTATTCATAAAGGTATGTCGGACCGTCAGCATGGCTTCTTGCGCCGTCGATCCGCTATCACGAATCTGTCATCTTTCACTAATTACGTCTTGACAAATATGGACGGTGGTGGGCAGGTTGATGTGGTATACACTGACTTCGAAAAAGCTTTCGATCGTGTGGACCACATCATCTTGCTACATAAGCTGTATGAGCTGGGTATTCATGGAGACCTACTTCGTTGGATAAGATCCTACTTAGAAAATCGTTCTCAAGCTGTAGTGCTAGGTGGCTTCAGATCAAATTTTGTGAAGATACCTACTGGTGTCCCACAGGGTTCGCACCTTGGGCCTTTATTCTACAACGCATATCTTTACGACATAGGGTTACATGTCAGACATGCCGAACACTTGCTATACGCGGATGACAAAAAAGTATTTCTCCGCATCAGAAATTTACGTGACTGCGAATCTTTGCAATCTGATCTCGATAGGCTTAACGAGTACTACATTCAAAATAAAATCACTGTAAACATAGGTAAGTGTCAGTCTATCATATTTACACGAAAACTGAATCCTATTAAATACGCATATGCCTTCAATAATAACCCTATTAAGGCAGTTAAGGAAGTCCGTGACCTTGGTGTTATTTTAGACAGTAAACTGACACTATCTGCCCACATTGATTGCGTTGTCAATAAAGCGTTTAGAAATTTGGGTTTCGTATTGCGATCATGTAGGCCCTTCAGCGATATTTCTACCATTAAAACGGTTTACTTTGCATTTGTTCGCAGCATATTAGAATATGCTAGTTCTATCTGGTCGCCACAATACAATACATACATAGATTCTCTTGAGCGTATTCAGAAAAAATTTACTAGCCATCTTGATTATCGTATTCGTTTTACTTCTGACTCCTATCTTAGTAGCTGTCAACGACACAATCTCTTGACTCTCGACGAGAGAAGAGACATGCTGGATATGTGTTTATTATTTGATATCTTGAATGGACACCTGGACTGCGCGGATTTGGTGGCGGGTGTCGCGCTGCGCACACCCAGGCGCCGCACTCGCCACACACCTCTGCTGCACACACCTCGACACTCCTCTAATTATGCTAAAAATAACGTCCTAACGCGTATCGCACACACGTATAACACCAAATTTAGTGAACTGGAATTATTCGGTATATCAAAGCACACCTTTAAACGTCACATTGCAAAATATCTTAAAGAACGTACAGGAGAGGGCATCGTTTAAATATATTTGTACACCTCATTATTTCATTATTTTATACTTTTATCTCCTCACTCTCTATGTAGTGGTCAATAAGAGCCGATCCCAAGATTATTCATAATCGTAGGGCTACAACAACAACAACAACAACAACAACTGCGCTTTTAAAATTTGTCGTTTTTTCTTCTTCTTTTTTATTCTTTTACCTACTCTCGTGTTATGGGAATGTAGCAAATTACACTTTAGGTTGTTCTCGGGCCGCCCGTTGGACACGCTCTGATACGGTCGCCCACCAGACAAATCTGACTAAGTTTTGTTTCACTTTTTAATTACCTTCTATTTATTTATTGCCTGCCTCGATGTTTGATTGTCCGTGCGCTAAAACTTTGCACAGCAATTATTCATTATAAGCACTTTTTATGTCCATGAATGCAACGGAATATTCATTGTTAACGTTAAGTTAAGTCTCACAACTTTTATACTAATTGTAACAAAAGGAAAACCTAGTATTGGCTTACTATTTATTAGTACATTGTAAATTAGTATAAGTAATTTTTAGCTGTTGGTTTTCTTAAATAAATAAACAAATAAACAAATCTATAACAAATTACAGTCATTTTTTTTCGGTTCCCAAGCTACCGTAACCGCCAATTGCAAACACACAAATTGCTAACGTCAAGTCACTTACACTTCCTACGCGTAAATAATTATCCATAACGATCGTCTTCAGATCAAAAAGATCTAGTTATCGTTGCTCTTGTAACGTCGCCTTGATTTAAATTGCTCGGTACGCCGGCGTCCGCTTCACTACTGGTTATAGAACCCTCACTGCTGCTGACAGTCGCTTGGCTGCTTCTAGGCTGCGTACTCATTGACATCAGATCGAAGGCAACCATACCCGCGTTGGACGGAGACGGCGGATTACGATTCCACGGTAACCGCTTGTAGAGTAACACGCCAGCGAGTAGAGCTACGAGCGCGAATATCCCGATGGACATGCCTGCGATGCCGGCCCGCGATAACACTCTGGGTGGCTTGACTGAAAAATCGGTTATTAGACTGTACTCCAAATGCTTAAATCGAACGGAAGAAACCAAAAACATTTAAAATATGTAGAAATGAATGAGGCAATGTAATGTGTAATCAGTTATGTTACTACATTTATAAATGTCACCCGAACCGAATGTTAACCGATCCAAATATTTTGTGATGTCGTTTATTCTAATTCTTCTTTTTCTTCATCTTTTAAAGCTAATAACGCACTTTCAGTCACTTTTAGGTAATTCTGACATAAATGGACAACCTAATTAAAACGTATTTTAATTTGTCCGAAAAATATATAAATAGTAATAAGCCAGTACCTAATATAATAAAAACAAAATTTTGTAAAAATATTTGGTACTGAATAAACACTTTTTCTTTTTTTTTCTTAATATTACCCAAAGCTTCAGTCAAATCGCACCATAGTGCGTAAATGTACTTAAACAATAAATGTATGTAACTTACTTGTCTCATCCACATAAATCTCTATCGTGTCCTTAGATTCCAGCAGTTCGTCGTTGATCATAGCCGCACACGTCCAGGTACCAATGTCGTCTGGTTGCACCGCCGCGATGGTGAGACTACAATCCCCGTAGTCTAGACTCCGGCCCGGCGTGAAGTAAAATCGGTCTAGTATAGCCCTGAAACGTATAATCTTTATAATATTATGTTGTCCAATAGCCCTTAGCTAAAATATAAAACAGTTGAGCGTTTACACAAGTAGTTACTTTGTGATTAAAATCAATATATGACAATGACTTGCTCACTTGATTAATTTTGTCAATTCTATCAGTTTTTTTTTCTAATTCAGTAATTTAACTGCAATCTGGGGCCCTATTTTTGAATCACTGGCGTCAATATTACGAGTGATTTTCGTTCGAAAACGAGTTGTTTTTAATTCATATTCGAACGAAAATCACTCGCCATCTTGAAGTGAGTAATTCAAAAATAGGGCTCCTGGACGTAATACGATTGTTTTCTTTTCAGTCAGTTTTATTTTGATGTGCAATATGAACTTTCATGAAACTTTATCAGTGATGTCGTAATAAATTATTCAAGTATTCTAGAATTTCAGATTGCATCCATCATCGATAGGAACGAAGAAAATGTAACAAAAAATTCGATTATACGAATCGAATATGTCGTCATTTACATGGATGACCTATCAAAAAGATAATTTACAAATCTGATATTATCTGCCCACTTATCGTTAAACGCGTTTAATTGATCGTCAATACCTTATATCACTAATGAGTGGATTTTCCTTACTTGTCCCGTGTCACCGAAGAATCCAAGCTAATTCCCAAATAGTTCGGGGCCAAAAACCTGCAGTAGTCTAAAGGTCTGTTACCATTCGACGTATGGCAATATATGGTAGCGTTCTGGCCAATTTTTGCCTCGATCTTTTTCTTATTGGCTGCTAAAGGCCCGGTGACTCGTACTTGAACGTGGTCAGTGAGTTCCACTCCCGGTTGATGCGTCGCGCCCATGTGACATACCCAGTCACCGGCGTCATTTATGCTGGCATGAGAAAAGGTAATGCCACAGTCACCAGTTTGTAGACTTTGACCTGAGTACCTGGATATAAAAAAAGGAATGAAATTATTGTGAAAATAATAAAGTTTAGTTTGTTTATACAGCATTAAAGAGCAAATCAACAAAAGCAAGGTAGACTAATACAATATGTTTAAAAAAAAACGACATTTTAAAGACCAAATGCATGACTGTGCAGAGTGGCCTCTGACAACTCTAGAACTTAAACAATCGCCCTCTCTCTTCAAGTCACCGTCGTAGCACACAATACTCAATGACAGGCAAATAGGTATCGCTATCTCATCTTTTTAACATCTTTTTTGCCCTAGGGAGATAAGATTAAGAAATATTCGTACCTGTATACATTTTTGAGGTCACCGCACACTTTAGGTGAGGTCATTGACCAGCAATGGGATGCTTACAGACTATAGGTAAACCGTTTCATTAAGACTTCGCCTGCAGGGCACAGGGGCGTGGGGAGGCGAGCGCGGGTCGTGCGCGGGGTGCGGGCGGCGCGGCAACACCCGCCCGCTCCGCTCACTAACCGCGCTCTCGTCTCCCCCCGCACTTTAAGTTTATGTGTTCTAGTATCACTTACCAAAAGAGCTGGTCATCATTCACAAGCGGAACAGGCGAGAACTGCGACCCGTTAGGATGGAGGAACCAGCAATACGACAGTGACATCTCAGCGTGGCACCTCACAGTAAAACTCTTGTCTTCTTGCACGAATACCGTTTCTACCTCTTTATCTGTTTCTGCTTCCCGTGTATTCCTTTTGCCTTAAAAAGAAAAAAAAAGTTTTGTTAAGAAATAATTACAGTAGCTTACACAGCAAAAAATAAGTACTTAGGTCATCATCATCGATATAACTTGCAAATCAAGTCGTTATTGTTTTTGTCGTGTGCGCAAGCGATTATCTTTTGAAGTGGCAACGCGACGGAACCTAGCTCGTATGCATGGTCGAGGTCTCTCGCGCCTTACCACTTTTCACGACTATTGCTTGCACAACAAGACAACACGAGATCCAAGCGATATTGGCTATTATTGTGGTAAGGCTTCTGCGACCTCGATAGAAGTAATTGTCGGTTTTCCACCGTTCGATGGGAGCCTGCAAGGGCGTCCGAAGTGCAGCTGAGACAATTGAGCAACGCCAAGTGCCGTAGCTGTAGGCTGGTGGGCTTTTCAATAGACACACCATAAATATGTATAGTATTGTAAGACAAGCACATTATATGGTACCGCTACCCACCGCTGGATGGCGCTGGCTGTCTTTTGACTCACGACTTCCGTTGGTTTTTTTTTCATGTATGATATCAGATATGGGACCGTATATGCTCCTGCTCCGCAACGCTAGATGGCGCTGCTGGTTATACGTTGACTTAATTAATTAAACCTTTAACTGCTTACTTCGCTAATTATCTATAAGCCACCAGTGGTTCTATCCTCTTTGAGCCACCTTAATAAAGTATCACTAAGAAGTCATTTACTCACCGTGGGTGTTAGGGATGACGTTGATGAGAGCCTGCATGGGCGTCTGCTGCACCAGCGCTGAGCCGACGTGCTGCTGAGACCCCACTGAGCACCGCCAAGTGCCGTAGTCCTGGCTGGTCGGCTTCTCGATGGTCATACCGCACTGTTTTGCCACGTAACCATCCCCGTAGTAGCTAAAACGTTAAACACACAGTCATTTATTTAATCAAACTAATTTATACCAAAGTGACGAAACCTTCACATTTTTGGTAACTAGGGCCTGTATCATGTCCAACTATGTTTCCGGTTACTCTATACGTAATGACGTTTTTTATTTGAATTATTTGATAGATAGTGTTTTCTTGGACATTGCAACAGGTCCTTAATATAGCGAGTGAACTTACTGCCGTAACTAAGAAGCATTAAACTAGTGAAAAATTATATTTTACCTGTGTACTCCATCGCTCAAGCCCTCCATAACATTGAACCCTATAGAATTACTAGTCTTCTGGAAACGGCAAAACGTGATGTTCTTGGTTGTATGAAGAATATTGCAGAAAAGGTGGATTTTGTTCGCATTGGTGTCGTGGATAAACCCAACGTCTAGACGCTCCGCTGAAAAAAATTGAATAAATATATATTAATTGGTGTACGTCGGTAATCTAAACCTCTTTTTCAGTCGGTAATCTATGCCTCACATTACTATGAGTTAGATGAAAACAGCACACATATCAATTCGGAAAATCATCGTCGCCGGTGACTGACGGCAGCGCCGTTAAATAAACGTCAAAATGGCAGGTTGGCAGCAGGCTGCGTCACCCATATATTAAGTATAAAGGTATTTCCCCACCCGACCCGTACCATACTGACCGTGCTAGAAACGTGTCAGGCACGAACAGCAACACAATACGCTCTACTTTGCCTTCTGAACGGATAGACAGCTTTCTGTCTCACCATAATATGGAGCGAGAGCGAGCAAGACGCATTTTGCCGGTGCTGACACGCTCCATGGATGACACGCGACGGTGTTGGTCGGTGACGGAACGGTCCAGTGGGCAAGGTGTCATAGCTTTCAATACAAAGAATAATTTTTTGTCTGACACGTTTCTAGCAAGGTGCTTTATCTGCTTGGATACGTAGCCGGTTGCAAAAGCAAACAAAGAATATTATCGGGTCGAGTTGATAAGGAGGTGAGGATTCCTTTCCGAATTAATATGTATGCTGTGCACTTAAGACTGTTTGAATCAAATCATTATAATGACGTATGATCTAACTTCATTATCGATGATAAGTGCAATGATAACACCCAAATCGTTGTATGATAAAAGGTTTTTTTATGATTAATAAGATTTCTGAGATAACTTTCACGTAATTACTCAGGTAGACTGACTATTTTATCATATTGAATTACTTAATTGTATACATATACATAATAAACACTATATACTTTTGATGATAAGACACTTCACACGTGAATTTTGCGGTATTGGTTTTTTCACTTTTGGTTGTTAATGGTTATAATTTGAATGTGGTTTAAAACTTTAAACATATTATTATTGTTTAAGGCCCACTACACCGCACCATGCAATGACAGTGCTACGAGCTTACACGAAAAGCAACACAATACGCTCTACTTTGCCTACTGAACGGATCTATAGCATTCTATCTCACCGTTATATGGAGCGAGAGCGATTTTGCCGGTACTGAGACGCTCCGTGCATGACACGCGACGGTGTTGGTCGGTGACGGTACGGTTTAGTAAGAACAGTGCCATAGAGTTTTAATACAAAGAACATTGTTGCCTGACACGTTCCTAGCACAGTAGTAGGCAGAAACTTTTATACTATATTTGGCTATAGTAAAACAAGCCCTTAGTGATTATACAGGGTGTTTTTGCAAGGGGGTGCTAAATTTTTGGAGATGAATGAGACCATCAACATGAACAACTTTTAATATGGGGCCATCGTTCGTTCAAACATTAATTATTTTTTCTGCCTCTCCATACATTATCGTCAATGTAGTTGACTCTGAAACTTTATTTAAAATTTCGACCACGACCCCATAGTAAAAGTTGTTCATATTAATGGTCTCATTCACCTCCAAAAATTTGGCACCCCCTTGCAAAAACATCCTGTATAACTAGCTTCCACTTACATTGGACAGCAACATGTCTCTCCACGTGCAATTCGGCAATCCTTCCCGGTAGCCCGATGAGTATATCCCAGTCGCCTTGCACCGCTCGCGTTGTCTTGTCCAAGGTGACCCGGCAGTGGCCCGGTATAAGGGAGCTCTCGGAAAACGGCTGCGCGACCACGCAGTAAGAATTGTCGAGCGTAGTCAACTCGACGTTAGTTTGAGTCTCCCCGTCTTGCAAGGAAATAGGCGGGGCGGTGTAGGAGGTTGTGTCTTCTGCAATTTGTTTTTAGATAACATGCGTTTAGTTCTGGATTTCACTATAATCAATCTAATTCCTTAAGGCATTAAGGCATATAACACACTGCGAATTTTAGCAGTGATGCAGTCGCGATGCTGACGCTATGCAGTCGCCATTGAATTTCCATTGGCTAAAGTGCGTTAGAATCGATGTAGTCGCCATGTAGTCACGCGCCTGTATCGATACTAACGCGCGACAGCATTGATGCAAAAATCTGTTCATTGCTGGTGTCGCGATGCTGTCGCGCGTTTAAAAACGCTCGACTGCATCGATGCTAAAAGTAGCAGTGTGTTAAGGGCCTAATTCCGCCAATTGTAAACTTACAGTGCAAAAAGTTTAAATAAAATAGATAAATTCTGTCACTATCCATTCTGTGCTTTAGCTTCAACCTAGCATTTCGTCATTAAAATCTCAGGTAGCAACACAGAAATTCGTGCCTACCTTCTACGTTGACTTCGATCCATCCCATAAGTGAATCCGCGCCTTTGTGAGCGCTGAGGCGCCAGCGACCTCGGTCTGACATTTCAACACTCCACACCCGAATACCGCAACCATCACCCCATTTTTCGTATCTGCAATGAGAAACGAAAGATTAGTAGCTTCGCCAGTGCATCAGGCTATACATATTTGTAAGAAAAGATAGCCCTTATGCAACTGTTTAGCTTGTCGTGATGTTGTCCGTACATAGCAAGTTAAAGCTGAAAAACTATAAAACATCCTGGCCAGTGTATACAGGGTTAATTTAAAATTAGCTGATCACCTCTTGCAGGCAGCCTCTCAACATCAATCCCAACAACATTTTTTCTAAGACTTTTTACAAATCTTGATAAATAACACAAAAAAAAACAAAACAAATTTTGTTCCTTCTGTTATTTACTACTATGTATAATGTACCTAAAATAACAACGCCGAGGCGCCCCTACCTCGCCCCGCCTGCATTCATTCAACGTTTCGGTACTAACTACCTACTATTTCCGCAAGTTTAGAGTTAATAAATATTTTTTGCATGGGAGAACTTAAATTTAAAAAAATATTCATTTTGAAAAGTCTTGAAACAAAAATGTTGAAACAAAACTGTACTAGTTGCTACCCAGAATCGGAAATAGCAGCAGCTTAATTCATAATCCATAAATAGGGTCTAGTTAAAATTTAATCACAAGTAAATTTAATCATGGTCTTTCCTGCCACTTGAGTGCTGGTAGGGTCTCCCGCCATGCCAGCATCAATGACGTCATCCGCAGGGCTCTTGTTGCCGCCAACGTGCCAGCGGTGCGGG
Organism: Pyrausta aurata; assembly: GCA_963584085.1. Lineage (NCBI taxonomy): Eukaryota > Metazoa > Arthropoda > Insecta > Lepidoptera > Crambidae > Pyrausta > Pyrausta aurata. The sequence goes on along the minus strand of OY757255.1, from coordinate 9,082,582 downwards.
AGCCTCCCGGCATTTTTCGTGACGACGGCAAGAGACCTGACGGCATGACGCTCATTCCTTGGAAGCAGGGTCGTGCTCTTGTGTGGGATGCCACATGCGTAGATACGCTTGCGCCATCCCATATAAGCAGCACTTCTACTGCTGCTGGCGCGGCGGCAGCCTCTGCCGAGTGTTTGAAAAGGCGCAAATATGCAGCTATCACTGATAACTACATATTTGTGCCTTTTGGCGTCGAGACATTGGGCACTTGGGGCCCTTGTGCACGTTCCCTTTTTAAAGATCTCCGCCAAAGGTTGACTGAATCAACAGGTGACCAAAAGGCTGGCAGCTACCTCGGACAGCGGATTAGTTTAGCTATCCAGAGGGGTAACGCTGCCAGCATTTTGGGCACCATTCCATATAGCAGCGCTGGGGGTGATGTTTTTTATATTTTATAAATTTATTTTCTTTTTTTTTCTGTTATTCTGTATATATGTTATTTTATGGTTGATTTTATTTTATTTGGCCAATAAATAAATATTCTACTGTGCCTTTGTTAATTAATACATCTGTTACGGCGACTCTAAATTAATTCAAAAAGTCCACTAGTGGAATGCCTAAACATTTATATTAATTAGGGAGGTACAAAAGTGAAAATCACAAGTTGTAAAATAGTTGTTACTTACCTATTCTTAGGCGGATGGGACACATCAAACACATCTCCCGACGGCGTTGTAACTTGACAGGACTGCAAGTTAGTGAGGGGAGTGACGAGTTTCATCAGCGCATCTTGACCCTTGGCGACCAGCATCACACTCGGCCAGCCCAGGCCTTTTTGCATCCTGAGGAGATCTTTCAAATCTACCTCATAGACTGGGATGTCCGCTCGGACTATTGAGCTCCCTAGTGTCGATAATGTGACGTTATTATATAACATTTTCAAAAAAAATTAATAAGTATCACACTTGTTTTACTGTGCGAATAATATGCATATTATGACAAAAAAAAATTAGCTATACTGTATGGATAAAAAACATTACTAACCGATAATCAGCGCCAAAGTCGTTATAAACTTTGGACAAACCATTTTCACGGCAGACGTCGTTTTCACCCGATCAGTTAATCCATAATGATTGACAAGAGAAACTCTTAAAACGTTACTTATCGAAATTGTGATTGTAATTATTATTTTGATAATGAAATCATTCCTCTTTCTACCAAATTATTATATACTTTTGTTAGGATGCCCAAAACCGATTAATATTTCAGGTATCATTATCGATTTTGATAACAAACAATTATCAAGATCAACACGACCCGCATAGTCTAATAAAACATAGTTCAGTATAATATCAGTTATGTTATTGTTGTCTACTTGTCTAGCCAACTATCTTTGTTACCAATATGTTTTGAGTAATAGTTATCAAAGAAAATACAAAAAATACATGGAAACTCACATACAGGGTGACTTGAAGATGGGTTGAAAGCTTGGAGGCGAAAGGAGTATAGACCATTTACTTTGATTAAGAAAAATAAAAAAATACTCACTTATCAATAAAATTGGCCATTATTACCATTTAAATGTAAAAGTTTAGGTTTTTAAAAAAAAACATAATAAATATTTTTTTTAAATAGTGAAACTTCGTCTAAGACAACCATGGCTCAAATGGTTTTAAATGGTCTATACTACTTTCGCCTCCAAGCTTTGCACCCATCTTCAAATCACCCTGTATAAGCAATGTGTTTAATGGTTCAGGTTTACCAGACGACGAAACGAAAGGAGTCTCACATAACCCATCTGGGTAGCGGGTATGTATAAAGCATTTCCTCCGTGAAACAAAAGGGCATCAATGTGAGATCAAAATGCTAGTTAAATACGGTGCTGCACAGAACCAACGCATGTTTATAATAATACAATAATGGAATTTTCACAGTAAGTGCGCAAGTCAGGATTAGCTTGGATTTGAATAAAACATTCTGTCTCTGTCAGCTTCATTGGGTATGACAGAAACAAATTGATAGTTTAAATCTAGAACCAAGCCAATCTTGACTTGCGCAAGTAGGCCCACCTTTGCACTGTGCGACTTTTATCAGCGATGCAGTCGCAAAATGTCAACCTTTATTGACAAATTGTGTACTGTATATTAGCGACTGCATCGATAACTACTAACGCGCGACTCCAACAAAAACAATATTAAATTTTTCTTTAAAGAAAGTCTTCCGAATCCGGTAATATTTGAATTTATTTTAACGAATTTCGAAAATATTCCAATATCAAAAAAAGGCGACTTGTAAACTACTGAACTGATTTTATTACAATATCCCTAAGTTATAATAACATACCTGAGTGAACTATTAAAGAATTATCTCGAAATTACTTTTTGTTTTTTTAAGAAATCTGTGGGCTAACATCTATACATATAATAAGACTGTAAAAGATCGATTTCTGTACATTGAAGATTTTTATGAAAAATTGTTACAGGGGGTCTTAATTACCGTAATAGAAGCCAAAACAACAATTTTTAAAATTTTTGTCTGTCTGTCTGTCTGTCTGTCTGTTTGTCCGGGCTAATCTCACAATCTACTGGACCGATTTTGATGGGGCTTTTTTTATTTGACTCAGCATCACTTGGAGAGTAAACTAGGATAGAAATAATCACGCCAATAGACTAAGGGGGTAGGCAGAAAATATATATATATAAAAGAAAGTCGTGTTTGTTACAACACTTATAACTTGAGAACGGCTGAACCGATTTGGCTGAAAGTTGGTGGGGTGGTAGCTTAGAATCAGGAAAAGCATATAGGATACTTTTTGTCCCGCTAGACGGGGCCGGGGCTGGGGTAGCACGGGACCGGGACGAAACGGTGGGGAGGTAGCTTAGTACCAGGAGAAGGACATAAGATACTGCATATAGGATACTTTTTGTCCCGCTAGACGGGGCCGGGGCTGGGGTAGCACGGGACCGGGACGAAACGGTGGGGAGGTAGCTTAGTACCAGGAGAAGGACATAGGATACTTTTTATCCCGTTTGATGGGGCCGGGGCTAAGGCGGGACGGGGCCGAGGCGAAACAATTTAAAATAAATGTGGGTGGAAATGAATCTGTAAAGTGTTTTAATTCAATGTGTAGTGTTTCCTCCATATTGGTTTGTATAAATTAAATGAATATTTGGTACTTTATGGTACTTGCCAAAGTATAACAAAACAGTGCCATGAAAAAATTTATATTTAGATCCATTTTTTCCACACAACAAAGTAAAATGTTAGTAAAGTAGTAGTTTTTTTTTGTGGCAAAGTAGTAGTTAAAAGTAAAGTAACCATATTATCCTATCAAACAAAGGAATTCCTAATCGAAATACAAATTGTGAACGTCCAAATAATCGGTATGGTCATAATAATTGATCACCTTTGATGTACCTACTACTTGCTTCTTATTGTTGTAATATGGCCAATTTTAATGATAAGTGAGTACTAAAATGTACTATATAAATACTTTATATCTTGCGTACTTATAAGTTCTTACACTTAAGTATCTTATTTGTAAAATCATAAGCCTATAAATTAAAAATTCTATCCAAAGTCACTATTCCACGCGGACGAAGTCGCGGGCACAGCTAGTACAGACATAAATACACTTACTGAACTACATTATAACAGAGTGCTATGGGCTGTTTTGCACCCGTACGAAGTAGGTAAGTATGGTTAGCTATATTTTACAAACATTATAAGTTTATCAATTCATTTTATTGCTTACCTATACATATACATACAACAGAGATCAAGGCGAATTATGAATTATTTTGTACAACCAATTTTTGAGTAACTTTCTCTTTTACAGCGAGAAATGGAATCACATCATCTGCTTCTTTCATCTGGCTTGTTGGCATCTGGAAAAAGTATAATAGGCACTCAAAGATGGCAAATACATTAAACTAATCAGTGTTTTGTTTGTTTTTAAACTCCCATAAAATGAACCAACATACAGTTCAAAGTTAACTAACATTTTATATAATAATCGCGCAAAGTGTACATAGCATACTTACGTGTAATTCTTGTGCTTTTGATTCCTTGGCTGTAAATTCTCTTAGCACGTAATTTGAATTAAGCATATGGAACATTCTGGTTTCATTTGAGCGCACCAACACATCATCTACCCTGAGAAAGTATCTCAGCAAAATGTACCAGTAAGTTGGCATTACTCTCTGTAAAATAATACAGGTACCAATTAAATAAAAAGTTACAATAAATATAATGTACCGCCAGCAGTAACATTCATTATTTGTGATGTTATTTTTGCAACCTTAGTAGTTCTGTATCATAAATTAATTTTATAACAACATGCCTTGTTATGAATATCTATATTTGTATTATATGTGAATGAATTTACTTACGATTTTCACAGAAAGCTTTGAAATCCCATGATCATGCAATTCATCTTCAAACAAAGTAAGATCATGATAGAATAAAATTTGCTCTTTTTGTTTCAAAAGATCATAGTTGATTGATTCATCTGTGGGCAACACAACTATGTCATCACTGAGTGTTCCTTTATAATCAGTTGAGAAAGTCCAATCAAAGGATTTTTTCTTCTTTTCAGCATCAGGTCTAGAATAAAAAATAAATATACATACATTGTTATTCACAAGTGCAAAAATAATAACATACATTATCATTTGATAAATATCTACATTGTTACAGTGTTATACATATTTACAATTTAGCCTCTTAGACAATGCTATTTAGATGTCTACAATTTTGATAGAAAATGTATTGGAAAACTGACAAAGTCTAGAAGTTTTACATTCTTTCTATACATTTTGTGTCAAAACTTAAAACGTCAAAATAGCATTATTTAAGTGGCTAAATTAAAGGTATTAATAAATTTAAAAGACATTTCTTACCGGGCTTCCAACCATGCTTCAGAGCATGATACTTCAATAGCTTTAACTGTGTTTGCTACAAGCTTTAAAGCATGTAATGGGTTAAATAATATTTTAGCACCATTTTTATGAGTCAAGGTCAAAATATTTTTGGGGAAGACCATATCAGGAAAATGTGGAATTTCCAGCTCTTTGCTATATCTGAAAATAGCAAACAAAGTTATTAAATATTCTGCACTCACTTAATTTTTTGTAATACTAGTATCAGATAATTATCAGCCAAATTCAGCTGAAATTACAATTGGCTAAACAAGGATATGACAATTTAAATAAAGCATATGATTCAGCAAATAGAATGATAAAAGTAATAACATTTACTTTTATGGAATAGTTGTCAAGTGTTAGACCCAAGTAAAACTACTGTTTGGTAAAAATTAAGTACCTTGTCCGCTGATTTTCGCAACCACAATTTTTTTGGAGAAAGGTCTTATGCTAAATAGTCTTCCTGCAAAATTTCAGCATCAACGAACCCATAGTTTTTTCTATTTCTTTTTTATTTCGATATTTGTATGGGCTCCTACTGCAAAGAGGTTATTATTACGTAAATTTGCCTTTTACCTGGACTGGATTTCTACTGCTTTCTTTACTTCTGTCAAATTAAGGGGAGTGGAGCAAAAAGGAGCTCTGCCCCACTGGTACTGTGCCTAATGGACTGGGGCCTATTTTTTACTGGGTTTTTTAAAGTTCTAACCCCTAACCTGAGCAATTTGTTTTTGGGTAATATAATTGTTTATATAGCGGGGGGCTCCGCCCCCCGACCCCCTTCCCCCTATTTTTTTGTAAATAAACTATGGCGTTGTTGAAGCTGAAATTTTGCAGGATGACTATTTAAATAAGACCTATCTTCAAAAAAAATTCGGTCGCCGATATAAACTTGAGAGCGATAAATATAATTAATTTGGAGCTAAGTTGCGGGGTCTCCCGGAACAAGCATAGCAACGCATAAAAGGAAACCCTTGCCACTAAGTAAATGTATTTGAAAAAATATTTTGAATTTGAATAAACTGTTTAATACCCACATACAAAATTGGCAGAATTGATCATCATCACGTTCACAAACTACTTTGGTAGAACACACACTCGGAAGGATACAGCTCACATCGTAGGCTATATGCCAAGGTCCGAACTGAATTGATTGCGAATTTGCAGCATATCGGCCGGAATCTACACTGACTTCCTGTAAAACAAGAAAAAGTGGGAACATGGGAACAGAAAGACAATATAACCTTTATCATGCCGGTAAAGGCGCAGGATTTTACCACAGCTTGAAGCATTTGAGTTGATTATATTAAGTTATAAAACAAATAAATGTTTTCTTCAAAATTTGGAATCAATTCCGAAAAAACTTAATTTTGTTGCAAATTCCGCAAAAAGCTTTGTTTGAATATTGCTGTCAAAAATTGTGTCCAGTTGTCAGTGTTGTCACTCACTGTCATAGAGGCACAGATTAGCAAATCTTCACAGACAGACAGACAGTACAGCATCAAATTCATACTTCTTATTTTATTTTGGAGCTCATCTTCTTACCTAGCTCAGCATAGGTAGAAGAACAAGAAGACACACCTCTAGAGATAGGCAGAAACACTGGCCATATTTTATTTTATCTGTGAATAAAAAAAAGAAAAAAATCAATATGGCCGCCTTTTACCGGTTGGTTTGAGTGTTTTGATAGTTAATTGAAATTATCAATTCTGGTTACATAAAAAGTCGCTTATATATCATCAATCTTACTATCATTAGTGTGCACAACTGTATAAATAAATATGGAAGCCCTTATACCGGTAATCAATAAGTTACAAGACGTTTTTAACACGGTCGGAGCTGATGCCATCCAATTACCTCAAATAATAGTATTAGGAACACAGGTAAATATTTAGTTGATAATAACTTATTTCTGAAGCACTGTTATTTATTTCTGATTACAATTAATCATATGGAATAAAGTTCCTAATGGTTATGTAAAGGTGTCACCAGAGTTCTTTGTCCCCAATTCAGTATATCTTACTTCCCTGTCATTGACCATGCCCCTGTTCAAGAACATTTACCAGAGTAGGAATGCGAAATATTGGATCGTAATTCTATACTACTCGCTACCTTCACAACTCTAACTAGGTTAGTTTTACATGAATGAAAATCGAAGAAGAGACTCATCCTTTATTTATTGTCTCCAGAGCTCTGGCAAAAGTTCTGTGATTGAGAGTCTGGTGGGTCGCTCGTTCCTTCCGCGAGGCCCAGGTATTGTCACCCGCCGTCCTTTGATCCTGCAGCTAGTATATAGCCCCAAAGACAGCAAGGAACATCGCTCTGCAGAAGAAGGTATGAAAAATCTGTAACAGTGTCAATATAAACTTTCAAATTGTAAAAGTAAGCAAATCTCATCATCGAAGTAATAAGTTCATTTTGTCATGTTGTTGTTGTTAATTCTATTTTTTATCATCAATAGTCGTTAAGCAATTAAAGTGAGGAAATCTTTTGTTCTTTCTGTATTGCATGTGTTGATGTTAGTCAAGGCCGAACTAAAGATTTGTAGTTATTGTGATGCTTGATGATGAAATCATTCAATGAATATGCTTCATTCATTTCTACTTCACAAGCACTGATTTTAACAATAAGAGTGTATTTTGCATAAATGAGTCATTATATAGTCATATTTTAACAGCCTACTGTTGGTTGAAAGTAAAATATGACTTACCAATTGCCTATTGTTATTATTATAACAAACATACTTAACTCTGTTATCTGATTGAATTTGGATCATTTTCATTTACTAATAGTGCATCAATATACCTATGTGCAATTAGTACCCACTATCTAATTTTCTTGTACTTGTGTCTATAAGAATTGTATTGCATTATAAATGTCATCATTGAAAAAAGGCTATAAATAAATAAATAAAATAAAATAAATGGCATTGTTATTCGGACTTCTTATCATTTTATTTTCATTTATATATCATCAAAATGTGACCTTTGTATTCACAATTTTTTCATTAAAACAATTTAATTAGCCTTCAATACAACTTAGCACTATTTCTGTTTTGCTGCAGGTACAGTGAACTTAGAAGAATGGGGAAAATTCCTTCACACAAAAGACAAAATCTACTCAGACTTCGACCAAATAAGGCAAGAGATAGAGAGAGAAACCGACCGCATGGCCGGCAGCAACAAGGGCATCTGCCCCGAGGCTATCAATCTCAAGATCTACTCCACAAGAGTAGTGAACCTCACTTTAGTTGATCTTCCTGGCATCACTAAGGTATGGAATTTGCAATATTTTGTGCTTATTTTTATCAAAACTTATCTTATTCATACTACTACAGCATATCAGTATTCATGTTGTAATAATTCAATAGAATGTTTTGATTAGATTAAAATTTTATTTGATATTTTTCTATTATAAGTTTAGTGACCAACTAATGAGAGATGGTCAATAAATAAAATGTTTCTGTTTCTGTCAAAATGTTTATATTTTTTGTATAGCAATTTCATTGTAAATTGGCCACTAATTAATTTGTCAACATAATTGTCCAGGTACCAATAGGTGACCAACCAGAGGATATTGAGAACCAAATTAGGAACCTCATAATCAAATACATTTCCAACCCGAATTCAATCATTTTGGCTGTGACCGCCGCCAACACTGACATGGCGACAAGTGAAGCCATCAAAATGTCCAAAGAAGTTGATCCGGACGGCAGAAGAACATTGGCTGTGGTTACTAAACTTGATCTCATGGATGCTGGTAACTATATTATCTCATGCTATCATTATTTTAGAATTTACTATAATTTGAAAAGTTACTATTATATTCCTTCATTAGTTGTCTTTGATGTGTGCTATGTATGGAATGGAATTCTTGGTCTTAGACTATGGTGCCAGTCATTTGATCAAACATTATAATTTATATTATAATTATACACCACCAATCACCCAGACGGCAAGGCCCACGCGTGGGCAGCCGTAATCGTGAGATCTAGTATTAAGCACTACGAACTTCCACAGTTTAGAAAAGCTCACATCCAGGCAGCATCAATTGCTGTAGAAGATAGGAATGGGGCATTTAATATTGCTGCTGAATATTGCCCGCCGAAACACAAAGTAACCGCCGATCAATATGACGAGCTCTTCGGGACTCTAGGTTCCCGTTTCATCATCGGAGGAGATTGGAACGCCAAACACACGCACTGGGCCTCAAGACTTATTAATACAAGAGGCCGAGAACTCAAGAAAAGCGTAGATGAAAACAAACTTATTACGATTTCTACGGCAGAACCTACTAATTGGCCTACTGATCCGAATAGAATACCAGACGTGATAGACTTCTTTATTATGAAAGGACTATCCAGGCTATTTCACCACGTACAGATATGTCTAGATGTAGACACAAGTCATGTCCCAGTAATACTAAAGATTGGCACAACTGTTCTCAAAACTGTCAATACCTTAAAACTGTACAACAAACGTACAGATTGGGACGCCTTTCGAGAGTTAATTAGTAAAAATCTCCAACTGAAAATTGCACTTAAAACAGAATCTGATATCGACGACGCAACCAAAATACTAACAACAACAATCCAGGAATGTTGCTGGAAGTCCACGCCAAGGACTGCACAAAAACCGATACATCGCAAAGTTTATTCAGAAGAGATACGTCAAAAGATACTGGAGAAGAGACGACTTCGAAGAGTTTGGCATACTAGTCGACATCCGACTGATAAAACAGCACTTAACAAAGCAACCAAGGAGTTAAAATGCTTAATATCACAGGCCAATGACGTCGCTCTGGAATCTTACTTAGAGGGTCTCTCCGCCACAAAGGCAACAAACTATTCCTTGTGGAAGGCCTGTAGGAACTTTGATCGGCCACTGCATCACAAGCCTCCATTGCGAACATCCAATGGAAGTTGGGCTAAAACCGGCCAAGCTAAAGCGGAGGCATTTGCAATCCACTTAAGCAAAGTCTTTAAACCAAATGACCCAGGGCCGAATGTTAACGAAGCAGACATCGACTCGGCATTAAACCAGGACTACCAACTTGAGCTGCCCATAAAAGCGGTAACGCCCAAAGAGATCGCTACAAATATTAAATCAAGCGTCAATAACAAATCACCTGGATTCGATCTAATTGACAAAAAAGTTCTAGAAGAATTACCACGTAAAGAACTAGTTTTTATGACGAAACTGTTTAATGCCATTCTAAGATTAGGATACTATCCGGACTTATGGAAAGTTTCTCAGGTGGTGATGATCCATAAACCTGGTAAACCACCTCATGAGGTCACCTCGTATCGACCAATTAGTCTGCTGCCTATAATGTCAAAGCTTTTTGAGAAGTCGCTACTAGACAGACTTACATCTGTTCTCAAGGAAAAATCTGTGATTCCGGACCACCAGTTTGGATTTCGGCAGGAGCATGCCACCATCGAGCAGGTTCACAGAGTATGCAGGGCGATTAGAGGGTCATTCGAAAGAAAAGAGTACTGCTCGTCAGCATTCCTTGACATACAGCAGGCCTTCGACAGGGTCTGGCACAAGGGACTGCTTTACAAAATTAAAACTCTGTTACCTCATTCATTTTATCCTGTTCTCAAGTCCTACATATCCAACAGAATATTCCAGGTCAGAGAAGGGGACTGCACGTCAGGTTTTCACGACATATCAGCAGGAGTACCTCAGGGTTCCGTCCTTGGACCCGTGTTCACATCAGACCTACCACAAAATCCAAATGTCACAGTGGCCACCTTCGCTGACGATACGGCCTTACTTGCCTCGGACAAGTGCCCAGAAAAGGCCTCCAAAATTTTACAGAACAGCCTTAACGAAATGGAGAAATGGTTAGCAAAATGGAGGATAGCTGCTAACGTCACAAAATCTGTGCACGCCACCTTTACCCTCCGAAGGGGCAACTGCCCGCCCGTCAAGCTAAACAACACACAACTCCCACACCAAGACACGGTGAAATATCTGGGAATGCATATAGACCGAAGGCTTACGTGGCGAAAGCATGTACAAACGAAGAGGGACGAAATTAACGCTAAGTACAGGGAACTCTACTGGCTGCTTGGCAGAAACTCAAAACTGTCTACTGACAAAAAGCTACTCATCTACAAGTCAATTCTCAAGCCAGTATGGACCTATGGGATTCAACTGTGGGGTTCTGCAAGTGAATCAAATACAATGATCCTGCAAAGGGTACAAAACAACATACTGAGACAATTGTCTGATGCAGCATGGTTTGTAAAAACGACGGAAATCCACGATATACTGGACATTCCAACGGTCAAAGCTGAAATCGATGCACATGGCATCAAGTACAGAGCTCGACTGCAGAGGCACCCTAATCAACTCGCAGGACAGCTTGTCATCCCCGAAACCTTGCGTCGCTTAAAGAAGCGACGGGACATCTTTGACTGACAAAGTCACATATGAAAAGGGCTGGCTTCACTGGGAGCAGCGCCCTGAAACTCATTACTCCTTTACACAACATCTGCTTATAGTCATTAAGACTGATTGCATGATAAACATACAAAAAAAAAAAATATTATAATTATACATAAATTATGAAAATATTTTGGCGCAATGAGAATCAGGTAGCAAAGGAAAGCGCTTCCTGCCGACCGAGGTGTTAGTGGTCGGGGACTATAGTCCTAAGGAATACCGTCTGGGTGTTCTATATATAGTTAGTCAGATAGAAAACTAACCTATCGCGGTTCAGGATTGTATGGAGATTCGGATGTTGTATAGAGTTAGGCTGTCAGCGCCATGTAGTCGTTCCGGAGCCAAGTTGAGTTGTCATGTGCATCGCCACATTACTCCCCGCCGAAGAACCGTAGGTTGGTTGATGCAGGTTCGAAGTGTTCATTGTGCTCAGCAGTCTGTGCTTGTTTTGAGTTGAGTTGTGCTTACAAGTGTGCTTCTTGTGTCCACACGGTGAGCCGGGATGAGCGTGCGCAAGGTCCACAGTGGCTCGGGACTGCGGCGTATCAAGTCCACGGTGCGTGCGGAAGAGGTCCAGTGGTCCAAGTTGTGCCGGGATGAGCGTGCGCAAGGTCCACGGTGGCTCGGGACTGCGGCGTGCCAAAGTCCACGGCAAATCTCCACAGTGGCTCGGGAGATGAGCTGGAGCTGGATTATGCCGAGGAACCAGGTAGACTATAGCGGTCTGCGGTGGTGTCCATGAGGCAGAGGTGTGATAAGCAGACTTGTTAGAGACTACTGAAGGAGGTGATGAAGCTCCAGAGTGATGATGAAAATCACGTCGGGGTCACCAATGAGAATCAGGTAGCAAAGGGAAGCGCTTCCTGCCGACCGAGGTGTTAGTGGTCGGGGACTATAGTCCTAAGGAATACCGTCTGGGTGTTCTATATATAGTTAGTCAGATAGAAAACTAACCTATCGCGGTTCAGGATTGTATGGAGATTCGGATGTTGTAGAGTTAGGCTGTCAGCGCCATGTAGTCGTTCCGGAGCCAAGTTGAGTTGTCATGTGCATCGCCACAATATAATAAAACATTTCATTCATGGGTAGGCACTAAAATTACAGCTATCTCATTACCATGTTGTTTATTAATAAATACCACAGTGACCTTGATATGTGGTCAGGTGAAGGAAACATTCACATTCATATTTATTATGACAACAGAAAAAATATTGGCAAACATACCTACATGTGTGATATTATTTAAAAAAGAAATATTGCATAATTTGAGGACATTGAACCCAAGCAGGCATTTCATGTTTGTATAATATTGTTTACGTATGAACAATCGCTGTTGTGGTCAGGTCTTTTATTAATTCGACAGAGTGCATGCGAACAGCGATCCTTCGTCGTCCCCATTAGCGGTCTGGGGACCACGCGGAGGTTTTAGTGGGTATACTACCACCAAGGAGTCCCACATAGCCTGCCGCGGTATCCATAAGCATTTCCTCCGCGAAAAAAGTATTTTATTAATAAAAGGACCATGACATGTCTTGAAAGTTTTATTCCTTTTTCGAGTCATAAAGCCAGTTTTGAATAAACTTGCCTTCCATGCTCTTAAAATTATTGACTGTCTCGTATTATATCATAATAATAATAATAATATAACTCTTTATTGTACAACACAAAGTAACACAATAATATATGACTTTCCTGTTGGCAGGCACATATTTCTACGTCATTAATTAGGGGCTAGGTTTATGTTTACAGCACTGTTCAGTCATGCATATGAAAATAAATTCTAATAAGATGATCTTATTCCAGGCACTGATGCTATTGACATCCTGTGTGGGCGGGTGATCCCGGTAAAGCTGGGCATCATCGGTGTCGTCAATCGATCGCAACAGGACATTATCGATAGAAAAACGATTTCGGTGAGTGTTATCTTCGCGCGCATCGATCTTATCGGACAATTGATTGCTTTAATATATTCTTAAATCTTGTGATCAGAAAACAATCACGCAAATGTGTGCTGCTGCGTGGCTCTATTATCAGTTTTACCGCTTGTCAAATAAAGAAGCATTCAATGTAATGAGCATGTTTTTTCACAGTTTAGTAAGTGCGGACACATTTACTACTAGAACAGTAGTACAGTTAAAGTTATGTAGCAAGTAAAATGATTTTATTTACCCAAAAACGAAGAGGTCATACGTTTTCAAAACGTGTTTGTATTGCAGGATTCTCTAAAAGACGAAGCAACGTACTTGCAAAGGAAATATCCGACTATAGCCACTCGCAATGGCACGCCATATTTGGCTAAAACTCTGAACAGGCTCCTTATGCACCATATAAGGGATTGCCTGCCTGAACTAAAGGTATGTAATAAATCTTCGAATTCTTCGCATGCGTGTCATCCATACATGCGGGCTATCCATACATAAACTTACAATTAACTAGCTTAGGGTCTTTTTCACAACGTCCAAGTAAGCACCACCCAACGGATAATTTAAATAAAGATCGTCATTTTGTATGAAGCATATGGCAGATAGCAGTAACTGGAACTAACTTGGAAATGTGTAACAGGCCCTTAACCTGTTAATATTTAATGTACCGATAATAATAAGATACTCTATATGGTATTACCCTTTATTATAAGAACAGGTAGTAATTCAACTACCCCAACTTCTTTGTCATCATCATTATTAACTAAAGAACGTCCACTGCTGAACATAGGCCTCCCCCAGTCCCCACGGTTTTCCACATCGAACGGTTATTCTTTGTTATGCAAATGAAAAATGATTCCGACTGTCGACCATCATGTATACTCCCATTTACTAAATCGCGATTGACAGGTCCGCGTCAACGTGATGATATCGCAATTCCAATCTCTACTCAACTCCTACGGGGAGGACGTCTCGGACAAGTCGCAAACACTTCTGCAAATCATCACGAAGTTTGCCAGCGCTTACTGCTCGACCATTGAGGGGACGGCGAGGAACATCGAGACGACCGAGCTGTGTGGCGGCGCTAGAATATGCTATATCTTCCATGAAACCTTTGGCAGGACGTTGGACTCTATACATCCTTTAGTTGGTGAGTAATAATGAGTTTGTTGTTAATAATAATATTGATAAAATAATTATTGCAATCTATTTTCTATTATAATTCCACTGTAATCTATTTACGGCCAGTTTCACAATGTCTGAATAGTTTCCATTAGCGTAATCTGTCCACTACTTCATACGAAATGATAAATGTATATTTAAATTATTTGTTGTTTATTGCTTATTTGTCCATAGTGAATCAGGCCCTTGGAATGCGTTGTTATCAGAGTATAATGTTATGATTAAGTTTTACTTGCAATATAAAATCTTTATCTAATTTTCCCTATGTAAGTACATAATACTTGTAGTACACAAACTTAAAACAATGGGTTTGCATTCCGACTTCAGTGGGAAGCAACAAGAGCTTGACACTGCGTAACACGTTTATTTATAAACACTTGGAAATCAATACTCGCGTATTGTATGGCTTATCGTCCAATTACTCTCACTGCTTTCGTTTGAATGTGACTTTATGTCTATTTCAAGATCCACACCACTGTTTAACACATTAGGCGCCATTATGGTCACTGGTGTCCCCCAAACAATATTTTTTTATTGTGTCAAGTTTCGTGGCAGTCAAAACCTTAAAAATCAGTTTCCCGCCTCTTAATGATTACCCACCCATTATCCTGTTTTACTATCTTCAGCCTTCGTCTAGTGCTGATGTTGCTGCGCTACCCAACACCAGTAAGCCTAACATGCACGCCTCGATAGCGTTTATCGCGTCGATAAAATAATTATATTTCCAAAACGACATGTTTTCCCACATAATTTTTTTCTTGTCGGGCAATCCTTATTACTTTTAAGAACAAATACATACATTAAAGTTAGTAAAAACCTTTATAATTAAGTACAAAACTTACTAAACAGTGCTCTTGCTGGACATTCATTGCTTTTATTCGAAGTTTACCTATAAATGAACATTTCTGCCCCAACGACAACATTTTCGTGTGGCTCTGCATCACACATGTGTTGCAGAGCCACTTACGCTCAATTCATCAGTGGCAAAGTGACGTCCGTAACAGTTATTCTACGTTTCTCCTTATTCCTTCGATCTCGTGAAGAAACACCTAGCATATCCCTCTTTATCGCCCTAACCAGTACGCTTATCAATAAATGTAACCCAATAAACGCTTTTTCTTTCTTCCTTTCAAATGGATTGTGTCTCTAGGACTCACTCGCATGGATATCCTGACTGCGATCCGCAATGCGACGGGCCCACGCCCCGCTCTGTTCGTGCCCGAAGTGTCGTTCGAGCTTCTAGTCAAAAGGCAGATCAGGCGGCTGGAAGACCCTTCGCTTAGATGCGTGGAATTGGTAAGTTTGGTTTAAACTTTTATACGAGGTTATCGCAGCGATTTGGTAGTGAATTAGGAATTAAGTAATCTACGGAGCGGTCGAGTTTGGTTGGTTGACCATTCTAACCGTTATAAGCGACGTATATCACGATCATTTCCGTGCTTGGCAGTTGGCCCCGTCTAATCTTGATTGATACTAGTCTTAAGCTTCTTCAGAGATTTCTTCAGTGGCTCGATAAAATCTGACAGATAGGCGGGTTGCTTGCTTGTCTTGCAAGCATGAGGGGTATGATAAAACTAATTTAGTAAATTGCCCTTTTCATAAGTGGCTAAGATAACTTTCTGGATGAAACATGTTTAATCATATGTATTCAACCATTGGTAATGATTTTTATAGTTAGTTAAGTTAAATCGATAAAAAGAACAACCTTTAGTGAGGTAACCAATCAACATAATCCTTTAAGTTTTAAACTACTGAGTAAATTGGTCAGAGTTTTCTCGACCGTTGCTCGGTTGGTATGTATAAGTGCTCGTTCGCAAAGTAAGTGTAAACAAAAACCTTCCCGCCCACGTTACTGTTTCGGTCAAGTTTTAAATTGCTGTCTTGCCGCTTCCCCTCAAGATATATATAATAATAATGAATCGTTTATTTCAGACCAATAAAGGTCGGACCGCATTTACGCATCATGGCGCTGCGCGTCAAAATATTATCTTTAAGCAACTGTTCTGCGACGCGCAGTGCAGCGCCGCCGTAAGGCGACATACGCCATACAAAATTACTAAAAGAATAGTTTGACGCTTTGTGTCGCGTCGTGCAGTGCCGCGCAAATGCGGTCCGACCTTAAAGATCCATCTAGTTGTTAGTAACATTCAAACGTTAAAACAGGCTCCAATAAAAATGATGTAGATAAGCATCATACGTAATCGGTACGGTCCGTGCGCGCAGGTGCACGAGGAGATGCAGCGCATCGTGCAGCACTGCGGCACCGAGGTGCAGCAGGAGATGCTGCGCTTCCCGCGCCTGCACCAGCGCATCGTCGACGTCGTCACGCAGCTGCTGCGCACGCGCCTGCCCGCCACCAACTCCATGGTGAGACTGCGAGCTGGGTTATGTCCATCTTCGGGGGCTATAGGCGCCCTGTCTGCCATTTAATTTTCATCAGTCTGTTAGTACGATTATTCTCAGATTGTTCTGATCCAACTGACGCCAGCCGATGATGTAACCGCTGCCGTAGAGTTCAAGTACACTATATCGCCGTCGTTTAGTATACGCGCCAGATGCGCCGCTATATCGCCATGAGCGCCCGACTTTACTGTGCGATGCTGCGGTGTGTACACTACAAGAGTTACTCGTTGAGACTCTCAAAAAAGAAAAGGTTATGTATGGCTGGAGTACCGGATACTTTTATAGAAATTATGCCTAATTTTCCCGATACCAACCAAGTCCACTAAACGTAAAAAGCAATGAATAGCATTAAACTACACTAAAAGCGTCGACATCCAGTGTTATCTCTTTTAACTCAGAGACGAGTCTCTAGAGACTCATTCGGCAGTAAATATTCTGCGGCTAATTACAATTAAGATTGCACTATCTCCGATTAATGTTAACTTACCTCACTACCCTAAAACCTCACATAATATTTTGTTACAAATGAACTTATCTTTCCTTCTCCAGGTGGAGAACCTGGTGGCGATCGAGCTGGCGTACATCAACACGAAGCACCCGGACTTCCACCGCGAGGCGGCGCTCGTGTCGGGGCTGCTCAAGAGCACGGACGACGACACCAGCCCGCTGTTCCGCCACAAGCGCGCCACGCCCAGCCCGGTAGCCACCATGTTCAAAGTATATACCGCTCTAGTGTGCCTGTTGCCTGTTGCATGTCGGGGGTGGGACGCTAACCTGTCACTAATGAGGTTCTCGGGTGAGTAGTGGTGGAATGATCGCACGTAGAGACGATGCCACGGTGGAGTTTGTAAACGGACTAGAAAATCCTAAGTATAGCGAGGGACTGAAGGTTGGCCCAAAATAAAAGACACCTTTGTGCCCGCCCTTGAAGGGTTTCAGAGTATTCACTTTCTGCGAGGCGTACCGTTTTCTATCACCCTTTGTAGGACTTCTGAAGTACACGCATAGAAAGCTGGATTTACATTGTACGATAAATAGTTATAAAACCGGCCAAGTGCGAGTCGGACTCGCGCACCGAGGGTTCCGTACAAACCTGCAAGGTTTACAAAGTTCGTTGATTACGACAATCGAGTCATAACTATGGTATTTTTATTGCAAAATGAAATTCATAACATTACAATGGGGAAAGATGGAGGAGCATAAATTTAAGACAAAGATCTCTTTATCGTTTAAGTAATCCTTTATTTTATATTAACACATATCATTTATCTATAATATAACTGAAACACTTATACTAGCCTTGCAGCAGACTTGCGAAAATTCTTTTATTAAAGTTATTTATTTACTAAGTTTTTTAGTCACTATTTAGAAATCTGGTTCTAAAATATTAATTTTAGATCTAAGTATTTGATATGAATTTCAACTTGATAGTTCTACGCGTTCATGAGGAAAAAAGTAATAAGTTTATATTTATTAAAAAATATATATTTTGTAATGTAACTAAAAATTTAAGGTTTTCGGAATTTTTCCTTTATGTGTGCTATAAAACGTTGCTTCATGCCAAATTTCAAGATTCTAGGTCGACTGGAAGTACCCTTTAGGTTTTGATTCCCTTGCGAGTACTTGCGAGTTTCAAAATATGCAGCTTAAATTGTTGTTTCTTTTGATTGCGTTGACATAGAAGTTTGATTTTGTTACAGCTTAAAGGTATTATAGACCTGAGTATTTGGTATGAATTTCAATTTAATACCTCTACGCGTTTATGAGGAAATGGGTAGTAAGTTTAAAATTATTAAAAAATATATATATTATGTGATGTAACTAAAAATTGTTTTCGTAATTTTTCCTTTATCTATGCTATAAGACGTTGCTTCGTACCAAATTTCAAGATTCTGAGTTCACGGGAAGCACCCTGTAGGTTTTGATTCCCTTGCAAGTGTCGAAAATTTGCGGCATAAACGGCTGTATCTTTTGATTGCGTTGGCTTAGAAGTTTGATTTTTTCACAGCTTCAAGGGACAGTAGACCTGAGTAATTGATATAAATTTCAGCTTTATACCTCCACGCGTTCCTGAGAAAAAGGGTCTTGACAGACGGACGGACGGACGGACGGACAGACGGACAACAAAGTGATCCTATAAGGGTTCCGTTTTTTCCTTTTGAGGTACGGAACCCTAAAAACTGTCTTCAGTCTACAATCATACACATTCATGTTCGTTAACAAACTCATCTTTAACACATTTAATGAGGCTAGATCATCAAAACACGTACACGTATTGCATTTCCATTTACATATTATCCATTTTATTGCTACAAGCAGACCTACTTTATCTGCAGAACCAGCGGGCCTAAGATGTGAGCCTCTTAACCGTTTATCATGGCAACCCATAAATTTCAAACCTCTTTTTTATCTTTATTAAAAAAGGTTTTGACTGTTTACGAACCCAGTGTCCTCGTCCTATCGATCCGTGAGGCTTTAACGTACTCATATATTTTTAAAAGCAAAATAAACTATTTTATCGAGACGATAAACGGTATTTTAGCTTGCATGTGAGGCCTAGGTATCGTATGTATGTATGTAGATATGAGTTTTTTTTAAAACACTAGTCATTGTCTTGCACTTATTCTTTTACCGTTATCTACAATATTTTATTGCACAATGTTATTTCTTTTACTTTTTATCTAGCGCACAAAAATAGCTCGTAGATAGTACAATACTTATGACTTGACGATTATTTAATTCTGACCGCTCTTATAAAATAACTTTTTATAGCTGTTTCTACGACAAATGGGTGAAAGGGGGTCCACCCTAGTACTCCTAGGAAGTGTATGGGAAGCCTATAATCAGGTAATATAGCCCAATAGTGACCTCTGTGTGAGCTAGTGCTGTAAATTACAAACCTCATTAGTGACATCTTCCCAGATACAAAACTAAACCATGTAAATGATAATTCAGCTTTTTAATATAAACTAAGTGGGCTCTCTTTCAACTTTGTGCTGTTGAACTATCACTAGATACCATCGTTTATGTTTGCCGCATGATGCGATTGTTTTATACGTAAGTACATATTATCATATGCAAAATATCCTCAAATATTAAACTGCATGTCACATGTATTCCAGCACGTTGCAGCGATTACGGATGGACAAGAAAACAAGTCGCCTACTCAACATTCTATAGAATCCCCAAATACTCCACACGTGAGTGTTCATTTTATTTATTTTACTAATAATTTAAATCTCGATTTGCGTCATAAATTTAATTAAAAACAAGCAATAAATAATAATTGTAAGAAATATCTTACTATTGGACGTCACCTATTCGTTTTTATTACCGATAAGAACCTAAATACAATGCGAGGCACACTGGATGTGTTGCGTCTTTCCAACGCACTGGGTGCCACACAAAGGCTGCGATATGCCACGCATGGCATACGGTGTGTTGAAATCATTGCGTCGTGACGACGCAACGCATCGTCAAGGCCATGCGGCAACGCTCTAGAGTAGCGGCTAGGACGCGTCAAAACCGGTATATATGAACAACTACACGTCTTCGCGTCGTAGCCGCTACCGTCCTTTTGCTTCTAATTTTGAGCTTTATTCCTTAGTAACCTTTAGTAGTTGATAAACTAACCTGTCATAGGTGAACGGCACACCCGAGAATAAAGTGTTGACACCGCAGAAACCCGTCAACCTGCTGCCGGAGGTGCCCTCACACACCTCGCGCAAGCTCTCCGACCGCGAGCAGCACGACTGCGATGTCATCGGTCAGTATACACACACAGCGTGACATAAATGCATTAGAATAGTTAAATACGGGATCGCTACCATGCACCTTATTATTTATGAGTTTCCGATATTTCGACACCGTTAATCGTTAGTTACACCGTTTGCAACGGTGCCGAAATATCGAAACATGGTAGCAATCCACTACAAATAAACTACATAAATACACACTGATCTGATTCACGACGTCACTCTGTAGAACTTTTTTCCATGTTCTTTGCTGATAAACGAAAAACAAACAACGTAATATGATTTATTCTATATGCTCTATGAATTTATTTTCTCGTTTCCTATCTCAAATACAAATAAAACGCCCTAAATATTTCGCAAATGTTATCTTCTATAAACACACCAGTTGCTCTCGCGGAGTAAACTATTAGCACCGCGGGCTCAAAGAAAACCTCTACAGAGCTCATTCATAAAAAAGTTCAAAATAGGTGTCAATTATTGAGCTCATAGTAAAAAGAAACGAAAACTTGAATAAGTTTTATACACTCACTTGGACATTCCCAAATAAGTGCAGTTTAATCTCTTATCGTTTCTTATCCCAGAGACAAAAGAACTTATAATTATTTATCTTCGAGAGTGTTATCGGAAAACAGGCTCACCGTCAAAAATGAATAAATCCTCTAAATTATTTTGAGCCACACATATGTCTTGTGTTTAAAATATCACCAGAACATCACTAACTAATAATAATGTCCCTTTGTTCATGAAACATAAGTTCACAACAAGCTTGATAGTGAATCATGTACCCTTAATAACACATTAATTTATATTCATAGCATCACATCAGATGAATTGTTTTTTTATGATGCTAGGTGGACGGAGCGACCCCGCGACGTATAACGTTTACTCAAAGTCCGTTGAAGGCACCACGATGATGCATTTGAACCTAATGGGTGACTTAGTGGGTGAGAACGCATAGCGTCGATACAGCAACGCTTTACTCATTTGCTCACCTTTCCGACCACCTACCATTGATCTATTAGCTTACCAGCAGTGCTTTTGATGTTAAACATTGGGCTTCATTCCGCGACTTAAACTGCACAGTTTAATCTCAGCATTAATTCTACATAATGTTTACCATACTGCAGATCTACATGACTAGTTCATACGGCATGCCAGCAGACGCATTACAATCTTACTTTTTTTAACTTCAAAAAATAGAAAGCGAGATATTACATGTTGTATTAAATTATGTAGATGCATTATTATATTAAGAAAGAATCCATAGATGTGTTGTTCAATGGCTGTACAGTGCGACAAGGATCTTCTGACCAATAGATGACATTGACAGGGTGCGCAAGCATTCAATAAGGTACCGAAAGCAAGAAAATCTCCCTTGATTCAGGGAGTCTATTATTCATTAAGGGTCTTTTTTACCCATCCATGGCGAAGTCAATGAAAAGAATTCTTGAATGGAAAGGAGACATTTTTTCTGGGCCCAGTAGCAACTTGTAGCGTCTAATAATGACATTGCACCCTAAATTAATAACTTATTTTTTTAAGACAAGTAGACGAAAGATAACGTTTAAATGAAACTGGAATAATATAATCGAAATAAAAGATGCGTTGTGTTGACTATTTTTCATCACGCCATTCCTCCTTTACAAATACGTGAAAAGGAACGACGGGCTGGGGGCGTATTGCGATGCAGTTTTGACAGCTAAAACGCTCTGATTTACTGTCAAATAAGCAATTCTTATTGCAATTTCGCATTATATTGATAATATTACTATAACATAACAATATAAATATTAATATTCATACCATTGTAGTATTATTAGAATATTATTATATTGATAATATTCGTTTACACTGAGTCGGAATTGATCTGCCTCAGAATTGAACGGATTAAGTTGGATCGCAATACGCCCCCTGGTCAATATAAAAACAATATCAATTATTTCAAGAACGCGATTTTGTTTAGATTACATTTTTTCTACTTTTATTTATTTTAAACAATTGGAATCTCCGTATAAAATATTTTAATTGTTTTTTTTAAGATTTTTGCATAAAATGGTTATCTAGTAAAGCCGTGAAACGGATAGCAACTCTGACAGTTATCACTGACATTGACAGGAATGCCTGGAGTGTCATTTGTCACACTTTCCGTTTGGCGTTTGGATTTCCGTCACCTTCCGTTTGTTTTGAATTGAGTGTTTGTTTTCTCCGGATTTTTAACGAAAAAAAAGCATCAAGTACGGCCCCCATTCTACTGAACCGTTATTGTGTAACTGTGCAGAGAGATTTCAACGACAGTGATTTTCAGAAACGACTGAAAATGTGCGTCACCTGGTACGTGTGTGGATTTAAGTTATGATGAATTTTCAAATATTCCCGTTAGATAACGAAAAACTAATATTGTTATTGTTTTTAGGACATTATAAGGAACAATTAAATATATGTTTCATTACTAGACGTCACAATTTATGGGTGGGCCCATCCTCCATACAAGAAAAAAATGTCTCCTTTCGTTGATGAGATTTTCTACCATAAGATGCATATCATGTATGTTCAACCACAAAACTTTATTTTAGGTGTTTAGCTCTACGGTATTTAAAAACAATCATATTATTAATTTAAACAGAACACGTACGAAAATAAAACAAAAAAGGAAAATCGGAAAATCTCTTGTAAGGTTGGGGAGATTTCGCTACACTCGATCTGGCAACCGGATTTTTGTATTTGACAGCGTTAGTTCCGACTCACCGTTGGCCAAAAGATCCGTGTCGCACTGTACACAATGCTTGAACACGTCATATAATCTATCTATCTATTACTAACAAAAAAGCTAACAAATATCACTCATGCACATCGTAACTAACTCAAATAATAAACTGTTGTGCGCGGGCGCAAAGAGTTCATTTAATTCAATACTTTTCTATTACTATTGTAAATTTCCAATTTTGTTTTTAAAAAAATACGCGTAAAATGCACAGCGTTTTAAGCAGACTGACTGAATAAATGTCTTCCTTTTTATGCACATGGAGTAGAATTACGTATTAACAGTCGCCTACACATCAGGCTAGGTATGCGTTTTTATTTGCAAAATCATATTTATTACTACACATAAAATTCCCCAGTGTTTCGTATGATATGCTGTATGTCGTCTGTACATATTTTTATAGCTTTAGTGCTGCGAATTTCACTGTGTGTCCATTTTCATTTTATAAAATGCTATGGGGACAGCAAAGTATTATGTTGTTAGCATCTTTTACAATAATTGATTAAAAAATAGCAATCGTCATTTCGCATCATTGTTAATCACCATGGGACCCAGAGTTATCACCGCACTCATTTTAACCACAAACAAATTTTTACAGAGCGGCTGATCAAATCGTACTTCTACATCGTGCGCAAGTCGATCCAGGACTCTGTGCCTAAAGCTGTAATGCACTTCCTCGTTAACTACGTGAAAGACAACCTGCAGTCGGAGCTGGTGACGCATCTCTACAAGTCGGATCAGGCTGAGAGCATGTTGAATGAATCCGAACACATCGCTCAGAGGAGGAAGGAGGCCGCTGATATGCTCAAGGTAAGACTTTATAGAGTAACCCCCTTATTCATAATAACTCAAACGGTCTTTTAAACCTATTTTAGCTATTACACTGTTTTGTCTCATTCTTTTGTTGGCGTTGTCATCATTTGACAGAAAGTGACAAAACAGTGTAATAGCTAAATAGGTATAATAGACCGTTTGAGTTATTACGAATAAGGGGGTTAAAAGATAATACCACAATTGCTGCAAAACTACAAAGCACACTACGCAGGCATTTTCTTAAAATATATCTGTTTGGATAGTTGAATTTAAATCTGATCAATTCTTAATTTGTATAATTTTAATTAAAATATAAAACTCTTGACTTCAGAATAAACCAAGCGTGCCTAAAACAGAGTAAATAATAGAACAAGCTCACTCAGAAGAACCCTGATCACTCTAACCAAGAAGATAATATCACAGCGGTTTCACTTAACATTGTTTTTTTTTTCGTCGAATTTATTCATTTTTGTTTTGTTGCAGGCCCTGCAACGCGCCGGGCAGATAATCAGTGAGATCCGGGAGACGCACATGTGGTGATGGTCGCCCGATCGCAGAGACTCTAGTCCTTGAATTAGTGAATTGAGCCGCGGGCTCTGTACATACGCCTTTTAAATTATGTGCATTAGCTCTTTTTTTTTACTTGCGAATTTTTACACATACATTTGCTTTTAGCGTCTTTTCTGCAGCTCTCTCTAATAAGTATTAAGTGTTCTGCTATTCATAATTAGGTTCCCAATTAACCAATGATTTTGTCATGTAAAAAAAACCAAAAACATGGAGTGGAAAAAGAAGTTAGAAGCAAATGCATGTTAGTTGTAGTTCAAATGATTTAAAACGGTGCACTGCATGCTTGAATGATTCGGACCCTTTTGTCTGAAGTATCCGTGTTTCGGTGATGTTATTATGTAGACTGTAATTAAAATAGAGTATGTACTTACTTGGCAATCTATGTATATTCGACTGTAAGACACAGTGCCAATGTTTTCTTTATCCGATATTATTATTGTTAGACTTTGAAGTAAATGGTCGAAGCTACTTTATTATTGCACAAAATAATGCTGTTTTGACTTCAGTTACCATGTTTCAATAATATTTAGTGATAGGCTTACTTAAAATTGTACTCGATTTTACTGTAGCGTAATCCAGTGATATTACTCATAACCTCACTGCTTTATTTTTATGTATTTACGGCGTATTTTATCTTAAAAACGTCTGCATAAGCGTCATTGATGCAATACAATGTGTGTATTATTTGAAATGATAGCTTTTTGCATTCACAGGGTTGGTTGTTTAAGTTATGATTGCGGATAGAAATGTAGTTAAATTTGATCGTGCAGTAAGTTTTACGATTTATAGTTCCTTTTCAACATGAATTAGTAGCAATTCCGCATGCTGTGTTATTTTTCGTACACATTTTCCAGTCATTTTGTGTCATTGTCCACTCTGTAAGTGATTTATTTATAATAAACATCAATTTAGAGTAGCGAGTATTCCAATGTTGAAATGTATTTATTGTTAGTCCGACGTGTGATTTGCTTTATGTATCAAACGAAACCAATTGAATGTTACATGAAGTAAGATTGTATTTAAAAGTCTGTTATTATTAAAATAGATTGGTCATTTTAAAATGTGTTTTCTTTTATTTTTACAGGCTATCTATATATATAAAAATGAATCCCTATTTCCCTTAGTCACGGCATCACGCCTGAACGGCTGGACCGATTTCGCTAATTCTTTTTTTGTTCTGTTCGTTATTGTCAGGAGAAGGTTCTTATATAAGAAAAAAAATATATATATATATAAGAACGGGGCTGGGATGGGACGGGGCCGGGGGCAAAACGAAGTTGGCTGGGTCCGCTAGTTTTTTATAAGAATATAAACAGTGTTGATATTAATGTAGTGTTTATTAGGATTATAAATAACATTAATGGTATTTACAACCAAAGACAACATCTTAAATAATATAAACGACAGAACTGATTTTTAAAACAAAAATATTGGCCGATTAAAACCCAACTGTAGGTTATAAGATAAATAGGCATAATTCATCTTAAAAGTGAATGTAACATCCACTGATTCTGTTGGAACTAACTAATAACCCCTTTAGGTGGACAAAATGGCGCGCTGGAATAACAAATCCTATTCAGACAAAACATACACAGCCAATAATAACAATTGTAAATTTTAAACTAGACTTAAATGTTATATGCAAGTTCTAAACTACGTACAATATTTTAACCTGGGCCTAGTGAAACATTCTCGCTACAAACCATTGATGGATATCGGCCGCACTCGGAGACGTCATTTAAGTTAATGTTAAGCAACATCTTTTCAAATAGCCTTACGTATTAATATTAAGCGTCACAAGTTTCTTCAACCGTTGAGGCTAATGAATGTCTCCGGGTACGGCTTTAACCCGTTAATTTTCTTACGTAACGAAAACAGCCGAACTGGAAGCTCTTAATTAAATAAGGGTAATAGCGAGGACCCAAGTATACGGCGCGGCACCGTTTACCGCAACAACACGGCGTACCGCGGAGGTGCAGGGCACACCGCTCGGTAGTTTGTTTTGTTGTTGCATAGTGCAATTAGTGTTTTTATTTTTGCATAAAATTTATATTTGTCCATATCAAGACAAAACTGTTATTTTGCAACCATGGTTCTTACCGCCTAACGGTGCGGTACGACGCCCGGATCCAGGGCGCCGCACCGAAGACATGGGTCCACCCACACCCTAACTAAGAGCTTCAATTTAATATCTAAATTGACATCCCTAAAACATTACACGACCATTCATTTAACACTATTTGGAACACACATAAACGAGATTTATTATGAAAGATTTTTTTAGTTAAATTGCTTCTGGGTAGCGTAAGATTTATCGAACTTGTAGGATTTATTCACAGCTACATAACAGGTTACAAGCATTTGCCTAAAATAAATACATAGGTTGATTTCACGACCGACACTATAGGTAAACCGCTTCATTGAGACTTCGCCTGCGGGGTACAGGGGTGAGGGCGGAAAGACGAGAGCGGGAACTGTAAGAGGTGCGGGCGGCGGGGATACACAAGAGACGAAATTTGCGCGGCAGTTCTCAAGATATGTGACGTCAGTGGTCACAATGGTGGTCGTCAGTGTCGTCACTTTATAGCATTACATAACATATTGGAAAAAAAAACGATTCGATACAATTACAATAATGAAAGTGTGTTAAGTCTAAATATAACTATCCAGAGCCGCAGATTTTAATCAATTAATAAAATGGAATCTTAAAATAAGATTGATTTTTTGGCAAAAATAAAAACTTCAAATAACATTCCCTGGTTACTTTTGCGACTTTTTGTTTAACACGTGCATCTATATATCATCTGTATAACTATATATCTCATCTATATATCTAGTTCATATTCATATCTAGTTCATATTCCGCTGAATTTGGATCAATATTTTATTCTAAAATATTCGTATATATTTAGAGCCTTAATTAAAACACTGTTATTTTACAGTGTTCAAAAGGTAGACTTAATGCTAAGAGCATTCTCTTCCCCAGTTATACTTTAGCATAGAATATATAAAAGTACTACAACTTTAGGTCATGTACAAAAATTGTAACAGGAGCAGGAGAATGATGTCAAATAGGAATTTATATAAAACACGACAAAAAAATACAATAATATAGATTTTGTGTCCGAATATACTGCGACTTATCTTCAGACTTCAGTCAGACAGTATTCTCTTGTGTACTTCTGTCAAAGCGTCCGCAACTGTCAACAGATACTATCGCTACCTGTGTAGCGAGCGTACTGAATTTTGAAAAGAATATGCCTGCCTCCCGCACCTCTCACAAACCCCGCTCTCGCCTCCCCCCGCGCCCCTGTACCCCGCAGGCGAGGTCTCAATTTCGCAGTTTACCTATAGATTTAAACAGCTTAGTTAGCCATCCGGACAGTCTTGAAAAGGAATCGCATCTAACCTAACCCAGAACTGTATTAGTATTAAATATGTACCAACTATCCTATCAATAGACTACAAACAACGTCATGGCTTTTTAATACTATTTTTTTAGTAACTTTTAAGTTTATGGCAAGGAATGAGATTTCGAGTTGCGTCCCAACATTTTAGGATTTTTTATAATTAAATGGCCTATTCTTCTATTATCAAAAATACGGATACTACGAGTATTTCATTACAGTATTTAAATGAGAATTTTCGAATAATACTGGGAAACTTTTATAAAAATATGGTTAATATAGTGTATCTAGAACTAACGTTAGTTTGTACTTCATACCTTTATTTAGAGTGCTATTATTACCCCTAACTGGAAATATCAAACGCGATATTATGAATTTAATGGCTTTCTTTCTAAAAAAATATAATGGCATGGCATGGATAATACTTCGCTTTATGTTATTTTTAAGATATGCATTGTGTGAACTATATAATGAGATAAAAATGTGCAGTTATACATCTATCCCCATAGTACAATACCTCTAAACTCCATCTAGTTTGGTAATAATTTGTGATCATTATTCGACATGCCTATTGCACGCATTTATTGATTTTCGTGTTGGTTTTGTACTTAAAGTAATTGTACGACAAACAATACACTAATTTAGACTAATATCGAGATTGTTGATTTCAGTATAATATAATTAAAGCCAAATATATCAATTAGGGAATGGACAAGACATATTTTCTGACACTCTACAACTTAAAAAGTGTAGTCTTTATACAGAAATAATTTGCGACATGTTTGTGACCGTTTCAGATTTTGGCGGTCTTATTCTAAGCAATGAGGTGGGCCGACAATAATATGAAAATATCTGGAACAAAAGTGTCAATCTATCATAATAGGTAAACAGATAGCTATAACATAGCCTGAACGTCTTAGACAATTGTCCTCTCATATAAAATAGGCCTCCTATCCTTCGCGCCTAAACCTAGCTAAGCCTACGAGTGAACAGGCCCTGTACTTGTTACTAGACTACTAGAGTATTCATAACGGCGCTCTCACACCGCCGTGACTTTGCGCGTTCGCGCGGCGCGGCGCTAGGACGCTTGCTTCTTCTCCGCGTCGAGGAGTTTGTCGTCTGCGCAGAATTTCTCCAGCTGCTTCACGTAGTAGGTGTTGAAGTTCAGTCTGTAACAATTTTTTGGTAATGTAACAAGAGTATAAAAGTTAAGATAGCCTAAAACGTCCCACTAAATACATTCAGGTATTATTTGCTACATAATGTGTAATGTAACCTAACCCCAGAAAAATCACCTGAAGGATCAAGTAAAAACTAAAAGACAAATAATCACAGTTACATAATTATACAAAGAGTTCTCGGTAGAGTCAGCTTATCAATAAAGCGAATCGAGGTATGGAGTAGCGGTTTAACGATGAGCGACGCTGCATGCCGACATGTTGCGTCAAACGCTGCGACGTCTGAGCGATAAAGCTCCTTACAATAATGAAGGGGTTGAAACAACTTGTGGTGAACGGAACGTAATTGTGTTGCGTTACAATGTCGCTGCGCTTGTAAGCACTCGGCGAGTTAAGATCATTGCGTCGACGAGCACGACGCAACGTATCGGCATAGCTCCAAAGTCTTGTTGGCTTGTCAATGAATATTTTATTTTATTTTATTTTGTTTGTATGGCTTACTTACAGTCAACATACACTAACTAGTTACATTACATTTCTAATGCTTAGGCTAGGTGTAGTGACTACTTACAAGTAAACACAGCATGCAATATAATAACAAATCTATATTTATAAAAAATCGTATAATAGAGCAGCATCGGGCTAACATTAGGGTGTTCACTCACCGGGCGGATATGTTGAGCAGCTTGTTGGTGTTGTTGTCGCGCGCCATGCGCTCGATGATGGCGAGCACCGACAGCAGCGCGGCCGTGAAGCGCAGCCCGTAGCGAGAGACGGAACGCGAGAAGGAATCCGCCGATGCGCTGCTCGTGGCGCCGCCGCAGCCCTGGCTCTGAGGAACCATGGCAAGGAGGAATTAATATAAGGGAAATGGAAATAAAGCTGTTTACAAAAAAGTTGCTAAAGTGCTGGTGGTCCTGGTCCTGATCCTTTCGAATAAGCCCTAAAAGCTTTTTGCAAAAAGAGGATAATGTAAAATAAAAGCAATACATATAGTTTTTAATTAACCAATTCCGGGACACTATTCCAGACTCAAAAGATGTTTTACTGTTTTCACGCATGTAGGCGTTTACTGTCCCGGAACGTGTTAAGAGTAAACTTTTTAATTTCTAGGTGAATCTTTTGTTTGATCCAACTCGTATGGAATGGTTCTACATATTGATAATACAATGTTTTGAATTCAAAACTAAAAATTACGAAACAAATGAAGTTAGAAACTAACAAACACCGTGTCAATCAATAAGTACGTCAGGTTTTGAAATAACATGGTAATTAATATGACAAATTAATAGTACGTAAGAAGTTAATTTTACAAATAACATTAACATGGAATGACGGGTTACATCAATGACAACACGATATACTCACCGTTGAATTCTAAAATAGAAAAGTCATGAAAGAAAAGTAAGAAAGCGGTTAGGGTTAGGTATGATTTAGTTTCACAAATACTACATGGAAGCATTTAGTTACATTTAATGACTATAAACAACAATGTAAACACATCCTTGCTAATATTTCAACAGAACAGGTCAACAGAATAT
The DNA here is from genome assembly GCA_963584085.1 of Pyrausta aurata. Classification (NCBI taxonomy): domain Eukaryota; kingdom Metazoa; phylum Arthropoda; class Insecta; order Lepidoptera; family Crambidae; genus Pyrausta; species Pyrausta aurata. The sequence goes on along the minus strand of OY757255.1, from coordinate 9,051,694 downwards.
TTTCACCAATCAACAGGTTTGCTACATGGAATAGGATATCATATCACATAGGATAATTATTACCCAATTAAGAATTAGAAGTACCAAAAAGTTAACTTGCATTGAAGTGTAGATTATTCAAGGTTCAACTAAAATGAGCAAGCTAGTAAATTCCCACTATACATCTATTCAAATGTCAAGTGTTTGGTTTCAATATTCTCGTGACAGTTCTACCATAATCTAAGGGTGTGTTCACATCAGTGACTAGTTTAATGTAGTTAAGTACTGAATAGTGCTCTGTCCAATGTACTGCACTTGTGCTATGATCATCGCTGTGGCGGTATACCTCGCTATAGTCTGAACTGTCATACGTCGATCCAAGCATACTGTTAAGCTCAGCGTCCACGAAGTACTTGTGCATCTCCTTTTGCCAATTATCGTGATTTGGTAGCGTTAAAAGAAAATACAAACATAAATTATTGTTAGAAATCATAGGATAATCAACGCGAAAGCGCAATTTTACACATAAAATACAGATATCAGCTTAGTAAATAGGACAAATTAATTAGTATTTAATAATGCAGTTGTAATAAAATATTTCCCATACATATAAATCGGCTACTATACAAATATTTAAATGCGATACATAAGTAAATAATTAACATGTTGCTGTGTAATTTCATAAGTAGATAAATACCTCGTTGGATAATAAAATTATTAATACTTGGTTCATAACAATTTAAAGCAGGTTTTCTTTCAGCGCTAAAGCTTGTGCCATTGTGCTGAAGGCATTAGTACTAATTTTAATGAAATCAAATCATAACTGTTGAAACTACAGCATAGGTAAATTTAAACACATATTTATTTACAATATTAAGCACTAACCAACGGATAATTAAAATATTTAACGTCATTAAGTATTGAGTAGTGGACAGATAACGCAAATAGGAACATTTTTAGACATTGTGAAACAGGCCGTAAGGATCAAAATGGTAGAAGAGGATTTAGAATAGTTAAATATATTGTAACGGCAGTCCAAAGCTATGCCGCATCATCAATGTTTGTGATTGATCGCTTCGAAGTCAAACAATTTATACGATTCACGAGAGCAATCAATATAAATGTTAACCTCACTTGTGTTCTATACATACAAGTAACAGATATTATAATACCAATGATACAGGGATCCTTAAACAACGTGCAGTGTAACCGTCGTATAAGGTTGAAAATCGTACCTGTATGAACGTGCAGAACTGAACACAGACGAGGCACAGCGTGGTGACCGCTTTCAGCAGCTGCGGGCTGGTCAGCATGCAGTCGCCGAGACACGACTCCAGGAAGTCGTTGTGCTTCTCTAGAACCTCGTCCACGTTGTTCACCTAAAATCCGATTAAATTATTGTTACGGAGTATTATTTTAAGCCAGCCTTCTTTCAAGCCAATGGCCAGGCAGCTTACTAAGGCTGGTATGATCCTATCATTCGAAGAAGCAGAACTACGAGGTGCGGTCCAAAAGTGTCCGGCCTAACAATGAAAACAAGTACATAGATATATTTACAAAACCTTTTTTTTTTCTATACACCGTGCTTTTTTAACCGTCTTACAGCCGAAGGCCACTTAAAGTATCCAATAACTACATGTCAAATAAAACTTGGTTATTATTAAGATTTCAAAGACTAAGACATTAAAGAAGATATCAGCACAATTTAGTACGAAACATCCTGTAACGAGCACTACGCGCGGGTCATTCACTCGGCTGTCTAGCACTACTGACCTAGTTTTACGCACGAATAGAAAGGGGCGAGGCGGTGGGCGTCACAAAGGATTGCGCTAGCGCATGATTGGTTAGAGATCCACGTGGACTGTCTTAGATTGGCTAACGGTGCGGAACGCGTGGAGGCGGCAAGGTCAAGGAATGCATTGTTGAAAACGTAAACATTATGAACAGGATGATACATTACGTAACATTACTGTTAGATATTTTTTACACCAAAATTATGTGGAGTGTAATAAAAAAAATAGCATGTCCTAGAGGTTTATTAAGATGGTTACATTACGTGGGCTTCGGGTGTAAGGCGGTTAAAAAAGCACGGTGTATAGTCCCTCTCTATTTCAATGCACTTTGTAGATATCGTGATAAGCATTTCTGTCCCCTTAAAAAATACTCTGAAGTTTTGTCCTCAAAATGGGCGAAAACCGCTTGAGCCACTTCATCATCCGAAAAAAACCGTCTTCCCCTTAAGTCTGCCTTAAGTCTTGAGAACAAATAATAGTCGCTTGGGGCCAGGTCAGGGCTGTAAGGTGGATGGCGAATTTTCTCGAAGCCACATTTTGCTACAGCAGCTTTGGCAATTGCAGCAGTGTGAACGGGAGCATTATTGTGGAGAAGCCGCACACCTCTACTGATTCTTCCACGTCGCTTCTGCTTGATCGCCTCTCGTAACTGCTCAATAAGAGTAGCGTAGTAGCTGCCGTTTACCTTGGTATTCCTTTCTTTAATGTCAATGATCAGTATTCCGTAACAATCCCATAATACCGTTGCCATTATCGTTTTGGTGGATTGCGTTACCTTGGCCTTTCTAGGCGGCTTTTCACCAAGACGACGCCACTTCATCGATTCCCTTTTGGACAGGGGATCATAGTACAAAACCATGGTTTCGTCTCCCGTAACAATCGACTTCAAATAACTTTTTCCGTAACGCCTATACGCGTCTAAAACTTCTTGAGAACACGCTTTTCGCTCTGTTCGCTGCAAGCTCGAAAGAAGTTTGGGTACCCACCTTGCACTAACTTTATTCATGTGAAGATGTTCATGAAGAATCCTAAGTACTGAAGTTTTCGAAAGCACGGTTCTTGCCGCTATTTCTTTAGTCTCAAGTCTTCGATCACTCAGAACTTCCTCTTCCACTAATTTGACACAGTCCTCGGTGAGTACTTGAACAGGCCGGCCGGAGCGGGGTTCGTCGTCAATGGACTCCCGTCCTAAACGAAACTGCTTACTCCATTATTTAACGATGGAAAACGACGGAGAAAAATCCCCGCACACGGCATCTAACCTTTTTTTTATATCGGTTGGACAGATTTTTTCCTTGGTCGGGAATTTGATCATGGAACGATATTCCAATTTGAACATATTGAAAATTTAACCAACTTCCTATCGTTTAAATGCCATAAAATCAAAACCACAAGCAACAGAAACACCAAAATTATACACAAAACAGCGGAAGAAATGACAATCGCGATGACATATTTTTTATTTTATTTTAAGCCGCCAAATTTTTCTAGCCAGAAACTTTTGGACCACACCTCGTACATACAGTAAACCAATCTATTTAAAAATCCAAGAGAGTCTTTACTGTGTGTGCTTTATTTCACACAATTATCCTAACCTAACCATCGCAGTCATGCGGATAGCGACTAATGAAGTAGGTGTAAGGCTTATTACTGAGGTCCTAACAAGAAAATTAAAAAGTATTAATTAGCATTTCATAAGAAATTGCAGAAAAGGGGAGGCAATTATTCTAAATTATGTCATTGTTAATTAAACGACTGATACGTTTGTACAAATAAAAAACCGGTTAAGTGCGTGTCGGACCCGCGCACTGAGGGTTCCGTGCCACCCTTAACTGAATTCAGGGTCCACTTACTTTCACTTAACGAAAACATCACAATATATTGCGACAGCAAAAATAACTTTGTTTTTTATAGTGTTTGTATGAAAGACAAAGTTATATTTGCGGTTGATAAAAATGTGCAATATCTCAAAAACTACTGGTTCGATCTCCTTCAAACCAATTTTCGTTGCAAGTTTTTGTTGAGATCTACATCATATATTTTTTTCAAAATTTTCACTTTCTTAGTTCAAATGTTAGAGGGGGGGGGGGGACGCCCATTTTACCACTTTGGAAGCGTCTATATCTCAAACCTTACACTTTTAGAAAAAATGGTTTTAGAAACCTCAACATCATTTTGAAAGACCTATCCATAGACACCCCACACGCATAGGTTTGAGTAAAAAAAAATTTTAAAATTTTAAGTTTCATGTATGGGAGCCCCCCCTTAAATATTATTTTTTCTTACTTTTTGTATCTGAATCGGAAAGCGGTGAACAAAATACATCTACCTACCAAGTTTCAGCTATGTGATGCTTATAGTTTCAGAATAAAGTGGCTGTGACATACGGACGGACAGACAGACAGACAGACAGACAGACAGACAGACAGACAGACAGACAGACAGACTTGTCGAAACTATAAGGGTTCCGTTTTTTGCCATTCGGCTACGGAACCCTAAAAAGGGCGCTACATACATAATGCTAAAAGTGGATTTAAATGAGCTTCATAATCAGTCCCACAAGACTTTTCTGTTATCATGGTCAGTCAGTGCTCGCATTAAGCGCTGCATACATTGAGCGAACACACTCATCGGCTTTAATGACTCTGACATTCCTCAGTAAACCGATCAACCCCTGTGCTCAGACAAATGCCACCATTGTTTACATATTGGCCAAATGTAGAGTATGAGTAATGCCTTGTGACGTAATGTTGAAAAGCACCGCCTACAAATTAACAGGTAACCGCTCCGCCCACAGCAAAAACTTGAGGCTTTGCAAAAAGTTACAATATGGCTGACCAATGTGACCTTTTAGTAGAAAGAATAGCAAGTTTTATCGAATACAAAAAGAGTGAGTTGGTATTGTAGTCGGAATAGTTACGACCTACGACCTTCTACAGTTAAACGAATGTGGTCGGTAATTGAGTTTGGTCAGCAGAGCAGGATCAGTGAGCGTTCCTCCCACACCGGCGCGCGCGCCGATTCGCGGGCTCACTACCACGACGCAGCCGCGAACGGCGAACGCGCCATGACACCAGTAGACCAGTAACAAGTGAATAAGTGCTTTTGAACTGTGATAAAACGTTTCAGTGATTTTTTTACATTCAGGTGGGTTTATTTTAAAGTGATCACCATTTTAGTTGTGTGTGTTTTCAAGTGTCGACATCGCGGTACATAAAATGTGATATCACTGCATTTTTGCGAGTGCAATCGTGTTTATTCAAACAAAGACAGTTTCAGTGCAAAAATTATAGGTTTAGAAACGTTGAATGCTGTTTAATGAGATTACTTTCCAGAAGGATTAAATGAACTACAATTAGATTACAGGATAGTATCAAACATTTAGACAGAACAGGGATATTAAGAAAATTACATTATGTAAATAAATATTAAATAACATGCGAATGTAACAACCAATACATTTGTCAGCATAAAACTTGTGCAACATAAAACAACTCATGTATCAATTTGCATAAACATTCGTAGATTTTCTCTTGTCAAATATTAGCGAAACACAGCTGGTAACTCATGAATGCAAGTTTTGACACATTAAAAACATGTGTGGCTTGTAAATATTGAAAAGAGATCATCAAATGTGTTGGTGGAGCCCTGTGTCAAGGCTGACCGGTGACGTCACTTTGTGATGATGCGGGGCATGTGGGTTGTCGTCGTATCAGTGACACAGAGCTAAATTGTTGTTTCCCTTCCCTTTGGATGTTAATTGAATACTGTAATGCTCCTCTAACATTAACCGGCGGAGAAACAAAATACTATTGAACTAGCTAATAGTAAAATATTGATTTAAAAGTTCATCCACTACAAGACTCTAAGGCTACTAGGTTAATCACGTATTTTTGCTGCAAACTTAAATGATATTCTATGTTTGCAGCAGAAATACATAGGTAGGCCTCATGCTTAAATTTCCCTCATGGCAAAGACAGGTTCCTTCCACTCCTTTAAAATAGAAACAAACCAAATTGACTCGATAATACAGTACTAAAAATAAACTTCGCGCAGGATATTGTCATAGCAAGTGCACCAATTGAGTGGCAGCCACGCATGCGCGGTTATTGAAACGGACATCGTATCCGGTGACAGTTTCAAATGTTATCGAGACAATACACTCGTTTAGTTGCAAATGCACAAACTGTGTAAGCGCGGTGTAGGGAACATACCTATCAACTATCTAGGTAGGCTAGAGAACCTTGCAGAACAGGTTATTCTAGAGTTTAAGAACTCTAGCCGTTCAGTATCGGTTGTCTGTTTATATTCGTTTGCGGTCAGGCTGTTTCTATATCTGCTTTCGCATAGAACACTCGTTATTTTTATTAAATTATTTTCAAATCATTCAGTTTTCAATTGCTATTGAAGTTTAAATAAGCGATAATAATAAAGCAAGATTGCAATATAATTGTGAACTCTATACAGAGAAATTTTAATAATGCTTGACGGACATGAGGTGGCCTGATCGACCTCTGCCTTTCAATCAGCATTTCTGCTCACGACAGGTGTCGGGCTTCATTGGAAAATCATTAATTGTTGAGACACGATGAAACATGTCTTACCTACATGCAGGCATTTTATTCTCACGCTGATAGCACACTGGATTTATCGAAGTCGCTTGTGAGTAGGTCGTTGTTAATTTGAAAATTGACTGTGAAACACTATCAGATCGGATGATTGAGCGTAAACCTATCTACTACGTGCATTGCTAAATTACGGACTCGTCCAAGCAACTTTAAGCGTAATAAATAACTAACACAAAGAATACATAAATGTTTTATTTTTTTGTAAAGAATATTTCAACTCCATTGATGCATATACTTTATCTGACTATCTTGCTTGTACAGTGTGATTCTTCTTTCTTTCTTTTTCTTTCTCTTCTTCTTCTTGTGCACATATTAAAGTATGGCATTTTATGATCAATTTTATCGCCGAGAAACATATTTAAAAAAATCTAAAAAAAAATGAGTAATGAATTTGTATTGCAGTGTAAACAAACTATATTCAATTTTCTTTATAACATTGAAAACTATTTGCACATCGAATGGTACGTTAGCCATTTTTGTATGAGTATCGGAAAATAAACAATATTTACTAAGTTTAGAATAGTTTGAAGTTATGTATTCTTCCACTGACAAAAACTGGTAAAAACAGATCGATGCAAGTGTACAGTGGCCAGCACATCAGCCTTTACATTTATGTTGAAAAATAGTCCTTATTCCAACAGCATAAGATACCGCAGTGTTTAGCTTGACGTGCTGTCGTCCGTACATTGGCTACCGATGACGACAGTCGCCCACACGACCCCGCATCACCAAATACGGACCTTCAGCCGCCATCCAACTCAATATCCTTTGCATTAATTTACCAGCCCAATTGAAACGATCAACGGTAAACCAAACATGAACTCATTCACGACGGAACCATAAGCGTCAACAATGTCAGAATATATCAATTAGACGCTGCAGTATTTGGAAGTGTCAAACATAATAGCCATCGTCGTAACACTTTACTCAACATAAACAGAAGTTAACGATGGCCCGTATTTTTGTTTACTCGAGAGAGATAGCTCTGTCCTATAGTTTATGCTGAAGCTTATTTATCGAAGTAAATGTCTATCATCTCCTTTGGATTTATAACCGTTATTTTATGATAAGATGTAAACAACGACTGCTCTAATTTTATCAGTAAGTAACATCATAATGGAGAGTTCAACTGAGCTTTGATAGCTAAAAAACTAGAAAAAGTCTAAGCAAAAAGTGCTAATCACAAATCGAGACCGTCGGCGTCGCTCCAGCGACTCGAAATAGAAACTTACTCTTGCACTCCTTACCCGCACTCATTGCAGGGTGTCGTAAAATATCTGGCGTTTCACCCAAATCTTTATGGGCTATTAAGCACTCTATACAGAGTCGTTTGAAATGAACTCATTAACGAACACCAATACCGAAACATATTACAGCGCAAACACTTCGATATCGCCGGCAATCATGTATTTATTGGCCTCCACATGTTGATACGGAATCAGCAGCGGAACTATGATTCATGGTACTCATTGTGGCATGTGCAGTGGCTACTGGAATGTCTGAACAGTTAATCCGTTTTGTTTTTCGTAAGAAAGCGAGAGAAATGCGTAACGCTTTTTAGGGCGAAGCAAATTAAGCACAAAGTTGACAAAAAGCGCCGGCGCTCTCGAGGCGAAGAGGTCCAAATTGAAATGTCGTGTGCGGAACGGAAGGCTTTCGACTGTTAGTTGGTCAAGTACCGGATATGTGGCAACTGAGATCACTGGCAATTTGCTGGGCTTATTCCGAACGCGTACGCATCTCTGGAGTAATATTATACGCAATATGGAAAGTTCTTCTTATCGAGATCGTATTATTAGTCACGTTCTAAGCATCTTTATGATTACCCGAATGGTACATCACATACCTTCACTTACTGCATTTGAAAAGCAACTTTAACTGTTTGGGTACTTTTCTAAGATAGCTAGCGAACATTAACGTAGCGAAGGCTTAATTAAACACAACCTCGTTTAAATTCATAACAGCTTGAATCCGTTAGAGCGATACGATCCGGTTTTTCACTAAACTTGTTTAAAATATTTAATATTTAAATGTAGAGTTACGTGAATGTCCGGATATTAAGTGAATTATAAAGCAGCCGGCAGGTACCTACTACCACATACCTATCATATTATTCGTAAGAACATCATCATAGCTGCATGCTCTTTGTTTGCAATTAAATCACTGACTTCTTTTTCACGCGTTTAAAATTAAATTTAACCACTTTCTGCAATAAAGAAATTGTGATTATTTCGGGCAAGCAATTCATAATGCTATCAAGATTCATGCAAATTGCACGGACAAAATTTATCTCCCGTAAGAAAGTTATACATGAATAGAATGAAGGACATGAAGATAAAATGCTTATTCGGATATATTTTGCATTGAATGCAATAAAATAAGTAATATGATAGGTATGTAAGTATTATTGTGTGCCATACACTTTAAAATTTTTAATGAGCCAACTGAATACTAACTTAACATAAAACAGGAAAAATAATTATTGAACAGACTATGACATCATAAAAACACAAGTTTCAACAAAATAAACTAAACCGAGGTACATAAGGCCTACGAAACACCAAGCACCTAATATTGAGTCACGTCTTAAACCTAATCTCAGTTTGCTTCTTTTGTAAACCGCATGAGATACAGATTATTTATCTGTAATTGGACTTTCACTTGATACAGATGTTTGTACCAGTAGATAATAATGTAAAAAAATAACTTAAGATATATCATTTCAACTTATGATTTAGTTTTGGAGCAATTTGGTTGTAAATGTGGGCGTGGCGAGCAATCAAACCATCATTATTTATTACTACTGTGTCGGTGCCAGTAGCGTGTCAGTACAAATGTTCAGACAGCATCACGTTTTAACTACTTTTTTCCCTTTTAAAGATGAACTTTATATGAACACACCGCCTGTAGAACGGAAGCTCAGCTTTTATTGGAAATGTGCTTGCTGATGCAGTTTGTACAAAACAACAAATAAGATTTGGAGAAACGGCGGAAGGCCTAATTGTTGAGGCGATTAAAGATGAAATTTAAAAAGTAATGTTACCATTACTGATCCCCGAATGTTTAGATATTTAGCAATCAGATATGCACACACTGTATAAAATAGTTAACAATTGCATTCTGCGCCAAAAGTATGATAATGTACAGTTTGAGAATGTTTGAAAGTTTTTCTCGAAACGAAAATAGCAATTTTTCACACTATTTCTAAAGTGATTTTAGATGTATTAAGAAGCAACCATCATATTTTTAGATTTACAAAAGGCCCGTTTAGCACATGAATCATTCCCGCTGACACTTACATATACACACAATAAGGAGCATAATAACATAAATCGAGGGGGTTACTGATAAATAAATATGAATAAGTGCTTATTGACACGTAGAGGTGAGTCAAACCTCTTCAAGGTTTAAGTTCAAGACAGCATTTGAATATGGAGAAACATTAAGGCACACATAAGATCCTGCCAGACCAAATAGGCATGATGAGAATAAGGCTTATATAAATAAATATAAATATGCGCCAGACAACAACCCAATTGTCTAGTTTCGTGGTAAGGAATTTTCTTCCTTGTGTTCCGAAGTACCACACAACGGTTATGACGGGGGCGTCTCCCATAAATACTTAAATACATAACATCCATAACTTAGGTACAAACTTAGGTTCGTGCTCATCACACAAACATTTTCCCCTTGCGGGATTCGAACCCGAGACGGCCGGCGTAATAGTCAGAAGCGCTAACCAATAAACCAAACGCGTCTTCAATAAGATAAGAATAATAAGATATTTAATTATATTAAAGTAAAGAGAGTATAGGGAGTGTCCATGGTAGCCCTGATCTTTGCTGATGGTTATCTTCGGCGTTTGCAATAAATGTCAAGGATAACTTTTCCTATTTGATTGAATCTGATAACTTAGTTTAAGGTTTGTATTGAATTACAATAGGCATCACTGTTTACAATCTATGTCGATGTTTTCGAAAAATACTGCAGTATTGAAAATATTCAATTAGCACCACATTATCTAACATCACGATACTTGCGTCAATTTATTTAGCTTTTGGACAAATATTTGTGCTTTTTATTTACAGCTGTTTCAGGATTCTGTGTGGTTTATGCAGTGATAAAAAAAAATATTTAAGAGTTAAACCTGTACCATCAGTATCGTTATGTATATAAATACCTATAAATACCTTTATCGGTAAATAAGCATAAAATGTTTTATAGTTCCTAAATAATTGGAAAGTAAGCGTGTGGTAAATGTATAACACAAAACACGGACAAGTCAGGCATACACCGGTACGCCTAGTGAAAAGGTGCAGAGTCCGCGTAGTCGTTAATCTATTGACGAGCTTCATTATCACGACTGGGCCCCTATTTTTGAATCACTCGCTTAGATATGGCGAGGGATTTTCGTTCGAAAACGATTTTTTTTCTATGACTTTTGACACTACGTCGAACGAAAATCACTCGCCATCTTGAAGCGAATGAATCAAAAATAGGGGCCCTGGTCTATAAAGCCGACGATTAATCAATGCTTTATTACATCGGTTATTCAACTTGAATCGAAACCAGATACTCTATTAATGTTGTCGCTTTTGTTTTATCACAATATTACAACATGTTCTGTGAATAGGATAAACTATAAATTACACTGGCAAAAGGAAGAGTGGAAAAATCAAAGTAGTGAAGTATGAACTTTACTGCATCTTTTATTTATATTGAATATTTGAATATTATGTAGGTACTCTATCTATATCTACCATACAACGTTATTTCCAAGCTACGTAGATGAATGCGTGCTGAAGAATGAAGTGTGTCTTATGGTTGTCCGAGCTCAGTGGTCAATTCAAGTTGTCCTTTCTGCCATCGGAATAAGAGCCAAAATAGCACGAAAATATTATTCATGGGAGCATGTGGAGCATCTCATCTCGTTCCAATGGCCGCGCACTGCTATTGTGTAAACGGTTTATGCCTCTTTGAACTTTGTGTACATTTTCCACTGTTTTGGCGATACGGCACCAGGGTATTACACGACTTAGTTGGCATGCCATGAAAGATTATAGAATTTACAAAGAAAAAGATATCTTCGGATATCTGTTGAATACTTTTTAGGTGATTCTGCTGTTGAAAACAGTTTTGATAAAATCCGACTAATGGGCTTTCCGGAAAAACAATTGTCACTTCAGTAGTCTCCTGCATACATAAGTCAAAGCTATGTTGATAGATTACCATGGATTTTAAATTATACGATACGTAACCTTAATACTATTATTTTTACATCTCAAACTAACCACCAAACGTTCAAGGCAAGGCTTAGATACGGTGTGTTCAGTTAAGTCAAAGACAAATAGCCTTCTTAGCAAATCCGACAACCGTGCTATTTAGTATACATATTACATATTCGGTCAAATGAATACTTAAGTAGATTCAACACTTCATTAGTCACCATTAGCAGTAGCTGGTCGGATGTAATGTTTCTATTGAAGAAACAACAGTAGCAGTATCTAGTATTATTTCTATTTCTATTGCAATATCTTAAATAATTAATACAGACCTAAACCGCTAATAAAGACTGCCATAAAGTAAATCGATAGTTACGCACACAGATCTGTTACGATGCGGGTACTTTGCATGCAAATTGTTAGACAATAATGCACACAGCGGTATTCCGATTCATCTTCAAACAACAATTATAGTGCAATAAAGTCAAGCACAAATTGGAAGCTATCAAAGAATGCCCTGAAAAGCAATTATAAGAGCTAAGATCTGCGCACAGAGTGCATTTTCAAATCTACTAACGTTTTTTAACGGTGAAGCTTTTGTACAATTAAGAATAACATAATAGAGAGCGTAAATCGGTCCAATTACACGATTCAGGTGAGAGAGGCGTGAGGCACGAGCGTAGCATTAATTTTATGGCACCAGGAGAAAATCGGAATAATAGTCCCTTCATTATGGCTGCCGTAGAGCAAATATTAGGTTAACTTCTGTAGAAAGAGCTTGTTTAATGCAATGACATCACCTGAATCTTGAGTATAGAGCCATCGTAGTTTTATATTGGGACATTTGTTTGATATTTATGGAATGTTAAGAGCATTAATCATAAAGATACTACCTCTGTTTTAAAGAATAAGCCATTGAATTTAAAATCATAATTATGACACTCATGTGATTGGATTACATACTTAACTTCGTCTATGATTGGATTAATATTTAATGTGTAGTATAGTATTACATATGTAGGCCTCAGAAATTACGACATAGTATTTTAACCGTATAATAATACTTACACGGTGTAATATCTACTTGTGAATTGTGTACTAATCATTCAATAGATTAACTCAAGATAACGGAATCAACTTACTCTGTAGATGCCAATCATGACCGTTTCACACGAGAATGTTTGTAAAGCAAATTAACAATTTTAATCAAATCAACATGCTGGTTGGCTTATGTGCTTAGTCTCTGTGATCTTTTTTTAGAAAGCTATACGAGTGCTTTGTGTGTAGGTAAACAAAGACCATATTTGTAAACAAAGAAAAACAGTATCATCATTGATTCCCTAAAACATTGGCCATATGGTTATTAATTAAAGGCAATTGGACAACCAGTTAAGGTCCACTTTCGGATTACTACATAGTACTAAAACAATTGGCTTCAATGAAAAAATTGGTTTAAAAATATTGTTTCCTCGTTTCCAGATGCCAGTGCGGCGTGAGACATGACGCGGGACACTTACGAGATGAACTCGAACCGCCTGTCGCGAGGCGGTTCCCTCTTCGGCACCGACCCTCAGACCCAGCTGAGAACTGCCCTTCGGACTAACGACTACGCCACATTCAAGAAACTCGTCAGCTACGGAGCCGTCGATCTCGAACACGTCTACCAATATCCAGACTATAAAACCTGCCTAGAGCTAGCTATATCAGAACCCGGAAAAGTACAGTTTGTTAAACTTCTACTACAACACGAAGTGAGCGTCAACAATCTCAACGAAACTCATGGCGCAGCACCGATTCATTTCGCCGTGGAAAATGGCAATCTGGAAGGCCTCAGAGCTTTGTTGGAGGACGACCGCATTGATGTTAACGTCAAAAGTAAAGGAAACACAGCATTACTTTTGGCTATCAAGAAGATTGAGGATTTAGAAGATGACAGGGAGAACGATTTGGTTGTTTACGAAGATATGGTTGAACTCTTGTTGAAAACTGGTTGCAATCCAAACGCACCAGATTCAAAAGGAATTACTCCAGTATATTCAGCAGCTAAACAGGGACTTGAAAGAGTCATCACTTTCATATTAGATTATGCGAAGGACCCTATTGACCTAGACACGTATAAAGACAGAAGAGGAAAAACAGCACGATATTTTCTGAAGGAGGCTTTTCCTCATTTATTGGCAAAGTTCGATTCTTTTGGAGAAGTTGTTGAAACTATAGACAACGACAAATTGTTTTCATACCTCAGTAGACATGAAGAAGATAATTTCATTCGTGATTTTACCAAGCTAGTCAACAAGAACGAGCATCGCACTGCATTATCCGCCAATAATGGTATGAACACTATGTTACAGTTGGCAACAGATAAAGGTTTTGAACGAGTCGTCAAGACGCTCCTGGATTCAGGTGCCGACCCAAACGCAACATGTTCAGGAAATACCGATAGATCTATCGCCATCGCGTGCAGAAACGGATTTTATAAAATCTTAAAAAAGTTTGTTGAAAACGAGTCTACTTTGTTTGATCCCGTGAATGGTGAATCTTTGATTCAAATAACAATAAAGGGAATGAGATCTAGCACTAAAAATTCCAAAAGTGATCACAATGGATGTCTAGAACTTCTACTCAAACATCCTAAGATAAACATAAACGTTAACTATCCAGATTTGAAAGACAATACAGCCCTACATTACGCTGCAAGAAATGGTGACCACGACACTGTATTGGAATTATTACGAAACGGGGCTTGCATAGGGTTAAGGAATAAATTCAACGAGCCCCCTCTAGCCGATATAAACGCCAAGACACTGGAAACGTATTTAGACGAATGTATTGCTACTAATGGCGAACGACCTAGTGACGACGATTACGAAATACACATGAAATATAGTTTCCTCGTTTACCCGAATAACTCGCTTGAAAACGAACTAAGTAAGCCTTTAATGGACAACGCTAATAACAATGTCAAAGAATGTGACGCGATTTTGGCTCCAGAAACGGATGCCTTGTTATACATGACACGAAATGAGGAACTAAGACAGCTACTTAAACACCCGGTAATCACGAGCTTTTTATATTTAAAATGGCAGAGAATAAGTTGTTTATTTTATGCAAACATCACATTTTACTCGCTTTTGTGGTTGTGTCTCATCTTGTACATAATCCTAGGATACGGTGTTGAAAAGAAGCAATCTGACTCAATTGAAGTGCTCAACGTGGTGACTCACGTTGGCGCTATTGTTGGTTTAATACTACTGATAATACGCGAACTGTTCCAATTGTTAGTTTCCCCGACCAGATACCTACAGAGCATAGAGAACTGGATGGAGATAGCACTTATATTCGTAACGGCCTGGATAGTGTGCTACGACTCTGCGTCGGTTTCGACAAAGCAACAACTCTCTGCTATAGCGATTTTATTGTCATCGGCGGAACTTGTTCTTCTGATTGGTCAATTCCCAACACTTTCAACGAATATTGTAATGCTAAAAACTGTGTCATGGAACTTCTTCAAGTTTTTGCTCTGGTACTGCATTTTGATCATTGCTTTTGCTTTGAGTTTTTACACTTTGTTTAGGCAAGAGGAGGATGATGATCAAACACCGCCTAACCCAAATAATGCCGGCAAAGAAGGGGAAGAAGAAGAAGACTTTTTCGAGGACCCCGGAAGATCACTTTTCAAAACTATTGTTATGTTGACAGGCGAGTTCGACGCTGGCTCTATAAAGTTCAGTACGTTCCCAGTAACCAGTCATATAATATTCATTGTCTTTGTGTTCATGATTCCGATCGTGCTATTCAATCTACTAAATGGCTTGGCCGTCAGTGATACACAAGAAATCAGAGCAGATGCTGAATTAGTCGGTCATATTTCCAGAATAAAGTTGATATCTTATTTTGAGAGCGTACTGATCGGTAATACAAGGGAATACAGCCGTCCGTCAAGTTGCTGGGCCTGGCCGTCATTTTTGGAGAATATACATATAATAAAACCAAAAACGTTATGTATAAAGCCGTTTGCTAAACGCATAAGTTTGTTTCCGTACTTTCTGCCCAAGTATAGGATTATAGTGAAGCCAAATCAAGACAACAAGATTGAAATACCACATGCGGAACCTCTGGGGAAGTTTAGCGATGACTACGAAGACATCGAGGGCGGAGGGTGCTGTTTTGAGCGTTGTCAGAACTACAGGTTGGATCGCAAGATCGTGAAAAACGCAAAAATCATAATAAACAAGAGAACAAATGTGTCCGAGTTTGACGAAATAAAGGACAAATTAACACAATACGAGACGAAATTGGAACATGTCGAAAGCACCTTGAAAAAGGTGTTACAAACATTGGAATCACAACAAAAGTATTGAATTAAGTTTCAAGAACGTTCGTTAATAAGTTTTACTATTCCAGTTGCTTTTAAGTACTTGAATAAGTGTTTTATTTTATTTTGTACTACTTTTGTATTTATGAAATTGAGTATTATTTTAGCTGTTAAATAACCGTGCATTTACGTGAAACAGTGTTGTTTAATATTTATTCTAATTTTTAGTTTAACTCTACCATACAAACAAGGTTTTAACATTTCAAAATTTCACATCAAATCAAAATGTAACAAATAAATGTCAATAAATTTCTCTTTCATTATTTTTATTTGTTTTTTACCATAAAATTATAAATATTCCTATCGGAATAAAAGAACAAGTAAAAGCTTTCAAACGAAACCGATTTTGGATGACAATAACCAATTTTAGTAAGTTACATTAGTAAACCTTTCGTCCAGGTGATTCATATTTATCTTCCTAGGTTAAATATATTAGTTTACCGCATGATAAACAGTCGACACAAAATATCGAACATGCAGCCTTAGTGTAAAACGAAAAATTATTTACTTGCACAATATATTAGTAAACATGCATTAAATGTTATTTTGTCTTTACTTTTTACATAACGTTAACGTTTATAGAAAAGAATAAGCATACTTCGTAGTTTAAATTTAAACCGAATTGGCAAATATATAAATCGTAAATTGAGAGGCTTCGATTTGGACTAATTTACCTCTTAAATGAGAAGTTGTAAGGGTTATTTTGCTGTAATGAACAATAATCAATTCCCGATCAAGTCCCCATGTTTCAGAAGCACAATTTCTCTTAAATATACACAATTACATTTGAAATTATAAAAAATCACATGTAAGAAATTTTCAGCGAGACTCTTTGGGGCTCCTAAGCTTCCTAGTTTGACAGCCGCCAAAAATGGTTCATATCTCGCATCTCTTTTTATCGCACAGCTTCAGACACATCAGAGTTGTTCTAGGTAGAATTCTCCAAATTTTTTATTGACTCTCTTTATTTGTTTTATTTAAAGCAACAGAGAAGGAAGATAGAGTACAATTTGTGAAATGGCATGATGAATCGAAGCCAAATTGAACGAATACCTACCATATAAAGCAAGAAGTTTTTATACTTTGGGTATATGATGCATCGGAATAACCCTCAGGGTCCCATTGCACAATGCCTGGTTAGATTAACTCTGGGTTAAATCAATTATAATGATGAGATCGATAGAGATAGACAGATGTTATCACAATTAATTATAGCCTGTGTGCTATTCCGATGTATGAGCTATATTATTGGAACAAAGTTAAGTTAGCCAATAAACATCCATCCTACTGCTGGGCAAAGGCCTGACCTCAAGTATGAGGTAATATGAGCCATACTCCACCATGCAGGCTCAGTGCAGATTGGCGGAGGGGTGTCTGCAAGGAAGCGACGAACCTTGCTGTCAGATTTTATCAAGCTGTCCATAGGGCCTCCGACTAGGCTTAATTAACGACTTATATCGACCTATATGAACCGATGACGATTATTGTAAAGTTTCATCGAAATCCATCCCGTGAATGAGTAACAAACATACATCATACATCCGCCCTCACAAACTTTCGCATTTATAATATTAGCAGGATACATTTATTAAGGATTGCGGAAATGGGTCTAAGGGCTTGTGCAGAAAACTGTGATGCGATACGACGTCGCATAGTAAAAATCTACGAACTCCCACGACCCAGTTAGTTCCCAGATTCTTTATTGGGTTACAAATTAGCATCGCCTCACTCACTTCACAGTTAAGTGTCAAAGCCCTGTTTTTTTTTTCTTATAGACGCCAAATCAAGCAAACGGTTCAAATGAAAATTATATTGTCTACCTCAACAAATAAGCATCCTACCTTATCGAGGCTCTGTATGAGATGGCACCAGGACGGCTCGATGACCTCGACGCACATGTAGTACTGCACGTGCTGCACGCAGCTCAGCATGCGTTGCCGGAGCGCGAACGCGTCCGCGTATAAGCGCGCCTCTGAGAAACGCTTCACCACCTTGTTGTAGAGCCACACCCTGGGGGATAACAGTTTAGGTTAACAATCGTCGTCTTTGATATAGACCATTTCTGACTAAAGCCTTGGTTTCGAGCCTGGTGGTAATATATCCTATAGGGGTAACATCTTACTACTATTATAAAGGCGAAAGTTTGTAAGTATGGATGTATGGATGTATGGATGTTTGTAACTCTTTCACGTAAAAACTACTGAATGGATTTGAATGAAACTTTACCACAATATAGCTTATACATCAGAATAACATATAGGCTACAATTTTTGAGGTTTCTAATGTGAGATCGTAAAAAAACAATTTTTTTGCGCTACTAGACGGGACGAACCTGAAGTCCACGCGAACGAAGTCGCGGGCAAAAGCGAGTAAATTATAAATAAATAAATTTGCGCCCAACACACCAATTGTCTAGTTTCGAAGTAAGGAATTTTTTCCTTGTGTTACGAAGTACTAGAAAACGATTATGACGGGGGCATCCCATACTTAAATACATATAACATATATGACTCAGGTACAAATGTTCGTGCTCATTAACCCTTTACACGATATCACCCGTATATACAAACCCGTTTATGCACGTCATTTATGCACGTCATTTAAAGGGTTAATTTGCCCCTTGCGGGATTCGAAACCGCGACCGCTGGTTCAGTAGTCAGGAGCTCTAACCACTGCACCAAACGTGTCGTCACCAAAGTGCGCCTCAGCCTTATTTAAAAAAAAATCGTAAATAATACGTGAATTCGCTTCCGCCGCTAGGTTTTAGATGGACAGTAAGCGGCGCGAGCGCGCGGCGGTACCGAAGTGAGATGTTTAAAAACGATAAAAATAAAAAATATGATGATAAATCATAATATAAAATAATTGTCGTTTACGGAGATGCAAGCGTAGCACGGTGCGTACCGAGTGACAGTGCTCAGCAGCGTTATGCTCCATCTATAGGCTTATCGATAGTTAAGCAAATGCCATATTATAGCAACAATAATATCGATAACTGTCTCGGTGGCGCAGAGGTGAGAGGGTCGCATTTTAAAAGCGACGGCTGCGCCGGAGGTCCCAGGTTCAATTCCCGGGTCGGGCCCAAAATATGTACCTGAGTTTTTCTGTTCAGAAATTCTCACGGTAGCCCGGAGTTTGGAAGTTGGCGGTGTTTCACCCCCGTGCCTCGGAAAGCACGTAAGGCCGTTGGTCCTGCGCCTGATCTCTCTCCGGTCGTGTCAAATTGCTGTCCCATCGGGCTATGAGATTGAGGAATAGAGAGTGCACCTGTGTTTGCGCACACACTTGTGCACTATAATATGTCCCGCGCAGTCGGTTAGTCGTTGTGACTGGCCACCGTAGTCGAAACCGGCTAGGGGGACTATTATTATTATTATTAATATCGATAGCCCCGTAAGCGTCAACACTTTCGACACACAGCAATACTATCGATAGTGTCCCAAGTAACACAGCGCAAAACTATCGATAGTATAGATAGTAGTGGCAGTAGTCAGTGGCTGATTCTATCGATAGATAGTCAAAATTAATTTGAGGCCAATAGTTGGGCAGCGCTATTGCTCAGTAAAGCGCCTGCAAAGAGGCGAGTGAGAGGCATCACTTCGACTACTTTAGGAAATATTCTAGCTGATATCAAACACGCTGTTGTCAATCAGTCAGAAATTTCTTGTAAAGTTTAGTGTTTCACTGACCTGCACAGCAGCCTTTCGACGTGTTTGCAATAGAACAGATGCCTGAATATCATCTGGTAGCACGCGATGGCCTTGTGGTTGAGCACCAGCGACACCGGCCACTTCACCTCCATGCCGAACGAGAACGTCTCTATGCCCGTCAGCGGCGGGCTGTCTTTGTTCTGTTTGTATTCTGGAAGAAAATAAAATATAAGGTCACCTCGTTTTAAGTGATAATATTTAAAGGGCTGATTCAGCACAAAAATTTATCATATTTTGTAGAAAACACTTTGGGTTTTTATCCGCTAGTTTTTGAGAAAATTGGGGACTAAGGTAATTATGTAACATATACTCATTTGTGCTCCATAGACTAAGTGTTTCTTCTTAAGAAAGAATAATAAAAAAGGAATCACTTCCGTTTCCGCAAGCAAGATGTTAGTTTAATTTATCACATGGTGTCAGAAGAAAATTAAATTTATATGGAATAAAATAAACAGTAAAGTAAGCAAAGAAGGAATGGAAACGTCCACAATGATGGTGCCTCCAAGAGGGCTAGTTCTAGCAGGAAAAGATTGCAACTGGAAACGTTTTAAAATGCAGTTCTTGATTTATATAATGGCGGCGGGGTTTGGTAAGGAGACAGAGGAAGAGAGAAAAATTGCCATCTTCCTCAATTGCGCCGGTGAGGACGCTTTAGATGTGTACCAAACTATGCCAGAGAAGCCTAAAACTCTTAGTGAATTGTTAACTCACTTTGATGAGTACACAGAACCTCGAAAATCCATAATAATGAAGACTTACAATTTCCTAAATTTAAAACAAGAAGAAGGAGAGGAAATAGAAAAGTTCATTACTAAGATAAAAAAAGAAAGTGTGGGTTGCAAGTTTGAAACTATAAAAGACAGAATGGAGGCTATGATACTGATTTTAGGAGTAAGAGACTCGGGTGTAAAGGAAGTTTTACTCAGGGAAGAGAATTTAACGTTTGAAAGGGCTTGTCAGATTTGCAGGAGCTCAGAAGCAGGAAAAAACAATATGAAAACAGTTGAAGAAAAAGCAAAAGTAGATATGTTGAAAAAAACTTACTGTAATCAGTGCACTAGGTGTGGAAGAAGTCATGAAGAAAAGAAATGTTTTGCCTATGGAAAGAAGTGTGCCAACTGCGGTAGATACAATCACTTTGCAGCTATGTGCAGGAGTATTAGGAGACAAGATGTTCAAGAAAGGAGTAGACTAACTCATGGAGGAATCCGAAAGTAGGCTGCAATGTGCTGGATGAAAAACAAGAAGAGGAAGAGGTTGAGTTTCACCTAGATGGATTGAGTAGCATTGATTGTTTAGAAAAAGTTCAATGGAAGGAAGAAATAGAAGTTGAAGGAACGAAAGTTAACTTCAAGTTGGACACAGGAGCGGAATGTAATACATTGCCTTTAGGTATTTTAAAAAGAATTTGTCCATATGCTCGCTTGCAGGTTTGCAATTCAGTTTTAGTAGCTTATAATGGGGAACAAATAAAGCCTGTAGGTAGGGTTAGTTTGAACTGTGTTATCAAAAACAAAAGTACAATGGTGTGTTTTAATGTTATTGATTTGTCAGTGCAACCTGTATTAGGGTTGTCAGTTTAATTTATCACAAATTATTTATTTTCAGATATTATTTTTTTATTAAATAAAGTTAAGATTAGATAAAAAGGTTTGGGCATTGAATTGAGAGAGGAGAAGCCGATGACGTAGTAAACTTTTTGAATTGTTAGGGTGTTGTTTTAAATAATGATATTGTCTTTGTTAAGGAAAATAATAAAAGCGAAAATCTCGATTTTCCAAAAAATAATGATTGGGTCCTGTTTCTATAAAGTAAACAAAGACACTGTTAAAATATTATCATTTAATTATATGCGGTGTTAAAGTAGACTTAGACTTCCAAGCAATGCGGCCTGCGTAAGCGGCTGGAACGTGCGGAGCCTCGGAGCCGCGCGGCTATGATGGAACAATGGTAGTGTATGGAGCGAGCCGCATACGTCATGATGACGCATCACGCATATTTATATATATTTATTTATTAATGTCTATGGATAGCAAAACCGTACCGGACTGGCTGTTTTATTTTTTCGACGAAAATATCTGAATTGGAAACATAAGGTAATAGAAATTACACTTAATTCATTATAATAGACATTTAGATTAGGGTAAGCGCACATTGAGACCGCCTTGTAGCGAATATATAAGATGCTTTCCTGTGTAATTATTTTGTTTATGGTGTGCAATAAATATTTTTTATTATTTTGATCATTATTGAGCCACTAGCCGCAGCCACCACTATAGACGCATCGCGCGGAGTTACGCCGAATTACATTATGGCGAAAGAGTAAGCGAACGAAAAACCTCGCTCGCGCACACATTCGGTCACATTAGCCAGTCGAAAGTAGTAGCTAAGTGACAGCGACCGGGGGCAGTTACTTAGCCACTCGTGTAGCTGCGATTGGCGGCCGCGACTAGTGGCTAAATGCGAACTTGCACATACATAATGAAAACTTGAGTTACCTTTCTCGTCTTCAGTTTCTATAGATAAAATCTTGAACATTTGGAATTGCAAGTCGTATGGTAACAGCTCGACTCTCATATCCTCGTTATATGGGTCGTGACTGGCAGCAGATAGCCTGTGAAAATCATAAAAAGGAGTTAATTCGCAAATAGATATAGATAGGTATAACTTATTTTCACTGATATATCCTGAACCACAGATTAATAAATAGTTACCTAAACAGTAAAATTTTATATTATGACGGATAGGCGTTGACGTGCTTAGTTGCAGTTTTACATGGCGATAAGATTTCTAAAATAAATACTTCGACTTCTTTTCTAAATATCAAATAGAATCCAATAGTAGTGCGCACTTACGGCAGCGGCTCGCCAGATCGTTGAAAAAAATTAGGATGATCCGGTTTCTTGTTTTACTTCAAACACAAAGGGATAAGAATCCATAGACAATTTCTGGGGTCCTCATCAAACGGTTGCCACTAAATTGTCTATGGACTAGAGTCTAGTAAACTACGAAAAAAATATCTGTTGTGAGTTTTCTTTGTTATTTATGTCTTATGAATAAATTATTTGACTTGGCTGTAGTCCGAGGCATGTTCCAATACTTTCATCAAATTTTTTTTTTTATGTCTATACCTATTCAACGCCTGTGTAAATATGCTGCTCACGAGACTTTGGCGGTATCGTGAGCCCACGGTGGCAAATTTAAGTTCGCGCGCCACCAAAAAAAAAGAAGTACGTTATACGATTTACCTCTTACCTCAAACAAAGTCCCAAAAGAGACTCCAGCTTAGAAGGTATAATATCATCAATTTTCTTCGACAGCTCTTGCTCAGTTGCGTCCATAAATTGCACGATAAAGTCGCCTTGGCTCATCAAGAAGTAATTTTTGACGGACTTCAGTCGTCCCATCAGATCATATTCCTTCAATAAGAGTTCCAGCAAGGACTTGCTGGCGTAAGCGTAAGCTTTCTGTATTATGGCACCGTAGTTTTGTTCTCTTAGTGAGTATTTTATTTCTTCCGTGTTCGTTTTCGTGATAGGCTTTCCTGTAACAGCCAAAAAAATTATAATTAGTTTAGTTTCATTACTAAATTAAGAGTATCTCACAAAATATTATTGTAAATTATTTCGTATATGCTAGTTTAATCCAATAAGCTTTATTTTTATTAAAAAGTTTCATCAAAATCAATTCAGAAGTTTAAGCGTGAAAAAGTTAAAAACATCCATACATCCTCACAATCATTCGCAATGCATATTATATTATTAGTAGGATAGGATACAGCGCGCGGATAAGCTAGTTTATGTTAGCGGTGAGAGGGGTGAGGTAGACAAACGTCAGATAGACATTCGCGCCCACCCCTTCCTGCCTCACACACCTCAGGCGGTGACTAGCCTTTACGCGCTCACTATACAACAAAAAATACCTTATACAGCGTGTGACCGGTAACAGGAGCAAACAATTTAATCAATAATTGTACAGAGTATAACGAAGTAGCCTTGACCTGGTCATAGTGCTCCAAAACGCTTGAATATATAGTAATTCAAAGGTTTAATCTCTAGTCAATGTATATCATAATCGCTAACTTGTTGTAGTAAATGACAATGTCAAGTTCTATGACTGGACTCATTTGTTTGCAATACATTGCTGGATCAATTTATTTTGTTAGAAAAAAACAATACATTTATTTTTCAATTTAATAAATTAAAACCATTTAATATGGCTTACTAGTCACATAAAGGGGCCAAATTTTATTTTTTTGCTCCTATTATTGGGTGTGACCTGTCACACTCTGTATTTTATGAAACTTACCACACTGACTGATGACATTCAAGTACTTCCCAGTCCTGAGTATGATATCGGTGAACTTATCGAGGAACTTCGGCACTCTGTCTCTTTGCACGCAGTAGCGTTTCTCCCAGTAGTCAGCCGAATAGTCTACTGGCAGCTCCTCTTTGTTTATGAGCTCATTGTCTTCAATCATAAACTCCTGTAAAGTGTAATAAAATCAATGAAGTAAGTATTTTGAACACGCATTTATTCATTTGCATTCTTAAAATACTAGAAACTAATATCAAACAAAGAACATATTATTGTCTATTCTCTTGTTAACAGTTCTAAGACTGTTTTATATTTACGCGGATTAAACTGCAGGAAGCCGCTACTATAAAATAAACATGCGCCATATTTCAAAGCAATGAATTTTCTTTTTTGTGTTATGAAATACCACAACGAAATTATCGGCATCCCATAAATACTTAAATAAATTAAAACATCCATGACTTAGGCACAAATGCTTGTGTTCATCACACAAACCTTTGCCTCTTGCAAAATTCGAACCCGCGACTGCTGTATTTTTAGTGCGATACTACACCAGATGTGTCAAATAAGTAAATGTCAGACACTCTTTAATTAATATTACACCCAAAATTGGGCAACCACTTTAATCAAACATTTTCCGTCTTAGGGCTAAGCATACACGCACACAGCTAGCGTTCGCACGCACACAACTAAGCGCGTCCTTTAAATGCGAGCGCGTCGCTACGCCTGAGCGTTCCGTGCGCGTATACATTGCGGCTATTAAACAGATTATTTTTAATGCCTAAAAATTTAAGTCGTTTGCCATTGATTACTTTTGCTACATACGATTTGGTTTGACGTACTGAATGCGAGGTTTAAAGCTTCGTTAAGCCTTTTGTTACACCCTGTATAAAATTTAATATTATGTGGCCTATAGGTGTGCGTAATGTACTTACTAATGTACGCTTCGACATTACCTGGAAAGGGTCCACAATAGTGCCCTTATGTATCCACTGGTCCAGGATATTCAGGTAGGGGCGGCAGGCGCGCTCGGTAAGGAACAGCGCTATCTCCTGCGCGCGCGCATCGCCCATCAGCGTGTTCGTCTTGTCGTGCAGTACGGTCAAAACTGCGCCGCCGCGGAGCTCGCTCTGAAAACACATTAAGTTCTAGTTAGCTATCATAATCACAATAATAATCTTTGTTTATTTGCAAGTACACAGTACATGTCTAGTTAAAATGAGAATAAGGTAAGGTAGAATTGCATAAAAATTTAGTAAATACAATTAAAACTAAGTAATAATGTTATTTTATATAATATAACTAAATTATAATTTTTTGATTGGCATGTCATCATTATATTATTTTACTAGCTTTTGCCCGCGACTTCGTTCGCGTGGACTTCAGGTTCGTCCCGTCTAGTAGCGCAAAAAATGTGTTTTTTTACGACCTCACATTAGAAACCTCAAAAATTGTAGCCTATATGTTATTCTGATGTATAAGCTATATTGTGGTAAAGTTTCATTCAAATCCATTCAGTAGTTTTTACGTGAAAGAGTAACAAACATCCATACATCCATACATCCATACATCCATACATCCATACTTACAAACTTTCGCCTTTATAATAGTAGTAGGATATAATATATTTTTAATTCAAATGTAAATCACCTAAATTGTGAAGAAGGAACATATCTCCCAATACGTAAAGGAAATCCAACACACTAGTGGTTGCTAATATGTGCAATAGAAAAGGCTATGTCAATTAAAAAAAATGCCAAGAGTCATGTGTGTTTCATTCCATGTGCCAATCACTTTCATCACTGTTTATCATGAGGTGAACCACTTTTGACTCATAGTACAAACTGAGAAACAAACTGACATTAAAAAAAAATACAATCAAGCATACTAACCTTTCCAATATTTGTGACAATGGCGGCAAGAACTTGCATAGTATGCATAGTGGGCAAGATAAAATACCATAGTTTTTGTAGGGTCAGGTTTGCTGACATGTGCTCAGTTTCCAGTTGAGCTAGCATTGTCTGTAAAAATTTAAATCACATTACTTTAATAAGCTCAACCAATAAATTTGCAGAAGTAACATTTCAAATATAACTTACATAATAGTCTTTCAACAAAATCTCAATAGCTGCAACTAATGCATGAAGAACTTGACCAGACCACATGTCGCACTGTTCTATGAACCTTCGCACAATAGAATAGTTTGAAGCCAGCGGCAGCATTTGTTGCACGATTTGCTTTAAAGCATCATCTAAATCCTCAGATATAAGAAATGTCCGAGGATCGTACATCTCTTTCACTGGTTGGTGCACTATATAGTTGCCAGGAATACCAGAAAACACGTAGAGGAGTTCATCTATGATAATATTTTCTTGTGATGCCACTGGAACACCAGCTAGAACATTGAAGTGCTTCAATAAGTATACTACAAAATCTTGATATATACACAAAGGTATTGCATTATTTGTATAAATAAAGTTAGGCAAAACAAAAGATCCTTAGTTTAACTTACATAAAGCAGCTATAATTGGTACAGGTTCTTTAGGAAAATCCCATGACATAGCTGGATGGTCTTTCTGCCAATTAGGAAGATCGAGGCTACTATACCAATTTGGACGGAGTTTAGCTTCTTTTTCCTCAAATGATTTCATGACTAGCTTTTTACTCTCATCCACAGCTTTTAGCAACTTATCTTTGATCTATAATAATTAAGAAATATTTATACTTCAATTGAATGTACTGTTAGCAGAACCAATAGGTAGGTTCAATAATGTATTTGTTATGAATGTAAAAAATATCAATACTGTACAAATTAAACTACCTGTGGAAGATCTTCTTTGGTTATTTGGTGTTTATTGTCACCTAAAATTGGTTTAGGGGCCACTTTAGGTTTACTAAATTTGGACTTTTTTTCATCACAAACCAACTTGTAAAAGAGTGCAATGAGATCTGCCAAGTTATCAGTGCTGTAAATAACAACAGTGATGAATACAATCTTCAAGTACATACAGCATAAACCAAAAAATAAATTACACGAATACTTTTAATTGCAAATAACTTACTTGCGACTTTTTAACTCTTCATACTTCTTCAGGAAGGCCTTAGCATTGCAAGCTTTTAGCGCCAATCTTTGTGCGAACTCATTCACTTGCTTTGTAGACAAATTGCTATTGCCGTAATTAGGATCGTTTTGGATGTAGTCTAACACAGTGTCTGCCTCCAAACTACATCTGTAATTAAATAAAAACAAACTGAATGAATAGTAGAGGACCACCAACCTTACGTCCGAAAATAACCTAGCACGATGATTACCCTAAGGCGTCCAGCAACTCCTTGATGGTACTTTGCATTTTATCCTTCGGTAATATCCAGTTTTGATACATTTATTGCATTAAAATAGGTAATTTTAAATTTTTACAAGGATTTTATTCGTGTTTGACAGTTTGAGTTTACATTTCAAACATCGAAAATGACAGTGAGAAATTGTCAGAATTGTTGTTTGTTGTCGTCTGTCAAGTGTCAACAAATGAAAATGAAATGTCAAATGCATGCTATTGACTGACCGAAGTAAGCACTTGCTAGCATTAGGCATCACAGCGCTGAATCTGACGAAAGCTGAACAGCGCTGTGGGACGACTGATAAATGCTGCCAAAGAAAGCGCATTCCATTTGGATCGTGTATGAACGTATTTCTTACTTATTTAGCTTTTGCACATTTTTGTTAGCCAATAATATTATAGCAGCTAGCAGGACTGGCTGGCTGTGTGTGTGTGTGTGTGTGTGTGTGTGTGTGTGTGTGTGTGTCCAACTGTCCACCATATTGCTGGCTGGTTGGTAGTGCTTACTTTGGCCAAACGGACCTACCTAGTGCCATCTATAAATTTATGCCGTAAATAAATACTTGTCATGAAGATTATAGATGGCGCTAAAAGTTTTGAATTTTCAAATAAGAATATGTTCCTTGGTATTCACAAACGAATGTTTCCATGAATATTCCCATGTATCTCCAGATGGCGGAGTCTGAAGAAAAATTTTTGACATTTCGCAATTTTGTGATTTACTGCTTCATCAAATATTCTTAAAACTTACATCTTACAAATCTTACATCTTATAAATCTTAAAAAATATTGTATAGCAAATTGATAAAAAGTAAAAAATACTAAGCAAGTACCTACTTACTTGTTAGCTTGTTGCCTGATTGTTGCTACTTAAAAAGCATCGTGTTATACGACTGTTTGTTTGGACGGTTAGTGATTGACACTATCAAAGGTTATTTGAGTTGGTAATCCGATTTTCGCTATGTTTTTTGATCAACACAGGATCTTTGTAAAAAGTTTTCTCACCGTGCCTAGCTAACATTTTTTTTTCGGTGCGGCGGTGGATCACAAAAGCTACGACAAAAGTTCGGCATCTGTTTGTAGTGACATAAAGAAATCTAAGTTCTATTTTGATTGTTTGATAGCAAAACTTAAGAAAGGGCAGGGCACTTGTGTTCAAATCTGCCGATTCACGATTATAAAAGCTATACAATTTATAATTTGAGACGTGTTGTCAAACAAAAGTTGCTGCATGGTATTGTTTAATATCTCCTGTTTCAAAGGTATCGCGAATTTGATGTTATCTAAATATTTTGAGTATCATGATTTTGCAAGAGTCTATAACTTAAACAAAAACTATTTCTATTAGTGTAGCCAAGTGTAGCGGTGAACTTTATTGTTCCATCGTTAACTGCTACAGCATCATTAAGACACTAAATATATCGGGGTAACGTAAAGAAACGCAAAAATGACAATATCCCATAAACACCTGAGTTTATGGAGTCAATGAAAAACGGCGTGCCTTTTAAATCCGTTTCTCTGATGTTGGACGGGTATCGCCATTCTTTTGGCTCAAATTTATGTGTTTTATACGGGCAGTCTATAAATGCCGCACTTTTATTGGCCGCTAGACGTTTACTGATTAATAAAGTGGGTGGAGACGCGGAAGAAGCTAACGATGTCGCTTCCTAGAAGTGTATAAGTATTTGAGAGGCCGTTTAAGAGAGAGCATTCATCAGACGCGTT
This sequence comes from Pyrausta aurata, assembly GCA_963584085.1. Lineage (NCBI taxonomy): Eukaryota > Metazoa > Arthropoda > Insecta > Lepidoptera > Crambidae > Pyrausta > Pyrausta aurata. The sequence continues at coordinate 9,022,607 of OY757255.1, read as the reverse complement.
TAAAAAAAAATGAATCTCTTGTAGGTTTCAAGCCGTTTATTATTTATCTTTTTTTTTAGGTTAAAATGTGTTCTCTATGTTTCTTATTCATTTCCTTTTCCTCAAAATCATTTATTAAGAAATTTGATTACCCACAAGTGTTCTATGGTTTCCAGTGAGCAGTGAGTCCGCGAAATTGACGGAGTTCCACAAAATTTGACAACGGCAACTAAGAATCTTTATTTATCGCCATCAATTGAACTGGCAGCTTAGACTAGGTAGGTTAACATATAGCACTACATATAGCATAACATATTATTGAAATGTAAATAGCGCTGGAGAGTTCTTATGACGTGATTATCAAATACCCAACAGTACCTACCTATGTAAATATGTTAAAATTAGAGTTATAGGTAATTTTTGCAATTACTTATGTATCCACCAGTCAAAGTTCGAGGTGCGTGCATCCGCATTGCCGCATGCCAGCCCATGCGTTTCGACATCCCATCTGAATTACAATGTGTGGAATTCACAGACTCCAAGCGGTCGCCCGCGTCCGTATCCGAGCGGAATAAGAAGCAGTTTTACTGTTAACTCTATTGTTCTGGCACACACTAAACAATGTATTTTCGCCCAATATGGAGGTGCGATTATGTCAACGATTGTGTTTTGTTTTTAAAATAATGACCAATGCGGCGCGCATCGAGAATCGCAAGCGAGTGGTCGCGCTTTCAGCATTTTAAGTGTGTCCGGGAGCTGGTTATGTCCCTTTGACAGTTTTATTTATTCAAATAAGCACATAAAAGTACGCGGATAGCTGCTTGTAATGTACAAATAGTGTACCGAACCGTTTCTAGAGTGTTGCCCTTTCTTTCAAACGGGGACTTTGTGAGCCCCAACAGCAGCAGTGAGCAGTCGGTTATCTACTGCACTGACACTTCTGGGTTCTACCACGCGCATTGCGTCATCGGAAAGGTAGAGCCTGTGGTTACATGAAGAGATTGCGTCTCCTGCCTCGTTACCCAACACACGGAGAAAGATAGGGAACTCATTCTAGATATGACTTTATTGTAATTAACTGTTCTGTGGCCACTTATATGCTGCCGCCGTAATAAGACAGACACTATTAATCTAAAGGCCTATAAGGTTTTGTTCTAAAATAGCTCTATCCAATATATTTTTTTGCAATCTGTCCAACAAAATAAAACTATTTAAAGATTCAACATTAGAAGATAAAAATATAACGCCTCATTATCACATAAAATCTATTGTAAGAAGGAGGCACCATGCGAATTGAATATCACAGATTCGATAAGCACTTACTTTTTACGAAATTATTTTGAAGTTCTTTAAAAAATACCGCAATAATAATAAAGTACGCCTCGCTGTCATGATCATAATTTATATAAAACATTTGAGTAGCGTTAAGTTCCGGCGCGTTCGTGGAAATGTCCATTTTCGCGGTAGTATGCGCGGGCGCACCGGCGCACGTGGCCCGAGGCACCGCGGCGCGGAGGAAGAGAACGATAGGGCTGCCACCCGTCTTTTTATTTTTTTTTACTGGTGAAAATCATTGATCAGATCCTATAGTGTTTAAAACAGTTAGCACTTAGCACATGCGCTAAGGCAAGTATAAATAATTGAGGATCACAAATAGTCAAACCCTAATTTACCTAACACATTACCCGACTAGGGATCGAACTAATGAGTGTGCTGGTGGTGCAATAGCTCAAACAAGGCGACACGTTCTTCGTGTGGTTTCAATATCGCCAGCTAGGTGAAGAAGATGTAAATCTCGCGAAAATAGGAATTAGAGTAAATACTTAGTTGGTCTGTTTGGTATGTTAGGTATGTATTTTTAGTGAAGTATGTACTCCCATTTATTTGTTTTTTTCGTATCTTCGCCTCCTGTTTAAGCATAAATTTTCTCTCTCCGTGACTTCGCAGGAGTTCATGGGTGATTACAAAGCTGAATCTTCTTCTGAAAAGTGGTAAGCGTATATTCTCATAAGCTACTAGACTAGTCTATCTAGGTTATAAAGTTACTTTGATTACTTTGTAAAGCTAACAACCCTGACAGGGAGTCGGTGACCGCGCGACGCCTTGCATAAGGAGCCGCCCGCCTTTGTATGCCGGTAAGGTCGCGGCTCCCCAACTAGCCCGAACGGTGCGAAACTATTCATGTTGACACTTCTCGAGTACCTGTTAACAATTGTCATTTTTTTCGGCGCCCTCGACATATTGATGAGCAACGGCCGTTCCACGAAAGTGCCGCATAACATTATGGTGTCGCTAATAAAAATTATGCATCGTAATGAGTAACCATTTTGTTTTGATGACTTATGAATGCGCCTCCCTTTTGAGAGGCAGGATATGAGATCGAATTAGGTGCCTGAGGGCCGGCCAACAAAACTAATACCCGATTGCGTGATCGATAGTCAACTCAACTATGGGTACAATGGAACTATTCTACCGCTGGTAACGACATTTATCCAAAAGTTGAAATCTAACGATCACGAAAATGGCCCTAAGTCCGGTTGACGAGCGGTTGATGACAATAAAATTATACTTTACCTTTACACTTTAAATGCTTCGAACAGGTGTGGAAATACAAGTGACCTTTCCGATTGTGGACATTTTGAGTCCAGTCCAACTGTGCAATTATAAGCAGAAACCAATCTTCTCAAGACAAAAGCGTAATTCCAGTTTCCTACAATTTTATTGATTTCAAATGATTTTAGGTAACTATTAATTAATATACGAGTATATTACTTTGGTGCGATTGATTATTTTATTTTTGTTTGAAAGATGATTTTCGATACAAAACGTTGATAATCAGTTATTATAACAATAAATTTATTTGGGTGAATGATGGTTATATTTTATCACACACTTATCTACCGATAGGCTATAGGTCCTACCTACCTCTTCATTCGAAAAGTACATTCCAAAAGTAAGTATAGGGCTAAGTACCCACAAAATGAGTAGTAAACGTTCACAAAGAACATCACATCTGTATGCGTCGAGGAGTGTCGCTTCCTGCTGGCCGCGTTCCTTCGCCGGCTATGGTAATTTAATTGTACATTACAGCACTAGAATGGATTACCGTCACCTCGCTAATGCCCGGGGAAACGGGAAAACCCTTCTTTTGCGCATTCTTGCTAAAGGCGCTGACTAACTCAGTTGACTTGCAGAGCAGGCGGTTCCGCTGATGCAAGAAAATAAGTAAGCACTCAAGTTTTATGGTCGCACTAACGAGGAATTAAGACAAGACACCCAGGTTCTCCCGGTATGTGTTACTGATGAAATTCTTCACTCGAAAAGATTTTCTAACCACTGTAGAAAAGGTTGCGTTAATGGCGTGGCAAGTCTTTTACACACTACCTACATACTATGTGAAGAATTCATTCCAGTTTTGTTTCGTACTGCCAGTCCAAAGAAAGCCTCGGTTCTTTCTTAATTCTTAATTCTATTAGGATTCCATCCAACTAAGTGTGGTCTGGACTTCCTCAATGGTGATCCCTGGAAAGGCCGTTGACACTACTGTCATGGGACCGTGCCAAAAGCGAAGAATGACTATAAAGGAAAACCCATACGTGTACGTAATTGTCATGTTGTCATTGTTTCTTTGGCGAAAACGGCAGCCGGGTACCTACTTACAATAGTCCTTTCAGAAGCTTTCTTTTCTTTCGAAGTGTTAATCAAACAAAATGCAAGAGAGTTCGATTTATGTGCTTTACCGCAATAAGCTACGTCATCCAAGGCTCTCACCACCATCAGCTCTATCAAGAATAACGTCTCGAACCAACATTTTGGTAAAATGTCAAGCAAGGATTAAACTATTAAGCGTTCATACTTTTATTGAAATAATAAAAGTCACATAAATTGCTATGGACACCGCAATAGAGTATTCAAACATTCAAATTAATTCAGTCGGAGCGCTTAGAATGTACGCCATAGTTTAGGCATCGTGTGTTTTACAAGTCAAGGAACAATAGGACCTCAGGGGTGAAGACCCGACATTAAGGACTACTAAAGTATAATTTAGCACTGGTCAATGTCTTTTCACTGTTATAATAGGCAAGCAAAAACATTATATTGTATTGTGTACCTACCTACTAACTAACAAGAAGGACCTAGTCCATTATAATAATTTAATGCGGATCCCCGCACATCCGTGAGGGTGTAATACCTAAATCCGATCACTCTGTCACTTATTGCGTGCACGACAATCTTGGAATAATTTACAAGATGATACATTACAGATAAGTTTATACATTTCATGCTTAATAAGAAGGTCATATTAATAAATGTACATTTATAGAGTTTTTTTTTTAAATCTTTATTTATTGAAGAGGGTTTATTCGCTTTGCGAATATGTCACCCTCATAGGATCCCATTACAATAGAAGATTAACTATAACTAATCTATATAAATTTATAGAGTTAATTAAACCAATTTCTTGAGTGGGACTCTACTTACCTATAGCACAGATAATATAATACTACTAGTAAGATTTCCATTATACACAGGGACATGTTTGATACTCCTAGGTTTGCTAAGTCATCATCACTTAATATTTAAGCATGATGTAGAGTCTTGTCTACTGATAGTTAGATAGACTATGGCAAGTAGTACTGAAATAAAGTACATATTATGCACTTATTGCAGGAAGGATCTTCCGAATATTAGCCGCTTACCAATTTTTTCTTGACAAAGAACTTTTGAGTTTGAGGTGGTTTGAGTTTGAAAATGACTTGAATAAGAATGATGTTTTTGCAGGTCTACATTTGCAGGTCGCAATCTAAAACCCTTTGCATTCAGATGGGCAAGTAATATGATCAGTACTTACCATAAGTTTACCTATTTACTATTTCTTCGAGCACGGTAGCAAGTCAAAGCACACTTGTATCGGGTTTGTAGAATACAAATGACGATATTTGGCGGTCATAGCGGTCACATACTGGTGGGTTTATGGCTTTTGTACAGAGTAACATTACACCGGCCCACGTATCATCACGTACACCATGAGAAAAACCTTTGGCTACCGATTGGTACGTAGAAATACTATGATTGCTTCCGGTCACATACGTTCGACGAAATCGCCGTAAATTGCATTAATTTATTCTGCTTAAAACATTTGTATTTTTCCTCCTGTAGCCTGTAGCAGTAAATATTATCTTGAAAACTTTTACGTAAAATTATAACTTACATCCAATCTAAAAACCTGTTCTTAAAAGATGAAATATGAAACCAAAAATTGCGCACGGGCGGGATTCGAACCAGCATCGTATCAATGAGACCAAGAATTTCGCGCGGTCGGACCGACAGCACGGTAGCTCAATTGGAAGAGCAGTTGGCCCGGATTGCCAGAAAGATGCTGGTTCGAATCCCGCCCGTGCGCAATTTTTGGTTTCATATTTCATCTTTTAAGAATAAAATATGACACTGTAAGTGTTAAAAATATTGTAAAACCATTAAAAACCTGTTACTTCTACTGTTTCACAATCGATAAATAAGCACGAAAGAATAAATAAAAATATTGAGTTTTATTTCGTTTAGTGTATTTATATTGAATGGACAGATGACGTCAATCAGAACTTATTACGACATTGTGAAGCTGACAGTTTTTTTAAATTCATATTTTATTGTTTGTTTCTTGGGTATGCCTATTACAACTTACATCTCTTATCACCACTAGCCCGTTTCTTCTTTGCTTTCGAAAGAGGTACGTCCTAGTATAAGAATACTTACTTAAATTACCAAGGTAGGAAGCTATTTGTTGAGTAGGTAGTCTTTACGCCTAATCATTCCCACGGCTTCAGGTGTTTCAAACCCAGTGTCACTATCCAATCATTCAAGTCACGAGGAAATTATAATAAAGCATAATAAGGCTAGTTGTTATGCCACGGCCGTATCCTAGTCTCCAAATTTAGGAAAGCCATCAAGTAGTTGAAACATAATACATCAGTATTGTCAGTGTAAATAGTTTGGCTGTCGGAAGAGGCGCCCACCACAACAATGGTTTAATTTCCATCTCCATAATTTTATGGATATTAAATAGACGTTCCTTTTATGGCCTACGATAGTGAAACGAAACAAAACATTGAAACAAATTACGAGAAAGAATATAACTTATAACTTATCGTATACCTTACCATAATAGTCCGAAGTAGTAATGATTTTTGTACCTATTTATTTTAAATTTATGTTAATGTAAGTACTATATTTATTTTCGTACCATTTTATTTTAATCTTATAATGTTATATTAATGGTTTTTCAATCTTATTTCGCGTATATCGAATTGGATATTAGTCTATGATAAATGAGTAACATGTGTGAAGAAAATAAACAAAAAGAACTAAACTGAATACGAAGATAAGCAAAAGTCGTAATTGTAGGTCTAAGGTCAAAGAATTTTTCGTGAACTAATATAATAGTTACATACGATACTTAAAAGGGTTGCGTATTTAAGTAACATAAATAGGAGTAACTTAGAAAATCAGGGGCACTATTTTTGAATTATGTGCATGAATATTTCAAGATATTTTTGTTCAAAAATTAATTAAAAGTCAACGAAAATCACGCTAAATGCAGATAAAAATAGTTACAAAATTAAGTGATCTTTTTTAGTCACTCCCCTGTGAATTTTAAATGATTTCCACATTCATCAATCCATCTCGGATTTCCATTCGAAAATCGAACATTAATCAATGAAAATCCATTGCCATATTCACGCGAGTGATTCTGAAATAGGACCCCAGTACACAAATTGTTAAGCCGATAGAGAAGTTAATACTTGTAGTGCTTGTACCTAGGTAGGTACTTCTTATATTATATTGAAAAGAAAATTACGCTAAAAGAATAAAATATAAAAATTTCAGCATGTAAAAAAGTTTAAAAAAACTAAATAAGCATTACCTATGGCGAATTGGCGATGGCGTATGTTTTACTGTGTTTTGGTAATCGATTTATGAGTGCACTCTTGCATCGTCATCCAGCAGGCATCAAGTCTGTGAAGCATAAAGGGTTTTTTAGTCCTGAGGGCTCGTCGTGTCTTTATTTTAGCTGTGGTCTGCGGGTACATTGTTCCTGCCATGCTTCAATGCTCGCTCTAAGGCTCAAAGAGGTCTCATTGACTTTTTGTTCGCTTATTGAGACATCATCAGCTTTGATTACCCCAGTATCACTGCAGCTGTATGATTGATTTTTTATTTATTTCAACTTTATTGCAATACGCTGATTGCAGTGTTAGTAATATTACGAGTATTTAATGTACAGTACAACCCCGAAAGTACGATGCTGTCGGGAACGAGACAAAAACGCGTTATAAGCGGGAAATAACGGAACGGACTAATGGAATAATTAAATACTATTTTTTCCATCAACCATGACAAGTTGCAACCTAAATCAGCGTACTAAGCGGGAAGACAAATCGTATTAAATGTACAAATGTATGAAAATAAAATATACTCCAAGTTGTATAATATACTTACCAGCGTTATTTGAGGGAAATCGTACAATCGGAGTTCTACTCTTTATGGTTCTAGGTAAAATATTAGTTACCCATTAATACGTTTACGATTGTCATAAGATAAATACCCAAAAGTTATAATAATGAACATGATTATTGTACATATTTACATGAAATAGTAATCAATACTTAATCTTTACTTTTAATTAGCGTTTGGCGCGCATAGATAAATAGTAAATACCTTGGTGCGACATTAGCAGTGTTGTGCTCGTCTCAAAGTTTCAATATTTATTTTGCAGTGCATTGTTTCTTCTAGGAAACGATGTTCGCTGTAAAAAATATTGCAAGGCCTTGAGAAGGCGGACATGTCATAGCATCAGCAGTCACACGGTGCAAATAAGCCGTATGAATAGGGTCACCACCATGAACTTAACGAGGGAGGAATCAAAAACAAAGTGCTTCAGGAGTGGAGGATATTACAGCAAACATGCATAGGAAAAGAAGAAATAACTATCTATATTTTCGGATAAGAACCGCAAAACTGCATGTGAATTTATTAGAAACGGTAGTGGTACTCCGCCACTTTTCCGCGAAAATTCCGAAAAAACTAAAATTATTTTCTTTTTTCTTTTAAGTCTTCTTCTACGTAAAGGGAACTTTAAAAAATATAAGTATCTACAAACAAAGTCGTTTTAAAAACGGCGTGCCTAATGGAAAATTATTTACGTCTACTGAAGATTTGAATTTCCATTTTTGGAATGACTGGAAAAAGTCTTTGTTTTCTAAACAATCACTTACTTACGTTATTTATGACTTAGAAACATCACCTTAATGAGTTGATCAGTATCACAATAGTAAGGTCTTTATAGGGGATATTTAAATACCTACTTATTATTATTATTATTTATTTTATTTATTATACAAAATGCGTTTTACAGATGAGTTTACAGTAGTCCCACAAAACTATTTACATAGTTTGTCTGTGGGATCACGAGTCTCAACATTCCAAATTAAAACTTCTTAGCTTCTTTCTATACGGTTCACATAATGTTTCCTTTTTCCCCTTAACATTTTCCTTTCTTCCACTTTAGGACCAATATCCCGCCATCTTCCGTCCTTCGCAGCGGTTGGTAGCCCTGTAGCCAGCCAGTGTTCCTACTTCCTAGTGTAGGCAGCTCGCTGGCAGCGGCGGCTGCGCTGAAATGTCAAGGTCGCGTCCGCTCACTTCCTTTGACAAAGCCACGCAACGTAGCGCAAGTCTGGTGTAGTAGGTACGCTGTGCAGTGCCGCCCCCGTCCCCCGTGCCATGTCGCCAACAATCACTGTCAAGGAACCGCGGAACTGCCAGCAAGATAAACAGAGCAGTCCTATAGGGTCTTAAACGCCTTTTGAATTACAGCTTGTAATGTACTTTAAAGCTTGGTGTACCACTAAAACTGTACTCAGTACAGACTATAGACTGGTCAAGTACTTACATCTAGGTAAATGGGTACCTTATTTTTTATCGAAACCTTCCTACGATACGAAGCTTTAGTATAATCCATGCTGTAACGATTCACCGAAACATCCTATGGTTTAATTAAATAAAAACAATTATGCTTAAAAACACCATCTTCACAATAACAGCTATGTACAATATTTTTCCTATTGTTTTCCTTATTAGCCCAAATAGCTACCAACTTTGCTTTTTGTAAGTAATGAAAATCAACAATGATAATGACTACTAAGGGCCGTACCTCACCGAGACACCATCATGGCGACGACGTCGCGGGCTCGCTACGTATCCAAACAGATAAATTGAAATGTATGATACCTTCCAAACTCACTTGGTGACGGTTTGGCACCATACATTTCAATCAATATTATCTGCTTGGGTACGTCGGCGGCGACGTCTCATGGGGCGCCTCGGTGAGGTACGGCTCTAATAGTAAAGGTACATATTTCGCTTAGATAGTAACTACTTATGGCTTCGTTAACCAATCGATGCAGATTTTTCAAAATCCGAAGAATACCTACTTGTTACGATGGCGTCAGATGGGCATCCTGTCAGTGGGACCGAAGGGCCCGGCGTAACGACGAGTCCAATGGAGCGCGGTTCCCGTGAGCCTTTCTTATTACAAGCTGAGATTTGAACATAGGCGTCTATGGAGTCCCTGGAATAATTTTATTAAAACTGCAGTAAATAAAAAATACTTAGGCTTCGTACTATCATATAACGTCTTAATGAAATTATTTATTATGGTAATACTAGTGGTCCCCCGTGACTGCGTTCGCGGGTTTTGTTTGCTTTCTCCCTTCCCGTTGTAGCTTGATGTTTTATAGTCTTCCTTCCCCGATAAATAAGCTACACAACAAAAAAAAATATTTTTTTAAATCGGTCCTGAGATTAGCACGTTTAAACAACTCTCCAGCTTCATAATATTAGTAAAGATAAAGTTATTTACGAACATGATACTGAGACTTAACATAACATTTCTTATTTAAGAGAGCACAATCAAAATAAATGTAAGTGAATCCAATAACTGGGCTTATTAATCACTACCATTTTTCTTAAATTAACATTTTGATAAATATATTTACTTATTTGGTGTAAGTACATTTTATCACTAGATTTGTAGGTCAATGTCATTCATCAGAACTAATTATATTTTAATGCATGGCCATATAGGTAAGTCAGCAATTTTCAAAACAAAACCCCTACTCCACGCATTCTCTGTTCTCCACGCGAAGCAGTTTTCGTGGTCGGTCGAGCGTCAAGTGCGTCCAAACGCCCACACTTTCCCATCGGGGAGCTCCATGGCTCGTCAGCCGAAGCCTCACCGACTAATTAACTCAACCACTCATGGAAATCTGATGGCAATGTCATTGCCGGCACATGATCAGAGCTCAGCGCTGTGGAATCTAATGGAAAAGTCTCTTAAAGTTAGTTAGTTACCTATTTATACTGAAATATAATAATTTATTTGTGTCTTGTGTTATGATTTCTAAGATATCCAACATAAAGTGACGAAGAAGAAAATTCTATAGTAATTTTAAAGAAATATGCAAGTAGCGGTTTCCATATCGTAATTCTGTTGTTTTTTAGACTAACTACTGACTAGACTAGATCAATGACGTAAAAATTCTACTATAACAACATTTTCTATCGCATATTTCAGGCTGATCCTCAAAGGTGTTAAAGCAAGACGAGTAAGAGTTGCGCAATTGCGTGCAAACACTGACGCGTGTTACGCGAGCGAGAGTGCATTCCCAGCTATCTAATGACAATGACAGAGCATCCCCGCTTTCCAAGTTCATTGACAACGAAAGTGTGGCGCATGCTCATGCGTGAAAACTCGCGCCAATTATGAGCGTTCGGCGCGGGCGCCCCGACGACGGCGCTCGCTTCATTGCCAAGGCCAGCGTGCTTTCTCCACGATCTACAAGTTACGTCGCTGAGGAGTTGAATAATCTTATGTAATTGGTGTACGTTTTGCTGCGCGGCCTACTTTGTAGTCAATAAGATGCAAACATGCGTTACAGCGTGTCTCTTTGATGTAGAGACGGGCAATAATGAATCAGCTTTCATATATCAAGATTACATATTTGAGTTACTACCATACCAAAAGCCAAGCAAGCAAAGTTGACTTCTTACTGCTTAGTTCATTCTTTGTTGTTTTACTAGTAACGAAGATAAGTAACACACCATAACACACTCTCCAAGTAATCTTGAATCCTTTTAGGTAAGTATTGAGCCCAAGTGGGGCAGCTAGTGAAGGTCCTGAAGCAAGTGTGCAATGTCTGGCAGTCATTATTGATATTGCAAAAAGTTGGGAGATTCCCGGAGACGAAAGTAGGAAAAAATTACCAAATTAAGTATACCTAGGTTTCGAAAATAAAGAAATTTAGTTTTATCAGCTTCAAGATTATTTATCTACTCGTATTGCTATATCAAGTTCACGTTTTATTAATAGTTTTATTCCGGAGGAATCTCCAGTGACGAATATTGAAATTCTGACCGGTTGTTCTTGACCTAGACCTCATTGTCACAAAACTCATTAAAAGATAACTCGACTTATAACATCCGCTTCGTTCATTTCCTAAAGTATTTTGGCTCTAAGTTAACTAAGTAACAAATTATGATTAATAAGATTACACAAAAGTACCAAATTGCCTAGTCATGGTAACTTGTCTGTAGAACATTTAGTTGCAGTAACATCGATAGTTGTATTTTTGCATCGACTTACTCGAATTTTGTATAATTATTTGTATTGCTTCTTGTAAACTATAGATCAAGGAGCACTCGTCATCACCAGAGTTGCCTTGCCGATACAGGTGTTTCATTTTGTCGTTACTTCAAATGTAAGCAAATAATGATTACAAGCAAAATACAAACTAACTTAACGTTATGCTTAGTAATGATTAAATGAATAGAGTAGGTTCTACGTAGCTAAACAGAAAGACCACACAGCAAACCTTTGATAAAGGTTAAACAGATTTTAGACGATTGGAATTCGAAGAGAAAACAAGTGAAAATACGTATTAGGCTTGAAGATGCAAAGCTTCCTTTGGGTTTTCACTGAAGATAGTATAGTTAATTAGCCTAACATTGCTACGAGGTACTTCCTTTTTTTACTGTCATCATACTTGCCTTCGCATTTAGTTATGGAAATTTAAAATAGTTTAGCACGTAATTAGCACTATCTTAACGCACTAAAATGTTCGTACAGTCTACTGCCGGCATTTATATTATGTAAGTATGTTCTAACCTAACTGATATACGTATTTCCCTAGGTATTTAATTGCTATTAAGCCCACGGAAGTCGAAGACTGGCGAGGTTTAGTAGCTTTTCAAACCAAAGAGTCGAGTAGCCGCGGCCGTGGATATACGGTACTTTTCCGGAAACCAAACCTGTTAAATTTCAAGGCTATGACGCAATGATCACTTCACTTGTCCAATTGGAGAGGCAGAAAAAAATAATTGACTAGTTCACTTGGTAAACACCTACCTAGTCATGTGTGACAATTCGGAGCCGTAGGAAAGTTTCCACCGATCTCATTGTCTGAGAAAACAGTATCAATGAAATAAACCGACTGATGCATTAGTTAGTTCTGATCATAAAAAGAAGCTCAAACCGTAACAAATACATAGGTACGTAAACGTTATAGGTACTTACTGGTAGGAAGGTACATTTATTTTTTTAAGTACCTAAATAATTACTACGCAGAAAAGAAAAGAAAAGTTCCAGATTGGAGACCCTTCGACCGTAGCGTAGTACGTCCACCGACAAGATGGACAGACGACCTTGTAAAGATCGCAGGATCGCACTGGATCCAGACCGCTCACAACCGGTCGTCGTGGAAAGCCGTGGGGGAGGCATGTTTTGCAGTGGACGTCTTTTGGCTGATAATGATGATGAATTACTATACAACGCATAGGCACGCATTTCACAACAAAGTTTTGTAAGTACTTAGCTTGATTGTAATTATTTGCGGACTACCAAAACAACATGATTTAAATAACCTAAAATTACCTATTTATTGGGTTCTCCGAATTTGATGACTATTTTAAGTATTTCATTTTTGTTATTGCTATTATACTTCTATGTGCTTTTGAGCTAAATACTGAATACTTCGTCTGGTGTTACAGTAGCCTCTGTCATGGCTTTATTCACTGTAAGTCGACCTCACTTTTAAATATTACAAAGGTTAAGACCAAAGATACAATTTGAGTAAACGTTTAAAGAAATATTGCGCACTAAGTACTTCCCGGGTTAGGTGTTAAGTCACCGTTTGGAGTGCGATCTCGTTGACGAGCGTTGAACCGGGAAGCGGCGCAGGCGCTCAAGGCGACCCGTGCGTAGCTGTATTCCTCGTATTAATGCAGATTCTGCGCCGTATGACTTTTATCTAGACGCGGAGATGGAATGAAACTACATAATAACATAATTATTTATCATACATAATATATTTAATATAATAATATGCGCCAGACAACACACCAATTGTCTTGGTTTTGAAGTAAGGAATTTTCTTCCTTGTGTTACGAATAGAGACCAGACCAGACTTAACTAAATAAATAATTGAATTTGGGTTTTATTATTTCATTTTTATATACAGGTATTGTGAAAATTTATTGTAAAATTATATTTGTATTACTGTGATTTATTTTATTTCAATGTTAAATTAATCATGTTTTGTTTTTATTATTCTAATTTAATTTGTAATTTTAATTTCAATGTTAATTAATTTTCTATAATCAATCTCATTTCTGTATATATATTTTTTAATTGTATTAATCATGTCGTGAACACTGTTTATAGGTTACAGTCCAGCCTTTAGTTTTAACTTAATATTTTAATCATGCATTGATTGTGATACTGTTTGTGTTCCTAAAATAAAAATAAAAAAAAATACCAAGACAACGACTATGACTATGACGGGGGCGTCTCCAATACATTCAACATCCATCACTCAGGTACAAATGTTCGTGCTCATCACATAAACATTTGCCCCTTGCTGGATCCAAACCCGCGACCGCTGGCGTAGTAGTCAGGAGCGCTAACCACTACGCCAAAAACGTCGTCGTCGAATTTTATGGACGTAGGATCTTTACTTTGTAAAAAAGGATAAATAAACGGTCTTATTTCTTAACTACCTCATCTGACCTAAAACAGTTATCTTCACGAAATAAATAGTTAACATTTTGTCTATTCTGTCTTAACTTTGCGGACAAATACACCGAATACACTTCCGTATTGCTCATTAAGAACCATCACTCAATGCTGGAAACTCAATTCACCCACTGCATGAATGATGGAGAAGATTTCGTAATAAAAAAAATAAGAGGGATGAAAATAAAACAAGATAAACAAAATACAAGTAACCTTGACTAATGCGTGCACATTAGACACAAGCATCAATCAGTCAGGCAGGGCATATCCATGTCGATGCATAGAATAGTTTTTCTTATACTCAATGTATTGACAACAAGTATACACACAGTATTGTTCGATAGACTCTCATTTGATATAATGTGGAAGGACGTTTAGACGCACGCGCACATCACAGTTATCAAGAAATGCGGATAATGCCTATTGCCGACGCGTCACTGCACTGGGCGTGTAGATGCATTCTGTTCATTGACAAAGCGCAAATTAATGCGCTTCATTGCACAAAACGCTTTTGGCTGAGGATTGTGGTTCCCAAACTTATCAAACTAGGCAGATAGTAGGTACTCTTTACCACTTGTGAACAGAATGTAGTACCAACAGATATCATGGCTTATATATCTAGTCTCATCATCATAATCAGCCGTAGCACGTCCACTGCTGAACATAGGCCAGGTTACTGATAAATATGGTATTTCAAACAAAAGTATGTCTTTATGCAAGTAATTGTTTATTCGTTGTGGCAATAAAAGTTTGAGCACCATTATCCGAAAGGAAAAAAGTGCAGCATAATGCGCGCGCAAAGCGGACACCCACGTTGCAAATTCCTTCCCATTATCAGGGCCATCCCACGGGCTCATGTGACACAGAAGCCAATCCAGGGCGGAGCACGCCATGGCAAAGATTTACTTTTTGGATGAATGGACATTTTTCTCACCAGTCCGTCTGGAAAGAAAGCTTGAAGATTCATTGAAGGCCGATTAAAAAAGATTTATTGACATCTCTTGCATTTTTTTTCTAAACACAAACTAGATGCTTCTTTTATTTATATTTTGCGATACAAAAAATTTTGGTTTCGACAAGAACTTTTAAATGAGCTAAAACTTAAAACACATTACATAAAAAATAATAACTATAGATTAATAGCACATAAAGCGTGAGCACACTCTTTTATAAACGCTCAGTATAAAATCAAAACCACAAATAGTACTCTACTCTCATGGCAAGTGGAGAGCGCACAGCACTTTTACTATGTGGTTTCTTCATTTACACCGCCTATACACGCTCCAGTGTTTCGTCGTAAACTCTCGTCATAACTAAGATAAATAATTCAGCTTTATTGTTTACGGACCACCAAGCTCGAGATAACGCGGAGGTGTATCACGTATCCCCTCCCGCGAAGCTCATCTGCGCTGCCACCTACGTCTGTGTTTTGTTCAATATTATTTTTAAACACCCTAAACGAAAGTGCACCACATGTGCCCCGCTGCCACCTGACCTCTGTAGCTTTCCCACGCTGAGCAACGCCGGGTCCTTGAAACCAAACAGCGCCCGTTAAAGTTCATCCCGTAACACACTTTTCTAAACAAATTCTCCCGAAACCCAACATGCTTTTAGGTAAGCTCGAGCAGCAGGTTTGTTTACGGGGCCAATATCTCGGTGGCAGCGAGGCTTAAAACTTTTTCTATGCGCCCAAATGATCTGGTGATTGTTTTTTAATTTATTTTCTTCTTCGGCGCCGTCATGTGGTTTCAATCATGGTCCGTCGAAGCTTCTTATTTTTTGTGACGAAATCAACGTTGAGTTGGCTTATTAAGATGTGGAAGGATTAGTAAAAACGTCATTTGAATTCTCGTAATGCACATTTATGGGCTCTCAGATTTTGGGCACGCAAGTGTCTGCGATTCCGGATACAAAGGCAGACAAACAGATCGGTGCTTCAAAAATGAATGGATTGTTATTGCTGTTTTTGCCCTTTAAGGTAGAGTAGGGATACCAAGGGTTAGTTATATGAAGACAATAGGAGTAATAGTGAATGTACCGCGTCAATGGACCGTCCATAAAGCGTCGCCGGCTCCCCGCGGCGTGGCACCCTCATTGCACCATCTGTCACTGAACGGAACAACTAGTTCCATTATTTTTTAGGCGTCACTTGTCCAATGAATCAAGAGGATGGCGCAACTGATTCATTAGCATAAAAATAATCTATATTGTTTTACAGGTGCCTACTTAATCTTACTAATAATAATAAATATCAAAGTTTGTTACGATGGATGTATAGACACGGTAATATGACATTAACGTGACAACAGTTAGATAACATTACCGTGGTATGGATGTTTGTTACTCCTACTCCATTCCACAAAAAGTACTGGATGGATATTGATGACACTTGACACAATGATAGAGTCCGTATACTAGAATAAGATATTGGTTACAATTCTTAACTAAATGTAATGAATGAGATACATACAATATTTACGCGGGTGAAGCCGCAGGGAGCCGCCAGTGTCTTTAATAAAGTCTTCTTAATGAAAAGATTTAAGTTAGACGGATAATCGATTATAGCATTAGTAGTAGACAACACTTGCTTATGGATATTATTAAAGCTGTCATATAGATTGTATTTGATATTAGATCGATATTGATTGTATTATCCCGCACATATTTTACTGAATCGATCATTGTATAGTTATGGAATAAGAGTTTATCTTCAACACACTGAGTTACTGTTAAAGTACATATTACTATTTACTTCACAATAAAACAGTACCCACAGAATATATTAAATAGAAACATTAATAATAAATGAGTCTGGTAAGGCATAATGATGAGTGTGACATACGTTACATACGTAGCTACGTAGCAGGAATCGTTTTAAACGACGTACCTGCTAAACACTTACGCCGCCCATCTCATTACTAACTCAAACAAACATCTCGTATTCTCGACTGTCAGGAACAAAATGAATTCAAATATTCATTACAAGCGCGGCGGCGTATTCCGACGAACAAGGAAGCTGCGCGCGCGCCGCGTGACGTCACGCTCCGAATTAACCCGATTCCGAGAATCGAACCGTTGCTGCACTTGTCTCGATCGCCGGCACACGTGTGGACATCCTACTAACTTACAATGTTGAGGAGTCAACTGAAATAACTCCTAATCTGTTAATAATTCACTCATTCGAAATTACAAAACTAATATGTCATTCAAAAGTTTCAGTTTCAAATTCAGCATCCGGATGAAATACGTTAAAATTTATTTGTAAGTACGCAGGTAAATCTTTACAGATTTTTTATGAAACAAACTGATTCTCTTTGGGTACTGCAAAGAATTTCTAGATTTGTCTTTTAAATGGTAACGTAGTGTTCTACTTGTGTAGTAGTAGGAAGTAATCTCCAAAACAAACTACAAATGACACTCACTCACTCCACTTAACAGAAAGTATCATAATGAGAGCACAACAAGGTGGGTAGCTGAAACTTCCGAAACGACCAATCAATTATAACTGTGTCCTCATCAAACTAGTTACATCCAGGAAATACTGTAATTTACTTTCTACGGTTACAGTACCTAAGAGTCTGTCAATAAACCATATAAATAGCCGGGTATACGTAACAGTCGTTCTGTGCAAGCGCAACGCAACCATAACGCGATGGCATTAATAACACGCGCTCTCCCGCGGTCTCCTTATGAAACTGCCAATTGTGCCGCGTTTTATCTTATTTGTAAATGAATAGTGGTACGCTGTCGGTGCATCGACTTGTCCATTTATATCGCGCACACTACACTTCGGCTCCTCGATAAAATAGCTTGGTATAATATGTAGAGTTAAACTAGAAACATAATATGGTCAGGCGGGTAAAAAGCTTATCATAATATCTATACTGACAGATATGAAAAGCTTTTACCTGCCTGACTACTATCAAACATCAAGAAAACCAAGGAAAACACATACTTACTCTTGAATATCTAGCTAACCGGTATTCCAGTCACTTAATTATCTACAATACTCGTACTAACTGTTATATTTTACAATAAAACAACAATTTTACGGATTGATTTCGCGAACGTTTATTTTTATTTTATGCCTGACGTAAATAAACGTTCGCGAAATCAATCCGTAAAATTGTTGTTTTATTGTAATGAGTATTCGCGTAAACTTCAGAACCAAATATGTTATATTTTATCCATGTTTTTATTATCTGATTGGTAAGTGATGACGGTGTGGTTGAGGATGATTAGGATGGTCGTCGTATTGGTGTTTAATAATGGTAAGGGCACATGAAAAACAAGTGGGCATCTTAAGTCACCTCGTCATACCGCGACTGCCCTAAATGCTTTACCGCCCCACGCGTTGTAAGCTCCGGGAGACGTGAAAAAAATGTTTACGTCTACGAGTCTCGAATCATAACAGTGATCGAGCAACGCATTTGCTACCAACGTTAAAGTTGACACTTTGACAGCTATAATCCGTGTTTCTCGCATACATTTCCTCGTCAACTCAAGTAAAAATTTAAATGTAAGAAATATCAACAAGTTGAAAATGAATAAATATCAGGGAGCTATTATGTAACTATAAAGTCCCTTCTATTTTTATCAGGTAAACAATAAAAAACCTAATAGATAAACGAATCTTTTATTACAAAAAATGCATGACCTGATTTGGTGTGTTGAGATCATTTTGCCGATAGTGAGCCTGAAGTGACTTCCCGGAAGCACCGGAACCGGGGTGGACGTTACGGTCGCAGGATGTCCCCCTATCCCCGGTGACCTACCCCCACCCCCCACATCCGGAAAGGGGACTTCCGCGCCCAACTTTTGGCGCTGGGCGGAAGATAAAACGTCAAACGAAAATCATGAAACTTGTATCATTAGCCTTTGTTATACTAATAATGTCTTATACTAGAGGTAATATATGCTTAGAGAGTACCCAACAGTCTTTAAACGGTAAATTAGCTTGACTTAAATTACTAAAGAGATTTTGAATAACTTTTAAAAAGCTTGTGCTTTGATAAAACAGATTTAGATTTTTAACATTGTTTAAGTTATAAAGTTAGGTTCAACACCCGTTTAACCTATTTTTTTTTTTATAAACTTAACGTTAAAATTTCGTTTAGGTTGAGTGGTTTGTAAAACACTCAATAAAAAAATCTGTTGTTATCTTTATTTTCACGCACTAATTTCATTCGCATGATGAAAAACCGGTTAAGTGCGTGTCGGACCCGCGCACTGAGGGTTCCGTGCCACCCTTAACTAAATTCAGGGTCCACTTACTTTCACTTAACGAAAACATCACAATATATTGCCACCGCAAAAATAACTTTGTTTTTCATAGTGTTTGTATGAAAGACAAAGTTATATTTGCGGTTGTTAAAAATGTGCAATATCTCAAAAACTACTGGTTCGATCTCCTTCAAACCAATTTTCGTTGCAAGTTTTTGTTGAGATCTACATCATATATTTTTTTCAAAATTTTCACTTTCTTAGTTCAAAAGTTAGATGGGGGGGGACGCCCGTTTTACCACTTTGGAAGCGTCTATGTCTCAAACCTTACACTTTTAGAAAAAATGGTTTTAGAAACCTCAACATAATTTTTAAAGACCTATTCATAGACACCCCACTCGCATAGGTTTGAGTAAAAAAAAAATTTAGATTTTAGTTTCATGTATGGGAGCCCCCCCTTAAATATAATTTTTTCTAACTTTTTGTATCTGAATCGGAAAGCGGTGAACAAGATACACCTACCTACCAAGTTTCAGCTATGTGATGTTTATAGTTTCAGAATAAAGGGGCTGTGACATACGGACGGACAGACAGACAGACAGACAGACAGACAGACAGACAGACTTGACGAAACTATAAGGGTTCCGTTTTTTGCCATTCGGCTACGGAACCCTAAAAATAACCTCGTGCTTAACCGCATTAGTCAAGAGGCGTCTGTTCCGGCCAAGTTAACAAAAAAGGGCATTTAAGTGATTAACATCTCGTCGTCAAAATCCTACCAGTTATAATAAGTCGTCGCCATGCGTCATGTCACGATGATGGGCCCCGGTAGCGAGGCGCGAAATCGGACACTAATCCGAATGGCTGGTGAGCATATGAGACCGGCCGTTCGCCTACAAGCGCGAAACCCGATATTCGCTGCTACATTATGGTTCAAATAATACCAATGAATTGGCGTCGTAGATTTAAATCACTCTTTTAAAGTTCGTCGACTTGCTATTAAGTTTCTGCTTAGCAACTACTGTCGCTATTGGTAATATTGGAAAGTAGAGTTTATGGCTAGGTTGTTTAAAAAAATATAAGTAATAACGGAAAGGAAGTCTCACAGGTACCGCGTGAAAAATACCTAAACATTAAGATGATATTGAGAACATTATTTTCTTGATAGGAAGTAGGTATACTAAATATTTTGATTTTAAAGTGTTACAAGACTACGGTTAATACAGTGACTCTGATGCAACGAGGAGTCCTTGTTCCATGCAATCATCATCGCAAAAAGAGCAAATGCGAATTCAAGTGCGATGTTCAACTTTAGACGGTGTAAGTTACAAGACCACACTGTCTGCGATCGATTTAGCGTGAAAGCATTCTGAACGTTGCCCTGGCTCATTTTACGTTTTTCTTATTAAGGAATCCTTTATTATCTGTCTGGCATTCGATACTGCAAGGCAGCTGGCGCCTACCGCTTCCGTATAATGGGTGCGGATTTGAGAAGATAGCGGAATCCGATATTTTGTTGGTAGCTCGATTCTGGTATATCGATTATCGGAGACAATCCGCCTCGTGCTCGTCTTCGGTAACGTAACACGGAGGCCTTTGTGGTGGCTGCACAATGGGCATGTGCGGACTGACAAGATAAAAGACAGCTTTAGATTGTCATCGGTCATCCGCGTCTGATAGATCCTGTGATTGCTCTTCAACGTTAGTGTGCGTTATTGCAGATGGTAACGAGATTGGCAAATGCAGCTACGTTGATTTGACGTTGATCACGTTCTGCCTTTTGAACAGATGTCACGCTGCCTTTAGATCTAAGTGGTTGTCGTATCTTGCTTATTGATTTAAAAACAATCGGAAATATTTTATTTGCAGGTCACTTGGCATTCAATTTCCATTATTTCGGAGAACGATCATAAAATATCGTAGATACATTTAAGTAGTTAGTACCTCTTAAATTAAAAGGTCAAGTACAATGTTAAACAACAGTTTAACGTCACTCTACGGAATGGTTTGTCATTAAATTTTCTTTTGACAAATTATTCAATTTTATGTCTTTTTCTATAACAAACACCAGTTTCCGGATCCAAATAAGAAAGAATAGACAAAGAATCTTCCTGACTTTTGTTTTTCCCCGGTAAAGCACAGTTAGCATAGTCGTCAAGTTAGCGCCCCACATGCATAATGCGCGTTGTTACGGCGCGTTACGTGCGCCCGCGCCGTTATGCAAGCGCCGCGGAACCAGCCGTGAGAAGCGGCGCAACACCTGTAATACAGCGCTAAGTGCGCACGATCACGCTTTGCAACTCCGCTAACGGCGCGGTAGTGTTGCGCAGTGACACCCGCTTTGTGGGATGTCCCGATTAGATGACGTCAATGAAATACCAATCTGGCTAAATGTTTGCATTGCATTGCGGTGAATAATTTATAAAAGTTGATAGACTGGCGGCACCTATACGCATCCATACCTAGACTCTACTATTATTTCATTAGGATAGGATATTAACAATAGCGATTCGTATAGCAGTTAGTAACCAATGTATTTTTTTATTTTAACTGTTAGATAATGCTGTTAAGTTGTCATCAGCTGAATTAATCTGTAATAGCAACAAAGAGAAGGCAAAGATATTCACTATTCAATTGCTGCTTGACATCTATTATAAGTTCTTCTTACTTTTACGCTATTTGACCTGTCCCTATTTGTGAGAACATGTTCACGTCACTACAAACAGCTAATGCTTTTTACAAACGATCACCCACTGTCTCACCCTATTTATTCATACCGTAATGCGTCAACTGCACTCGTATGCCAATAAGTTACAGGTAGCAAGAAACAGCTATGCAACAGAACTGTCGAAGCGGTTGCAATAATAATTCTGAAATTAGGTTTCAAAACAAATTCATAAATAAAATTACAAGAACGCGCAATTTATACCCTACTTACTTAATATTATTGCTTATTAAATCGCACAAGTGTTAAAGTAAGATAACTCGAATCTAACCATAATCTCATATCAAAACATTGCACAGCGCATTATCTTAAAGAGTTTATTAACTCTCCTACCTTGTTTGTATACATATACCTACGCACCTCTATATAAAATAATGTATTTTTTATACCCATGTAAGGGAACCTAAATCTTTGTACATTTACAAAAAAGAAGCGTGATTTAATTAACATAAATCGCATAGGCTTTATAGTTGTAGCAACTACTGAATATAACATATAATATTTAAGACGAATACGACAATAATAAGAAATGTGCTCTACATTTAGACACATACGTTACTTGCACCATTTATAAGTGCAACCAGACGCCAAAAAAAACCCAAGTTGTAAAGAAGACTCGAATGTTGAACAAACATGTGCGACGCAGTTCCTTAAAAAACCTGATGCTCTGAACAAAAAAAAACTGAGAAAAAAGACTCTCCATACTTAAGCTTGCTTCGACTGACAGGAAATATGATATTTTATTTTGGGCGTGGGATCAAACCGAGTCGATAATTTGTGTCTCGAATAGAACTTCACAAGAGGCGGAGAAATTAAATTGTTAAAAATGTTTAATGTCATTAATAAGGAAGGGAAAGTTCTTTATTGTGTGAAATATTTGTGAACGTTCGGGATATCAAAGGGATCCATATTGTATCGACTCAAAACATTTACGGTATGTAAATTCAGATGAAAGAACAATCAACTTTCACGTTTCTTTTATAACTAAGACGAGAAGTTTCCTCATCATTTGGAATATCTGCATTAAACTATAGACACATATTCCTACATGTTTGTTACTGATGATGATCACATAATCATTGTTCTCTGTCTATGCATCATATTGAGCATATTCGTTTTACAGTTACAGTAGCATGCAGTTGTAAAGATGTAGAATTTGATTGTCTTACTCAGATACATACAAAAATATTGTGAAATTACGGATGAGCTTACAAAGACGTCCAAACGTCCCATCTAAATAGTAAGCAAGCAGCCGTATAAATGTCAGCTAGACGGGCCGCGATCCTGGCTGTAATAAGAGGAATCAATATCAATCAGCCCCAATCAGCACCCGGAAGCCATCGCGGACCACCGACACAATGACGCCGGTATACTAAATAAAATAAATCCATGTGATACATAAACTGGGGAGAAGTACTTACCAGAAGAGAAAGAATAGGACCCGTAAAAGTAAGAACAAAGGAATCTCGAAATTACGAGATTTCGCCTGAAAACATCACATACAAATAAAAGTTTAATGCTTGTGTGTCAACCAGGCAGGATGGATCATATCCATCCAACTTATTGTTTGCATTTTCGCCTTTGCCCCTAGGTAACAGTATTTTGACGCTTTAAATCATTTGAACAGTGACGAACCTTGCTGTCAGACTTTGCGTTTGCGTTGCAAACACCCCTCCGTCAATCCGCACTGAGCCCGCGTGGTGGATATGGCTCATACTACCTCACATTTGAGGTAAGGCCTTTGCCCAGCAGTGGGATGCTTACAGGCTAACTTTACTTTTTTTACATTTGAACAGTGAATCTCAACACTATAACAGTAGGTAGTTTTTAAAGTTTTGAACATGCATAGGATTTTTATATTTTTTCTTGCTGGTGACGTAATAGAGGTGTTTTCATCTAGTTCTCTAGGTAAGTTTGTTTTGTGAAATAGTTAAAATGCTTTCACTAACGTCCGAATAGCTGGGGCCGCAATGACGCGAGAAATAGATTTTACGAGTGCGTGTGCGCCGCGATATTTACGTGTGTTTACACTTCAGACGATTTTATAAGCTCAACGACACCGTCACCAGCGCCTATCAACGAATAAGGAGCACTCAACATCTCTTTGCACTGCCACTGCTCAGCGCCCGCGTTTTTATTTTTATTGCCGCATTGAGTAACTGTTGTGAAACCTGTCCGAATGGAGTGAAATATCGTTTGTTTTCGATTTAAGTAGGCCCTTATTTTAATTTTACTGCCAGATAATAGAAAACGGGAGTGGTTGATGCTTCCCGCGGGAGTTAAGATATTCACGGCTAAAATATAATCACTAGATCAACACCTTAATTAATTAGTGCTTTATTTCGGCTGAATGTTTGCAGATGGTTAAGAAAAACAAAACATATTGATCTGATTATTAGTCAAGCAAAAAGCTATATCATAATTCAATAGAGTAGGAATCTCACATGTCTATGTTTTGGTAAGATAAGTACATACTTTCTTTGTTTCATATTTGAGCCGTGTTGTAATCTATTTTCCAGCTCATGTCTAATTTTATCTTTAACATATTCTATCAATTTATCATTCAGCGTTGCATCATGGTTTTCACCCACCTACAGCAGGACAAAGGCGCTGACTCACCGACGAGATTATTAGGCCTAATATACACTCGCTCGTGCTACTGACAAAGTGATTCGTCTTGATTTCTATTCCGGGCGCCGAAGTCATAGGAAATTTCAGCAGTTGATGATATCACTAAAGCCCTACTTATTCGTTTCAAAAGGATGAAATAGATTAACTCAAGTACCTATTTGAATGACACTTGTTACCACATCGTCGCATACCGACTCTATTCCGTCGAATTAATGTTATTCACTTATGCTAATGTTACTTCGAAACTAATGTCCAATGTCAAGTTCCAATGTTAAGGTAACAATAATGATGATATTGGTCAAGGAAACAAGAACACTACTAATTCCACTTGCTAAGTAACAAGACTATTAATAAAGTTTATTTAATATTGAGGACATCGATAGCTCTTCAAGGTTATAGGAAGTCAAAAGGAAATGTTAGCATGACTATTAACTGAAAACTTCCTGCGTTAGTGCTGTAATGTTAACTTACATAAAATACACATAAATTAAGGAAAATTTTTATACCTTTTCTGGGGTGAAGTTAAGGAATTTGACAACGACAGGGACTGCGAAGTATCCGGTGACATGGTCCCGTTTGTGCGCTGCGGCTAGCTGCAGCGTTGCGCACACGCAATGTACAGGTGATAGCTCCTTAGGATAGGCTCTGAGGTACAGATCGGCGGTAAGACCTGGAGCCAAGAGGAACCTGGTCTTCGGGTGAAAACCCCACCTCGCTCCGAGATAGGCTGTCTCGTCCCACAGCTGGCAGCAGTGAACGTAAATGGTCCGCGCGCAACTATTACAGATCCTAGAATTGAGAAGCACGTCAAGTAAGTGCAGCAATCACAAAAGGGCACATAATAATCTCCACCTAATTTACTACAAACTACACGTAACTTGTAATAAATAATTATGTACTCAATATTAATAAAACGGTCGCTCGCCATGTAAAATTGTTTTGAAAGTAAAATATAATAAAAGAACACACCGGAATCGAAACGAATAGTTCTCGCCCAACAACAGATAAATTATTCAGTTTTGTTCAACAAGAATAGCTTTGTTCTGTCGACCTTGTCTTTGCCACGAAACAGTTAATATTGGATTTAAAAACATGGAATATTTATTAATAACGTTATGTAATATATCTTCAGTCTTACTTTATTTATATATTGTATTTAAGTTCTCTGTCCTGGCCAGATTGCACAAATGCTTATTTTACGTAATGTGGCATTTTCCACCAGTCATACTTTTGAGTTTACAAGCAATGAGATATTGGTTTATACTTGATGGGGTTTTATAATTACTACACAATACCAATACAACACCTCTCTTGGATCCTCCTCCTACCACAGAATATATATATAGTATATAGTACTACATACTCCTACTCTCCCTAGCAATTACAAAAAGTTTGAATGAGAAAATACTCAGTCTTACCTTAATCTCTGCACGATGGGTTCTTCTTTGATTTCAAAATGCAACTTTTCCGGTGACCAAGCTAACGACAGCGGATGCAAAGGGACTGGCTGTGGTGCTGGTGGTTCTAGTTTGGAAAACTCTGGCTTTGCTTTTTCCATACGACTTTTGATTATGATTTCGTTGATTGGTACCTAAAATAAAACAACTGTTGAGCAAATCTCAAACAAGCAAGGTGTCTTTCATTTCTACTCCAAATCTTCATACTCAAAAACTACCCTATTCATTCACATCATATTTGAGTTAATTATAAAAGTGATGAGAATATAAGTGTACAAATAAAAGGTGAACTGATCAAGTTTTCTTAGGTACCTCTTCAGGAAGAACCTTTTCTCGTACATTAACACAAATCATTGGAGGCAGATCGATGGGTATAAGACTGCTGTCTGTGCCTGATATGCTGCTATCCATTATTCAAGTAAAATGATACCTTAAAATTTTAACTATTTAGTACTAATAATTTCATTGAAAACCATTTTAAAATGATGTTATGATCAAGTATGTCAAATGTCAAGAAGATCAAAGGTGATTGTGACGGTAGTAGTAGTAGAACAAGTTGAGTTTATCACTTACGGGAAAGGCAATGGAACAGAGCCATACAGCCTGATCTTGGTTTCCATTTTTTGAACTGCAGGATACAAGAAAGGCTAAAAGCCAGATCTTGATATTTTCTGTTCTCCAGTTTTGCTTCATTTCATCTCCACTGACGGTGATTGTGACAGTCTGTAACAACAGGTCGCCTTATTTCAGCCTAGTCGCTGAAAACTGCCAGGTATTGTAGGTACCTAATTTTATTACGTCGCTCGAAGTCTCAGAACTATAAATAAATAATTAATCGTCACTTCAATCACGCGCATGCCGTGTTAATTAAAATAGTCGTGAGGGCGTCGAATCGTGAAAGCAAAGACGCGATGCGCCGGCGCCGCGGCGCGTGACGGCGGGCGGCTCCCGAGGGAGCGGAAGTCTTGCGCGCTTCCGCCGCCCGCGCACCGGCCGGAGATCCGGTTGCGACGGTCCGTACCAACCGCACCTAACGAAATCTTCATAGGTACGAGTACGTCGCTGAAGCAAAAACGACATGCAATTCAAATCAAACTAGTCGACCAAAAATCCGAAATCGCTGACTCAAAGTTTTCATCGTGAATTTGTATTCGTAAGTATGCAATGTATACAGGATGTTTTTGCAAGGGGTTGCCAAATTTTTGGAGGTGAATGAGAACCATCAATATGAACAACTAAGTATTACCACAGATAATATAATGGTATTACTATGGGACCATCGCTCAACCTTTATTGTTTTTTCTGTCTCTCCATACATTATCGTCAATGTAGCTGACTGATTTTGTATGGGGCACCTGAAATTTTATTCAAGACTAGCGGCCCGCCCGCGACTTCGTACGCGCGTTTTAGTTTAACTCCGTTCCCATAGATCGTAGCGAAAATTTATAAGCCTATACGCATTAAACTATGGCCTTCCCTGATAAATTAGCTATCTATCATATTGGTAACAATAGTTCCTGTGAGTAGCGCGTTCAAACAAACAAACATAAAGTATAACATTTATTGTCTGTACGCATTTCTTTGTATATATTTTAAAACTGGATTAAAATATATACAAAGAAATGCGTACAGACAATAAATGTTATACTTTATGTACACACAACATGTAGCCCGGTATAATGGTCAAACTTACACAGGGATATTTTTATTTTATTTTACAACGAAATGGAAATACTTCGTACCCTATCGTCAATCGTATATTTATTTCAGGTACTACAATAACCAGGCTACTCTTTGCGCTTACACAGCATCATGTCACATACAGGCTGTGAGAGAAGCAAATTCCCTCAAGCCTTCTCTCGCTACCTTAAGAGTTTGAATTTGAGCTTTGTTTATGGTTATTGGTTAATGCGAATACCTACTCTAATTTCTTGAATTCAAATCGTAAATTGAAAGGGACAACTCTATGTAAAGATCTACGCCACCATCATCATCATTTGGATGTTCCAAAAGCCGTCCACTGCTAAACATAGGTCCCCCACGAAAAGTTTGCAGAAAAGTTACAGATTGGACACCTTTCGACCACAGGAGCAGCGTAGAATGTCCACCGACAATATGAACATACGATCTGCAATCTACACTGGACACAGACCGATTGATACCTACGCTGTTTAAACACAAAAAAATATTATTTACTATTCTAAGCAATAAAATCTCTTCTCGAGAGCAACATCAATAACAAATATGTGTCAAATATCCTGTCTCAGATTATGTCAAATGACTGTCAAAAATGAAATAAAAAATATTTTAATCGTAAGCACTAAAGAGTATTGACATCAAATTCGAAGCAAATCACCCCCATAATAACTTTGCACCCCTTTTTAACCCCCTTAGGAGATGAATTTCAATAAAATACAAAACAAGTCTTCCGTCAATTTTGTAAAAGAATGTGTATGCAAAATTTGAAGTAGATTGGACCAAGGGATCTGGTTGTCCCATACAAACTTTGCACCCCTTTTTGACCCCCTTAGGGGTGGAATTTCTGAAAATCCTTTCTTATCGGATCCCTTCGTCACACAAAGAACACACCCTCCCAGTTTCAGGTCTCTACAATCAGCGGTTTAGGCTGTGCGTTGATCCATCAGTCAGTCAGTCGCAGTCATTCAGGACAAAGCATTTTATTTTATTCAAGATTTTGACCATGACCCTATAATAAATGTTTATCATATTGATGGTCTCATTCACCTCCATAAATTTGGCACCCCCCTGCAAATACACCCGTAATAATAATATCAAGGATGTTTCGTCAACTAAAATAATGTTCAACCAAAACTATTTTAATATGCATTTATAATTAACATTGCTTTGTGAAAATTCTATAGTTGAGGTAAAGTTCAATCTTGTTAAACAAAGCGACATGAATAGTAGCTATGAACCCATCACAGCAGACAATATTAAACGAAAATAAATTAGATCAGTTACATTCCTATGCTGCTGTAGTTTTTGATTTACCTACCTTGAGGTACCGGTACATGAAATGTGTTTTATGAAAAGCACGTTTCAAATATTAATTTTTCTGTGCAGTTGTTTTAAGATTTGTTAGTATTAATTTGGTCAGCAATCAGTCGTAGACTAAACAATGAGCTCAACGTCTCACGTGACATGCCTAGTTTCAACAACGAAATCCATTATATTTACGTTTCAGGGATAAAGCACGAATGCAAAGAAGCTGAATATGTGGCTTTGACAGATTTATAGCAGCTAATAGGAACACGGTACACGATTTTACGACTTTTGTGTAGGTACATAATTTAAAACACAAGTACCAGATTAGTTAAACAGATATTTTCATATTTGTAAATTCTAAAAAACATATTGCACAATAATTAGTTTTTTTTTCAATTCGAATCATACGTAGCGTAGACACGAAGTACTGCCACTTGGTATTAGTGTTATAGCAGCACCTATCAGTATCAGCGTAGCGTGCTATAAATGGGCATTTCTACAGAAATGACTGATTGACCTACTGGAGCAAAAAAACTACCTTTAAAATTGAATAACGTGTCTCAAAAAAATCACACGTATTTATACAACTCTTGGCCTGATGGAGAGCATATCAAAAAAACCACCAGGTTGTACATGTGGCTTTAAAAAAATCTGGAAGTTCAAAAACGGGCAGAATTTGGCCTAAAATGGAGTGTCCGGTTCCCAGAATTTACTCGTTTTTGTTTCATAACTTTTAAAATAATGACTTACTCATTATTATTTCTACATTCCTGAAACAAGGGATAAATAATGAAGCCATAAAAATGTTTATATTGATTCTGAATCCTTTAGTTTAGATACAGTGACACATTAAAATAATGTCCGAGGGGTGTACCTCAATTCGGTGAAATTTACTTTTATTTACCTATAGCACTATCTACGCTTATTAGAAACGCTTACTATTGATTCCCGCCATCTAACCGTTGCGCCCGAGCGGCCGAGCACTATAGACGAGGGACTTGTTGCGTTGAGGAGCAATTTTCAAAGGTTTGAAATCATTCGGTGTTTTTGGTTTAGGGTAATTTCTCAAAACGGTGTGCAACTTAAATTATGTTTCTGAAGTATTTTTGGAGATTTGTGCTAAAATTATTAGGTGTTTAACTGCATTTTGCCGTTACATTTAGTTACAATTACTGTTACTCATAATATTTTTGAGTAATTTTATGTATTGTGATATTTTCTCAATTCCGTGGATCTCAATTCCGCTGGAAAATGGGCACCGAATTGAGATTTTACTGTGATATTATGAATTTTGCTAATAGGAACTATTCATTTATTTCATAAAACGATTCTGCTGGAGATTGTGTATGGCACTGTCTTATTTTTTCTAAGACTTAGGCCAATTTTAGTAAAACTCTCTCTCTCACAATCCAATAAACAGATTGAAAAAGTGTAGACACAAAACTACCTCTTTTTAAACTTAAGAGCTTGGCTCTTGTCGGTGGAGCAATTGCCATTATTTTCTTTTTTTTGCCTTTTTCTTGTCATCCTGGTATGACATGACATTTACTTTTTCACTTACTTGGTCAAAATAACTTCTCCTAGGTCTTCTTCATCTCATTCCTTCCACTTTCAAAAATTTCAGATAGGCAAAATAAATGAATCGAATGGCAATAAATAGAGCAATAAAAATACACTTGAACAAGGACCTATTCTAAGTATCAAAAAAGACACATCATCATCATCATTATGAAAAGGACGTCCACTACTGAACATAGGCCAACCCCACGGCTTTCCACAGCGACCGATCACTAGCGTTCTGCATCAAGTTTAATCTTGCAATCTTTACAAGGTAGTCTGTCCATCTTCTGTGGACGTCCTACACTGCGTCTTTGGTTCTCCAATCTAGAACTTTTCTGCCTCAACGGCAGTTCTTCGCGCTATGTGCCCTTTTCATTGCCACTGAAGCTTACTAATTTTAAGGGCTGCGTCCTTTACCTTAGTTTTTCTATATATCTCCTCATTTCTGATTAGTTCTCGTAGAGAAACACTGAGCATAGCCCTCTCCAAAACTCGTTTTGTGATTTTGAGCTTCCTTATAAGGCCCATAGTAAGATACCATGTTTCGGATCCATATGTCATCACACACCTCCGGTATGCCAATGATATAGTCGTTGTGGCAAAGACGCTAAACAACCTTGGCACTATGCTCGAATAAATGGATGAAATAGACGAAAATCATGGCGAGCTCCCATAGTGTACATACTCCAGTATCTGTTGGGAACTAAATTCTTAAAGTTGTTGACGAGTATGAGTCTACCTGGGAATAGTAATTCAATTAGGTAGGTTAGGTTAGGTAGGTTAAACTTTGAGAAAGAGGTTAATCAACGATTCCAACTCAGCTAGGCAGCGTTCGGGAAATTGTGCAAAAGTATCTTCTCGTCTCAATTACTCTAGTGTCGTAGGAAGACGAAAGTCTTCAACAAGTGTTTGTAACCAAACATAAATAAAAATTTTAATAAGGATTTTTTGTTTATATTTCAAACAATCAATAAAGAAAGGCACAAAAACCTGGAATAAACCATTACCGATAGACCAGCAGTTATTTAACAAAACGCTTTAGGTATTTATTATTTTGGTCATTCTAATACATTATTTTTTATAAGGTTACATAAATTCTCAATTCATTTTCTCAATTCGGTGCTTTCTCAATTCGGTGCTTAACTTTTCTCATTAACCACTCAACAAAATTAAGGCAAATAGTTATTTTTAGATTCAGGGTGGGGTAAACTTAATTTTATATTATATAAATTACTTAAAAAAGCAAATTACAAATCAACCACCGAATTGAGGAAAAAAGTACCCTTCTGTAGAAATGTCCAAATACATGTAGTTAAATTAAACAAGCAGTTAGTACCATAGCAGCGATTCTATTCT
The DNA here is from genome assembly GCA_963584085.1 of Pyrausta aurata. Classification (NCBI taxonomy): domain Eukaryota; kingdom Metazoa; phylum Arthropoda; class Insecta; order Lepidoptera; family Crambidae; genus Pyrausta; species Pyrausta aurata. The sequence goes on along the minus strand of OY757255.1, from coordinate 8,990,542 downwards.
ATACTTAATCTAAAACCATAGATCAATCAGTTGAACAGTTTCTTAGCAGTAAGTATCAGCAATCAAATCTCGGAACTGTGCGCTTAAAGATCTATTGTCTTCGGCCGGCACTTGTTCTAGAAGCCAATAAGCCTCGCTTTCCTAGTACTGAGGGCTGAGGCGAGGAGAGCAGGGGCGAAGTAACGGATGAATGTCCGTGGGAACGGTCACCACTTCCGCTCCAGAGCACTCATGCGCCGGCACTCTCAGCTATTTCCTTTGCCGTAGGGTGGACCCTCGATGGAGAGGTGTGACGGACATTTGTCTTGTGAATTGTGACATACCGGACCACTTTACAATTGATCTAACTAATGGAAGGAGGACACATTTAGTGCAAGAGTATCCTGGCAGTTCCATTGTCTGGGAAAGCAATATCTCGTTGATAGATTTTGGAAATCGGCTAAGGCATCCTAATTGCTATGACTTAATGATTTGTACTACTACTGAGTTTTGTTTGTATAAGCCACAAGGTGGTCATCATGACAATTACTAGGTATTAGCGTACCTTTATTAGTTAAGTCTACCCATTGAGGTAAATATTGGTTCCACTACTTTTGTTAACGGATCGTTAAAGTATGTTGCACAACAGGACTGTGTTGCAATGTCCCTCTTTGGTTCGCTGTAAATTTTGCAATATTTATGATTCGCAAACAAAAACGATTCGATTCTGTTATGTTAGGTAGGTACCTTGATAACAATTTTTACGTGCGATAAATCTGTTGCGGCGTAATCTGATTCTGATTTGATCACCGAAACAGTTTGTTTTAGTTTCATGTTTATATAGAGAGTCTTACTTTGCGGACCAGCGATCGATGTTTGATACTTTCTTTGGCAGATTCATGGACAATATTTTACAAAGTTTTTTGAATTGGGTTATGGTACTTATATTACTTACCTAGAAATACAAAATAAGTACACTTATTTAACAACAACAACATTTAGCAACAGTGCCGAAATATCGGAAGCTCATAAATAATAAGGTACATGGTAGCAATCCCGTATCTAACTATTCTAATGTTAGTGACCATGAAAGTTTAAAACAATATATAAGTACACTTATTTCTTCTTGATTCTTGGTTCTTTAGCTCTACACTATATTATTCTAAGTTTATAACTAAATGTGTTGTTCGTTTTTTCTGCCGCACTTTTTGCTTTTGCCATTTCATCAGTGCCTAGACTGGTTTATGTGCATCCAAGTGGTAGTAGTAAGTACGTTGACCGCTGTCGCAAGTACGAGGTCTTGCTGTTATCGCGCGGCCGGAAGCGGCGCGACGGAAATACGCAATCTCTACCAATTGCTGCGCTGTCACGGCGTTCGCGCATGCGCTCGACTTGCTTTCCTAAACTCCTGCCCACGAGTGAGAAAAACATTATTGCGACTGAGTAAAAACCACACTAATGAAAGCCAAGCAAATTTATGAAACAGTAAAGCCTTCCTATCAAAGCCCCATAGTTTTTGAACCATTTGAGTCTAGTTTTGTAGTGAACCTCGTTGAGTTGTAGGTAATAGTTTATCAAACGAAAATGAGTAGAATTATCTTAACGCGCGCGTCGCGTATCATCAATAAAAGTATAATGTATAATAATCAAGCTCCAGATTCTTTTTTGCAAGGTGCTACATTTTAATGAAAGAGCTTGCCATGCACTTTTGATGGTGCCAAATAGAAAAATCCATCAAACAAATATACCTAACTACAAACTTCGAATATAAACAATTGATTTTGACCTCTACGATAGCTAACGCTGATGAAACTTAACAAGCACTTTATTAACAGTGGGAGAGGGAGTTCCCCTATCAGCATCGGTACGTGTGGACAAATAAAGCTATGTAGAGATTGGTAAATAGTATTTTGCCATATGACCTAGCCTAACTCGGATCAGCCTTGTCTTTATTTACTTATAGACAAAGATTTACTATAGGTGTATTTAAATAGACAATAGAGGTATACCCGAACTGTACCGCCTCAAGCTAGGCATAGTCACAAAAATTAAGTCTTCTGCAAGTTAAAACCAGGTTATTTTAACGATAATAATATGTACACATTCTCTTCGACAAACCAGTAAAATGATGGATTTTTATCACATTACTAAAAACCTGCCAATAAATTGGTCACATTTCTTTCTTAAACATTTCTTTCTTTTATTATAGTCTTATCTTTAAGATAAGACGAATAATTGACATACTCTTATTTAATAAAGTAAAATAAACCTCCACATTCATTAAACTTCCACAGATTCGATTTCAGACAGCAACTTCCGATACTTTTATTATGCTTTTACTGAAACCTTTGAGCAAAATTATTATTAAGTGTTCCAAGAAACGACGTCTTGCAATTAAAAATATCTGTTTTAACTAAGATGTATTAATTAATTGTAACATCGAAGTTATTAAATTTTTCTGTTTCCAGTTTATAACTTCCTCTGTGGAATTTCGAGATATAGTGACCTATTTTTCACGACACCTGCTCGGCAATGTTAGATTATTTTTCACGTTTGGTGAACTCAGCTTGACTCATTCTATCTCTAGAGACCTAAAATTGTATGAAAATCCGTTACTGTTTACTTTGATTAAGTACTGTAAGAAGAACTTTGCTGAAATTATATTTCAACCAAGTAATATAACACGACAACACTTAACTCCATGTAGGTACGTACAACTTGTGTCTAATCACAAAGCGGAACCGGCAGTTGGGGCCCCCAGCCTAAGGAGAGCCCTCCGACTTCCTTTGCCGAGACGTATTCAATGGAGGGAAAGGAAGTTAAACGTACTGAAGAGGGTCTACCTCCAATGGTCGGCGCTTGCCTGACATTGACCTCCGGGCCGCCCGGAGCTTCTCTCTACACTGCGGGTATAAATATTCATACCAGTTCTTCATCTACATAATATTAATGTTGGTACGAGAACAGACGATGAGATGATTTGTCTACGCAATTGACGTTAACGTAGAAAAAAGTAAGTAATCTTGGGTAATATTAGGCAGATAGATGCTCATGATGTCAAAATAGTTTAATTCTAACTTTCCCTAATTAGCGAGGAATATCAAGTATGTACCTAGGTACCTACTGCTAACGTATTTATTTATATCAGAACTCGTGTTATAAGTATTGATTAAAATTACGTACTTAAGCAGATAGTAGGTAGGTTATCTTAATTATTTAGCGTATTCTGTAGTTACGATACAGAATTTTCAATTTACAGTATTTTATAGGTAGAGTTTCAGATATTTTCTTCTTATTTCATATTTACTGACAAGTACACTAAGCATTATGTTTCAAAATATCATCTTGGCGTCCTAGTGCCTCGTCCTGCATATGCAGGTACTTAATTACTTACCTTCATATTAAAAGACATATTTCAATAGGCACTAATCGACCATTCTATTGGCGGATTTGGTTGTGCGTCTAATAATATAATCCGCATAATATGTTACCAGTCCGGCTCATTCCGCGAAATCTGTTTTTATTACTTCCTTCGTGATTTAAGGCAAAAAAATCCCGTCGGACTAGACAAAGTTCCGCGTGACCTTCGCTGGTGTTCATCTGTAAAAAGCTGTCGGGGACCAAGATGCGAGGGACACAAAAAAGCGGCCAAGCGTGTGTGTCTCTACATGCCGGAGGCCCGTAGTAGCAGTCGATAATATAAGTAAGATAATTTCTTTATCATCTTTACTATATTATATTATAAGGCTGAAGAGTTTGTTTGAACGCGCTAATCTTAGAAAATTCTGGTTTGATTTTAAAAATATGTTTGTGTTGGATAGCATATTTATCGGGGAAGGCATTACTATGAAACAGCACGCTGTGTCAGAAGGGGAGGGAGAAAACACAACGCGCGAACGCAGTCGCGGGGTACCGCTAGTTCAAATAATACGTTATAGTGATTGACGTGGAAGTTTTTTTCCTCGAAAGATTCCGATCTTTTTTATCCCAAACGCACCATTTGGTTCTGACTCTATTGTTTTGTTACTAACTGAGCAAGTGTAGGTAGTACCCACAGACGCTAGCATACGATACTCTAATAATACTGGTAAATAATAAACAGTGTGATCGGAAAGTCCCGGACAGGAGTCGTCTTGTTTTCGGAATAACACTTGCTGAACCGGTCGAGCGCGACGCCAAATATCAACGTGTTTCCTTCCTCATATAGCATCCAAACTCGTCGCCCGCGCATTGCTGTCTCACAGTCTAAGTAATATTACAGTAGGTAATGATAGTGATGCATAGCATCGAAATAACGATATTATGACTGAAAAACACGTTAACCAAATGATAATGAATCGAGCCTGAGCCTGAACTACATGATAAGTACAAATCGACCGCTTTTTTGGGTTTAATACAAGACACAGGCGAAAGTTTAAAGGATTCATGCATGAGTACCTACAGTTTTCATAAGCGTTATGCATATAATTATTATTATTAAATCTAAGTCAATAAAGATCTAATCATACTTTTGATCTTCAGTAGGACACGTATTAATTACTTATCCATACTGTCCAAATCTGCAAGTAAAACGCAGACTTAACAAATTACTCGTATCTATGAGGAAGCTGACTCATTTGCGGTGCACCCAGCATAGATACATTTTAAATGCACAATAAGTAGGTCTATCTATCACTATCAAGTGACGCGGATGGTGTTTCATCGTTTTAACCTAAAATTACAATGTGCATCGTAAGTAATTAGCAACGTAACTCAGACTTTGTCCTCGACTGATGTTTTCGTCGCAAAGCTGAAAATAAACACGAAACGGAAGTTATACATACCGGCAGCATGCAAAACCGAACGGATTTATCGATCCGACTCCGGCAATATGGCGACGGTTTATTTATCTTCTATCTACCTTCCTGGCGCCGCACTTCCGCCGGAAACGGGCGTCGTCTCCGCTCTAACCCTTACCGAGGTTCCGGTTTCCGCCCGCCTTTGAAGTTTCCTTTTCGCTGCCCTATTATGGGTCAGGCTTCGCAGTTCAGTAGAAGCTACAATTGAGCGAATTCATCAATACTGGTCGTTATTTGGAATTCAGACCGAGATACATTTTCATTATTGTGTCTGTATCAAAGTGATATTGTTTTCACTTAAACATCATGGTATTGCGTTGAATTTTAAAGTTTTTTAGTCCTTCTATCAATATTCTTCATACAGTTTTCATCATACAGTTTTGGATCTACAACAAATCTATGCTGCTTTTTCAGAAGGCATGCTTTTATTAGTCATCAGTAACATACAGTGACCACATAAAACTTTTCACCGGTCAATCAACGTTATTATAGCATAAGTCAAAGTTTTAACATAGTTGCGTACGCTTCCAGTTGGCGCAGCTTCGTAATATCTGCTGAACAAGCGTCTAAATTGGCACTAATCAAGCAGAACATTCTGGAGTCGTGCGGGTGTCAGCCGCGGCCGGGTTTCACAACGCTTACTTCCTCAATTGCCCAAACCGAAAGCGCAATTTCTACGGTCGGTTCGTGCAAGTCGAGCAACTGTTATCCTGTAAGTGTAGTGTAATGCATATTCCTTGATCAACATTCGCGGATAGAATTTTCTAGTTTTGACAGCAGGCTAACGATAAATATTTTGCTAACGATAATTCTCCGTTCCTCCTACCTACTTATGTTTCAATTTCTTCTGTCACGAAAGCCTCGGAAATCCTTCAGGGACTCGTTTTTTTTATGAATAACAATCATACCTGTTTGTATTATTTCCTCCAAACTCCAAACTTCATACTTAAGAAATATTTTGCTATTGTGTATGTATGAGTTGACTTGCTACTTTCAAAAGACCTAATCTCTTTTGCATTATATTACATAGGTATATTCATAGTTTAATTGTAGGTAAATGAGGCTCATCGAATGTGAAATTGAGTCAATTGCACATAGCGTGCCAGAATTTAGAAATAAGGTTTCCTGGTAGAAGGTGGTTTTGCAAGCGCGGGCGCTGCTGTCGCAAGCTCATCAGATCGGCGCGCTTCCTCCATTGCGAGTGCTGAGGTGAGGCCTCTACTCTGTAAGAGGGCGATAATATTTTTTACTCTCGCCATCCCAGTCACTCATGCCAGCAAGACATAGTGAGTGAACGAGATGGGCAGAACAGAAAAAAATACGGACACATTCGTACATAGTTAGGCATCTGCGTACTTAGTAGTGCGCCCTGAGACGACCGCACCGCACCGAGACGCCCAATTTCTTCGCTTGCGCCGCTCAAGCCACCAGAACTTCCTGCCAACTGATGCAACTCCTGCGGTCATTTTGCAAATTACACACAACTGGGTCAAACTTGGACGGAAACGCAAGTACTCGTGACGGGATAGTGTGGCCACTATACATAAATAACTGACATCAGACTGCTCAAAATAAATCAATTATATATATCGTAATCTCATGCATGACATAGGTATTACGTCGTCATTACCTATGCTTTATTTGAAAGGACTTATTTTGAAAATAATATTAAATATGTAGCACACTTGTTCTCAACATTGTTCTCGTGCTTGGTTCATCAAAATATTGCAGTGGGTACAAGAATACTTAAATGAAGTTAATTGGTCAAAATAATGCGGTCGCTAGCTCACTCACATGGCGTTGCGCAAGCGATTAGTTTCGGCGCATCTTGTATCTCGGCCTAGTTCGAGCGCAGCGTGTGCGCCCGTTGTTGTCGCATTACGTCAGCGCGGATTGGGTCAGCGGCGCCTAGCGCCTGCGCATGTCTTGTCCACACCGCTGCGTTATGTCATACGGACCATGTGCGTAACGACGTACGTGCCATAGCTGCAGGCCCTTCGTTATATTGTAATCGAACTCATTAAACACATTACATAACATTCAGATTAGCTTTGCCATTTGCGCATTGTCCTCAAACACACAATTAATGCGCTCATCACTTATCCAGTTTATTTCGCTATTGTTGCGCACACCGGACTAATTTATGTCGCGGTAAAATAAACGCCTTTGTTAACAATTAAGTACTGCCGTTATTCGGATCCTGTTCCTGTCGCTTCGGGCAGGTGCTCTCAAAACAACCTATATAACTAGCATGTAGACATCAGTATGCAGGCGCGTTGCCAATTACAGTGGAGACCTACTTTCTTACCTTCGAACTTTTACTTCCTGCGGGCCAGGCAAGGCGGCCGGTCGCACCACGCAACGAATTACGAAAGTAGCGCGAAATGCTCGGCCGACATTCGCGCGCCGCTTGCGCCACGTTTCAGGAAGTGCCGTTGCGGCGGGATTACGTAGTGCGGTGTTGCTGCGCCCGCGCCCGGACACTATCCTTCGAGAGTCCCGCCTCTCGCCGCCGCTCCGTTACCTCACACTCAGACTCGACTACCCGGTGACATAAATCACGATCGTTACCACACTGCCGCTTTCAGAACTTACTGAAACTCCACGTGCCTGAGACATTCGGATATTTATGCTGTATGATGACTGCATCGTGTCTTAAATGTCTACCGAATTAATTTATTTGACGAAAGATGCGAGCGAATGTTCCGTAACAAAGATCATTTGTATGGTAGGAAGATGATCTCATTGGTGTAACGTAAAATTAGATAATTAATTTCTCATCTCATTCAACCTGCTGATGTCACTATAGGTTGTAACTTTTAACTGTCCATGTTCTCATTTCACAAGTGTTGTTACCAAGTACTCGTATGTACTACCTATTTTGTAATCCAGAAAGTGAACGGGCAGCGGTGAAGAAACAAATCTTATGGCTTCGTCCGCAATGCAGGATGTATAATCTCACTCGGAACTATGCTGCGTTACGTTACCTAAGCCTGCAGGCTTGCCTAACATTCTATAATATGGTTATTGCGAAATCGCCTAGTTGCACCATCGCTTACTCAATAATACAGACTGACAGATCCATATGCAGTCACAGCTCTTTTTGCAACCTGAATCGGAACCAAGTATTAGTTATAATAATACGGTAACATTAAATGATAGGATGACATCAATAATAATGTACGAGTAACTATTCTGACATAATCTTTGTCAATAAAACTAAGTCAGTACCTACACCATTAAACTTTAAAAGAAATGCTTTACCAAATGTAATGTTTATTAAATCTTGATTTTTCAGAAACTGAAAAGTATAATTTTAAAGTCAATGCAAATTCTAGATTCGATCGATGACGTATCGTGCAAGTTAATGAATTTCAAATTCGTCAAGCAAAAGAAACAGAGTCCCAAAAACGCGATTGATGTAAGCAACTCGTTTGACTCTACAAAAAGGAGTCACGCAGATAAGTTATGTCGGATTGCAGCGGTGGGTTGCGCAAACCGTCGCGCACGTTACAGCATCGGAAAAAATGCACAAAAAACGTATCGGGGCGAGAAAATTCACATGAACGTTCCGTTAGTCGGTTAATTCGCTCAGTGCATAACCCCATCTTCTAAACACGTAATGTGCAACGGTGCGCACCCGATCCCGCACGACCGGTCCCGAAAGTGGGTCATCTCTTTTTGTTCCACCACGTTATTCCGTAATTAGAAAGAGGGGGTGAGTGCACTTATGACTGTAATACTCGTAGGTACCTGCTTCTCATGCTATGCTATTTGAATATGCTCACATTACGTGAATGCAACGTAAATGCAACTTACTCGATTTGCAATCGTTACCCCCTTATCGTAATATATAAAAAAATATCACGATCTTTCTATGTAAGTATATTTTTTTTTGTAATGAAAATATTGTTTGTAAAACTTTTCAAGATTATCAATAACATTTGATCGATTTATCTTTAGGGAACATCACTTGCTTTACAAACATTTTTTAATTTTCATCGACGGGGATTGGTTGGTAACCAATTTACATATCAAGACTCAAATAACTTCAAACTCATTTAAGACGGTTAAAAGTGGATTAGGAAACACACAAGAGTAATTTAAGGGAAAACAAATAATTAGGGGAAAATAACGTTAGTTAATTCATAGGTAAAAGAAAAACAGGTATGTTTGTTAAGATACCTAACTATGTTATTTCGTATGCGTACATAAGTATTCTAAAGCCAAATATTTGCTTTGTCATCGCTTGGAATAAAATTAACCAGTATAACAGTCCATATTAATAATATCCACTGCAATGCAAGCAATGTACTGAGCGAGATCAGAGGCGAATCTCACGGGGTGCCGGCAAGATGGCGGCACGCGGAAGTCGCCCCACTTCCGCGTTGCCCTGCGCAGCCGCTCGTCATGTGCCGCATGCATTATTAAAACGGCACACAATTATTTTGAAATTACAGGACATTATACTTTATTTCTGTACTTTAAACAAGTTGAGTGACTTTAACAATTTAAATTGTTTGACGCCGAAAATATTTGCTTGCCTTTTTTTTTCGACTGGGAAATGCCTTACGCATACCCTCTGGTCCCGGGGGCGACCAAAGGGTTATGTGGGACTCCCCCACCCAATGAGGGCGGGTATACCCACTAAAAACCAGTTGGTGTCCTCCAGTGCCATATAAGGAGGGGTGCTGCGGGTAATCGCCCTGGGCATACCCCTGGGCATTCTTCCGCAGCCCCGCCTCTGGCTGTGGCTCGTAGCTTTGCGAGCACCACTCGGTTTCAAGGGAATATGGTATCCCCTTGACCATCAGGGAACGGCGTGCGGGACACACGCACCACCGTCACGGGCCCCTTTCAGCGGGCGGTTGACACCCCCGTGTCAGCCGCCTGAGACCCATCGATGAGGGGCAGGTGGAGGGCATGAAGCCTTCTTCGGCGACCAGGACGCCGGCGACGGATTAACGGGGCATCGGCTGTCGTTAACTGATATAATTTACGGATGACAGCACGACAAGCTAAACACTGCGGTATCTAATACTCGAATAATGACTATTTCAAAAAAAGTCTATTGTTTTGGCCACTGTACATACTTTGCTTTGATTTATAGCTACTCACATTTTTAGCTGTACCTGGTTATGGTATGAGTGCAAGCCAGTAGTAAGTATAATGTGAAAAACGTTATACTGAGTTAGCAAACATGTCTTAAACCAAAAATGCAGGTGTAAACAAAAGATGCCGTATTTGTCTTTAGACTTACATAACTACAGTTTTTAGAAATATTTCCAAGCTACGGAGACCATTTTCAGTACTTACTCATCATCACAAACCATCAGTACAAGTAACAAGAATACACTGTTGATTTGCAGTTTAAAACAAGTCAAATACTTAACCTTTTCTGAGCTTGATCATGAGTAGCAGCAGCGACGCACAATTTAACGCGTGGCAACAGTGAACATGTATGATAATACCTATTAGCCGATGTGTGCAGTCCTGACATGCGATGTGAATGTGACGCGGCAATCGACCACAGTATAGGATAGTCAAGTCGAATGTTTTGTGGTCATTAGTGTGTGCCACCTAAAACGAGAGTCACGGAAATTTAACGTCATTTTGCGTACGCGCTTAGGTAAAGGATGGGAAAGAAATATTTTACGAAGATGTGTAGCAAAGTGTGCCTTTTTATAAGCAAATAAGAAGCATTAATTGAAAATTTACATGCGACACTTTATTTATTTCTTGTTTTTAAACATGTTTGCTACGAAAATGACTACGAAAGAGTTCTTATAAATATTAAACCTAAAAGATACGCAAAGCAACTTACAGCTTAAGTAAAATTATGACCTGAATATTTAAAGAATGTAATTCGTAAAGTAAAACCAATAAAATACTTCGAAATATTTTCCTTCAAGTAATAAAACTACATCACACACAAGGGTCCCAAAATTTCGTAGCAAATCTGCTACGAAAAAAATGCCTGCAAAAAGACATCAACGGGTTCCTATTTCGGAAAAGGGTGAGACGAGTAAAATATTTATGATAAGTCTTATAAGTAGTCTCTAAGTCTTATTAGTCTTCATACCTTTGCGTAATTATATTTTTAATTATGGACTTAGTCTTAAGTATTTTTGACAAAATCAAGGGTAAGAGCACATAGGTAACGAACACGTAAGTCACGTCCGTCGTGTTGGAAATGTCCCATAAAAGAAAGATCATTAGTTTGATTTGAATTATTTAACAGGCATTTAGATTTAGATATGAGTGGACTCTGGACATACTGTTGGATAAGCTATCCTGTGCGTGGCCCGGGGTCGCGGCGCGCCCGGACATACCGCCCACAATTACAGCCAATTGCGCCAATTGACGGCACCGCCACCCTTCCGCTTTCTACCGAACGCAGTCACGTCGCAAGCCAAATCTATTGAACATCTGTGAGCCAGCATGAATAGGTATTATGCTTCTATTGAACCAGTTAATGTCCTTTTATGGGGTTAATTCTACAGTTCCACTGAAGCTAGCAGTTAACTATGGCAACTTTTTTTTATCTTATAGTTGTGAGAAAGTAAATGGTACTAGGTTTAAGAATAAATTATGTCGAAACAAAAAATGTCTTAGCAGAAGAGGTAAAGTTTATTAAAAATTTTTTTGGACAAATTTCTGAATATAGGGCATGCCTTTAAACATGCAGATTAACAGCTTTCTTTGGGTAATACAGACGGTTTAATTAGGTACCACCATGTTATGCTTCTTCGATTCAATTATAGATGACCAAAAGAGCACTACACATTCATACCACCACCATCACATAGTCGAGCGACCATTTATTTATATGAGACTAGGTAGGTAAGGAACACGTAAGTAGGGAATACCGAAACAATGCTAAACAGATTAAGAGCAGCTGCATCTAGGGTCTTGCCAATTTAATCTACTTAGGCACTGGTCTCCTATTACTAAAACGCCAATTGAAGTCGTAAATGGTTCCCAAGTTATCCGTCCTTAAAATTAGTAGCCATAGAATTGTAAGTTCTTTAGCAGAGTTAATATAACACACGCACAGTCTAGATTTCTACACCGCAGCAATTGGTTCAATTGATCAAAACTGCCGGTCACCCTTCCGCTTACGAGACGATGTGTAGATAGGTATCCTCACTTAGACTACATGCATGAAGGCATTTTTGTTGAGCAAAAGCGGTAATGTACAATTTACTCTTAATACTCTTATTTGAATCCTCCTATTTTAGAGATAGAGACAAAACTTTTCGCTAACGTTAATTTAGTGAAAAAATATTTAGCTGTAGGTAATGATGACTATTATCTTTAAAAAATACATGGAAGTTGTTAAAAAACAGATAATACCATGAACATAAGCCATCAAGCGTTCAGTATACACGTGTCTTTTCAAGATACAGTACCGACCTATATCTAAAATCTTATTTAGCATAATCTAAGATTATAATTTACACTGGCATAATATTACTGATAAGTTATAACACATACTTAAGTAAATAACAAGTCGTCGGTAGAGGTATTAGGTACTCTCTAAGCACTATAAGCATTATGATGAGTATTGAAAATCCCCTAACGCATGCGCAGGTGGATTTCAACCCTTGTCGGAAATAGTTTTGTAATTTTAGCTCACATTTTTTTTAGTTTATTTTACTAAATCTCAAATGAATTCTATTAACTATTCAGTGAGGTGATGGACAGCTGTTGTCAGTTGTACAAAGTCGCGTTTCCGTGTTTATCGACACGTGTATGTATGTCGCAGAACTCGCAGATATGTTACAGACATTCATTACAAATGTGCCGTTCGATGTGCGAGTGTAATAACTACTTACTTGCATTTTAATTATGCCTATTCATCGTTCTATACTTCTACGATGCTATGATACTATAGTTAATTATATTGAAGTTTGACATGATGCAAACATTGTGAGCAAATCGTTGTTATTGTCGGCACATCTTATGAAATGGAGCTAAAGTTAATTGAGACAGTCGTCTGTCGTAAAAATAACGGGTCTAATCTCAGACTTATATCTTTAGAATGCTAAATTATTTCCTCAATTGGCGGTGGTGATGACGTCACTACCGATAACGCAGTGCTGGCCGGTTTCCGGGGCAGCTGCGAACAGCGATAGCTCTTATCACAAGTCCGCTGTCACAGAGGTGGATGATCGATATATCGCGCCGCTTGTGTGCAATTATAGTGTTATTTGTTTACCCTTCGGAACTTAACACTCGTTCGCCGATCCAACCGGATCCTACTGAAACAACAACTTGTGTCTGTTTAATTATAAGATGCAATCGAATAGCACCTTCAACTCACTATCGTTTTACTTATTATACAGGCAATATTGTTTCCTATAGCGGGCACGCAAGCAAGTCAGTGAGAAGTCATGGGGGAGGCCTAAGATCAGCAGCAGTAGACGTCCTGCGCCTGGTATGATGATGATGATGACGATGAATTCATTGTCATGGTTAACATCAACTCTGGCAAAAAAACCTGTTTGTTCACAATTACATATTATACTAGTGAAAGCAGAAAATATTTTTCAGTTGGAACAAGTGATAACTAGGAATGACTTCCATAAGAAAGTAATTATTTAAAATAAGTAGAATAGAGGAACAACAGATTAATCAATAGTCCGCCAAAAGGTCAATAGGTTAGGATATAAAAACAGTAACAAAGTTCAACCGTCTATTAATGACTGTATTTGTGGCGATTACGCCAACTTAAAGCTAGTGCATAGATAATATTAATTGCAAAATAATAAGGTGCATGAACTAGTTCTGTTATCAAAACCAAACATGTTTTGTAATGTTTGTTTAGACACGAATTCTAGTTCAAGTTTAGGGAGATATTGCCTCTTGAGTCCTACTGTAGGCAAAATCCATTTACACCGCTCATGTCTGCACATGTGACTCCATGTTAAAGCATAATGATGAACACATCGGTAATTGGTATTACCTGCACAAAAATCCACAAATATTTGACGCGGAAAACTAGTAAGGCGGAAGACGCAACACTAATTAAATGTTCAAAAAGTTGCGGTTTGGTGCGAAACGAAATATATCTCGGCAAACAGTCCGTAGCTATGGTAATCGGTTCGGTTCGCATGACGCTGGCTTTTTGTGGTGTTTGAAGAAATCACATTGTTTTCTTCTCGGCAGAAGAGAGTGACAGTCGTCGCGTGAGCGGCGCGGGCGACGCCCCCGGTTTCTAAGCGTAGCATGCGTGACCAGTTCATATCACGACTTTAATTTATGAAGTGTAATAGCGCCGTGTAATATGACCTAAACTGAGAAGCGCTTCTAGATATTACATAAGAGATATTTGGAAATACAAACGTATCGACTCTGTGTAGTTATTTAATAACATTGCTGTTAAATATAAAATCAATGGTAGATTGGTAGAGTACGCAACTGTACACATTTACACAGGCCTTCAGTAGGTAGTAGGTAGCTTACCTATTATCTGATTTATTAGTTTATAGCAGTAAGACTTTATATTACTCTACCAGTGATCTCTGTTTACTTTGTCTCCCAATCAAGTATTGGTAGATATCTATTCAGTGGTAGATACCCCCTAAATCATTTCCACGACCCATATGATTCCTAACGGCTCCGTGTATGGAATAAGTATCTTAATTATTGACGATGCTTCATAGGCTTTCAATTTGCCGTTTTTACAATAGTCGGGCTTCATTAACTGAAAACAATACGATGTTACGCTGGCTTCACTCTCACCGTCGCGTGCGCTTAAACATTCCACTTTCTGAGCCGCAGATATTTCGCGTCAGTTAATCTTGCGAAACTCGGCGACAATGAACTTGGGCTAAACAGCGCTGAGAACGCTAAACGGTGAGTTCGGGGCTTGCTTGCCTTCGCTGTGTTAGTGTGCTAAAAATGCTGTCACTGCATCTTGCCACTTTATAATGATAATACTACTAGAAATACTAAGTAAGTAAGTCTTTATTGTGTATATGAACAACTTCAGCTAATCCGGCTGCGTAAACTAAATATTGTTGGTAATTGGTAAGCGAAGTGAGCGATTAAACTTATCGCACATAACTCACTAATACGAGATTGGAGCTTGCATGCCTTCGCAGAGTTAGTGTGCTAATAATGCTGACACTGCATCATGCCAATTGGGTATGATATAAAAAGTGATGATGACAATTTGATTGATTATTGCACATAATATCGCACTCCACAATAATAAAAATATGTACTGAAAATTCTAAATTTGTAAACACATAGAAAATACATTGTATGCGCTTTATCATCAATTCATATGTTTTCTGAGAACAAAACCCAGCGTTCTCTTCAGAGCAGGTGCGTATTATCTGCTTTAGTAACTTATATATAATTATAGTCCTTAAAAAAGATGTCTTCTCTTCTCTTCTTCTCTAAAGTCTGTTGGTGTCAGAAGACAGAGCAGAGGGCTCCCACTGGCTGCTTATAATAGAAAAGAGTTTTAGTCTGTAGGTGGAATAACAACATGAGTATGATAGTAGGTTGGTCAGGAGTTTCTCCGATGATGGAAGAGGAAGAACCTTCATCTATTAAATTTCCACATGTGACAGTGTACACCATGAAGTAAGTAGAAAATATATTGTGATTTTATGAAAACATGGTAATGGAAACTCGCTAAAATCCAAACAAGAACTTGAAATAAGTACAACTGTTGTGATATACTGACGTCTACTACAGTTAAGTACATATAATTCCACCAATAATCTAAATTAAAAAAGGTTTCCTCTTGCCTCATGATATGGGAAAAAGCAAGTCATCAAGTACATATTACATGCATAAATCAAGGTCACGTAATAGTGATAAATAGGTTAATTAAGAGAATAAAACTTTGAACCAGCTCATCGCTCATTATCTAACATCCTGATCAGACTGGTTCAAAAGACAATTAGCTCAGCCCGTTTGTATCCTGCAAGTCGAGGAAGTGTTATCAGCAGGACGGCGCGGGCGCAGGCTCTTGTTCGCGTAATTGCTCGTGTGAACCACGACATCCGTTTAAGGCTATTCATTTTCCTCGGTCGCGGAGTTTTTCTCGATGCGTGACGCAATTGCGGATGTTGCAGGGGGCTATTATATTTTTATGGCGACTGTTTGCTCAGTTATCGCATAGTGACCAAGCACTTATAGTTGGGTCGTCTTCAAAGTAAAATCTATATCAGTTTCTACAAGTTACACAAGGTTTTGCAACTGTCTAACTGCAATAGACATATTCAAAAATGCGTATATTGTTTTTTTTTATTTGCAAACGGGTAAGTTAAGTATACCTACCATTTAATAGATGATTTAAGTCTAGTAGCTTTAGTAAAAATTGCCTTTCTTGCTCATCTGTCCCGACCGACACAAGAATTATGCAAATAATTAAATGCAGCGGAGCTTATAAAGCTCTACCAGGGGCAATGATGGTTTTAGGGGCATTGACAAATGACGCCAAATTTTCCGATTCCAAATCTCTTCTTCTTTGAATCGACAATTCAAGATGAGTCTGCAAGACTGGTAGACGTGTAATAGAACCAAGTTATTTTGGATTTCTTGTACCACCAGAGCATCGTACAAACATTTTAGTCGCACAGACTAAACAGTTTAAAATTTCGACTGCTTGCGACATGGACCTACCCACACATCGCTAATTAGTTTTTTGCGTTAGTTTTTACCGTGCTGTCAGCTGACGCACGATAGAAAGCCGAGACCTTGGCAATAGCCTTGCGCGTGGAAGCGATTGAAGACGCGGAAGAGCATTGTTTTAGCGTAGATTACGCAGATCGATGGCTGC
Source organism: Pyrausta aurata (assembly GCA_963584085.1). Classification (NCBI taxonomy): domain Eukaryota; kingdom Metazoa; phylum Arthropoda; class Insecta; order Lepidoptera; family Crambidae; genus Pyrausta; species Pyrausta aurata. The sequence continues at coordinate 8,973,922 of OY757255.1, read as the reverse complement.
GCGCGCGCCGAACAACGACCCGCCATGTTTTTGAGTTGTCGAGAATACATTATAGCTATTTTGAAACAGAACAACATACATTGTAAGAGATATGAACCTCGGTTTTCGGGTAAGTAAGTCGTAGTATAAATATTTGTATAAAGAATCACCAAAAGGATTTCAGAGCATCGCATCGTAGTCAATAATTTGTACTTATTTGTGAGAGATAACGATATAATTGATTATTTCTACAATTATGGAAATACCGTATTTTAAGTCTGAGACTATGTACCTATCTGTTTAGCAACGATAAGGACATCGTCATAAGCTTTATGTGTATTTTTGTAAGTAAATGCGCTTAGGTACTTGTGGTGTACGAAAACTGATACATAACACCGGCCAATGTAAATAAAGTAATGATAATGTTTTTTCCTTGCAGAATCAACAAACATGTAAAGGTATGTATGCAAATGCAACAAAGGCTAGAATTACAAAACACAATAAACAAATGCATGCATGTTTATGATATTCCAGAGGAAAGAGCGTATATTTACAAAATCGTTTAAATATGATCCTCAGAACTTTCAGAATTCTAAAAACAATAATGATTCTTATTATTCCTTACAGGACTTCAAATCTTCTCTCAGTCGAGTAAATAAATAGGAGGCACGAGCAGCCGTTATTTTTTAAAGCTTTGTTACCAAGAATCATTAAACTTAGAAACAATAACAATCTGATTTCTCTGGATTTAATATTCTTTTACTTAGGAATTAAATCCAAGCCCATATCATATTTAAGTAAAGTCGATGTCCGTGATTACTCCTGAAGCGGCTCGTATTACGTTACGGCGACCGCAGCGCAACAAAAACAAACTGAGAGAATGTCCCCAATCGTGCGTGTCCCGCACTCCGGCGCAGCGCTTGCGCAGGGTTGCTTGCACAACCCACTTATGTTTTGTTAATATTGACAATGATGCCCGAAATCACATCATAAATCTTAAATTGGTATTATCAAAAGAAAGAAGCCTAAGAAGTTTGCTAGCTAGACACCCTTACTAGCTTACCGCGTTCAAATGAATACACGCCATTAACCATACGTACATTTCACCAATTATAAAAAAAATTGCGTCTGTTTATCTATTTCATTAGAAGTCAACGACTACGAATTTTCGTAGCAAGTTTTTCGTAGCACGTGGGTCTATAAATCCAAAATACCACCAATAATCGCGAAAGTACAATCTATCTGAACTGAAAAACTCATTAAACATAACATGAAACGTTATATCGTTGATTTGTTGTGCTAATATTATTTATATGTAACAATTACCTACCTACTCCTTAATCAAATGAGCTTAAACAAAATCTAATATTTAAATGATCATTATTATCAATACTTAAAATATCCATACAAAATACACACTTACATATTATTTAATGCACTTACACAAACAAATATCTAGGTAGGTAATATATGAATATGACTAAATAGGAAGTAGATAACATGAATCGTCTATATTCCATTCCACTTTTCTGTTTTGAAGATATTTTAAGCAGCTTAGACTTATTCAAATGCCGTTGTATCTGTGGATAATATTTATGCATAAGATTTCAAATAAAAGTTAAATTACTAATTGTTTAAGAGAAGAAGAGCGTATATGACCCAAATAAAGGAAAAGTTGGACGTCGAATCGTACCAAGAGGTTAAGGAGATGGCTCTGAATAGAGATAAATGAAGAAAACTCCACCGACAGCAAAGCTCTTAAATGAAGAAGCAGAATTATAATTAATCATACTTTTATTCAACGCAAGATCTCTAAATAAGAAAAAGAAATGTTTTAGCACCCCTCTCTGTACTTAATTCACTCAGAACTTTGATTCGGGTATTAAAGTTCCATTCTTTTGCTGTGCACATCAATAAATGTTGATGAGAAGCGCTAAAAGATGCCCAGGGAATATCACGAGGAATTCTTTTGGACAAAATATTAGATTTTTCAACTATCCATGCAACACAACCCTGACGAGTTATCCCATCGCGTGGCCAGCGAGAGGGGGCAGGAAGCCGCAGGACATCCGACACGTACAGGAAGCAGAACCAGTCTCAGGCTTTGTCCCTCCCGACCCTCTCCTCCTCGCCCCCGCCCCGCGCCCGCAAGACCACATTCCATCGGAGCCTCCGACGCTTGCGCACCCTCTGCGTGCGACTGCGTTGATTACTGCCAATGAAACAACAATTTAAGAATTTTTTGTCGTTTTAGGTATAATAATTCTAAGTACTAGGAGTACTCACTAATATGACACATAAGTGTGAGTATGTGAGCACATTTGGCACAAAATGTATTGCATTGCGTAGCCAGAGCACCACTGACTACCTACTGTTTGATTACGCAGTGACAGAGATTCAGCTTTTTATAATCATGCAACCAAAACACTCAAACAATGTTAAGGTGAGGTAGGTACGGTTTTTCGATAATATTAATCAATCCCTAGGGTCACAGAGAAAACTACGCATCGCCTAGTTCTCATCTAACTTCTATGTTTGTGATTCTTCCTTTATGATAAGAATTTACAATATTTCTTACAAGAAAACAAAATGAGATGCGACTCACAGTAGTTAAATGCGTGGGTACAGTGCAAACACACCTTGCCGCCACAAACAACGGGCCAGACAAATAACGAGTTTCTAAATACGTCGCAAACTAATATCGCTCGCTATAAATACAACGGGCCCCATACTCATGATTATTAACGCTGTTGAACGTCTCTGTGAAACGGAAAAACGTTGGCACCGAAAATAGTCACTGAATATTTCCGACTCATATTCCGCCGGCTCGTGGAAATGGTGTCTAAAGACGGTCGGCGCGCGCGCAACTTCCGGAACGAAGAAATAAACATGGCGGCGCAACGCTAAGCCAACATGGCGTTATTTCCGGTCGCGCTGAATCACGTATGAAGCGACTAACATTGGATTGCTCACTGCATTTCTGGATCGTGATTCAGTCTTACGCAATATGTGGGTGTCCACAATGTTAGGTGTTTTAGAATTTGCTGTCTGGCATACGTAACGTAAGCATACAAGGTCAACGCTGATTTCAGAGTCTGTCTGTCTATTTGATGATGACCATATACACGAGAATAGCGTGAATAGTTTTGCATAGAAATAACCTGTGAGGTGAGGCGTATTTTTATCTGCGACGTAAAACAGCTGTGGAAGTTCCGCTGAGTAGAAATATTATGTAAGTATTATTATAATCGATCGATCTATAATAAATAATTACGGAAAACTATATTTGTTATTACATATTTATGCCTTACCAGTGTTTCAACACTTAACATTGCCTTTTTTAATCCCTTCAAAAGTTTTATCGTGATGTGAAGTCGTAATGGTCACAGAATTCTTATTCTAAACACACACGCAGCACAACGCAAAAGCTAAACAGCGTCTATAAGTCTGAGAATCTGCAGCATCGATCGAAGGCAGAATCGATCTAAGTGAATTTAACTCTTGGAATGGTTCGATTCGACGATATTATCGACTTGTGACATGTAAATTGAAATGGTAATATAGATAGATAGATAGATAACTCTTTATTGCACACAAAATTAGTGAATTTACAAATTTGTAAATAATATAGTAAGACTAATTTAAATTATTAGTTAAACGACTGGTGAGTGGGGAGTTAACTTTCGTGGTTCGATTAACTATAGTTCGTAAGCACAGTGTCTTCAATCAAAACAAATAAATCAACAATTACAAACTACAGAGCTGTGGTAAATACTTCGTGAGATGGAAAACGAGGCACTGCAAGTAAATAGTTAAAAGCAGAGCACGTTGACAAGAGTTTCCTCGTAACGGGACGCATGCGTGAAGGTACCAGTGTACCTGGGACGTGAACCGGATCCACGGACATTCCGCCAAGCAACGGTGCAATGGCCCAGCTTTACTTCCACCGACGTTATCGGTGAACAGCCACTCAATTCTGGCAGCGCACGGTAAGATTACTTACGAACCTCTTTAAACAACCAATAATCAGTCAAATCAAGAGCCGTATAGGTAAAACAAAATGCACTTAACTCTAACAGAGAACTATAATCTTCTTTATGTAATACTAGCGATCCCAGCGAACATCGTTTCGCCCCCAGCCCCGTCCCGCCCCGGCCCCGTTTTATTCGAGTTTTCATTGTTTTTAAGATGTATTCTGCTATTCGAGACGGAAACAAATCCAACAAATCAAAAACCATGGCAATCGCTCCAGCCGTTCTCGAGTTATAAGTGTTGTAACAAACACGACTTTCTTTTATATATATAGATTATATACAGCTGAAGAGTTTATATGTTTGTTTGAACGCACTTATCTCCGGAACTACTGGACCGAATAAAAACATATATAAAACACTACGCTGCGACGACGGGAGGGGAGGGAGCAAACTCAAAACGTACGTTAGATAGAGTGTAACTAGGTGCAGGCTGGACAGGTTGTCGGGTACTTTCTTATATCTTTGGGTTGTGGGTGGACCAAGCGTTCGATGTTTACTCCATAAGCTTTTGATCGCCCAATACGAGTTTATTTCGCGTATACATACTTAGTTAAAAGTCATGCGTGCTAGGGTATCAAATTTAAAAGCATCATTTTATTATGATGACAGGTTCATCAGATCCTGGTCACAGAGGTATGGCTGACCGACAAATAATGCACTGATGTTTCCACATTACTTGACCTATCTAACTAATTTGTTACGAATCGACGTTGGTTATAGTAATTTTGAGTTTTGTAAATTGGGTCAATTGTACATTATGCGCATAAATTATCTAAAAGATAAAGTCATCATGTACATTAAGCGGTCGTTGTGTTGGTATTATAGCATAATTTGGCAGTGGACGTGTTACGGAGGCGCGCAACGCAAGGTTGTCGCACCGCGCTGGCCGTGACAGTGAACTTGCTTTCTAGTGCGCCGGCGCAGCCGTCAACCGTGTCCAAGAACAACCATCGCAGCCTGCGCGAGAAAGGAAAATGCTTGCGATGGAAAATCAAAAGGAAGGAAAATTGCTATTTGCACGTAATTCGAGATTAGTATCCTTATCGAACATTTAAATGGCATTCCCATTTTAATCATGAGATTTGTTATCATTTCTCAGTTACAGATAAGATAGTAAATTATGTTGTAATTTTTAACCCATCCGGGTGTCACGTGTTACTTCTTTTTGCATACCTATTTACATCGCTCACTTATTAATTACGTCGTTTGACCTGAACACATAGATAAGACGTAATTATTAAATTTAAAAATCATCCTACTGATAGCATTCATTGTAAAGTATGATGATGAAACTTCAAGATTAAGCAATATGATTAAAATAAAGTTTTGTAAAGTTTAGGAGGATGTCTGCCTGGACGTATCCGACCAAGGATAGGTCAATCTTATTAACCGAGATTAACAAATAAATAAAAGGACAATTAAACCTCAAATGTGTGCGCTACACTCTCTCTCTCTTTCCTTCACCGCCATAGCTCTGTGCGAATAGAAGCTCAATCAGAACATTTCCAAGTCGATGCGGAAACTGCCCGCAAAACACGCCATGCACTCTGGGATGGTCTGATCTGATAGGCCGCGATCCCACTTCCGCGTGCATCATCCCGCTGCGCGGCCTAGGCCGAGCCTCCGTTAGCGAGCCGTTACGTGACGCGCGTGACCCGGATCCGGCGGGCGCGCAGCCAAACGCGCCGACGCAAAAACACAACCACAACACCGACGACGCTCAAGGGATGATTGCTGACGGAGAATTCGCAAGATAATTAGGCGTAATAGCGCCCGACTAATCATCGGGATGTAGGTTTATAGTTCGGCTAGTTAACGTGACAGACAGTTCAAATGGCTTCAGTGTAGCAGTTGCAGTGTTTCAGTGAGCAGTTTCTGGGCTCGGAATGTAAATAAGACAATCTGCACCCGCCGCATTGGCATCAAGTAAATAATAAGTAATTTCTATTGTATCTAAATTGTGAAAGAAAATTCACGATCGAACATTTATTATAAGAAAAAGTCACAGTTCTTAAATCTTCCTAAAGTAACGACGAACAATACCGAACATGCGCAATTATTACGATGTAATAAGAAGACCGTTTAAAATTTACGGTTACTTAATAATTGACTCTTACTAAAGGAATGACTGAAAAGAGGCAATTTCACTTTAGTGAAGAAATTACTCCTGATTGTAAGAATGCATTCTTACACTTGACAACCATAAAACAATGCTTTGTAGAAACCTGGTGGATTTCGATCCGATTAGGCCAACGGAACGACACAAAGAATTCTACAAATTACTACAATCGGGAAAAAAAACAATTGAAAATCAAAAGTTACTACAATTTGGTTCGAGTTGTGACATACGAGTATAACCTAGATATACTACTCGATTCTAGAATAAGTCACGACGCTAATAAGTACGTAAGTCGACCGGTATTTATCATCTGCCGCAAAAAAACTAACAATAATATTAGGACCGCAGACATCACGTTCGCGGCGCACAGTAGCCGTACCAATTAAAATAAGTACCAATTCGTTACATTCCTCACTAAAATGGTCTCGCAGTGGTCTAATTACCGCATCATCCTAATAACAACATTGCTGTTACAAATTGCTAGGTACTTGATCAGGTTCGATCGTCCTCAAGCCGGTGCGCTTTGGGCGTCATTTGTAGGGATGGCCAATTTAAATAAACATTCAACGGACGAACTGTCAGTTTTATTTCTATCTGCAAATCCAAGCTACACTCAATATCAATGATATCAATGAACTACAATTTAACAGCTCGGCTCATGTCGCTAGTTTTTTCCATCATACTTCTTTGCTTTTCTCCTTTTTCTTCACCTCTTGATACTATAGGATTCAAAATCCAATATTATCTAATCGCTTATCATGTTTTTTCGTACTCGTACTATCTTTCATGATAGTAAATATCTAGCGAACCGTCATTTAATTATTATGCATTGTCATGTCCTACTGTTATCATCAAACTATTATCATTTTTTATCAATTACACATAAAATGAGCGTTTCGTTTCTTTTTTAAAAGCAGTATATAGGTATCTTTTTCGCACTTTTCTAGTAAAACTCCTTTGTAGCCAAGATCTAGTAGCTTGATAATTATAATTAAATTACCCAAACAAGTAAACTCAGACGAAGGGTAAGCTCTGTTGGATCCCGCAACGTAATTAATAAAAAGAATAAAGGAGTTGGAGAACCAATACCTATATTAGAGGTAATCGGATATTTTCAATATTATGAATTAATTATACATTGTGCATGACCCTAACGACAGCACAGTTCGTAATGATGGCTTACAGACGAGTGCGACCGCGGTGCGCAGGCGCAATTATAAGAGCAAGTAGAGTGCAGGTGCCGCTACACCGCTAGGCCTCCGCCGCGGGTGACACTTAGCAAGCAGGCTGGATGAGGCACCGCCGGCCGTGAACTATGTCGTGCCTTGCGCCCTGATGCACAAATCACTATTAATTCTATAAGGGCCACAGAGACGTTCTAGGAGTGATACTCCGGGCCGCAACATAAAATTTCCTCCCTCCAGGGTCTCAGGTACCCCGAGGAAGGTAATACAAAACACTAAATGTATAATTTTCATACAATATTATATCCAAAAGAATGACTCTCTTTGAGTTCACCAAACATGACATGTAATGAAACATTGCCGAGCAAGCGTTGTGAAAAGCTATTTTCTAGAAAATATAAAGTAATATTAAGTAATGGTAGGTAGGGAGTGTAGGCATCCTTGGCACTCTAAGCTACTTACTTTTAAAATACGAACAATGCAAAAATCGTATAATCCTTGACTACACGATCAACGTATTTCCTATCACAGTATTGATAAGATTATTCGAATCAACTTTCGGAATTAAGTGACTAATATTATTTATTAAACCGATACCGGAAAACTAAAGAACTCGTACCTACCTACAATATTTTGTGCTAACAGTAACACTTCGATTGGTACATAGAGGTACAATAATAAGACGAAAATAACGAATGTAAAATATTACACTTTTCTCGCTCTCATTAAAAAACAATTAGATAATAGAACGAGTCATAGTCAGTTTTAGATACGGAGGAATGGTCTTGGATTTATTAAGCGGATGGATGACTGTCAAGATGCTAGCTAGTCGATTGTGTTTGGCTCATAGAAATAGCGATCATGTATGTCTAATGGTTCGGCTGGATTTAAGCTACTACTGCCAGTACATACGTAGTACTATTATATGTATATTCTGTGCTACTGCTACTGCTTGGCGGTTGACCTGACATACGATATTTAAGACGAAAATTTGATTTCTATAGTTGAAACACATAGTAGTAGAATCGCTAGAATCATAGTCAATTGGGATTTGGGACCGTGCGCGACGACCGCGTCACAAACTATTGGAGGACTTTGAAATAACAAATGGCTGGCTGTCATTACGAAAAGTAATTCAACCAAAGTCATTTCTTTTAAATATTGTATTGAAGTTTCAATGTTTACTTAGAAATAAAATACATTGCGCGGTTACGTACATTTTGTACTAAAATTGCTAGATAAATGGTGGTGATAGTGGTCACTGCGAGCGCTGTCATCGATTCGGGTTTACCCACCACCTTCTTCGCACATAGCAAGTAAGAATTTCACAAATTAAAAATTATTTTCAATCTCAAAACAAGACAAAACATAAACCCACTTTTTACCTCTTATAAATGGAGTGAAACACGTATAGTATATTCATTCTAGATTTTTTAGCGGCAAAATTTATAATTTTAGTTTGGTGCTGTGTTATAGCTCCAAGTGAGTACATTAAAGAACACAACTTTCCTTTTTTACAATTTAATACAAAATAAATAATATAATTTATAAATATTCACAAACCTACCTAAATTTATTATTTTTAAATTTTTACCGTCGTATTCTAGTTCTAATCATATCACAACGCTATCGAGGTACATAATTATAATGACGTCAATAAAATAAGCGTACAACTTAAATGACTCTTATTATTTCAAACGAAGAATTATGATAATGATATTTCTACAAAATGTGGGTAGGTACCTCTACTTCTTATCACACGAGTATTGCAGATTAAATAATCAACTTACATTTAATAGTATATCAATCTTTTAGCTAAGGAACTTGTAAATAATTAAATCCTATTAAGTTACGATTGTCATTTATGTTGATAATCCTACTTACTATAATACTTATTTTATACTATTATCATTTTATTTAAACACAAAACAGTGTAGGTGTAACAAATTGAGTACATTACATACTACATTACATACATTACAGAGTATGTACATACAAACATGATATGAACAATACTTAACTGTAAGCCAAAACATGTACTTTAGGAAAGTTCATAATAATGAGTTACATCGTTTCGCAAATTCAACTCTTACTTGTTATATTATACTACACACGGATTTGTGAGAAAGGAAGCTTACTTATTATAAAACTTTGTGAGGATAGCGGGTCTGCTGCTCTCTTGCGCTTAAACTGCTGAATGGATTTTAATGAAGTAAGGTTACTCATCTGAAAAACCATAGGCTATCATTAATTATCCTCAATTTCCCATAGATATTGGTTCTTTTACCAATTGGAAGGCAAAAGTTGCTAGGAATATCTACAGGGACGTCGCGTCGCGGGAAAAAGCTAGAATCTGGGGCTCTATTTCTGAATCACTTCAAAATGGCGAGTGATTTTCGTTCGAAAACGAGTTATTTCCTTTGACTTTTAATTTTCATCGAACGAAAATCACTCGCCATCTTGAAGCGAGTGATTCAAAAATAGGGCCCCTGGTCATTGAGTGACGACAAGTAATAATTATGTAGAGTACTTATGTAAATGCACCCTAGAGTTTATAGTTTATGTATGTACTTGTGTTATGTAATTTAAGAAGCATCAAAGTGATACTATTTGTGTTTCTGTAATATCTAAATAAAGAGTTAAATAAAAATTCGACGGATATTATACAAATAATAAGTGCTTGTGTTGTGGGTAAATAGTATTTCCATACCAGTTGTAACGACACTTTAAAAAACATCGTTTTGTTTAGCCGTCCCGCTCGCAAACTTGTCGGCGAGAAGAGGCATGCATACATTTGAATTTAATTTCACAAACAGGAAATACCGCGTTGGCGCAAAATCGCGAATGAACCGATAAAAAACAAAAGACAAAGTCGAGCTCGTGTAGAAGAAACTAAACAAGACGAAAAATAAAACTTTGTGTTCGGTCTCTAATCAAGGAGAAATCCATGAATATGAGTTGATATTTTTAGGGTTCCGTACTCAATGGGTAAAAACGGGACCCTATTACTAAGGCCCAATTTCTTCATCGATATTAATGGTTAAGTTACGTTACCAGCGGTTGAATATTTACGATTGTGTGTTTTGAAGAAAAAATACCTACACCAACGGTCATTAAAATAGCCCTTCTGACATTTGGTTAAGGTAGTTTATCTTCAAAACACACACAATCGTAAAGATTCAACTGCTGGTAACGTAACTTTACCATTATTATTGATGAAGAAATTAGGCCTAAGACAATTGTCTGTCTGTCACCAGGCCGTATCTCAAGAACCACTATAGCTAGACAGTTGAATATTTTTACTAATTGTGTATTTCTGTTGCCGCTATAGCAACAAATACTAAAAACATAATAAACAAATATTTAAGCGTGGTTCCCATAAACAAAAACCGCGATTTCTTGAGCTTGCTCGATATCAATTGTTTACCTAGTCAATGGTTAGTACGGAACCCTTCAAGCGCGAGTTTGACTCGCACTTGGCCGGTTTTTTTTTCATTTTACTTATAAGAACCCTGATTTAAGTGTTTCTATTCTATTCTATTCTATTTTATTCTATTTTATTCTATTCTATTCTATTTAAGTGTTTCCTTTTCTAAGTTGCATGTACCTACATCCTACATATTTAGTAGAATTAACACAATCTGACGAGGAAGCTACGTAAGAATTAGAAGATAATTTAGATAAGCGCATAGATACTGTTGTTGAAATCAGAACATTATATAATAAATTTTATCTTTTTATATCAGAATTCGCGCACTAACCGTCAGATTAAAATACTTATGTATGTTACTCCACGTGTATGTGGTACAAGTCTACGTGGAAGAGGCTCATTACTACCTAACTTTATTTATTATCTTGTGATAAGCGTCAAAAAAATGTTAAAAGTAGGTATATGTATGCTCGCAAGTCTTATCCCTTCGCTAACGCTATTATTTTATTAAATAGGTGAAATACAAACCATGAAAATGAATTATTTGGTTCCCCAACCTTAATTGATTTAGAATACCATCATTTTTTAGTATCAAGTATTATCTGAAAGTATTCCAAAAATCTATCCTTTATATAGGCCTTTGCAAGATAGAACTCAAAAGCTTTGCAAATTGTGAGGCTCTCAAATCATATTAACTAGTCAACTGGACAGGTCCTATAAACTCATCTTATAAATTCATAATCATAATAATAACGGTCATACAAAGTAGTTTCTTAAAAGGCACTTACAAAGAATCCCAAGTTCTCGTAAACCAAGCTGACAATAAGTGAACTCGTAACGCCATTCAGAACAACGCAAAAAGCAGTCTATCAAGGTAGAAACGCGACAATCGCAGGGAGTTCATCAATCTTCCCGTGACTATGGCGAGGTGCGCGGGCGACGTGACAATGACTCCGGTCATCCAGCAAGAGAAATTATTAATTGGCTCCAAACTCATAACAAAGAAGCGGAAATATAAAACTCCTGCGATGGAACCCCGCGGCGGAGGCGCTCTACCTGACTCTTGCCCTGCCATTGTGTTTTGATTCCAAAGAAGGTATTTGCTTTTGATACCCTGTGGGAAATTGCACAACGATCACTTCACGCTATACGGAATCCATGAACCAAACAAAACGTTATCAAAAACCGTATCATGTCCGACACTGAACTCGAATGCTTTTTAGACAAGTGAAGGCTTTTTTAACGAAACCCTTTCAATCATTACCTAAAGGATAATCCAAGATAAGAAAACAGTTATATACGGCGTTCTGCACATTAACAGGCGACAAAGAGGCTCTACACGTGAACAATAAAATGGTAAGGATGTAAAAAAGATGCTTTGTTACCTAGACGGAACGTAAAAAACTGCCTTTCATTATCAGAAAAGAACATAAAAATCACAAGAATTATGATTAAGCAGTAGATTGGTTTTGGTAACAACGAAAGCGATTTTACTGTCATTAACACGTTCCGGGACAGTGCCCGCCTACAGGCGTGAAAACAATAAAACATCTATTGTGTCTGGAGTAGTGTCCCGGAACGTGTTAAGATACAGAGGGAAATGGAATACTTACGTAGCATAATATCTACATCTTCATGCTAAGTAAAAAAGGCGTGACAAAGATGGTGGACCACAGCAGGAAAAATATTCCCAAATACATCTCATCATAATCTTTGTGGTTCAAATCTCCATTGGCGCCATATCTACAATCGCTAAGTGCAAAATTGTAAATTCACACCTCTTTGTTCTCTGGTCCACCAGATATGTCCGCAGTCCATTGCAATAGCCGCTCTATATCTCACGGACGAGTGTCAAATAAATCCAACATCGCTTCCTAGAAGGGACCCAGCGGCGCTTTTAAGGCTCTACCATTTTTTGTACCCTTAAAAATAATAAATGATTCCCCCTAAGAAAAAAATTACCGACCTGTTCACGTAGATAACGATCGGGAATGATTTTTATGGAAATGCTCGCCGGAATTATAATGATCAGGAATCCTTTGGGATGTGATGGAGCGAGTAGACAATATGTCGGCACAGGGTACGCTTTGAAGTAGACACAAACCCAATATTTGATCTGATCTCTGATAGATAAATATAGCGTTAGCGCACATTAGGTATGTTTTAATTATACCTTTATGCGAAAGCGTATAGGTATGTACGGTTTTGGTCATTTTGTTATTCTTTAAAAGCTACTTAATTAAAATCACTTCAGTTAGAACTTTAAATCATACTATTACCTAGTAGGTATGTAGAGTTTATGTAAAACCATCGTAGCGGTTTTTTCTTATGCTTACGGAATACCTAAAAGGGACGCCTCATGGAGTGAATAGAATAAGGAATTTAGACACAGCACCTCAAAGCGTATTTAGGAAAACGCCGGCGTCTAAGAGACAATGTGTCTCGTCTGAGACGCCTCTTACCATTCCGTCCGCAGCCTTTTGTTATTCTACAAATAATGAATTTCTCATAAAGCACTCGAACCTTTTATTTCCTCCTTCTTCCATGGTACTGTAATGTGAATGTTCAATATCCTATTAAGGCTTAGTTTGCCCTCTTTCTACGAAAGGATCTAATATAATAGCCACGATTCTTTGTCATATGAAAAAAACATAATGAAAGTATGTTTATAAATACAGAAGCCAGGGCCAGATCATTTCCTTCAGTGTTTTCGTTTATTATATGGTTAGGATTTTGTCTTCATGATTTTACATAATTGAGATAGAGGAGCCACTTTCCTAGGTATTTAAAAGGAAATAAAAAGTATATTTTAATGTTCTAATTAACAGTAGGCTTAGAAAAAGTTACTTAATAATCCACTTAGGATTTGTAATGTATTTCACTATTTCGTTTGTCTGTAAGAAGTTAGGTATAATATTACATATACATCCATTATAATAATACTTTTAAACTGTATGGTTGCATTACAATAAGTATTACATGCATAACGGATCTAAAATCAGACGATAGCTTTATTTAAGATATCAATCCAAGAAAATATCTAACGTAAATACCTTTGATTTCAGTTTATCGCTGAAAGCGGATTAATAAAGAGAACTAATGCCACCGTTCAAACGCCAACGGCCGCGTTCCGCAAAAGCCTGACCACCACCAGAAGATTTGGGAACTGCAAAAGAACCACTGTTTACCACTTCGTTTCCCATTGAATGCATTGTTCGGAAGTGAAGAAGTGCTCCATACTTGGAAATATAATGCTTCCTTTTGTACGAAAGTTAATATTTTAGCCGAACGAATTTCGTTTCTATTGTTGTCCCGAAGCGTTACCTGCGATTCAAAAGAATGAGCATGCGGATAGCACACTTATTATGGGAAGAGCCGTATAAATAGTGCAAATATCCACGAACGGATCAGATAATGCACTGAACGCAAAGCACATCTTATAAGAGGGCTGGACAAAGTAATTGATCGTTGTTGAAAAAAAACCATTATCAACAAAAACTCCAACATTCCTAGTATAGTGGACTTGGAATCAAGTCAGTCTGAGCAACACAAAAACAGTTTATTATTGCTGGAAAAAGTTTTTATAGCTGAAAAAAGTTTTTGTTTCTCTAATTCTATGTGGAACTTTGTCTTGCCACTGCTTAGTTAATTAAAATATGTAATAGAACTGTAGGAAATAAGAATAATTGCCAGAAAGTAATGGTGATACAGTTATGTAGAGTATACCTTAACTTTGTGAATGAACTGGTAATTTATAATAACAATTTATAGCCTTGAATTTTGAGGAAGTGAAAAAGTAATTGTTTTTATTGTAGACTGCTTATTAGATCCACCGAAACGTTACCAATTGTAAAACAATGTCTGTCGCGTTGTGACGACACACCTTGTAATGGCATGTGAGTTGCTAGGCAGAGATCGTCGTGCTGACCTTGAATGACGCTAGTACGTTTTCCTACTTCACTTCCTGCTCGATGCCATCTTGCTTGACTTGATCTAACTTTGAATGTTTGAATTCCGTCGTATGGATACGTATACGCGCCTATTAAGTCTGAGTATGTAGCAACAACCATATTAAAGAATATATTTACCAAAGTAGGTAGGCAATATTAGCTTTCTTTCATGGGTTAGCAATTAACATGATCAAAATAATTTTCTTCGTCATATCGCTTAACTCGTCAAGTATGTGTGAACGAGACACAATAGAAATTCCATTGTTATGCGACTCTCGAGAGTCGTTTGATCCCTGACTGATTAAAAGAGATATGGAATGAGGGTTAGATGACAAACTATCCAGCAACGACAGGATAATTTTAGAAATTCTACCTTCCCCAAAGTCAGACAGGTAAATTTAATTGCTCATTGCACCAATTTGTCATTATTATTATTTTAGAATTTAAAAGTGAGGGGACAATAATTTCAGTAATGGCTAGCCACACACCATCCGTTTCGCGTTACGCCTTTTGTCTATCCGCGCTTGCTTTATATCACAGCCTCATTTCTTTGTGTTGAAAATCATAGACTTCCTGAGAGCAAGCAACAGAATAGTGTTCGCAACAGAATCGGGGATCGTGACATGTAGAGACAATGTGCAATGCAACGCGCGGGTCGCGACCAGAGACAATGTTGTGCCTCACTCAGCTTCACCCTCGCAATCTTCCTAATGAGTGAACCCTTTCACACTCCGCACAAAGCTGAGGTTTCACGGGTGATGTGACATGCATTCACGTCTCCGTCTCTTGTTAGTCCTAACTGAAATGAGTTTTTTTCACCTAACGTAGTACGTGTATGTTTTATGTATGTATGTACCATAGGCCATAGGTGTCATATAAACGTTTCTATTCTTTGTACAAATATGGAGGACAACAAACATCAATATTTTTAACAAAATACCACATAACTTCAAACACAGATCTTCCAAAAATGTTTGAGTTTAGGTATGTGCAAACCACAATTAATTGACTCGTTTAGATAATTTGAACGGAGACGAAATAATCTCTTCCCGGGAAGTACTAATTAGAGTGTTTTATTGATAGTTCGAAGCCGGAAAAATATACTAATCTAATACGAAAGGTAATTATTAGTTCTCGTTATCCTTTAGCACCCGTCAGACAGTTTTAAGCACCAACATATCGATATTTAATGGCAGAGTTAATTAACACTGGCCTTTAATAAGATCATTTACTAGTCAGAACGACTATCAGAAAAAAAAACTTAAATAGATACTTTATCTGTTGTAAAAGCTCGTAATATAGCACATTAGGTAAACCTCTAAGTGCTCTCTTACATTATATTCGTTCATTTTGATATAAACTTAAATGTATTTTTATTTTGAAATGAAACCATATGATTTATCATAAAATTCTAGCTTATTGAACAAGTTTCATGAACCTGCACGTGGGTAAGTAGTACGCATTGACATAATAGTTGCATCACTAGTGGAGTAAGCGTTGATGTAATAATAAGGATGTTAGCAGTTCTATGCAAGCGCAATATGCCGAGTTCACAAATTAAGCCAAGAAGATTCCTTCTACGAGATAACATACAAAATGGGGAAACAGCAACAGAAGAAAATACTTAATTGTTTACGATAAATAAACGTTTGCGATAGAGAGCTCCTGCGTACTTTACCAAAACTTTCTTGATTCAAATATTACAGAAGGAAGAATATTTTTACAAAAAAATAAGAAGGTAACCTGTTCTATTTGGTTGAAAGGGGAGACTCATAATAATATTTACACCTGTAGGGTTGAACATGAGAGAAGGTAGACAGTGAAAAAAGATTGTTGCACCCTTTTCGTAACGGATGCTTTGTCATTTTGGATAAACATGTACATAAATGGATCTAAGAAATAAATCATTGGTATAAGGCATATTATATTGTAGGTATCTATTTTAAAGTAAAGTAAACTTTAATATTGATGTATTATCTATCATATGTACGAGTATATCATCATTAATCACAACAACATTTTTAAAGGTCTTTTAAAGTATTCACTTAGTTTAGATTTCAGATTTTTTTTCATGTACGGTTCATGTAATTAATGCGTCGAACCATGGCCAAGTATTTTATTTAAAAATCAGGGTTAAACACCTGCATACCAGAAGCCGCCATTGAACCCACAGGATCAAGTTGCGGGAAGGGTGGCACAATAGTGCAGTAGAGTGGACTTTCTTATTTGCTTCTTGAGTTATTCATAATTTTAATTACTTACATTTTGGTTAAAAAAAATAACCCCCCGACCCCCGAGCCCCGACAAATATGTTCTCTCTTACATAATTTTCATACTTCGTTGTAAAAAACGCCGCTACTTTACAGTATCTCGGTGTTTTTGAAGCTGTTGATAAAGTTATCTATTCAAAACAAAATGGGTCATAATAAATCGAAAATAGGATGAGTAAACTACGAGTAGTTATGTAAAGAGCTGAAAATTATTTATGATGACATGCTACCTACGTTAAACTTTTTATGGAATATAGGATATAACGCCACAGAGAAGACTGCATTCCACTCGTTATCCCGCAAAGGCAAGGGCACAGGGCGAGTTACGTCAAATCGAAGCCCAACAAGTGTTCGCTGCATCCCTCCTTCGAGAACAGAAACACGCTTAGTTGCAATGTGGGCAGATATTATTTAATTACATTACAGCTACTACGTAACCGTGTCACTATGCGGCGATGACGTAAAACCGCAGCTACATTCGGAAGATAGAATTCAATTAGAATTGGGCACAAGCACCTCCTACCTACGAATTAATAGGTTATTGCCTACTTCCTTACTCGCCTCATAGATGAAGCCGAACCATTTGCATTTGGCGATAGGAAGTCGTTACAATTGAAACAATTGTATGTCCTGTTTGGACAGCGATTTCGGTCTACCAACCAAGGAATATTATAATAATTATGTGATATTGTTAGAGTATAAGATAATAAGAAAAAGATGACTATTCAGAGTCAACATTCTCGAAGAATAATCGTCACTTGCGATTATACAGTCTCCCAAATAATACTATCTAGCTAATTTTTGAGATTATGGATTGAATTTCCGGGCTATAACTAAACAGTTAGATAAGCAAAAGAACTACACACTGCACTGCTTGAAACGTAAAGACCAACAAAATGTAGATATCTTAAAATAGTGGTAAAAACGCAACTACTTTATGTAATATATCAGTTAGTGAGAAATGATAATTTTGCAATAAACGACCCCAACCCTTTGCTCTGACCAAAATCAATAAATAATTTAACTTAATCCGACACCGATAGAGGCGACAGATGTGAGCGACAGGGCTTTAACAGTGTATTCATGGAACTCCCTCCGAGTACAAAGACCCTCCCGAATTGTGCAAACTGCTCGCTGGAACCGCATCTGTCCACTTGCAGTTTATACAGAGTTAGTGATGATTTTATAAAAAAAAAACATCGATATCGACCTTTAAAAATAAATAGATAGACCATAATAATGAGTAGATTAGTTACTCATTGTACCTCAAAATTATTTCCTATTGCTTTGCACTACACAACTGAAGTCTGAAATACAACATCAGCACATATCAGCGTATCAATCGAGAACGCCAACTTCCTGAAAACTGCAGTTTTGCAAACACAGCGGAACTGGCATTGTTTCATTACCAAGAACAGTTTGTATTTGAGACATATTACAACGGACTTAATGCTTCCTGTTTCCAATGAGAAAGTAAACACCAGCTCTTTGTTTGGGTGTAGCGAGTAACGAACATAAGTTCATGAGCTAGAAATTGAAATGGTACTCGTATCATCTATCAAAACTGTTTACACGTTGCAGAAAACAGAAACAGAAACGGTCATAAATCATATGAAAACGCGAAGCACTCTACAGTCGATAAAGTACATACAAGTGTCTCGCCTGCCCTAAAGTAATCGGACGCTGCACTCTGTCCCTCACTGAGATAAAGTCGCCCTAGCATTCAAACAAGTGGCTCACACACACACATCGGAATAATCAGGAAGTACAATGGAGATTAAAGACTTCTGACACACACACGTGTCATTAATATAATAATATTCGTGTACCATTTATAGAGGTAGCTCAGTATAAATAATATTGCGCACGCACACAAAGGAGAAATTTAAATAAAGCGTCTCTCGCTTTGTACCAGGAAGTAGCAGCTCACTTACCCACACATAGGAAGTGTGATACGAGTTAGTAGGTATTTCGTGTGGCGCTGGCGCACACTTGTGCGTCGGCTCCGCGTGGGAGCGCGCGCACATGGCCCGATTGGGACATACCGACTGAGCCCCCAGACGATACACTTTTTATGACGCTCTACAACATGTCACTAAATATTTTAGCTGCTACTGACAAACGATCGTGATTAAGGATGTCAACATTATGTATGATACCACCAATTCTATAAAACTACGAATTAGACTCTTTTTGAGGTACTTACTATAAGTTTAAGACATTTTTAAAAGCTTAAAGCATAGGCTAAAATACTGCACCGACTACAGATTATTTAAATTGATGAAATAAGTACAAGGCAAGGAAATTACATTGTCACTTAACATCAGGTGCAATCGTAGCCAAATGTCTGGCTATCTATTATAAAATAAATAAATAATAAATAAATCGTACGAAAATCTAAAACATACAAGCGAAGCAAAAGTAAAAATAACATTCGTTATCACAGTTATTAGAAAGGTTTAAAAGTCGAGCAATCTAGATATGTGTTAATTGTGGCGATATTGTTTTGAATTGAAATAATAATTCAATAATTAATTAACCAATTATAATTTTAATTTATATGGAAACCCCGTAACAGTGCTACATAATATCACACAGCAGAACATCGAAGCGCGTAGGTACGTTTGAACCCTCTATGAGTACGGGTGCATTCCCAACCCGGTTTTTTGATTCCATCGTCGATCCCAGAGCAGAGGGGTCGCTTTGTTATGTGACACTTGTGCGCCTAAACTCGTCCGGGGGGTTACTCGTTAAAATCATGGATTAATTGTATGTTCAATAGATGCTGTTAACAGAATATTGATTTCGGGAGCTAAATAATAATATGCAAGATTATTTACATGGCATCACATCATAGATATTCATCTGCATCTCATCAAAACTAATTTGTTTGGCCAGTTTCGGATACTAAAACATTCAGCATTCCGCGATGACCAGCAACGCGGAATAAAAAATACGCAAGAGTGGCAGAAGCTATAAACTAATATAAGTACTGACCAAAGAACGCTGAAGATCAATTTTTCTCGAAGCCTCAATTTGCAATATTTTACTCGGTTGCGTGACCACAAGTGGACGCGCGTCGCCTGAGGTCGACGGAAGTAGACGATTTCTTTGCCAACCATAATTACGAGCTTCGTGAAGGAAAAGGTCGCAAACGGACATTTGCCCATTACATCCAATCTTTGAATCTACATCATCATATTAAATTCGCCTTACTCTTCTTTTTACATCCGTCCGTTATTTGGGAGGGCGAGATCAAATTTATTACTCATTGGTCATTATTATTAATAAAAAAGACAATAGAATCTAGGCATTTTAACTTGCTTATTTATGGCTTCAACAACTTCAGATACGAAAAAAAAATTGTATATTCTAGTTCACAGTATCTGCAAATTCTGCAAAACCATTCATGATGAGCTTTCTTTCTAGCTCTTCGTTTCTCAATAAACAACGGTAAGTGGCGCAATTTTT
This sequence comes from Pyrausta aurata, assembly GCA_963584085.1. Taxonomy (NCBI): domain Eukaryota; kingdom Metazoa; phylum Arthropoda; class Insecta; order Lepidoptera; family Crambidae; genus Pyrausta; species Pyrausta aurata. The sequence goes on along the minus strand of OY757255.1, from coordinate 8,953,485 downwards.
GAATGACATCATTGCCTAGTTCTGAGTGGCACCTCATTATGTAACAAACAGAAACGAGGCCACAGTTTGCGAACCGGCGCGCGGCTCGGAAGTGCGTTCGAAGGCGTTGCAACACCCCTCATTGTTGTTGCAAGACAAGCCAATGCTTCTTCTTGTTATTTGTTAACATAAGTAGCATTAAAATCATTTCTAATATCCAGACATATTTTTTTCTTCTTTATAGAACGCTCAGTTTGATAGAAGGGCGGAAGTAAGTCATTTCCAAAATATTCGTTGCACTTAACAATTTTAAACGTTATTCATCATCAAGATAGCACAAAAACAACTACTTAACGAATACCTACGTATTTACCTATTGTTGTTGACTTAAATGAAAGTTCGCTGCAGGTCAAGTCAACACCAATACACAGGAAGTGCTGTAATTTCCATATGATTGTAATTTTAAATAGTACGGCATTCTGTGTAGACTTCCGCTTAATTTGCAACGCTTTTCCTTTCTCTATTCCTTAGATAAACTCAGTTTTATTTTTATTGTTGCTGTGAAATCTATCTTTTCGTAGATTGAACATACTTTGATGTTAAAATCTGTGTTACGTTAATCTTCTTCGTAATAAGTAAGTACCTACACATAGTAAGTATTGTAACACATCTGTATGTTGATACATATATATATCCGGGTAGGATCCTTGCATCCGTTCTGGACCGTTCCTTTTCCGTAGCACAGCCATCATCGGAAGTAGATTCAGATTCGTGGGCCTCCACCCCCCACCCTCTCGACCCTCACACGTCCGCCGCCTGCGGGCCGCTGCTGCCTAATTTCCTCTTCCCGCGTGTATTAATTTCCGGCTCAAACTATTCCATGTCTTCCATTTCCTATTAACGTTCGTTCCGAATTTGCTTAATAAAGTCTTGTGATTAGATCACGTTGATTTTACATTTAATCGTCAACCCTTTCACGATTTTTGGGCTTTAAAATTCTCATGCATTTCGTTTCAAAAAATCTTGTGACATGCTTAGCTACGCATGCGTTCCGATAGTAGTTGTATTAGTTTAATTCGGTCATTTGGCCGTATATTGCTGGTACAAGACAATCCATCGCGTAATATACATATTTAATATTTTGTTGTCAATTCAGGTAGTACCTAAGCTTATGCAAAAGTAACGGAGTACCCACGCTCTGCTGGCTGAGCATTTGCGCACACGCAATGGACTTATTTCGAGCACTTCCGCATGTGTTCGGGATTCGAGTCCGGCCGTTCGTCGCATTCCGTTGGAGCCACCACCGCCATCTCAAAATAATAAATAGGTATTTCAACCTGTATGTTCTCTCGCTAGAGATGTATGCAGGTATTTATTACAACATTATCATAACCATAATATAATATAAGTTATATAGTTTTTAGTGCTTCTACAAATGGTAGAAGTAGATAGCTAAATTGGATAGTTTGATTGCTTTTACTGACATGATTTTATCTAACTTATACCTTTCTATCCACCTAACACAAACACGTATAATAGAATAGGCACTATCTCTCTCAACACATTAATAGATACTACTAACTAAGCAATAACTAAGATCCAGCAGCTGACAATCCACTTTACATCTATGCTTCAAATCAAATGAACTGATTACAATATATTACAGATATTTGAGAATCAAAAACAAGCTATTATGAAATATTGCTGCTAACACGTAACGTTGACAAAGAAAGTAGTAGGGAGAACTGCGGTCACGGTCACGTACGGACGCACATCATAGTCTTTTATTCTCCAAATTACTGCACATAACTCCACGATGGTCGGCTGCGTGCCGCACGTCGCACACCTACAAACGCCGAAATACCAAAGAGGGAAAGAGACGGAGTGACGGCGGGAACGCGGAGCGGGCGAAGGGAGCAACAGGTAAAGATTCCGAGGCCACTTCCGTCTTGGCTGCCGAATATTTCTGTCTCGAACCGGTAGTGGGCCGGCGGCCAGGGCACACACAAGATAACCCGCTCGATACGCATACTCGAACGAGCAACACACATGAAAACTTGGCTACCCACCGACTCGCCGGCGGAGTTCAAAACAAGGAACGCTGCCCAACCAATACCTCAATATAAATGCAGTGACTCAACGCTGAAATGCAGACGCGTCTTTTTTTCACGCATAATCATAATAACTTCAAATGTTACACATGTGGACTTTGTAGCCATAACTCTAAATACACTCATCATGACAGTAGACGTACCTATAGAAAACAGATTGAAAAATGTCCTGAAGTCAAGACACCCAAATTTTTGAAGAGATCGAATATGTAAAAGAACAGGAACTAAATAGCTTTTTTTGCATACGATTTGAAGAATAATAAGAACTAGGGTAGATACAAATATATTTTAATATGGCCACTTAGCTGGACCGAATGAGCTCAGCTCAAACCGGTTAGCGATCATATTGTCTCGCTCTGCACCAGGAAACTGCCGTCCGGCTGCTCAGACTGGCTCAGACATTTCCTGTGCTTTGTCTTAATACTGCTACGACATCGTGAGCCCAATCAGCTAATATATACTCGATGACCACATTACGGTTACATGGGGAGAAGAGTCAAAAAAGAGGAGAAGAAAAATCTAAATTTACTAAGAAAAAATCAAATTGCCTGTTGCATTGCATACCAACTATGTACATGCAGATATCGGCACAATATATTTTGCATAAACGAGAAAAAACAAGAAGTATGATCGTGTCGCATTTACGATTACTCTACAAACAAGGAAATAATGCGAGTTATTAAAAACTGGCGCGCTGACGTAATTCTGCCGTTCAACTGGCACTTCCGCGTGCCCTAAGAATATGTTTTTATACAAGCTATCAACTAGCTTGTCTCTTGAACCAACGTCAGAAGACAACTGTACTGAATTTACAACGACAAGCTATCCTGATAACGGTTTGCGGAAATATTGTCGGTTGGCGGTGTACTTTTTGTTAAAAAATGGGTCTTGGTCTCGCTCCCGAAGTTTTATCTCGGCAATATGTAAGGCGGTGCGGCGGCGGGGCCGGGGAGCTCGGGGGGGCCGGCGCGTCCGCCCGCGCCACCACCGCATCATCAGTCCGCGTCGGAGAGCTGCCCGCGACGCTTGTCTGCGAGCTCGATCCCTCAGATACGCTGCTGGTTTACGGCGTTCCGTAACACGACACGTTTGGAGGGACCGCCGCTGCTACGCGTGTGTCTGGTGCTCTGTGAACTTTGGATTTTGTGCTACTGGTGTTGTGACGATGTTTATGTGCTGAATTCTCCGGCATAAGACTTCTATTAGGATTTTAACGACGCAACCAGTTCCGGATCAGCTCAGCCGGTAAGTAGCGGTGCTTATCGCACACCGCGATATCGCGGACTCACGCATTTCCGACCGCGCCCGATAAGGACGGTGGTGGGTGCCTCGTGATATGAAGTTCAAATCCGGCGCGGAAAACAAACACATTTAAAATTGAGTTCCAAACTCACAAAGTTTTGATAAAAGCATAAAACGATATATATAGCATTAAAATAAAGCACTTTCCTACTATGACAACTTTAGGACAATAACAACGCAAGTAAATCATGCGGCCTACAACTTGCTTCCCTCTAATTATTTTTTTTCTCTAAGGCAATCCCCCTCGGATAAGAATCATCACATAATAATAATACCCTCCCCTGTATTGTATGTAGCGATGTCCCAATGATCCCTACAAAAATTGCAACCAGCAGGTGACAACCCTAAATTTATAGCAGAGAGCCCTCTTTATTACTCGTATTACTATAAAGGTTTCCAATAGATTTATTTATACGGATTAATTTCTTCAAAAATACTTTTTAAGTATTTTTACTGACTTCAAAAAAAAAAGGAGGTATTCAATTCGACCTGTATCATCGTTGTTCTGTTAAATTCGTGATATCTTTAGAATTTGATAAAATTTTGTTCTAATAAAATTTCTTTTTTTTTAAACAATGCCGCGGACTATACTGTTACTATATTTTGCTAACCTTTTATGCCGAACATATATTACCTACCTACCAAGTAAACATTCATCGAGCATAACACGAATTATAATCAGGTTGATGTATTAGTAACCCATTACAGAAGTAATTCAATTTTATGCTAAACCGGATCTCAACGTAATGGTTACCTACCTCACGGATATGATTGTATCCAAATAAATATGATGCTATGCTAATTATGAGTAATATGCACTAAATAGGTAGGGTAGGTAACAATAAAGAGCATTGTTCAGCTATGATTTTCCATGGACACATTTTAAATCCACCACCGCTGTATTAATCGTAATTTTATTGATTCAATTGAATAAATATATTGTAACCGCTTAACGCCATGATGTCTGGGCTAAGGGAGATTTTATATGATATCGCTGTCGCAGTGGCCGAAAAGACTAGCATGCACGTTTGTAAAACCAACGAAATTATTTGTCTCAACTTCTTAGATACAACAAGTCTGGAAATTAATTATTATCATAAAAATGAAATTATTTTGAAAACTTGAAATCTAAATAAATGTAACTTGCACTTAGGTACAATTCCGGTCTGTGTATAGATAGAATAAAATTCATCTGCATTGTAAATGCAATGTAATTGTATGCATAGTACACTGGCACACATAGTTTTTTTATCGCCCAGCTAAAATAAAACTATTGCGTATGATGTAACACGAATATTTTACATTATAAATATTACATAACAGCTTGTTAGTAACGCATGTACGAGTATTCGATAACAATTCATAAAAGTTTGCAAAAGTTTACATACATGAGGTATGTGTACGAAACATTAATTTAATTATTAATATTTTCTTACAATTAGTTAAAGATACTAATGGGTATCAGGGATATAATATAATACACACATAACGCTACTTAATATTTGGGGAGACTTTAGAATTAATTGTGGTATTTTACTTAAAATACAATCGATACACGTATCGTAGTAAAACCTACAATGCAATTTATTTGATAGGCGATAATCAGATAAAACCATTGGCTGTCGGGAAATCTAAGCAGGATAATTTAAATCGTAAAAAACCGTATTATTATTGTTATTTTACAACTATATTCACCCACTCTTATGCAGTTTACATAAAAGAAGGATTACCTGGCTCATATGTGTAAAGAAATCGTTTTATTTGTTACAGACTGTCGTAATGAAAGTAGTCAGCTTACAACTGCCTTCCGGGCCAAGCATGGAGCGGCTTCCGCTGCCATTCAGCCCGACGGAGTTGCTGTGGCGGTACCCCCTGCCTTGGGCGCCGCCACCCCCGTCACCACTCGGCGATGCCAAGGCTCAACTGCCGGCTAGCCTACCCCCTGAACCGAGACTATGGACCAGAGAAGATGTCGTGGTCTTCCTCAAATGGTGCGAAAGGGAATTCGATTTACCGAATTTCGATATGGACCTCTTCCAAATGAATGGTAAATAAAATCAAAAAATTATAAATGCTCAAAAAGTGGTCAAAGTTTTCAGAAAATCATAAACTATAATTTGCATTTCTTTTGTCAACAGGTAAGGCGTTATGCCTTTTAACAAAGACAGACTTGGGAGAACGATGCCCAGGTGCTGGCGACGTTTTACACAATGTTCTTCAAATGTTAGTACGCGATGCAGCCTTGCTGGGGAGAATGCCATCGTCACCAGTAACGCCAACAGCAAGAGCCGCCCCTTACCCACCCTCGCCACACTCACATCCTCCGACTCCCACATGGGCTGTGGACGGTTTTCATCACTTCCACAGTGCGGCCGTGGCTGCCGCCCAACCCAATTCCGTAACACTAAGCCCGGCTCCTTCCGTAGACAGCTCGGGCAGTCCACAACGTGGAGACGCTGTTACTTACGCCCCTACCTATGCTCCGTCTGTGCCTAACCAAATCCAAGCTGCAAGCTCAGGAAGCAACCACTCTGACTCGGACGAAGATGCGCAGTTTGCACCGACCCCTCGGTCTCCAAAAGAAGTTCCACTAACAAGTCCTGCACCGCAAACACATGCTACGCAACATTCACACTACCGAGCTCAACATAGGGAATTCTTCCCGAATGACATGCCTGAATCAAATACGAGTAAGTTTCATTTAATACTTGTGTAAGATACAATATTGAACTGGATTTTAAAGGACGAAAAATTCATACATTATTTTTATCAATTACAGACGGCAGACTTCTGTGGGACTTTCTTCAACAGCTGTTAAATGACCCTACACAGCGATATACAAACTACATAGCCTGGAAGAACAGAGAAACAGGAGTCTTTAAAATTGTAGACCCAGCTGGACTTGCTAAGCTCTGGGGTATACAGAAAAATCACCTTTCGATGAACTATGATAAGATGTCACGAGCTCTACGATACTACTACCGTGTCAACATTCTCCGTAAAGTACAAGGAGAAAGACATTGCTACCAGTAAGTGCAAATAAATTTTAATTAGGTACATTGTATATGTATTTTTTAAACGATTCAAATCGCAGGGACTGACCGTAACATTATGATTTTTTCAGGTTTCTGAGAAATCCAACTGAACTCAAGAACATCAAGAATATTTCACTTTTACGCCAACAAATGAGCCCAACAAGAGTAGTACCACAGCAACAAGCAGTGGTAAAATCGGAAATGAAGGAAGAACGATGTGATGAAGAAACCGTTGATGATGACATGCCAACTGATTTAAGTATAACAGCATCAGAGCCGTGGCGAAAACGCGCGCGGCCTGACCCTTCGTCGGTACCATCGCAACACGACAAACATCGCATCAGTGCCCTCATTGGTGACAATTTAATTCCAAAACGTGAACCTGAATACAGTGCTGAAAATTATGCCCTTAATTTGATAAGTGAAAAATGCGAACAATGATGTGTTATTGGTTAAGACGCTGAGTTATTAGCGCATTGAGACTTTTACAAGAGTGCAACTACTCCACCCACTAAAATACTAGTCAAATTCCTCTCGCAGAGCTAAAATTGTCTTCCTATACATAATAATTGATTGATTATATAAAGTCATCTCAATTTATGATTATGTTTACCACAAAGCTGAGAGAACTTGACAGATTTAGATGGACTTTGGAGTTAAACAGGGTATGGACCTTAAATGATGCCTTTGTGCCAAGTGATTTATCTAATAGTGTCAATTACCTAAATAGTTAGCAAAAGCGGACAAGAGTTTATGTGTGTTAAAGTCATGAATAAAGACTATATTTTAATATTTGTGCAATGGACCAATGTCATTACTGCTTTCATCTCGCAGTTAAATAAAAAAATGTTGCCAAAAGCCTGTGTGAGCGTGGTACCTGCACGCTCTTCAATGCATTTTGTAATTTAATTAGTTTGTACCTATGTTTATATTGTAAATTCGGAAGAGTTACTACAAAACTCTAAGATAATAATATTACGTATTATCATAAAAAAAATAAAGATTTAGAATAATAGTCTTCCATGGATTATATTTGGCAAAATTTTCAATTGTAGCATCATTATCAAACTCGTCAACCAGAATCTAGAATCTACCACACTTAGTAACGAAAATGTTGTGCATAAACCTGACGCATAGATTGCCTCTATGCCTATGTATGTAGCTGATTCAACGATTATTTTATAAAAGCTTTTATAGTTTGAGACAAGAAAAGACAATAATGCAGCAATCTATTTACCTAACAAAATTGCCTTTAAATCTACAAAAAAGAAAAGTCCACTGTGATAAAAAATAAAGTGGTAGACATAGAGTATGCTAGGGCTTTTACTCAAAGATTTCCAGCTACAATTTTCTGTGATCTCTTTTATCAATATAGGTAAATGTCATAGAGTAAAACTACGATTTTGTAAATATTATTATTTAAGGTTATTGTAAGGTAGATTTTAATAAACAGACTGTAAAGAGAGTTATGTATGATTTGTAAAACAAAAGTGGAGCTTTATCAAAGTACCTAGTTTATGAGTAAGAATAACAACTGAGTTTGTATTTTTACAATAATTTCTATTTCGGCAAATGCATGCCACAATTTCCAACTTGTTTGTACACAATATTGTACACGTTTCATATTGTGTCAGATTTATTATAACTTAAAATAAATGGAAATAACGTTAACTCAATGGCCTATTTCTTTTACGCCCTAATAGGTATTTTAACAAATTCTGAAGATTATCTAGCGGACTAGCCAAACTTCGTATCCGTACTCGTAAATTCGATAATTTAATTCTTACCTATTCTATTATTCAGGGCGACAAACTTGCCCAACAGTTACCATAAAAGAGGTACAAATACTACAATCAGATGAAGAAATATATCTTAGCGTATAGGTCCAGGAAGGACCAACGCCTTGCCTGGAGAAAGCATATTTTTACCACGACCATCTATGTGACAAAAATATACGCTTTTTTGGCTGCTAAAAAGGAAAAGCCAACTCAAGATTGAAAATAAGCTTTTGTTATTTAAGCACATAATAACACCCATCTTGACATAGGGCATAGAACTGTGGGGCACTGCCGCAACTAAATCCTGGTAACATTGAAATAAAGTCCAGTAAAAAAATTTGGATTTTTTTGGACGCACCATGGGTACGTCACTAACGAAAGACTACACAGAATTTGGCATCAAAACGGTTAGAGAAGAAATAAAGAATGTCGAAACATGTAATGAGAGACTGCAGCTACATCTAAATATAGGTATACTTGCTCACTGCCTGACACCGGATGACATATACCCAAGTGCTCGGAAACTAAAAAAATGAGTAGCTTCTACTAGACTACAGACTAGCTGGATCTTCTGTAAGAAAGGATAGATCACTGAACATAAGACTTAAGTCCAAATATTATCACTGAAAATATTGCGCAATGACACCCAGACTCCAAAAAAAGGGAAAAAAATCTACGCGAAGACGATTACAATTAAGTAATAACTAGATAATCAAACTCAAATTATCCAACAATATCACATACATGCAGGTCGAATTAAATACCTTCTTTTTTTAAATCGGTAAAAATCATAAAAATCGGTCAATCTATTTTCGAGCTAATGTGGTGCAAGACTTTCTTAGTGCGCAAGTAAGTAAAAGCTAAGAAATATGTAAGTACAAAAATAAGATCCAAAACCGATTGGTTTTCACATCAGTGTCTGTTTTTTATAATATTGTGTAATGTGATTGATGGTACAGTCGTGCTAATCCAACTTGCACTTGTTTTTTGTAGTCACAGAATTTACATGATCAATCACTGAAAAAAGTAAATCCTGACTAGAATATTTTTCAGAATTTACAAATTAAAGTCTTTGTTAGACAGACAAAACAAAAGCTATTGGCTTTTAAAATAGTAAATACAAATAATTTAAAATTCAATTTTTTTATTTATTTATGAAATCCTACTTACATACTATAATGTTAACACTTATAAGCCTTAGTAATGAAGCATTCAGGTTGATTTAGTTTTCACTAGGCTGATTTTGAAAAAATATGACATCATCAGCTACAACCGTTGATGCAGTTCTCACTTGTCCATCATCGAGTTTGACTTCTCCATAGGACAGCTTTCCAGTGACATATACCCTTTGCCCTTTTTTTAAATATTTATACACTGTGTCTCGCAAACCAGGTTTAAATATGCTGACTCTATGCCAATCAGTTCTTTGAAGAATATCTCCGGATTCATACTTGTAGTGGAAATGAGTTGCAAGGGGAAAATTGATCACCGGATGTTCCTCAGAGCCTCGCTTTTGAGGGTCGGCGCCCACTCTTCCTAACAGTGTGACTTGATTTATGGCTGCAATAGAAATATTTAATGATCCTTTGAATGAATATATGAGTCAATGAACAAATAGCACATAGTAATCCAAGCTTAAAGTCTTTAACCCAGTGCCAATGATGTAAAAAGAAGATTAAAATATGCCTTGGGTCAATATGTCCCATTTTCAATGACTCTGGATAAAATTGAGGAACTTACTTTTTTCAGATTTCTGATTTTCATGTGCAACTAGTGAAGTATGGATTCCATATTGTGGCACTCTAAGAAGTTGACCAAATTGTCTCGTTTTCTGTAAAAGTTATATTACTTTGTTTTATGACAGTAAATTGAATTGGTTTAATGTTAATTCATGCAAATCAGTCACATAACATACAAATCATAATGTGTTAGATAGAACCCACAAGAAGTATCATGTATTAGTTTTGTTAGGAGTAAATATGGCTTACCTTAGCTTTGGCAATAAACAAACATAATTATAACGTAGTGCAAAGTGCATGCTTACAGTTATAAATAAAGTATGAACAGTAGATGTTAGGTTATAAAAAGTTCGGAAAAAAAACAATAATGCAATGAATAAAAAGAAAGCACAGGTCGATTGAAACTATAGATTAGTAGTTATGGCTTCGGCAAGAATTAGCTAAAATGCAAATCATTGAGGTATACATAGGGTTACAAAAGCCGGCGCCAATTTTACTTTACTTACTTGTAAGTAGGAAAACATTTTGGAAGTCCTTTAGCTTGATTCACAAAATAACTAAGATAAAGTTAGTTATGTTACCTATGCCATAAGATATTCCGTGAAGCACAAAATAAAACGTTTAGTAAGTACAGTATAATGGTTTATTCTGATTTTTAACTACATTACATAGACCAGAATGACAGCTTCAATCGAACTTTTTTTTTTAATGTTGCTAACGTTTTTTTTTTTTTTTCAGTACTAGTTTTACGGCTTCTAGACTATGTCCATCCAGCCAAACCTTCTTTGGTGTTGTCATCATTAAATTTCAGGAAATTACACATCATATTTTGCAAATTCTTTTCTTTCTTCTTGTTTTAGTTTCTTCTTTTTTTTTTGTTTCTTCTTTTTTTAGTTTCTTCTTTTTTTTTGTTTCTTCTTTTATTGTTCTTCTTCTCTTAATTTTTCTTCATCTTTAACTTTTCAAATTTCTTGGAATGTAGTTAACACATATTGATACATTTCCTCATAGGAGCTAATATTCTGAAGCAGAGATGGCAAGAGGCGGGGAATTTCATTATTTTGGTAGACCTTCATTAAGCCATCTATCAAAAGCAATCTTTGCATATTAAAGGCCGAGCAGTGCAATATTAAATGTTCTAGGGTACCTTGTTCATTGGAACAATATTCACAAACATCCGAGCTGATGATGTTAAGTCTTTTCAAGTGCGCAGGGAATTTACCATGCCCTAATCTCAGTCGACACATAGTGGTTATGAATTTTCTAGATGGTGATTTTAATTTGAAATACCATGGTTTGTTTGGGATCATTTTCTGTATCTCACTATACCATTTTCCCTTTAACTGCTTGCTGATTTCCCAAGCTATGTGCCAGTACTTATACATTCGAATCTTAATTAGCGGGTAATAGTCAGTCAGAGGTACTGGATGAGCTGGATATAATGTGTTGATTTCCGGAGTCGTTATTTTCATAAACATGTCTACCACTTCATTACCGGTGATCCCGCTGTGAGAGGGAACCCATATGAATTCTATGCATAAATCTGGATTTTCGTATATAAATTGCCTTATCTTTGTTATATAGACGTTATTTTTATATGAGATTTTAGGATTTTCCAGGCAATTTAAGACACTTAGCGAATCAGTGACAATAAGGATTGATTGACATGCTGTGAGTCCTTTGACATACTGTAATGCGGCACAAATTGCGAATGCTTCAGCAGTAAATATAGAACAGTTGTTATCCAGGGGAAAGCATCGGCCAAACTTTCGATCAGAGTCATAGTAAGCAGCTTTAGTTGCATCATTAGTTTTTGATCCATCTGTATATATTCTTCTGTATCCTACTTTCTTCGTGTTTATAAAATTCAGAAACTCTTCATTATTGAACACTTTCTCTTTACAAATAAAAGGCTTGACGATTTGAATATCCAAAGAACTCAGCTCCCATTTAGAGTTAAAGTCAATGTGTTTGCATGCGTCATTTAATTCAGTTATGTGTTCGTTTTGTAAAATCTTGTTGTCACTATATTTACATAAATTATTCTTATTGGCTAATACCTTAAGATAATATTTTTCAATCAAATACTTTGCTCGTATAAAAACTGGTGGAATACCAGCCTCAATTTCTAGAGAATTTATAGGTGTGGAGCACATAGCTCCAGTAATAACTCTTAATGCTTTGTTTTGAACAACTTCAAGTTTACGTAATAATGATTGATTAATATAATTATTATATACAATTAAACCATAGTCGTAGTGACTTCTTACAATACCTTTGAAAATCATATTAAGTAGTTTCGGATCCATACCCCAGTTGACACTAGCTAAGGATCTCATAATATTTACACTTTTTTGCATACTATGTACAACTTTTAAAATGTGAGAATTAAAAGTAAATTTGGAATCAAATATCACTCCTAGAAATCGTTTTTCATAGACAACATCAATATTTACAGAGCAGTATCTAAGCCTAATATTTACAGGGTTATAATCTATTTTGTGAGCAAAAATTAATGCGGAGCTTTTTGAAGGATTTATGTCCAATTTAAGTTTTCCTTTATAATACAATAATAACAGGTCGAGAGCATGGTTTAAAGTATTTACAGCTTGTGACAAATTCTTATTTGATGTATACAAAACTATGTCATCTGCATACTGCAGGACAGTTAGATTTGGTAAGGATACATATTTGTGAAACAAAGACGTGTACAAAATATAAATTAATGGAGAAAGTGTAGCGCCTTGCATTATCCCGTTAAAAGCTAACTTAGGACCGTATAAATTATTGTTTAGTTTCACATAGATTTCTCTCGCATGAAAAAAGTTAAAGATCCACCTACACACTTTCCCTGGAATGTTATAATGATAGTTTAATAGTCTTACAAGTGAAAATAAATTAACCGTATCAAAAGCACCAGTAACATCTAAAAACACACTGACCAAGTAATTATTATTTAAAAAAGCCTGCTGTATATCTCCTCCAAATTTCAATAAACTATCAGTAGTACTGTGACCTTTTCTAAACCCGTATTGGTCTGGTGGTATAATACCTCTGGATTCAGCATATAACTCTAGTCTATTTTTTATCATATTCTCAAAAATTTTTGCAATACATGATGAAAGTGATATGGGTCTATATGAATCAGCTGATTTTGGATCTTTATCAGGTTTGAGTATCGGAACAACTGCTATGGATTTCCATGAGCTAGGAATGACATCTGCTATCCATAACTTATTAAATATGTTAAGTAAAACGAGTTTCGCTGATCTATCTAAGCGTTTAATTAATAAATATGGAAAAGAATCAAGTCCAGGAGTTGTGTCTTTTTTAGCATCCAAAGATAAATGAAATTCTGATTCTGAAAAAAGTATATTTAAATGTTTATTGATCTCGTTATTATCAAAAAATTGTTTAAGATGCTCAGGAGAATCATTTTGAGATTCATCAGAAGTTATTTTATTCAAAAAACTATCTACAAAGCAATCCTCTTTTAACTTAGGGCCTTTGTATTTATAATTGAATTTTTTAATAAGATTCCAAACAGAACCTATTGGAGTGTTTCTGTCAAAAGTGGAGCAAAAAGATTGCCAGCTATTTTTCTTTTCTTCTTTAATAATTAGTTTTTTAGCTGCATCGAATTTTTTATATAAAACGTAGTTTTCTAAAGTAGGATACCGTCTGTAGGCACGCAGAGCAAGTTTGCTATCATTAACAGCTTTGTCACAAGTTTCGTTCCACCAAGGAACTGGCTTGTGCAATTTATTATTTTTTCCAGAATTCTTATATAATGGCACAAACTCATTCCTGAGATCCCGTAATAAAGTACAAAATATATCGTAAGCTAAAAGAGGATCATCTTCGCAGACAATATTATCAAATACATATTTAGACTTTTTTGTGTAACCTAACCAATCAGCTTTTTTATATAAATATTTTTCTTGAACTTGCATTGCTTCGTATAAATTTACATTGATGTTAAGAGTAACTAATGTTGGGAAGTGATAACTTCCTAAAGTATCGTCAGAATAAACAGACCATTCTGATGCAGCGGCTAAACATGGTGAAGTAAAAGCAATATCAATCGCAGAAGGTGATTGATTGGGTCTATTAAGTGTAGTGACAGTGCCAGTATTAAGAATAAATAGGTTAAGTTCATCAATCATATCTAAGACTTGTGTTCCTCTGGGTTTATTTGTGGATGATCCAAAAACAGTGTGATGTGCATTAAGGTCCCCCATTACTAAAATAGGAGAAGGTAAAGAACTTATAACATTTTTTAAGAAAGAAATTGCAAAACGTCCTTGCCTTGGTGGACAATATACTCCTAGTATGGTTATTAAATTGTTTCTTGCTTTAACATTTATTGCTATCGTTTGAATTTTATCTGTACTTTGGGTGATTACTAAATTACTCCTAATGTTACTTTTGCAAAAAATGGCAACACCACCACGACCATTAACTCCATCACGACGAAACAAATCATATCCTTTAATTTTTACAAAATCTGAAGGCCGAAGCCATGTTTCATTGATAATACAAATATCAATATCTTTAACAAATAATAATTGACTAATAAGTGCTAACTTCGGTTTAAGACTTTCGACATTATGCTGAAGGATTCGAAGAAGACCTTCACCCATCCTTACAGCTAAAATTTTTTATAAACATCTCTTTTATTGTTGAGGAATTTATAGGTAAGTCATCATTTTTGTTACTACCTAACTTGATCAGTGTATTAATTATGGCATTTAATACTTTATCATTGTTAATTATATCAATTAAGGTATCTTGATCATTCTTAGTATTTTTTTTGGTTTTTACTGGCATTGGAGAGCTCGTTGCTTTTGCAAAAGACTTGCCGAGTGCAGGGTAAAAAGATCCTAAAGTTTGTCTGCTTGTGATTCTTGCTTTATTTTCATTAATTTTTTGTATTTTAACAGGACAACTTTTGGAAACAGCAATGTGCTCTCCCTTGCAGTTTATACATTGAGGCTTATCAATATTTTTGCAGTCTTTATAATGATGTGACTCAGAACAAATCGAACACACAACATTTCTTTTGCAGTATTTTGTGGTGTGGCCAAATGCCATGCACTTATAACATTGAATGACGGGTTTAATGTATTGTTCAACAGGCAAAACACACAAACCATACTTAACATGAGCTGGGAGAATGTTACCTGAGAAAGTGATGGACACCGTCTGCAGGGGAATGATTCCTTCTGGAGTCTTTTTAGTGAACCTTCGAACAGAAAGGATTTCTTGTGAACTGATCAGTTTGTCAAATAAGTGTTTGCAACTAAGATTAGTTGGTATAAATTTGATCACTCCGGTTGACTCTGAAGTTGCTGCCGGTATAAAAGCTCTTATTTCGTGTGAAGATAAGAAGTCTGTGTTTCCCAGAAGTGAATTTGCATTTTTTGGATCATCAAATATAATAGTGTACCGCAAAGCATTCACTCTTTTAATTTCTTTTACACCCTTATTGTAGCGACTGAATATATTATTGAGGTATATTGGGTCTTTGTTTCCCAATTTAATGGATTCGCATGTGCTTTCTATAAAAACAGGAAAGACAGTACCAGGGGAATTGATGGGGTAGGTCCTTATGTGATTTTGCTTGTGATAAGGAGTAAGTAAGTTTTCTTCTTCTTCATCAGACGATTCAATTATAGGTCCCGCTGCTTTCCGCTTCTTTTTAGAGTGTTTACTATTTTTACCGCCACTTTCAGCGCTCATCTTGGTGGATTAGATTAATCTCACTCAAATAAAAAACCAGGAAAAATTTAATTATAGCGCAAGATAAAAATTATTGAACCTCCCGCCTCGAGAGTTCCCGCGCTTTTTCTGTTGCTAACGTAGTACCCATAGTGTTGTAACAATTCAATTGTACACGATTAATTTAACTGGTATTATTAATGATTAAACGAACTTACCTGTACGTGAAGTTCTATCATAATTATACGAAGTATTCGTCCGAAGATATTAGTATTATACACAATGTAGTATCGCTTGCACTTATCACCACATAGCACAAATTTTAGAGCTAGATAAAAATAAATTACAGGTAAAAAATGTTACTTCCGGATTATATTTTAAAAATATTTCCGTATCCTGTAAAAAGAATTAAATAAATTAAGAACACTTCCGTTCCGTCACTTCCTCCACGCCATTGCTTTTGAAGCCTTCATTTAGTTTAGAGATAACAATATGATGATATTTCCTAGAGATGGGTTTTTGTCAACACAAAAAGTATGCATCGGGTGGGTGGGACTTTCTACTAATATCTTCGGACGAATACTTCGTATAATTATGATAGAACTTCACGTACAGGTAAGTTCGTTTAATCATTAATTATACTTCAGTATTCGTCCTCGATATTAGTATTATACACATGTAGATGTTTAGAGCATGAAAGAAGGAAATATCATCTATGAGTAAGTACTTGATCAATTCTTTCAAAGAATCATATTAAACAAATAAGTTACTTATGATAGTATGATTATCAATCATTAAGCAAGAATTATTTATCAGGTTAACAACAAGGAACTAGCAAAATCATAACAAAATGTACTGTCTACAGTAACTATTTTATAATAGTTATACTACTACGGGTTTATACCCGTGCGAGGTTATTTTGGAGTTGCTCAACCAAGTTACTAATACAGGTTGACATTAATATCGGCTTTGGACGTCGAGGCATGATGCCTAGGGCTGTGCGCGAATATGTCAACTCCACTAGTCCGCAAAGTCACATTGATATACGGTTTTCTAATCAGAAGACAATAAGTTATCAGATTTTCTTAAAGGTTCATTTTTGAATTGTAAACGCATGAGACGCGCCTAGGAAGCAATAAGTAGTTAAGCTCGTTATTTGTATAAGAATTGGGTTATCAAAAAAATATACATATTTCTAAAATTATTTGTAAAAGAAAACACTCTTAGTAAGTAAGTACAAGTAAGTAAGTACGAGTTGTAACAAAAAACTATGAGACGATCATTTTTTACCCATTTGTTCTAATGAGATCACGATTGAATAGTTAATCCAGATAGTCTACTGAATAAAATATTCAAGTAACATTATGTTTTCATAAATTAGTGCGCAGCCTATAAACTCCTTTACAACATCCTGAAAAGAACTTCATTTTCAAAATCTTGAAAACCAAATTGAAAGCAATAAAACTGCCTTTTTATAATGCCATACTGAAATCCTTTGTTTATTGTTAGGTTAGGTTAGTTTAGTAAGGTAATCTGAAATCAACTTAGTAATTGTTCTATAGAAATCAATAGATATTGTTAGTTCTGCAATAACAATACCATCTTTTGATACAAATATCATACTGAAATGCTGTAAACATGTTGTTGTACATATTAACCATTACAATGTCTGTTATTACAACTTCTTGCAGGTTTTATGAAGAGAGGATACCAATGTTATAAATGGCCAGTTCGGCACAATTTACTGAAGAAAAATCATTATTTTATACCTATTACAGATTTCAGTCTTTAAATCTAGGCAAAAAAGGGATAATGGTGTTACAGTAATTACCTACTGGCATCAAGTGAACTACGCTTAGTATCTGCCAGCAGTGTCGATAGAAAAAACAGAACATGACATGAATAACCTGATTATTGCTTCTGCTATAATCATATAAATTTTATTCTTACACTTTTGAAAAAACAAGCAACTGAAAAGTTAGTTGTAAATTTTTTACAACTAATAGATGTATTAACGACAAATTCGTCCGCGTTCAATCACCACGACGCATATTTGGAACATATTTTAATAATATTAGAAAATACGGGTACAAAATTAACAGTTTAAGCGTACCAAATTAACAAAAATCACACACTGTAACCCTGTATCAAATATTTACACTAGGATTTTGATGATGGATCAGTCATTCAGGGAATGAGCGCTGGGTGAGGGAGTGATAAATTAAACACTAAGGGATCGCCGGTAGCATTTACAAAAGAATGACAAAATAATGTTGATGAACACATCCGTGAGGGTTAGTTTCTTTTCATATCCGGGTGACAGCGCGTCACTAATTCCTATAAAACAGTGTTCTATACATATTTTATATTTATCAGAATTGCAAATATTTGTAGAAATTAAAATGTGGGTATTATTGTTTACTTCTCGCAAGTTTTATGCAGCTATCACTATGTTACCTACCTAATGAAAGTATTTCGAAATTATGCGGTAAATATTCCAGCTCCAAAAAATTCCAAATGATAACATTGTTTCTAGTTGTAATCACTGAGCGCTTGCTGACCCGTTCTCACAGGCCGCGCCCTACCCCGTTGTTGAGGCGTCAGAATTATCTCACAACCATAGTAACACAGCTAATTTTCTGGATAGAATTTATAAATAACATCTAACCACCAATAACATTGGATAAGATATAAATCGGTATAATATTCATATGACGATCATAAGCATCATAGTCTTTTAAATTGACATGTACGCTTTAGTTCATGGTCAAAAATCCAGCATAAAACAAAAACAAACTATGCAGATTGTGCATGTTTTTAAACAAACAAAAAAAGTAAAAAATGAGCAAAGCTAAAAAATAATTTGACTTGATGCTCTTCCGTTTGTCTGTAGTATGCATGCAGCATGTCAATGTTTAGAATTAAAAGGAAAAGTTTATATATTGAGCCTTGGAAAGATGTGTAGCTTTTTTGAATAAGTCTAGATATCCTTATACTTAAGCATTGTGTTACTTATTTTTGATGTCTTTGTTGTATTCCAAATAAATACATACATGTAGCCTAAATAGTAAAAAAGCATACAAAACCACAGTTTTAATTTGAGTCTACCTTGGTTAATAATATCAAAATATTATGGTGAATTGCACCGAACATCCTAACAGTAATATTTTATATCTAAAACTCTTGCAAAATTAATTATCTTCTCTATTTAACCAAAATATTCCTGTAAAAAACAACTGAACTGTTGTTGTAAAAAGTTAGAAAGTCTTAGGATAAAAAAAAAAAACTTAAGGAAAATTGTAAAAAATCTACAATAATTCCTTTCCTTTACAAAACACGTAATATTGTATTACAGAACATAATCTGTCACGACAAGGTTAGTTAAGTCGATGATGGTTAATGGTTATAAAACAATGTTTTGAAGTTAATTTACACTGTACCAACTATACAGATATAATCTGTTTTTAGAGGTTAAATTGTGTTTTTTCCTTTACTCTTTCTAATGATTTCAAATCAAATGATTTTGAAAAAGAATAAGCTCGACGTGTTAGAAAGAAGATTGAAGATCACGCTCTGTATAATATTATATAGTAGCAATGGAAAAGAAAAACTTGTCTTATTTATAAAACTGTGTTTGCTCGATAATCGACTTATAATAAAGTACGACTCGCATCTTCTCAAAAGATAACTTTTCACCTGATAGTGTCTGATCATATGCTATACTGTTTTACAAATGACTCACGTAGCGTACCTCGTGTTCTGCAGTCTGCGGTTGTGTTGCGGTCCGATGCGATCCCATGCTCGAGGCGTCACTGGCGATGGCGCTGGCGGTAGCTGGTGGTAAAGCCATAAGGGCTGCTTCCTATCTGCGTGGTGCACTCACTGTATTCCAACTTTTGTTAAATGTTAATAATACCTGTTTGTTCGCGACGAAAAAGTTATAAAGAGAATTGCAAAAACCATTATAAATTTAAGCAGGGTTACAACCTGCAACCTTTGGCAATTAATAGGGCTACTTGGAAAAAACAACGGTGTCAGACAAGGAATCTACCCCTTTGTTCTATGCAATTTTTAAAGTTTGCGTAGTGAATTATACTACATAAACCAAAATAAAACTACATAGTCAGCCTGATCTACTGCTCTGGTAGATTTTGTAGTTTCTTTGACGGTAAAAATAAAATAAAATGAAATGATGATGAATAGTGTGTGTAGTTCTGCGCGTTGCACAGTGGGCAAGGGCAGCGGCGTTAAATAAATGTTTTAGCCTTCGTAGCCAGGTTTGGCCATGTTCAGTCAGATGAACACACACAAATTAACACAGATGTGTGGCGATTGTCATGCTTAGGCAAGTAGTAGGATCGGTCCAAAGAAAATATCTAATAGGTTTGGTTTGGAAACCGTCCATTTATTGCAGGATTTTTAATGACTCACCGGTTGCATCTCGATCTCTGGTGTTTTCGTCGACTGCTCTCCGTCCCAGCTGCATCACGAGACGTGGACGGCTGCGGCGGTGTTGGTGACAGGACTACATCAGCTCTGGATGTAAAGGGCAGATGCGACGCCGCCCATGCGGGTTGCACATGTGTATGTTTTTCTCCATTGCCCGTCGACTGCAGCGGCCGTGTTCAGTCGAGCTAGGTCTGAGAAGACGAAGCTAAATGGTTTTAGCGTGGAAGAGTCCAAAATACAATTCCGAGTGCTAGAAACCTTGTAGTACGCACAAAACAGTCCAAAATACTGTACGATGCGTATTGACTGAACAGACGAGGCCGAAATGGTTTAAGCGTGGAAAAGTCCGAAATACAATTCCGAGGTGCTATAAACCTTGTATTTACGCACAGACGTACGTATTTGTTCAACGATTCGGAAGGGTCTTGAGTTCAAGGAATCCAATCTTGATAGTTCACTAAAATCACTGAAATCACAAAAACTATTATTAAATTTATTCTGCACGGAACGAGAATTGACGTGCTTTAGTGGCGAAGCACAAATAGCGAATGAAGGCTTCAAAAGCAATGGCGTGGAGGAAGTGACGGAACGGAAGTGTTCTTAATTTATTTAATTCTTTTTACAGGATACGGAAATATTTTTAAAATATAATCCGGAAGTAACATTTTTTACCTGTAATTTATTTTTATCTAGCTCTAAAATTTGTGCTATGTGGTGATAAGTGCAAGCGATACTACATGTGTATAATACTAATATCGAGGACGAATACTGAAGTATAATGAATTTTCATTAATGTGCTTTTACGAAATTTGGATAAATTATACGTGTTAAATGTTACATAAAGCTACAAGTAAACGTAATACATAAAACAATTTTTGTAAGGAGAAGTAAAATCTAGGTTTCTCTTGCAATAGAAATATTGTTGTATGGTCTTACCTTTTTGACTTTTTAATACTTTCTATATATTAATTAATTAAAATAATTATTATCTTTGTAGGATTCCTGATTTACACACATAAACAGATTTTATTTAAATATTTAAGGATCGATTATAAACAACAATTGAATGAGTTTGAAACATTCGATTGATAAGGACCAACACTATTTATAAATTACGAAAAAGTTGCCACCCACCAAATGTCATTTTGGTAAATTTGAAAAATATCCGCCATCTGCTCACAGATTAGTAAGAGCACCTAATATTAGTAAGTAAAGAGTCTTTGAGGGCTATATACTCAAAGTAAAGAGTAGTATGTCTTTTTTTTGTTTTGGCTAGCACGGCTTGTGCATTTTCTTTGAAGATTTTCTCCCATCCATCATCCAGAATATGACATATAGATTGGAAAGCTCTTGGAGCGTTTAGGACCCTTATAAAGATTGGGGCCAAGATTGGGGATGCAACCGGTGGTGTCGCTAGCATCGTTTTATTTTTCTTTTATGTGGATGATGGACAGGCAAAGGTTCCTGGGTAAATTAGGTAAAAATCGAAATCTAATCCTACCGGGTGGGAATAAATTGGATAAATTATATCCAACGGATTTCTACCCACCCGCCCATCTATAATCATGAGATAAGTCTTTAAAATTAGTCTCCCAGGCGCGAGTTGCTACATGTGGGTGGGTTATGCGGGCATGCCGGGTAATGGGTACCGAAAAATATAGTTTTTAGTCCGTTGCCTACATGGTTCAAGCAAGCAAGGCCCATCACCCGAAAAGTCTCCTGGGGCCGTACTCTTGAGACTTTGCTAAGGTTTTTGAATACCGCCATCTCTTTCCTTCGCAAGGCAATATTAGTATGAGCAACAAGAACGGCTAGATTGGGAAACACAATATTGCAGAATGCAGAGTAAGGTCCCCGGAAATAGTGTTCATCTTGCCATATGAAAAAAATATACCATAAAAATTCTATAAGTTCTACCAACATTCAATTAATAATGACATTTGTAGCTGTCAGTCAGACATGTTTGCAACTTGCGTCGTTTTTTCAATGACAGTTGAATTTGGTGGATAGATAGATAAAATCTATCTCTATCTGTTCAACCACCACCACCATATACCCAATCCAGGAAAAGTTGTTGCCTGTGAAGGATGCCTTCAGCTGCGAATGCTAAATCTGAAAAACCAGCCTCTTCGGAGGCGGTGGATAACTCACCTATTCGACAAATTATCACGATTATTGAACACAAAATCAGGAATTTGGAGAAAAGAAAGGTATGTAAACTACCACTAGAAACAGTTACCGTTCTTGTTGTTGTTTAGTGTTTCATTGTTTATTTCTGCGCACATAGCTGCCTTATTAAATTTGTAATTTTGTCCTACACTTTTCTGTATATGGCATCGTAGGGCTTCGTATTTAGTATGTAAATAAGAGTTGCCGAAAGCCGCTGACGCCATTTTTACACATGTGCTCTCTGCAATGTTGACTATACAAAACTGTAACGCCCAAAAATTGCATTTTTTATACTTCGCATTTATTTTAGTACCTACCTATTAATCTTATCTTTATGTACGTAAAAAACGACTAGTGATTATACGTTATGATTATTTGCAATAAAATTATCATAGTCAAGTGCTGAAGTTAAAGTGCATGCTACAATTTTATGGCCAATTAATAGATTATTAGAAAAAGATTCTAGTGATGGCTCATATTACTCTTATGAGACACAATGTCTTAGCCAGTATTAATTATTATCTGTCTATTATTACAGACAAAATGACATTCCATACTTGTTTTCCATTGTTGGTTAGGTGCTTATTGTTGATGGTGAAAGAGGCCCTTAGTATATCTTGTTGTTTTTACTGGAAAAGACATGCTCTTTAAATTATGTAGTTGTTGATAATTTTCATAATTCTGAATTTCAGAGCAAGCTGACATCATATCGTGACTTGCAAAAGGCTGGTAAAGAGCTAAACTCTGACCAGAAAGTAGCTGTTGCTAAATATGATGAAGTGGCCCAAACTTTGGAGTTTGCAAGAGATTTGTCAAAACAAGTGACTTCTATTGCTACAGCTGCTGAACGAGATGCAAAGAAGCAAGCAAAGAAGGTACATTACTTACAAATAATTTACACATTTTAATAGGAGTCATTGGTAAAACCTACAATTGTATACCTATAACAAATTAGTAATTTAATATTACACTATGTTACTTTTATAGGAAGCCTGGGTACGCTATGCAGCAGATACTAATAAGATTCGTGAAGTCTTGTTGATCTTTGATTGTCTTATGCAAATGGGTAACACTGAAGCTAGAGATGACTTTCTCAATGGTACCAACGGTGCTGTTAAACTTACCGAAGACGACCTAAAAATCTTGGATGACTTGTAAGTTTTTTTTTTTTTCATTTATTACCACATAAAAAGAATACAAATGGTTACAATAAATGGGATAATGCTGCTGCAACTCACATCTAACATCTAAAAATAATAACATACTTATAATAGGAATAGTTGAGATAGATACAATAAATTCAAATTAATTTAAGTTTAGAGTTTTGGTTAAATAATTGAACACGCATGTAGAGTATAAAATATTTTTTCCTGTAAATAATTTCTTCTCATTCTCAGATACCCGGAAGTGACACCCAAACACG